>CM057003.1:96468409-97668409 GCA_029891345.1 Dryococelus australis
AATTATGGCGTCCTGCTACATCGGCTCCCAATGGTATTCACAATCAATTTTAACCTCACAGTGTACATGTTGCATGCAATCAAAAGGTGCCAACCCCTATTATTTACATGGTTGGGGTGTGTACGACATACCATACCTTCCTTTTATTTAAGATCTTGGTTTAATTACCAGTAATTTGTATACCAATTTGTGTTGCTTTAACAAAAATACTTTGCATACTATCCCATATAATATTATTATTTGAGATTGACCATAGGTGTCCTACATCAATTCTCCAATCCTCCTCTTTTCCAGTCATAAATCATGTGCCCGAGTTTGTACACGTTTTCAAAACATGTTGCATATTCATTAAGGCACATTGTCTTCTGTATGAAGGATCAAAAACTAAAAACACTATTATCTAAAAGTGTGCCTTCCTTTAATAGATGAATGTTTCATCTGTAAGACTTTTTAAAGGTGAATGTTTGAAACGTCTTGGCATTTGTATAATGGGAAAAATAATATTTAAATCTTCTGCTATTCTGTTGATGACCTAAATAAAACATATTTTCTTATGTCATTGGAAGTGTTGACCATAATTGAAGGCATTAATTTATGTCTAAACAGAAAAATAATAGTGAACATCGATTAATAATTACAAATTAATATTATTTGCTGAAATCACTGTTTAAGTGTTTTAGTGCTAATTAAATATATATAACTTTTGTTATTTATTTAATGAGTATGCAGTTGGCATATGAGCCAGCTGATAAGAAACACAAGCTGAAAGTCGCATGACAGTGTGTATTTTGATAGGAACATGGAAAGATATGCAGCCAATGGGTTGCAAGTAGAAATTTAGCAAGGTTTTCAAAAGTGCTGACTTTATTGTGAAGGGCCTTTAGATAGTTTTATTCACTTTATTCAAAACCATATATGTATGGCCATGTTTCCGCACTGTAGAGTGTGTGCTTTGTTTTTCCAGGAATTCCAGCTTATCGTCATTGTTAAATTACCTTTTCAGTGCTTTTATGTCTGAAAAGGGCTAGAGAAAAGCAATGGTGTATTGTTCAGTGGAGGTTACCATAAGTTTTATTTTGTTGCAGGAATTTGGACACCCATACATTCTTCTTCAGAATCAAGAGAGTTATTTCTACAAAATGGTTCAAGAAACTGGGAAATCCATGGCAGAACAGCTCTCTAAGATTTCTGAAGAAGTTAGTACTCTTATTAAGTCATTTTTCTGATGTAATATTAACCTTGGTTACAGTATATTAACATAAGAGAAATGACAAACTCCTGCTGTCAAACCACAAAGCAAGCAGTTAGCTAGTGTGTAGTCTTATAAAATCCAGTTATCGTTTTAAAAAAATGAAAGAAATTTTCAGACATTGTAAGCATTATATTCTTGATTCTATGAACTTTTAGTAGGTCTAGTGCTTTTAAATTGCAAATTAGATTAATTTCCTGAAATTATTGTAAGATGTAGATAGTTTTATGTATTGGATCTTGGCACATTTATTGATTTACATGAGCAATATAGCTCAACTATAGGTTGCTAGGATGGTGAGCAAACTGTGTCATTCCTTGCTGGCTGCCAAGATTGTAAACCATACACAGTAGTATCAATATACAACACCTCTCCCTGACATTAATATATATGTTATAACAATAAACTATTTTAATAAGCAGATACCCTACCCAAATTTTCATGAAAACCATAGACTAAAGATGTAGACAGATCTCACTGGATGCACAGCCTATCTTCTTGTCCCAATCGGCTCTCAAGACCTCACTGTTAAGAGCCGCCCAAATCTCTTCTCACTCATGCTGTGTCCCAAACATTTAACTGCTCTTCTGCCAATGTGACGAGCAAAAATGGAGTGGATTGGATTTGAGGTTAAAACACTGTTTTATAAACAAATTCTTTTTGTTTGTATACATCCTCTAAGCAATCTGCAACACAGTTTGTTCAAATTAAAATTGGTAAACGTATTTTGCTCACATAAAAGTGCCTGTCTTGTGAGAATTAAGATATAAACAAACACATACATCACTGTTGACCATGTGGCTTTGACAGTTTTGTTCCTTTGGGGTAGGTCACTGTTGGGTACATGCGCGGGAGACGAATAAGCAGTCTACCACACCTTTAGTCTACAACGAAAACTGATACGTTGATCGATTCCACAAGTTAAATTTTTGATAACCAATAAAATTTAAAAAATAACAGACTTCTTGACAGTGGATTCTCTGTACATTGATTCTCTGGGGACTGACAAAAATTTCAATACATGTGAACTTTCAATGAATGTGGTCTTGAAATGCAGATAAATAAAAAATGGGACCACAGAATATGTTCCATGGATACTAAATCAATTTGTGTTCAATACATAGATATTCCACTGTGTGTGCATAAGGCCACTAGTTGAACCACTTTAGTAGGAAATATTATTCCGGTAGGAAATATTATTCCGGTAAAGGGTTTAGTTTTACCTTTATCAGAAATTGTTTTCCATCTAAATAAATAAATTTCTCTCTGCCAAAAAAGACCTTAGTACTAGGAAGCAAATAATTCCATTGTCTGCTTCTCTCCAGCGACCTAAGTGCAATTCATAGATTTCAAATAGCTTCCCAACTTCTATATTTCCATTACGTTCCACAAAAATAATCACATTAGAAACAAAACAAATTATACGCTGTCATGTTGCTATAAATGAAGGAAGCATTTCATTTTAGTTCCGTATGATAAACAGCACATCCAATGCACACACAATAATTTGAAATGTTAATTGCATCCATCATAGTTTCTTTATTGAAAAATTAATTGCTGGGTAAACTACCATTATTTTACAGTATCGTTAACTATATTCTGAAAGAATATTTCATCGACAGTATTACAAGTTTTTGAGCCATACCATTTTCGAATTACTTTTGTTTGAATATAATGTTGACGCAGTGATGAATTCACAGTACTTGTTCCACAAATTCAGGGCTTGGCCCTTGAGCTTGTCTTGCGCTCTGCTTACCCACTGTCTGGGTGGAATCTCAACCTCTTTGATTTCACGCTCGAATTCTGCGAAGAATATGAGCAGGTCCTCATGTGGGCGTCCTGCAAATTGGGGGATTTGGGGTTCCCCTGTGCATCTCACAGTACTTGTATGGTTGGCTGGCCCCGGGTTTTGCGGTCGGTATTCAATGGTGTGCCGACATACTTTGTGTCTGTAGACCATGCCCAGTCTAGTCACTCACCCGATACAGCTGTGATGGTACAGTTCTGCACACAGAATACATTTTACCATGTGGGTCCGCACCCTTGGCAGGTTATCCAGCTGCAGAAAGCTGAAAGCTGTTTGCCGGGAGTGACGTCCTCGCGCCGGTATTAGTAAGTCTGTGAACCTGGCTTCATCTGCCTAGCCAAGACAGACCTAGTGAAGGCCCCTCTGGCAATGGGTGCATTCTACGCAGTGTATCCCAGTGCCAGGGCAGTTAGACTTTGGAACAGTGGTCTAGTTTGGTTTCGGTTGTGTTGCTGTATGACTCGTACTTGTTCATGTCTGTGTCTGACATGATTGCTTGGTTTCTTGAGCGCCACGGGGTGTTTACAGACCATCTGAAGTCTTTGCGGTAGGCGGTTCGGCTCCCGGCTAGGTTGCTTGGATCAGGGTCGTGCTGGTCTGCTTCTGCTTAAATAGTTTTCGTATTTACGGTGCTTCATCCCACGTTGGGTTCCAGAAAAACAATTCCTTTGACACGTGACGTCCTGTGGGCAACTGAGGTACGTCACAGTGCCAGGTGTTTCTGGTGGATGGTAGGTCAGACTCATCTGGGTTTTGCTACAACTCTCTAGTCCTGGCGTGGTACTGGTGCGCGACCAGTGTACAGCATGGGCCTGGTTGCTTTTCGGCAAGGCACAAAATCAGGTACGGCAAGTATGGCTTTACGTTTCAGTGGGACCACTCTCAACGGGCGATACGTGATCTGTGGAGGTTGCCAAGATTCAAACCGGGGTGTGACCGGTTTGGCCCCTGAATCTGCTGTGCTGGTCAAAGGGTACTCGCAGGATGATATGAGTTGGCCGACTGATCGGGGTCCCCCAAAACCACAGGTTATCTAGGCAGACTGAACTGTCCTGTCCATTCAAATATGTTGAGATTACTGGGTTTGATATGCCTTCGACTCTGGTAGGTGGCGTGTTGAGGGCTGGTTCATAGGCTGGTGAGACGGGACTCTCTAAACAGCGTACAGCTTGCCTTTTCCCCGGGACTAAGGTGCTAGAGACCGTTGAGGATGTGGCTAGGCTCCTACTGATACTTAGAGGCAGGCTCCGCCCTTTTGACCCTCTTACTAGTACCACTACGGAAGGGGAAGGGCATGAGGAATAAGTATCTACGATTAGACCTCATGGAAGTGGAGCAGGTGATGCTGTGAACCTACTCTGGTTTACAACCATGTACCTTGTCTGCCAACCCAATGCAGTATCCCTATCAAAGTTTCTGGCACCAGAAGCATGGTGGATAGCGAGTCAAGTCGCACTGGCTGACGATCCCAATACGTGGGTGAGTTCCTCTTGAGAACCAGTCTCCTCAACTCAGGGAAATTTACCCTCCGGCACCAGAAGTGCGGTGGAAAGAGCAAGCACCAAGCCGACAAGCTAACCCCAAGAGGAGGAGTACCTAATGTTGGGGGTGGTCGTCCAGGATGCGTGTTTACTCTATTGATGTGTTTTGGAGGTACAGAATAAATTTCCCGGTCACCTGCTGTCCCTCAGGCGGGTTTGATGTCTATGAGGAGAGGTACTATGGCTACAGGAAACATATCCTTAAGTGGATTAAAAGCTTTTTTATTCCATTAAAGGAAATAAACAAGGTGGTGTTGCACTACCTCCTATCAATGAGAGCATAATGGAAGCTGCTACGCATTGACAGGTGAAGTCCACCTGTTCCTAGGCTAGCAGGGTAGGCAGACAAAGTGCTACGAAAATAACTTAAAATTGACTACACTATGGTGTTGCCCTAAAGGGGCCGGAAGTGTGTACGTGTGGGACGTTAGACGACCACCGACGAGGACAGGTAGAACAGTAGGAGTCTTCAGCACCAGGAGTGCAGTGTGGATGAAGGTAGAGGAGGGTCTTCGGCACCAGAAGCACGGTCAAGATCAGGAGAGGAGTTGATGGTTCCTTTGGCACCAGAAGCATATTGAAGGAGCCGAAGAGACTGGTGTTTCAAGGGTTGAGCCCCAGTATTTATACTCTTCCTGGCTCGCCCTTGGTCGGTGTGAGACTGCGGTTCTTGATCCTCTGGGCATGTGAAGCCACCAGCTGGGCTGCATGTGGAGATTGTACTAGTGGTACCATCTGGTGGTGCACTTTAGTACTTTGATCTTTATGAATAGTCTCGGTGGCACGGCCAGTGAACAGTACAAGTTTTCAGCTGTGGAATGTCCGTCTTTGCCGTAGTTAGACAGAAAAGTTCTGACATCTCGTAGGATGAAGTACCAATTAAACTCCATGGACATGTGTGGCTAAGTGATGCGTACTGATGAGTAGAAATTGATTTAATATTGTTAGAAAAGACATAATGCGTTAATGTGTGGGAAGTCCTGTTATAATCTCTTAAAGCACACTATCTACCGTCGGGGGTCGAACGCAAATCCTGGAGATAAAGAATGTTAATGTCCTTGAGTGCGGACGTTACTTAACACGAATTTAAATGAATGCCAGGTTAAGATGGGGGTTTTTATATTGGGACTGTAATTTATACTGAGGGCTTGTTTGTGCCTGCCCTGGACCAATAACTGGGGACATTAATCTCTATGACAAATTTAACACTATGTTTTCTTATAGGAGATTTAGTTTTGATTACAGTACTCGACTTCAACTAGCATGATGCCCGAATCGTGCAGAGCATAAGAATATGACAGAGGCTTTATGCATGTTTAGGTGCCTGACCGGTGTACAATGTAGGCTTACTGGGCTTTCTAGTGGGCACGAAGTCTTGAGTTAAACATACAGCCCTTCGCCAAGACTGTGCCTTTTTGATTGAGGGATGAGGCGTGCTCCTTCTGGCTGGCTGACTCACTCAGACGTCTGGAGGCCGAACAGCGGCTGGCTCTGTCTGCATCAGAGTGGTGCTGCAGTAGGCTCTCACTGATCAGGGGAGGGGTCTTGTGTAAGGGGGTCTCTATCAATTCTGGTCAAGGGCTAAGATGGTATCTCCAAACCTTTGAATTATATTTATGGCTAGATACTGTTCACCTGGTAGCTTAGTTAGGGATGGAAACAACGTAGTAGTACTAGTAGATTCCAGTGGAGGTAACTTAGTAATCTCGCTTATGGTGTCCTTTAATGTTTGCGTCAGCCGTTTCTTAGTTCCACCTTGCCAAAAGTACGGCATGAGTAAAGAGTTAAAAATATCAATTTGTTCTGAAGCTAAGCTGGGATATACTAGCCCTAATGTGTACTTCTGAACACACAAACTTTGCGACATATCACACTCTGTGTTACATATCTGGCCTTGGAAAACGGTGGATGGAACTTCCGCCCCTTTCAAGCGGTGGGCAGAGCTTAGGAATGTCTCGTGTTGTTTTATTGTGGAGGTGACAGGTGTCGTATCCACAGTGGGTCGTGCAGGCTAAAGCAATTTTCACTCCAATCCGGCCTTTGCAATAGGTGGCACAGTAGGAAATGCTTAGTTTCTTGATTCCACTTGCGGAGAAGTTCCTAAGGTGTTTTGGGCACTCCTGATCTACCAAACTGGCAAAACTCAGTTTGCCTCTTAATCTGTGTGGAAGTACCTTAGTGGTTTTTATGCGATCAACAGGCTTTTCCTCGGAACTGAGATCTTGCGTTTCTTAAAGGTCTGTGAGGTTCAAACTGTAGTGAAAACACTAATTGAAGTTAGGTTGTAAAAGAAATACATTTGTATTGAATACATATTTGAACGCATGGTTCCACACTCTTCTAATAATAAATACGATTAACGGAAGTTAACCCTATTTTAGTAACCAGGTGAAGGTGACCTAGATGTAAAAGCTAATTGTTATGTGTGCAAATTAATCTGGCGAGAAGAGATTAATTTTATGTAGACTAATGAAAACCTAATTGATTACTGGGAGGAGTGTTCTGAAGGAACCTAGGCAGGGGAGGCAATTACAAGAAGGGCAGTTGTAAGTTGCTTCACTAGAAGGTGAACAAAGGGGTGTTGTCAAGAGGAGCCGTCGTTGTCGTGACTGTTTTCCTCATGGTGTTAAACCAAGGAGGATGGGGGAGGAGGGCATGGCCCTCTGGATGACGTCATCTAGGAGCCACTGGATCTGCAGTGTTGGAGGCTGCAGAAGACATAGCGGACCTCTGGTTGACGTCTACCGGCACAAAGAGATCTTGGCCATAATAGTGGTGGGATCTCTGGGGTCTAGTGGCTGGTGCACCCTGAAGGCAGTCTCCGGCCTTGGCAAGCGGTGGAGGAGGGTTTGTGAGCACTTACCTCTAGTTGTACGTCACCTCTGGCAATTAAAGTGGCGGAAATGCAGTGACTGCCCTAAGCCAGGGTTATGCTGGCCCTTTTATACAAAAATCTGGAACTAGTAGAGTTTCATAAGGGTGAGGGGGAAGCTAGCCTTGCTTCTCAGGGGTTGAATATTCTTGCTGGTGAAAGGGTGCCTTTCATTTCTTATTTATTGTGATGGAGGCGTTGATATTTCTTATCTTCTCGGCAGGAGGCTCTGTAGGCTGAGCTGCTCCAGTAGAATGTGTGCTATCCCCCAATGGCACACTGTGGAACCGGCGCGACCTTCGCTGGAGGGTGCCGGAACTTGGTAGACAGTACAATCTTCGGAGAGGGGTGCTGACATGACTGCTTCTTGGCGAAGCTGGCTAAACAGTACAGTCTTAATGCATGTGTATGTAGTAGCTTTGATTTGATCGTGTTAATGTACCCTGTAAACACATGTCCCGCTTAAAGTACTGTTGGTAATGCTTGACCTGCCCCGTTAGGAATATTGCTCGAAGATGGGGCAAAGTTGTTAAGTAGAATGCGCATCATAAATGCGCAGGAATGAGTCATGTTCAGTATTAACTATTTTCAAGATGATGTATAGCATATGAAATTGTACAATAACGCGAACGATGGCAGCACTAAGCTGCACAGTTTCACCAGCAAGTAGTATGTTAATTAATTTTAGTTTTTATTGCTATGTCATTCATAGTAAATATGTTAATAAACTGAAATATTAGTTTTCCAATTTTTGAAACAAGATAGTTTTGAAAAATGACCACGAAAATCCACAATGAAACAATTCAGGGTGTGCATACAAGAAATGGTTCATAAATGTTACATGTTCTACATATGGAATCGTATGCAGGAACGTGGAATATATTTTGTGGTAATCCCATTAGAAAACATTCTGCATACATGCTTCGTAACATGTTTCACATTCTTCATACAACTGAGAATACTATAGTAGCAGTTGAGCTCGTCAAGCGAATACTTGCTTGCGAGAACAGTATCTGGAGCAACCTCTAAACAGGATCTACGGTGATGCACCACCTAGCAGGAAACCTAGCAATTGTACACGTAAGTAACAGCACAGCTGTATAGCAAATTGTTTAAGTGGAACCTCATTGCTGCAATCTCGTTTATTCAGTTTTGCCTTAAGTCTTTTTTTTTTTTCTTCAATAGTCCCAACAAATATTCTATGTAAACAATGTTAAATAAACCTGTATGCTACAACTCTTAGAGCATTAATTTACTGCTTCATCAATCAGATATTCTGCCAAAAGCCATAAACATAATACATTGCGAACAATTGTTTTTTGATTATTTGTTCCTGTTATTTAAATTTTACCATTCCTGTCAGTACATTTGCCAAAGATTGTGCACATCATTAGTTCTTGAACACTGTGTTAATGCAAAACAACGCAGATAATCTAAAACTGGTCCTATCAATAGTATTGTTTACATCCTGCCAGAGTTTTTAGTGTTCTATTTTCTCCTTACGTCTTTACAGCATTTGTAGTTTGGCTACAATGAGAAAGCATCAGGTATTCTTATTCTTCTTGCACATTTACTGCAGTCTGCCATCACTTGCCGCCCGATGAAACTGGCCTAGCTAGCGAAACGTTGCGTGACCGTGCATCCATGTGGAAAATGTATTGTTCAACTTTTGTTTGTATGTGTCTAACTATGAGTACTGGTGCATTCTGTCTGCTTTTTATCATGTAATTGGTTGCCTAGTAGCCTATTCCCTCCAAACTTCTTATATTCATTTTATCAAACAAAGTCACATTTGATTTCTTTCCAGAATGCTCAGAAATTTTAGAGCATGTGTGGTGTAATGCAACACACTACTGGACGTTCTTGTGGGTAATTTACTGTGTGAAAAATAATTGTAAACATGAATTTTAATCTTTTGATTAACAGAGATCATAGACGGGGTTGCAGTGTTAATCAGGCTTCTTGCCTCCTACAGTGAACCAGATACAATTCCTGGCAGGTTCAAATTCAGAATATTGCACATTGGAAACAGAAATGTTGCCATTCACCACTGTGTTTTCTTTAGCTATTCCTATTTTCATAATTGCCATTCATTGCTACTCCATCTTCATTTCTCCTTAATGGGTGCTGAAAATTTGAGCAAAAAAAGCACTGCTCCAATCTTTCACATCGCCAAACTTGCAGCCATTCGCTGAACAGAGTTGGTAGACAGAATCTTGTGACAGCATTTGCTTATTGAATGCTGAATTCTTGCAGCATTGCAACATTTAGTGAAGCACCGAGTCACAAAGTTTCACTACAGAAAAAATCTTTTCTCCATGAATACAATCATCATGCTGTAAGTCCAAGTCTTTGGTGACTGCACTTTGTGTAGCAAGGAGGCTGGAGTGATGATGGTTTGAGCCCAGCCTCCAGTGTGACTTAATTTATGAATACTTGCTCAGTACTCCTGTGGTTCCAAGCCCACTAAGTACAAGTGGTGTTATCTCCTTGAGCTGTCAGCGCTAGATGTCGTGGTACTTGAGATCCACTGTCGTACAGTAATGCACTGGGACTAGGCAAGGTGCTGCAATGAGCAGTGTTAGTAACGACAAGGTCATCTACACTGTTAAACAAAAGCCAGGCTATGACCCTGTACTGAGGTCTGGCATCGGTTACACCAGGCCATAAAGTTCTCCTGGACTGTAACTTTCCTATTTATCCCTACTCTATCTGGTGCAGGAAAATAGTTCTTTACCTATCCATCTTGCACTATTGCGCAAATTTTTCAGTTTTTAATTTTTCTTATCTAAGAAAGAAGTCTACTGCAACCTTTATGTCTGTTCAAGCTAGGAATATTGTTTTCCTGGTATTGTATTGCTGTAAAAAAAGCCTTAAAAAGCAAAGTAAACTAGTACCAGTGTGTAGATGGCTTGGAATGTAAACCTTGCAACTAACATTTCAGGTAACAATGACTTTTTGATATTGTTGGTCTCTACACTAAATTTTACAGCATTCCATGTGAATAAAATGATTCATTTTTATTCAATTGGAGCACTGTTAAATGTGGGATACTGGTTTTTTTTTCTAGTTATAAAAGTATGTATTAAGTTTTTGTGTTTATTTTGTTTCAGGCTTACAAAAGTAGCTTGGAGGGTGAAGATGAAGTTAAACATGAGAAAACCACACAAATGTGATGACATTTCAAAACTGTGTCTCAAGTATAAGTATTGTGGCTATAATTTAGTGAACGTGCATCTCGAAGAGGTGAAAGTGGGGTGTACATACTGTGCATTGAATGCCACCACCTTCCAGTAATGTAGTTCGCTTCTTTTCAACATTTTTGAAAAATACCATAAAAGTACTTTCAAAATGAGTGCCATAAGTGTGAATTTCTGAACAGTGTTGGTCGACACGCTATTCCTCTACTTTTGGAGAAATTGCAGTCAATTCGGGAATATGTAGTCAAAGGCAAATGTTTATTGATGAAGTTCACAAACATGTACATAGATGGAAGTGATTGTGCTCTGGGGTGCGAGATGAGAAGACTGGTTATGTTCCCGAAGCAAGCTTAATGAAGCACTCCAGCACTGAAGAAACAGACACCAGTGTGTTCAGAGAACATGACAAGAGTGTGTGCTAAAGCTGGCACTGACTATGCATAGTTTTATAATGCTTACTGATTTGAGGCTTGCCTCAGATGTCTTAGATTTTAAGTTGCTTTAGTTGGGTTGCTAAGCTGACCAATATGGTATTAAGTGTGGGTTACACTTGTCATTTTTTGTCAGATATGTGTTGATCAGCGAGTCAAACAACTAAATTTGCATTAATATGGAAAAGAATTGAATAAAATTCAGAAAAATCTATAAAGATCACAATTTTAAAACATTTGGGAATAACAAAAACAACTGCAGACATAAGGAATTTTACATCCAGTTCACAAATTTCATTTAAAAACATTTGCATTTATAGTTTTGAGATAACTTAAAACTTTTTGGTAGGTAAATCTATCGTGCCATAAGTATTAGTTTGGTACTTAGTAATATTTACTTGGTTATTAAAAAATGCTGGGCAAACTACTTAATATCATGCCTTTCTTGCTAAGCACGTTTGATAGTGCATTATGGTGAACATTGTTTACAAGTTGACACACTGTACAACGCACTTTTAACAATATGAGGCCTGGAAATAAAAACAAAGGCTGCATCGGGATTAAAATATTCGGGAATGTTTTAGTCATGACAGTACATTAAAAAAAATCCATTACCTATAACATTACAACTTTGTTGAAAAACTTTTATTTCATTGGTGTAAAAACTACTACATAAAATATTTATATTTTCAGTAATTTAAGAAATGAAATGTATTTTTTCAAGAAACTACTTAAAATTTTTTTATTAATGTTGCTATTGCTATATACAGTACATTACCATGTCAGCAGTGTATGTTATTTTTATAATATGTAAAAAGTACTTTACCGCAGCCATGTTTGTTGAAATGTTTAAAATGTAACTTATTTGACTACCGAATTATTTAGTACCGAAGAGTATACCATATTTCGGCATGTGACTACAAAAAGTGGGATGCAGCTTATATAAGAGATGTTGGTAAAAAAAATTTTTTCCCCCCAAAACATGTTTAGAAATTTGTCAACAGACAGTACATTTTAATGTTTTAACTTAGTTTCGAAGGAAGGAAGGGAGGGACTAGAATAGAGGAGGATGGGGGGGGGGGGGGTGAAACTTTTCCACTCGTGAAATTATTTGTTCGCTCGCGTCACATTAATAAACAAAATAACCTTTGTCCTGCATGTGTAAAATGTAAACACGTTGGAGCTTGGCCATAGATGTTGTACATAAGAAAATAATTTCTCTGCTGTACAAGAGAGAGATATTTTACGTAGTTCGCATGCCTGCCACTGCGCTATAAGTACAGATTGATAAAAAACCATTTTGTGCAAGATGTTGCAGTGGTTTTGCTTACTCAAGTCACATTACCATCTGTGGAATAGTAATCGCACAATGTATATTTGTAAACATTGCAAAATGCAAATTTTCTGTCACAAATTTTTTGTAGGGGTGAAATTAAGTCGGAATTTATTATGTTTGTATGGGATTGTGACTTAACAATATTTACAGCAATTCAGTGCGGCCTACACTTGAAATATTAATTATCCCTAATTTTTCATCAAAAATTTCTGGTGCGGCCTATACATGCCAAAATATGGTATTTTGCGGTTACACTGTGTAGACTATCTTATGAAAACAATTTCAGTATGTCCAGTCATAATTTGTTCCTGAATACACGTAAAGTTACTTAAAAGTACATAGTTTCAACATCTCAGATCTCTCTAATAGAGTGATTGTATTACTGCCTTGGTACTTAGTAATATCTCAAACGTTTTGACTTATTGTAAATAATAAATAGTGTTAACTGAGAAAGCAAAACATTGGTGCTAATGTGTGTGCTTGCTTGTTGAATCAGACATAGTGTTTCCATGAAAGCCTTGGCAAGCTGTCAATAGTGTATGTTGGTTATACATGTTTGATGATGAAAGTGATGGGTCTTATTTTGAAGCAGTTATAGATAAATTACAAAGTTAGTGCTACACTATGACGAAGAGCAGCATAACATGTATTTGGCTTGAAGTATTTACATACACATTTTATATGTATTAAAATACACGCCCCGATGAAAACACATTTTCAAAAGTACTGATCCCTGCAGCAGTACACAAGTCAGATCATCTGCGTATGGCACATTCAGCTCATTGCAATTCATATTTCTGGGCATTATCATATCACCTTCTGGAATACAATCCTGCAATGTTCTCACTGTGCGACAATCATTCATACACACGTGCTTTCATCTAGAGTCCTATCCTCGATAATTCACAGGAGTTGGAGTCTGGTAGTTAGGTGGCAAAGCTATTGTGGGCACTCGTGTATTTCTGTAACCATTCAGAATTGGACCCATGTTTGAGTTTCGTTCCCTATCACATCCTACATTTGGTAAGATTTATTCTTCACTATTCATCCTGTATATATGTTAGTAAATATTACATGTGTCAAAGTTTAACATAATTATCTGTATGTGCTGGTGATTTCTGTGAAATGTTGAGCCTTGTAACTAATGCCTTGATGCTGATGCCGTAGCTTCATGTTTATAGTTCTGTAACAATCGTAGTGGCAAAATACATATATTGTGATAGTTCTGAAGTAGGAAAAATTGACAGAAGGGATATTTTTTGAGTCATTGGACCTGCATACAAGAGAGAGAATTAGGAGATAAGTTTGATTTGTTTTTTATTGTCGGGGTAATTCATTGTCATTCATTCATTCATTCATTCATGGTAGTGCAAAGCTTTACTAACATCTGCTTAGTTTATCCAGACATTGCATATTTGCACAGTTCTGAAGGTAATTGTTATATAATCAGTTGATTCCAAGGAAGAGAATCCAATTAGCTTCATTGTGGGCTGCAGCAGGTTTTGTCTTAAAAAAAACTGTGCATAATTTCAGAGAAAATCCACCATAGGGCATAATTTATGGACACATTTAATCAGTGTTGGAGAACACGCTCAGCCACAGGCTGTGCAGATTGACGATCATATCATGTGTAACATAATCTATGGAAACTGCTATCACAGCATCATACTTGCCAACTTTTCAAAATGGAAATCAGTAAAACATTTTCAAAATACAAATTTTAACATAAATTACATGCGGCAATTCTAAGAAATCTGAGATTTCCTACATTTTAGATTCCTTAAAAAAATATCACATCAAGATATAAATAAGGTTTAAAAATTAGTTTACAATAAAATATAAAAACATGCACACCTAACACAGTCACACGTTGGAAAAAGAATCAATTTTCTCCTCTTACTTCAAAATTCCATAATTCAGCTGTCTGAAAGACATCTGGTCACACTTAAAAACTGAAACATTTAGGTCTGTTCACACTTAAAACTTGTCACTAAAAAAATATGTACGTACACTAGAAAAAACAGTTGCAGCTTTTATTTAAAACATTTGAATTTATTTAATTCTTCTTGAGCGCTTGTGCAGTGGCATGCTTTGCTAGCTTCAAAAATTTGTCACTAAAATTTTGCTCATAGCACTTTCCCCCTGATGGCTTGCATTTAACAAGAGACATGTTTTCAAGAACTTTAGTTGACAATTGGGAGCGGTACTGAGTTCAGTTCTTCTTTACAAGGCTGAAAACTCTCTCATGTTCAGCATTGCTATGAGGCAGAGTTAAAATGAACTGTATGACACTGAACACCCTGTCAAATTTTGTTTTCCCACAAGTATCTAAAATATGAGATGCTTTGACCCACTTATGAACGATTGAGTTTTCTGTCTTGACAATAGACGAGATATCTTCAACCTGAAGTACAGAAACCTGGCTCTGAAGCTCATCTAAGGCCTGATCTTTGGTTTCATTCTCACGCACAGGTAAAATAAATGGGAACCTTTCCACAAAGAAACTGACATCGCTAAAACTTGAACTTTCAATATTTTGGAATTCTGTAACACTAGCTTTCTTTAAAACCTAATTTTTTTATGGAAATTTATGAATTATGTAATCACATGAGGTTACAAAGTACTTCCTCACTGATGAGTAAAATATCTTACAGCTTCTTTCAGTGAACTAACAATCTGTGAGGTTGCATTGCCAATCAACAAATCTGTGTCCAGTCGCTGATTTTCAACATGATGATACTTGATTTCAAGCAATGCACCACTTTTCATAATACTTGGTTGAACAAACCATGCAACATTTTATCCAATTTATGAACTAGTGGAGACGATGACTGCAAAATGGTATTAAACTTATCAAATAATGGAATGACACTAAGTAAAAATAAACAGAAGGCCTTATTGACAGGAGATGACAGTCATGAATAGCATTTCTTCACGAGTTGCATTGTGTATTGCACATACTGCAGACGTTGACACCCTTGTACTATCAGAATTAAAAAACAATTTCTTACCAGATCCAGTTGAAGAGGACTTGCTATCATCAGTTGACTTTCTTTTAATTGAGACACCTCTCGTCTTTTCAGTGGTACACTTTTCAGGTTTACTACTCAATTTCGGAATATTCTTTTTGAGTTCCAAGCTGCAACTTGCTTCGACATCCGTTTTTTTTTTTTTTTATCCTATAAGAAGACAGGCTTGAAGAATGTGGTTTCTGCACACTCAGTTGGTCTTTGAAAAAACTCAAGGGGCCCCATTCTTCAACAAGCCTCTTCAAACATTTGCCAAGGGACAACCATCTGGTACACACATGTTTTAAAATTTTCTTTGTTTCTTCGCCATGTAGAGCTTGAAATTTTTTCAGGTTGTCTTTGCGTTTCGAACTCTTTTCCAGGTAATAAAATAGGTCTAATAGTTCGTCAATTTTAACTGGCAGGCACGCAGTGCCTCTTTCTGCTGCCAAATTAATTAAATGACATACACAACCCACAGCGACGAGTCCCTTCTGTTTTTCTATCAAAACAGTCACTGCACCATTTTTGCCAGTCATAACTGCCACGTTGTCTGAAGAAAATCCTATCATATGACTTAGAGGAACGTTCAACGATTTCAATTCACTGACAAGTAGATTTCCAATATTTCTACCAGTGGCATCACCCTGTAATTCTGGTAACGAGAGAATAGTTGTCACGATATTTTGTACATCTTTGTCAAAATATGTTTCCACAATAGGATATATTTTTTAATCGGTATCGTTCGTTCCATCTGTTGCCACGGAATATGGCCCATTCTGTAAATGTAGAATAATGTCTTCTCTCGTTGCCTGAGCCATTTCTGCCACGACCGCTGTAGTCTTTGTTCTTCCGCAAGCATATTTGTTTTACTATTTCCGAATCAGGAAACATTCTGCGAAACAGTGGTGCTGCATGATCAGATACACTAAGCGGAATGTTGTGCTCAACCAAGAACGATGTGAACAAACACTCTGCTTTCATAACGTTATCAACTCCTGACTCGGCACAGACAAAAAACTGTTTATTGTACAGTTAGCTTCAACATTTTTCGCATAGGTTGTATGTTTGCTGGACTTCACGTGGTTTGACATGTCATTTTTACCACCATGGGAAATATTTAAGTCACATCTGCAAATGCTACAGAACGCAAACTTATTGTCCCTTTCAGACTTAATAATGAACGGAAATTCTTTGGTATAATCTTCTCGAAAAGACTGCCAATTCTGTTTTTTTCCTGCACAACGCATTTCGGTATTACAATTTCATGTACCATTAAAAAACAAAACTAACACACACACACACACACACACGGAACCGAGTACATTTTTTTGTTTATTGTCGCTTGAAGACTTCCGTAGATGCAGATGATCAAACCACAAAACGCTCACCATTTTAACTAACTGCATCATGGGAACAACAAAGCCAAACCACAAGACCGAAGGAACCCGACTGTTCATTCGTGTATCTTCGCTGGTCGTACTGCTAGACTCGTGAAAAATAAACACAGTCTGTGTATGGCGGCATGAAATACAACACGCAAAAATATAATAATTTTAATGGCGATTCAGAACAAAAGTTATTATCTTGTGGACTAGTGAATTTACGTTTAAGTACTGCACATGGTTTGAAGGTGGATATGCAAACTCGTACACGATTTAAAAAATCACTTTCGTTTAACAGATACTTTGAAAACCGTAAAAAAAAATGTCACATTGCCGGACACTCGTAAAAGACCCTGCATTTCCTTACATTTGACTGGCAAATCGTACAAGTTGGAAAGTATGCAGCATGATGATGTCACTGGTCGATATTTACTACAGTAAAACCCTGCTGTAACTATTTTCAAGGGGTCAGTAAAATAGTGTTATATGCAAGAAACAGTATTAAATCTGTAGGCACACATCGAGCAAAACATAATTCTAATGTAATAATTTTTGTTTCATAAATAGCCAGTTAAGTTCTTCAAAAATCATCATCTGAATAATTTGTTGGAATACTATTAGTGATCTCTATTCCATGGACCATAGCATCATTAATTAATCCATAATGACATGTATTTTAGGTGTTTACGCACTCATCTACTCGGTTATCTTACTAATTTTCAGGACAATCACCTCTAAATTTCTTAATATTTCCCTAAAGTCTAAACTTTTTTTTTTTTTGTTACTATATCTGTTTGTGGGATACTGTATTGTTAATGTCTGAATTTTTACTAAGAGAAAAATTGCATTTTAAATGCTACAAGAAATTGAATTAATACTGATGTTATAAGTAGCAAATGAAAAACATGATCACTTATATGTAGGAAAAGAAACCAGCCTTACGGAGAAATGGTGGGACCATGAAATAGTGGTGTTATATGTAGGTAAATGTTGTATGCAGGAATGTTTCAACAGGGTAATACAGTATATGTTTGTACTAAATGACAGTTCTAGTGGTATCAAAGTATACTGAATTTAGAGAACTTTCAGTTAAAAGCAAAATGTTTTGTGTTATTGCACCTGTCAAAAAAACATTTTGCACGCATTCTTCCAGTAACCTGGATTTTTTTTACACAGTAATTTCTCCACAGTAATGTATAATAATTGAAGTGATTTTCAACTCAATAGTTTCACAACTTGTCATTGAAAATTATTTTGCTTAACTGAACAGTCATTTACACACTATAAACTTGTAACTTACCATTTATCTGTTCTTATGACATTAAAGGAGTATGCTTAATATTTGTAGCAACTAACATAAAAGAACAATAGTTTGTTGTGTATATAAGCAGAAAATTTGTTGTCATATAATATTGGCTTCTTAGTATTTGTGTTAACTGAAATGGCACAAAGCATTGAAACATGTCTGCAAAGTTCATGCGCATTTAATAGTTGTATATGGTTCATAATGTGTTGATGCTAGTTTGTATGTTGCAATGGTTTTTGTTGTTGTAATGAAAAAAACTGATGACTATTTCCTACTCTTGTATACACACAACTGTGCAATTAAAAAGTCAGCATTGTGATAAAATTTATATACATTAAGAAACTGAACATTTTTTTAATGAAGATGCTGTAGTGCGTTGTGGGATTAGTTATTGTTGTTGCATGCTGTGTGTTCCACAAAAATGGGAAAGCATTCCAATAAAATGATTTAACATTGCATACGAAAGCAATAACTGAGAGGGTTTTGCAGATATTCAGTATAAGGAAAGGATGACAAAAATTCAGAGCTTTTACTTGGTAATATTTTAAGATTTTCCTAAAATGTTTGTTAATGCGGAGTTATGTTATTCAGTTTCATGAAAATAAAGGTAAAAATAATTTCATATTTTTTATTTTAATTTTGTGAAACAGGAGATCGCATTTGCACAACCTAATACAAGTGTTTTACCAGACCACAGTGATGCAACACCACTTGACATTTCATAACTGTTGCAATGACATTGGATTTTAGTAGTGTGTTTCAATTGCGTGTATATACCACGTGTTTCTAAAACATGGAAATGAACTTCGGCACGGCAATTCCTTATGAAAATACAAGACAAAAATGTATGTGCAACTTTTCCCTTAAAGTGATTACTACCCCCAAATTTGAGTTTTAAAATGTGTTTAGCAGAAAATATCAGAAACCGCTTGTGATCAAACAACAAATCAATGAATGGTGTTTTGGTGGTTGGTAATACCATCCTCCATCCTTTTGGAAATGGTTGCTAAAACAATAATTTCTAAGCAATTTTTAAAGACAATCTGGGAATCAACACGTCAAACAAAACAGGTCCTCTTGTTGAAACATTCTAGGTGAACTGCTTGTGAGATAATTCATGTTGAACATTCATTCAGAATGGTGTGTGTGTGTTACATCCAGGTAGGCAAACCACAATACAGAGTAAGGCAATTTAAAGGAGGATTTTTATGGGGTGCATAGCTCCCTTAATAATCACTTGACGAGAGAAGTGGTATGTACTTATATTTTAGTCATATTTTTTGTCATTAGTACAGTGCCAAAGTTTGTCCCCATGTTTTAGAAACAAGTTGTATAATTGCACATACTTTACAAATCTTTGTTACTTTTTTTTTTTTTCGCACTAAGGACAGATATGTTATTCTTGTTGCTACATAAAATTGTAAACAAAGTACAGCAGTAAGCATTGTCTATTACTTTGTATATGATGTGTGTGTTATTTGAAAATAATAAATATATTACTTTATTGTTTTGTAATACCTTCATCGTGGATATCATTTCTCAGAATATTGGTGGGATAGACAGAACTGTGCACACGTGTGACTGATAGAAAAACTGCAAATTTCTTTCCTGCAACCTTGTTTATAATTGTGAGGCCTTAGGGTTTGCGCAAGTCCTACTGACAGCTTGAATCTTTCAACACAGAACCCAGGAAAACGCAGTGGACTTTGTATCGTACAACAAATACAGCTGAAAACTTAATGCAAATTGCACATGTGGTTCCAGCTTCAAAGATCTCGGAAAAAACAGTGTTTACATGTAAGGATGTCAAAATATAAATTTTTCACTATTCCAATACCATAGATTACGGTTATGAAATATTTGGCGAGGGTAAAAAAAGAAAAATCTTCAAACATAAGACTGCTACGACTTGCACATAATATTTTAGGTTATACAAAAAAAAAAAAACCCACGCACACACATACTAAATAACATGATTTAGTTATTCATATTTTCCACCATAAAAGTCGGACAGACGAAATGAGCACCTGCATCTGGAGTCATACACTCACGTCCGTGAGGTGAAAATCAGGGTTTGTGGTTCTCTGCTGGGTAGAGCCACAATCAGCTGCTGATAAGCGAATACCCAATCTCGGTGGTCGGCACTAACGTGCAGTGAATATTGAAAATTAGGAAAATTGAGAGTGGGTTTTGTCCGTGTCTTCCCAGTCTAGGGAATACCCTCTCCAGCACAAACGTGCAATGGAAAGGACGAGCACCAGACCAAGAGAGTCCAGAAACCATGTACCTGTCTAGGCTCTGCAGTTCTACGTACCGAAGTGTGTAGAAAGGGTCGCCAGGTGAGTGCTTGTGGATAGCAAAACGTGTATTGATTTGTTAGTATAAAAGTCCCTGGGACCACCTGCATTTCACTCAAGGGTGAGGTCAACTCTGGGGAAAAAAGGTGCTACATCTACAGGGACATGGAACTCAAGGATAGGTTTCAAACAATGTTTATTCCGTTTCACGGGAAGTTAACACGTGACGTACTCCCTCATGTTTGTCAAGATCTAGACAGGAAGCTAAGCTACACAGTCTAAGTAGAGACGACCCATTTCTAGCCTAGTGGGGGTTCGGGCAGACTAGTGTGCTGCGAGAACTTGAAACTGACTCCCTATCACATTGTTTCCCAGACGGGACCATGGTGTCTAGTGTGGATAGACAAGTGGCACGATGCTAGGAAAACTAAGCAAGTTGAGATGGGGTAAGTCCAACAATGGAGCTTAGGCAATGTTTTCCTTCTGGCACAAAGGTGCGTTGAAGGGGAAGGTAGTACTCTCTAGGTTCATTCTTCGCTATACCTAAGTGGCTAGCATGGTGGATGACTAAAGACTACTCTTAAGTCGAACTTTGGTTCTCCTTTTATACTAATTCAGGCGGCTGCCTCGGTGCTCATTGACCTCGCGTCTTGAGGGCAGGGGTGGTCGCTGAGCAGGGGGTAGCGAAAAGCATAGCTCTCTGGCGTGACATCACCGGCCAGCTGGAAAAATGAGACAGATGAACGACGAAACATAATGGTGGTGCCCTCTCTGTGATTAGTAATACTCGTTACATTGAGGAGCATAGCTTTGCCGGGCCAGTGAATAATAAAATCTCCGCTGGCTGGAACATCCATTATTGCAGAGAAGACAGTACAACCTTCTGAAGTCACATATGGTCAATGGTAATGCAAACTTCGTAGAAATCAGATGCGCTGCAAGCAATGCTGATGAGCTGAAGTTGTCTAATTACCACTGTTGAAAACGCGTTGTGCATCAATTTGCCCCCTCTCCGCTGCGACAGCTCATCCTTGAGGGAAAAGAGAAACACATTCCTATTGAAAGGACGAGGGATGTCCTCGCAATAGCAATGGGTCTCCCTCTCGACCAACCCTGTCTTAACAGGATGAGATTAGAGCTCATCCCTGAGGAGAGATGGAAGCTAATTCCTCCTGAGCAGGGCAATGGAGTGTCCTTGCAGGCACAATCTGCCTGCCTCTTGGTTAGTGCCTTCTCGGGAGGATGGCTTGGGTGGAGAAGGAAATTCCTTTGAGAGAATGTTGAACTGTCCTCTCAACAGCAATTTCTTGCTTTCCCGGTTGTGCCTCTGCAGCAGCTACTCTGCACATTCTCTGCTCTGTGTGCCACTTCCCTCGTGAATGAACTTGACCATGCATTCAAATAATCAACTGGCTGGGAGCAAGTGCTGGCAACTCTCTTATATTGTTTCCTAGCTTCGGCTGCAGCAGACATTCTCAGTCTCTCTCTCTTGCATGGACTCTGCATTCCTTCTCTCTTTGCGCTTCAAAGGATACCAGGGTTACAGGAGTGTTACACTGTTTTATTTATTTTGTTAGTGTTTGAACCCATGTGTGGAAACCTAGTGGTGTGCAGTCTTACGTAACGAAATTTAACTAACAAAATCACAGCATGTCTGTGGAAAGAAAAGCGAAACACACAGAGACTGCACACAAAATAGTACGACCCTTGGAGAAACATAACAATTATGGATTTTAAGTAATTAATAAAAACCAAAGTTGCTAAGCAAAAACTGCACTCAGTTTGTATCAACTAATGCTCTGTTGTGATCGCCTGTGCAGTGAGATGTTTGATTTTGCCCTTAGCTTCCTAGTATCGCACAGCAGGCAAAATGTGTGTAATGAAAAAAAAAAAAAAAAAAAAAAAGGGGGGGGGGGGAATAGGGAACCAAGTGCTGCTTAGAAGTGGGCTGAGTCTGGAGTTGCAACTGTTTTTTTGTGGTAGACGTTAACTACATTAATATAGAAGAGTGTTAAGCACGATACAGTACCTTTGAAAGAAATTAAAAGTAAGCCTTTATTAAGTGCGTTGATTTTACACAGTTAACACTTCAAGCAAAACAACGAGTCTTTGAGATGGGGGAGAGTTGGTCCTACTCCGCAGCCACCCCCTGAGCCAAGGGAATAACCAGTTCAGCATGGGTCTGGCCGGAAAATGGGAAGGCCCCTACAAGATCATCGGACGCCAGGACAGTGTTTATTGGACGGAAGACGTACTGCTTTTTGGAGAGTTTGTCCTAACAATAGCTGACCAGGGCTTGATTCAATCGTTTAATTAGTGTGGTGGCACAGAGTGAATAGAATTATTTAAATGTTGTGGTCCCAATGGTGCTGGTCTTCTTCTAGGCTGAGGCATAGCAACTATTTGAGTTCCTGATTACGGTGCTCAGCCAAGTTGGCTTGGGAATGGTAGGGTGGCAGCACCCAGGTTACACTCCCAATCTTGGCATGCTAGCTAACAGAGTTCCATTATCGTTTAGGATACTCGATGGGTATCCTAAGCATATGAAAATCTCTGAATTAAATTTCCGGACGATATGGTGAGTTTGTAGGGGAAAGGCTTCCACCCAGCACAACAGTGTATCTGTTATGACCATGAAGTAACAATTCCCTTTGTGCTGCGGGGATATCCATGGAGTATGTGGCTTCCGTGGTTTGGCCGTCTGTTGTATGGCAGGAAAGGTCTTGTGTTGGCAGCATTTTGCGAACTCGTTGACTTGCTTAAGGATATCTTGGCTCATGCCGTCCCAGGTATATCTGACACTTACGTTGGTGAGCATTTCCTGGATCTCAGGATGCCCTGTGTTGGAATGTTCATGAAAATGCCGGAAGATATCTTGTAGATCCTTTAGTACCCAGATTCTCCATCTGGCGCCAGGTTGGTGGTTCCGCGACCACGTGTGGGTTTTAGAGTAGATCCTTAACTTTGGGGTCTTGTTGTTGATGACTCTCTATCTGGCATCAGCTTAGCTGGAGTTGTACGAGTCTTATCTGTTCTGCGGGTAGGTATTCTGGAGGTTCTGGGAGTGTGATACGGTCTTCTTCCTAAGTTTGTCAGGATAACGCATCCGGGAGGTCGTTCTCTTTGCCAGCACTGTGTTTGACCTCAAAGTCGAATTCCAAAAGTAGATGATCTCATCTCCTGAGTTTGGCTTTATTGTTGCGCTACTCTCGCAACCACTTGAGCGCTTTGCTATCTGTTATCAAAATTAAGTGCGTGCCTTCTAAGTAGTAACTGAATTTTCGGATGGCCCAAATTACAAGAAGACATTCTTGTTTGTTTATGTAATACTTTTTCTCTTGCACATTCAGCCTTGTGCTGGTGTAAGCTGTTAGAATATGTTTGCCGACTGGGTCCTCTTGGTATAGGATGGCACCTAGGCTGTTTCGGCATGCATGCATCTGTCTGCAGAATACGGGGTCCGTCTCCTTGTGGTCTGTGTAGATGGTTAATTTGTTGGAAGCTCATCTCGAAGGTCTCAAATGCAGCACGGTGTTCCGGCGTCCACCATCATTGCGCTTCTTTCACCAACAATGTGTGAAGCAATGCCATTAACTCTGTGATGTTGGGCACGAAGTCCCGGAGCCAATTGCATAGTCCCAAAAAGCATAGCGGCGGTTTCTTCATATGGGGCTGCTCTGCTTCTTGAATTGCCCTTTATTGAGCTATCTTTTGGGCAGTTGCCTTTGGTAGATACGACATGGCCCAAGTACGCAATAGAGATTTTTCCTAAATGACTCTTGGAAAGCTTAGATGGTGTTCTAATACTCGTAAGTGCGACAGGTGTCCTTACCATGATTTGCTGTACACAAGCACGTCATCTAAATATGTGAAGCAGAATTTGCCTGGGTAGCCAGTCAATACTTCAGCTGACATGAGAAGTAGGAAAGTAGCAGGGGCATTCTTCAAGCCAACGGACATGACCCTGAATTACAATGTCTCCCCTTCTGGAGAGGTGAAGGCAGTGTACAGGCGGCTGTCTAGGTGTACTGCTATTGGCCAGTAGCTGGACTGCATATACAATGTGCTTAAGATTTTGGCCAGCCTATATATCTCGTAGCATGTGGGCGAGATCGAGAGCAGGAGGCAGAATCTGAAGTGTGGCATCATTGAGGGCCTCACAGTTAATGCAGAACCGTAATTGTCTGTCCTTTTTTGGTACCACTGCAAAGTGAGAGTTACACGATGAGTTGGACGGCTCAACAGTGCACTGTTGTTTTATGTACGTCTAACTGGTCCATAATCAGGCGGTGCTGCCTAGCCAAAATCTTGAATTGACTGTTGTAAATAGGTACAGTTGTGTTCAACAATATCTCGTGTTGCAAAGTACGGGTCTGCCATAGAGTTCGTCTGGATCCAAAGGTTCCAGTGTGTTCGATGAGGACTTCTTTTAGTTGGCAAAACTGTGTGCCTGATAACTTGTGGCTAATCTCCCCTTTGCAGATGGCTGCTGACGGCCAGGTCGATGTTCCCAGTGCATGATGATGCGGCGGTAGTCACCCAGGTATGCTTTTTGCCCATGGTCCATAACGTTTGCTGTTGCTGCAGCCATGGGTGGCCTAGTATTATACTTCTCACAGGGTAAAATGATGCCTGAACAACAGTTGAAACGGCCGCGAGGAGGAGAGAGGGAGAACCAGCGTGCATATGCCATGAGGCAGAGCCAGCACGCATACGCAGTAAGGCTTGTCCCTTCACATACCGCCGTACCTGAAAATATTGACCAGTCCACCACGCACTGCAGTGACCAGTTTGTTGTGTATCTTTGCCGAGAATAGTAAATTGAATACTGCAGATTGTGTGAACTGTGTACAGTACAAGTCTGTTGCAGTGGTTCTTTGTACTTCTTTATAACATACTAGTGATTTATGTGAGCTTGTTTTCTCGTGGCGTACTTTTTTTTTTTTTTTTTTTTTTTTTTTTTACCAGCTGAGTACTGACTGTCAAAGAATAAACAGAAAAAACTTAATTCGCAGGCGCAAGAGGTGGTGTTTAATGGAAAATGAAGCTCGGAATGGTGTAATGTCTTTGTCTATCCCTCTTGAACAAGTGCAACTGCCCATAGCACAAGCAGCGGGAGTTTCTCGTGCTACTGTTCAATGTATTAAGAAAGAAGGTCAGCGTATGCAGGAAGTTGGTGAAGGGTCGTTTGAAACACTTAACAAGAAAAGA
Organism: Dryococelus australis; assembly: GCA_029891345.1. NCBI lineage: Eukaryota > Metazoa > Arthropoda > Insecta > Phasmatodea > Phasmatidae > Dryococelus > Dryococelus australis. Next base: position 96,494,053 of record CM057003.1, read on the forward strand.
AAAAAGTCTTCTAAATAGGAATTTGATGGAGGCGTGGTTCGCAGGACAGTTTATAACTTTTATATTACAGAAAAATGTGCTCCCACAAGTGACAAGGTTAAGGGAGAAGTTGAAAACTGAAATAGGATTTCAAGGTTGTGGTAGTACCCTACGTAAAATCCTGAAAAAAGTAGGCTTTCAGTGGCGTAAACCTAAATCTCGGCGCCTATTTCTTATTGAAAAGCATGACATCAGGCAGAAAAGAATAAACTATCTGAAGCGTACTATCCGTTTCAGAAACGAAAATCAGAATATCACCTAATTAGACGAGTCCTATATCTTTGCATGTGCAACAAAAAACATGGGCAGATGAACACTGCATGGTGTCCTTCGGCCAGTATCGAAAGGGCAACTCATCATGATACATGCTGGGGGTAAAGATGGTTTCGTGCCGAATGCCCGCGTCATGTGGAAATCACACCAAGCTACCAACGATTACCACCACAAAATGAACCAGACCTACTATGAGAAGTGGATTAGGGAAAAACTCGTACCAAACTTGCCAACTAACAGTGTCGTGGTGTTGGATAACGTACCTTATCATAATATCCGTGTAAACAAAACACCAACATCCATGTCGACGAAAGCTGACAAGAAAACATGGCTATGAAGTAACAATATTCAGTTTAATGACGACATGCTAAAGCCTACATTGCACGAACTCATTAAGTTAAATAAGTAGGGACACTTTGGGTATTCTGTCAACCAGATTCTGGAGAATTTCGGTCATGCACCGCTCCGACTTCCGCCGTATCATCCAGACTTAAATCCGATTGAAGGCATTTGGGGTAAAGTTGAGGGTAATGTGGCACTAAAAAATGTGTCCTGCAAAATAGTTGTGAGGTGACTTTGTGAAGAACAGTTTAACAGCATGGGGAAAGAAGATTGCAGAATGGAATCCAATCATGTGGAGAAATCGGAGCAGGAGTATTACAGCCGTGATGTGCATTTTGAAATTGACAAAATAATTATATCACTTTACGGTGTCGACAGTAGCAGTGACACTTCAAACTCTTCAGAGGATGAAATGGAAGGCATTGGAATGCTTGAGGAGAGCAAGTAAATTGGGGAGTTTATTTATCTATCACATTAGTCAATGTTTTTAGTTGGTGTATACTTCTCTTGCCTGTTCCCCTTCCCTTCGTGAACACCCGGCAGGTTCAGGACGTCGCCCAAGCATCATCTTATCCTGCGAGAAGTGTACCTCATCCTGGATATTCAGCATCATGACAAATTCTACTTGGGTTTTAAGACGACTGACTTCGCGGGTAAGATCCGTGCAGCCGTCCACATGTAGTGTGCATTCTGGCTTCGCCGTTTGTACAGTTTTTGTCTGAGGGTGTCTGTTCTACGCTAAGTAGGTCTCTGCGAACAAAGTTCCCTGACGCTGCGGAGTCTAGTAGTGTGAGGATATTTCGGCCGTTGACACGTACCTTGTAATGAGGGGCCTCTGGTATTTCTGCTTCCTCGTCTAAGAATTTAACAGTTTGCCCTTCTTGGCTGACTGGGTCACCCCTGTTGATGCGGCAGCGCTTCCCTTTGGTGGCACTTGAGGGCTTCACAGGTACTGTGCTGTGTTGAGTGATGGTGCTCGGCTTGCATTCCTTCTTTCTGTTTGTTCAGGCTGCGGTGTGGGCCATTGTAGACGATCTTTGTTATAGTGGTACTGTGGGCAGGGTGGCTTACGACAGCATTCAGATGACGTCTTGGTTTCCACAGGTTTCTCGAGCCTGGCTGGTCTAAGAGTGCTTCAAAGTTTTTCTCTGCTTCTCGAGCTTGTTCCACTAGCTCGTCCACTGTTTGTGGCTTAGGAATCATCTGAATGTTCCGCAGACGAGGCAGTAAGTAGTGGGCAGGAAATTTGCCTCATGCAGCTCTCTTCGTCTCCCTCGAGGAAAATTCTTCAGTACATCTGCACCTTTCTCCTGGCAAAAATTTCGACTTCCTCGCCTGGTTCTTGGTATAGCTGTAGAATTCAATAGTTAGGCGCGCCAAAACTTCCTTGCCTGTGAAATACTGGACAAGGTGGCTGATAAGTTTTTTCCAGTCTGACAAAAACTCCCTGTACTCACTCCACAGGTCAAGCGCTTTGCCCTTCAGTTTCACTTGGGTTCTGGCTACTACCCATTGTTTCTCAGGAATTGTGCATGCTTTGAGCTCTCACTCACATTCCGCAATAATGAGGAGTGGATCCTCGTGCGGTGTGCCTGCAAATTCCGGCAGCTACAGTTCTCCTGGGCAGTGGGGCCCACTGTGAAGAGAGGATGGTTGGTACTCTGAGGCTTGTCTGCAAACCTCGCACTGATAGATGATGCCGAGTCTGTTGACTGGCTCGTCTGGCCATCCACTGCATGCATGATAATGTGTGTCTCCACACAGAATGCACCCAACTGTGTGCAGACCACGGCCGGGGCATGTGACCCAATTACAGAATGCTGTCTATCTAGTCCTGCAATCTTTGCATCTGAATTCCAATCGGTCGGTGTAGCGAGCCCACCCAGCCAAGGCAGGAATACTGATGCCATTGTTGGCAGTGTGAGCACTGAATCCTGTTAATCCCAGTACAGGGGCAGTTAGGTCGCGAACAGCGGTCGCATTCTGTTGCGGCTGAACTGGTGCACTCAAGCTCATGCTCACCAAGTCCAGCTGTCGACATCTTTGTGGTAACTTGGGTGCCACAGGTTGTTTAGAGAACTCCCCAAAGTCCGTTCAAGCCTTAAGAGGTCAGGCTGAATCGTCCAAACTACCTCGTAAAAACTGACAAGCCCCACGTTGGGCACCAGAAATATTTTGAACCTCCCTTGCTTACTCTCTTGATGTGTGATGCTCTGTGGACTAAGCGTACATCAAATGTCAGAGGGGGAGAGAATATTTTTTTGGGTGCTAAGTCAGGCATACCCTTAATATGGAGGTTTCGGTATTCAGTTAATCTCTACATGAGGCCGGTGCTTTCCCTGTGTAGAGGACTGGACTGGTAGCTTTTCCGCATGGCACAAAGTCTGGTATACCTGGGTGACAGAGATTGCTAGTGCTAGGACGAGGTTCCGACTGACTGAACGTGATGATGATCCTAAGATCTGAGTTTGCTGGATGTGATTTGTGGGTCGTTTCGGTAGGGACAGAGCAATAGGCAAAAGATAGGTTATGGGTATTGTTGGCCGCTGTTCAGGTTGGCTGATGAATTCCACGAGCCATGGGTGAACTTCGTTACTCAGGCGTGCAGGTGGCTGGAATAAGTCTTATGGTTCTTCCAGTGTCACTGGAATGAGAGGGCGTCTTTAAGGGCTTGAGCTTGATATTTAGGCGTAAGCTATCCAAATGCAGTTACAAGGGCGGGGGTCAGCTATTGCAAATGCCCAGAGGAAATGAGCACACGCTTTACCTTCTCCTTAAGACCACTGCATCTGGAGAAAGGCATCTGGAGTAACACGCACACTCACGTCCGTTAGGTGAAAAGCAGGGTTTGTGGTTCTCTACTGTGTAGAGCCACGTGATGAGCTGCCGACGAGCGGATACCCAATCTCAGTGCTCGGCACTAAGGCATGGTGAGTAGAGAAAATTAGGCCTCGCAGTCTGTAGTTTCTTTCCAGTCTAGGGGATGCTCCCTCCGGCACAAAGGTGTGATGGTAAGGACGAGCACCAGACTGATAACGGAATCCAGGAACCGTGTACCTGTGTGGCCTCCACTGTTCTACCTACTGAAGTACGTAGAAAGGTTGGCCACGCGAGTGCTTGTGGGTAAGCAAAATGTGTACTGGTTCATTAGTCAAGTCCCTGGGATCACCTGTGTTTCACTCATGGGTGAGGTCAACTGGGGAAAAGGTGTTACATAGACAGGAACGTGGAACTCAAGGATAGGTTTCAACCAATGTTTATTCAGTCTTACGGGAGGTAAACACATGGTGACGTACTCCCTGTGTTTGCCAAGATCTAGACAGTATGCTAAGTGACGCAGTCCACGTAGAGGAGACCCGTTTCTAGGCTAGCGGTGGTTGGGCCAAATTAGCACTGTGAGAACAACTTCAAAACTAAAGTGACTCCCTATCAGATGCGGCCACTGTGTCAAGTGTGGATAGATGACGAGGGACACGATGCTAGGAAAACTAAGCAAGGTGAGAGGGGATAAGTCGGAACAACGGATCTTAGGAAAGATTTTCCTACTTTCACAAAGGTACGATGAAGGGAACGTAGGTATAGCAAGGAATGAAGCTGGCGAGTACTTCAGCGACTACCAGTCAGGTCAGGCTGGTCAGTTCTGGCAGCTAGTGCAATGGATGACTGAAGAGTCGAATTTCTGTTCTCCTTTTATACTAATCCGGGCAACTGCATCAGTGCTCATTGGCTGGCATCTTGAGGACGAAGGGTGGTCGCTGAATGGGGAATAGCGAAAAGCATAGCTGTCTGGCGTGACACCACCGGCCAACTGGAAGAAAGAGACAGACGAACGGTGAAACATACTAATGGTGCCATACTAAGCTGTGATTAGTAGTACTCGCCTTGAGGAGCATAGCTTCACTGGGCCGGTGAATAATAAATTCTCCACTGGCTGTAACATCCATTATTGCAGGGAAGACAGTACAATCTTCTGATGTCGCATGTGGTAAACAGTAATACAAACTTCATAGAAATTAGATGTCCTGCTATGCTGATGAGCTGAAGTCTTCTAATTACCATTGTTGAAAACGTGTCAGGTGAGGAAAAGTGGCTTTACCTTGCAGCCATCCTATAGTGTCGCACGGCAGGTATCAGTCACGTGTGACATGTGCTCGGGGGGATTACCGGCACTAGGCCTTCCGTTACCTAGGCTGGCAGAAATTATCTAACATATACACAACACAAATACACTGAAAAAATTAAAGCTAAACAAATTTTATATAAAGCCACCTACAAATAATTAAAAACATGTAACCCTTTATACAAGTGAATACATAATCCTGTAGGTATTTATAACATTCTGAAAATTATTTACAAATTTCCTGTTTGGTCTCTTGGCAAGAGTCCTGAGTTTAATTCAGGTACGGGCCTGGTCACACTCAAGGATGTCTGCACCAATTATGTACAGTGGCACATCATAACATCCTTAGGTGCCACAAAAATTCTGAGGTTCATATAGCTACGTAGCACAGTCATTTATTGGCTATTAGATAATTGATATGTCCTAATTTCCACTTTTTCTGGCTTGTAGCAGTTATTTACGACTGCTGGTAGAAACTGTCTGTACATGCTAGTTTACAAGCATTCTGAAAATTTCTTTACTGGTTTATTACACTAGTCAAAGCAATATATGGCTGTTTTTATAGCAATTTTCCAATGTTTCCTGAGCACTACTACTCGCGTGTGGTCAAACCTTCGCTGGTTGACGTCATTTCCTCATGGCCGACTGCTGTAGGTATGGCCATGTGAAGCAGCACGTCAGCCTTCAGGGCGACTCTCTATACCGGCCTGGTCGGTGATCGCCACGGCATGCGCGGGCTGGATCTCTTTCCTTGGCTGGCTGGCGGGCATGCTGCTGTTGTCCCTAGCAGTGGCCAGCTGGGGGCACCAGGGAATGATTAGCAGACCTTCCTTCCTGGAGGGGCGGTACTAGGATGGCCGTCAGAGGTCGAGGTTCTGGGTGCCACGACAACTCTCAGGCTTGGCTGCTGCTGGGCTCATCGTCCCATTCAGGCAGTTAAGTCTGGACATCAGCATCTGTTTCTCCCGACACCAAGAGCTGGGTAGCTGTCGGAGGTAGCGGCTCTGGTGGTGCTCCTACCTCCTCTGCTCGGCTAGGCACATCCTCCCATACAGAAGGCTGGGTCCAGGAGTAGATATCGGCGGCATCCAATGTCAGGACCTGGGTGGCCGATTGAAGCAGAGGTTGTTGATGCTCCTCTACCTCATCGGCGGGTTCAGCTCATTCAGAGATCAGGCTGGGTTGTGGAAGTCTATCTGTCCCCTTGTTGCTTTCCCTATCCACCCTCGGATGTCTTCAACTCAGTACATACTGTCTTAGCGACCCACCATTTTGTATGGCCACTCCCATTTTTCAGCCAGGCCTGCAATGAATTGACCTCTGGCTTTGCTTTGTAGGTGGCTGCGGAGGATGGCTTCCTCCATGTTGAAGCTCTGCATGCCAGTTCAGGGTTGTGGGAACTTCTTGGTGATGTAGTGGGATTCTCGGACTGTGTCTGGCCTTGAATTTAACAACTCTATACCTTATATTATAATGTATGTAATCCTATGGCAGATTTTCCCAAAAAATACTTCAAATCAGGATCAATTTATCATAGAGGAAGCTGGCATCACATTTAGTCCAACAAATTTTGCTACAGAAGAGTTTTATGCTTCAAAAAGCCTGGGAAACGATGTAGTGTTTTGCTGTAAACTGTGTCACAAGCATTTAGCCAAAAATGGTAACGTGGAGTTGCAAGATGCTTTCACTGTATTGTAATAAAGGTCACAGAACATGTTATTACCAGTTAGAAACAAAAATTATATGCAGTGGCTTCCTACACCATAGCACCAGCACGCCCAAGAAACAATGGGTCTCACGAGCACAGGCCAAACTGAAAGGCAAAGCCTGGTGGCAGAAATACGGTGAATTCGTCTCAGAATGGAGCCAACTCTATAGCTGTCTTGTGCAGCAATTTACCGACGAGGAGGTACTGGCACGCTTCTAGACAGAATTCTACAGCCGCACCCAGACACCTGTGGAACCTTGTGAGGTTGTCCTGCAAACTCTGGTAATTAGGGCTCTTCCACGCACTGGGCAGTGCTGCTGTGGGAGGCCAGTCCCAGATTATGCAGTCTGTATTCCGAGGCTTACTGACAGAATTTGCATTGGTACACCATCCCAGGGGTCGATCTGCCCCTGACGGCCATGAAAGGCTCCACGCATTCCCAGACAGCACCTCTTGTACGAACCAGGAGGGTAGACCAATCCAGCGTCAACCTGCCCCTGAGGGCACCGGAGCCACCTGACACTAGGATGAATCAGGTCCTCATTACTGTACAAAGATGGGGACCACCCAACGATGCCGACGGACTGGGGGTTCATGCCTTGACTTCAAACCCGGCTCCAGCACTTCTTGTGTGAATAGAGAGGGTAGATAGATCCAGAGTTAATCTGCCTCTGACGGCTAAGGAGAGCTCCACACAGCATGACGGCTGAACTTCAGCGTTGAGTCCAGCCACCCTGCACCTGTCAGGCCAACTTAGCAGCGGGACACTATTGAGAAGCACCCTGGAAGTCACCTGCACGCTTCCGCTGGCCAAACCCAACTTACGCATCACCTCATAAGTGGGGATGCCCGTAAAAGCGAAGGACACAACAAAAACAAAACAGTAAGTGACAGTGCTATGCATCCAGCAGACGTTAAAGTGTTTGCCATCATTTAACTATTTCGGCCCAGTTTGATTGACCGTATACTTTTTGTACATCATCAATAGTAGTCAGTGTTGTTGCATAATTACAAACATTATTCCGGACGCTTTCTAAGCCTGATGCTTACTTCAAGAAAGTTCAGGCAACCTGCCTTTCTGCAGTCATCTTTACTGTCCCCCTATTCTTTAATTACGTAACCTGACAGAAAGAACGGCTTGTGAATTGCCATGAGAATTTGTAAATGTTACGTGAATACTTGGACATGCTATAGCAGTGCCACATAAAATGTGCGTGATAAAAAGAAGTGTATGTGTAAGAACATTGTCATGCCAAGTTAATTCTTGTTGAAGAGAATAAAGGTCAGAGACAGAAAATAAAACAATTGTTGAGTATGTTGCTATTTCTCTTATCTTTGAATTGTGTAGAGCCATTTCCCACACATTTCAAGTGATTATGTAAATTAATCATCTTTTTCTTAATGACAGCAAATGAGATTATATACAGTCATTACCTCAAGAACCACAACCTAAAGACATTTTAAACCAAGCAAAATGTTGCGAGAAATACAAATTGTAAATATTTTTAACAAAGTGTTATTTGTCTTGCTCTCCCATGATCTGAGTTACTTTTACTGTAGTAGTGTTAGCACGTTATTATGAATAGTTAACTTCTCAGCCTCTACACTTTTTTTGCAAACACTTCGTCATCAGCTGAGCCTGGAAGCACTCAGTTGACTAGACCCCTTAGATTTTGTTTCTTAATACACGTGTTATTTGCCTGCTGTGCAACACGCAGAAGGTTAGGGTACAGCCACTCTTATCTCTCCGCACAGACGGCCACAGCTGACACAAACCCAAGTAGTGAAGTTTTTCTTATGGCAATTAGTATTATTCATTTAGTATTTAATTGTTTCAACAATCATATTTTTTATCCCCCAAGTGTCCTTGTTATTCCATGTGCTGCCCAGTGTGTATTTTCCTTATCCCCTTTTCCACAGATCTCTGTGTTGAATCATAACATTGTCAGTACTCAAACCTTAAGTTAATGCTTGTGTCGGACAGCACGCTTTAACGAAAAGAGGTTCGCGGCATACAGTTCCAGGTCTTTTGCGCAACATGACCTATACACTAAAATAATAAAGTAATACCACACGAAGAGCTCACTTAGAGAAGGGGGGGAGGGGAGAGAAAAAATCCTTTCCTTTCAATTTTCCCCGCACTGCCCAGCGCAGCTATAACCCGATACTTTGGAGCAAGAAAAGAAAAAGAGCATCAGTTCATCATGTATCTGAGAGAGACAGCGATGTCTGACATTTAGTGAAAAACAAAATTAAAATAAGAGGAATACACTGCAGTGCACCTGCAGCCATTCAGTCGACCTTCCAACCAGCTGATTTCCGTCACACCGCCAAGGCCAAGTTCAACGGGAAGCGCTGCACACAGAGCAAATTCACAGAGTAACAGGAGCCACAGAAGCTCAACTGGGAAAGAAAAAAATTGCATTTGAGAGGACAGTGCTACGTTCTCTCAAAGGCAGACGAGATAATAAATGTCGAGCCTCCAGCAGAGGAGATAAAAAATGAGGGGCACCCCTTCCAAAGCAAGAATTTCCAACCCCCGAGAAGCATAACTAGTTCCCCCCCCCCCCCTTGCTCCTTCGAGCCTCTACAAACTCCAGCATTTAGTATAAAAGGTTCAGCATCTCTTAGCTCCAGGCAGTCACTGCACCGCCACCGCTGTAATGGCCAGAGGTGACAACTAGAGGTAAGTGCTCGCAAACCCTCCTCCACCGTTTGTCAAGGTCGGAGATTGTCTTCAGGGTGTGCCAGCCACTATACCCCACAGAACCCATCTCTGTTATGGCCGAGATCTATTCATACCGGCAAAATGTCATCAACCAGAGGTTTGCAACCTCTTCAGCAGCCTCCAGCTCCACCAGCAGCTATGGGATGCTGATGCCATCCAAATGGTTCTTACGATGATGCTCTCGCCAACCTCCCGTTCCTCCCTGGTTTAACACCTACAGGTAGTGGTCACGACGATGTCCCTTCCGGACAATACCTTTTGCTCACCTTCTAGTGAAGCAACTTACAATTGCTCTTCGGTAAACGACTCCCCCGTCTAGGTTCCTTCAGAACAAACCACCACCCCCCCCCCCCCCCAGTAATCAGGTAGGTTGATTTATATTTTTAATTAATCTTTACGCACCAGATTAATTTGCCTATATAATTATTAGCTTTGCATCCAGACCCCCTCTGCCAGGCAGTTAAGAATACAATTAACTTCTGTAATTAATTTTGCAACAGTAGGAGAGTGCAGAACCACGTGTTTAAATATGTATTTAGTAAAAACATATTTCTTATAATCTAAAATTTACTCAGAGTTTTAACTTTTTGTTTGAACCTCACGTTGTAGACCTTTAAGAAACATAATATTTTGTGCCCTGAGGAAACGCTGGTTGATCGCCATAAGAAACCACTAAGATAATTCCACACACGATTAAGAGGTAAACCGAGTTCTGTCAACTTGGTAGATCTTCGGGAGCGCCCAAAAAAATTAGGAACTCCTCTGCACGTGGAATTGAACGATCTAAGAATTTCCTACTCTGTCACCGATTGCAAAGGCAGGATTGGGGTGAGAATTGCTTTAGCCCACACGAGCCACTGTGGATACCAAACCTGAACACCTCCGCAATAAAACAACGTGAGACAATTCTAAGCTCTGCGCACCACTTGAAAGGGTCCGAAGTTCCATCCATCGCTTGCAAAGGCCAGACAAAGAACACAGAGTGTGATATCACATCGTAAAGTCTGTGTGTACAGCAGTACACATTAGGACACGTGTATAGCCTGGCTTAGCTTCAGGTCAGCTGGTATTGTTAATTCTTTCCTCATGCTATACTCACGTCAATGAGCTAAGAAACTGCTTAAAAGAGCGCTGAAAAACATCATAGACGAAATAACTAAATAACCCCCATTGAATCTACTAGTAACACCCCCTTGTTTTCACTACTAAGGGTACCGGGTAAACAGCATCCAGCCATAGAGAAAATTCAATGGTAAGGAGATACCCTCCTACTGGATAAAGCCCTCCTTACAGGATACCCCCTCCACTAATCAACAGCAAAGGCAACAACAGCAAAGACAACCTCAGCTCCACTCCAACGCAGCCGGAGCCAGCCAACCGACACCTCAGCGAGCCAGCCAGCACGGAGGAGCACGCCTCTTCCCTCCCGTACAAAGGTACTGTCTCAAAGAAGGGTTGTGTGTGTAACTCCTGATTTCGTGCCTACCAGAAAACCCACAAAGCCTACCTTGTATATTGGCCGGGCACCTAAACAATCATAAGGCCCATGCCTTACCCTGATGCCCCTCACAATTCTGGCTTCACATTTGTTGAAGTCTACTAAAGTAATCAGAACTAAACCATACTATAAGAAAACCTATAGTGTAAAATTTGTCATAGAATTGCATGCCCCTAGTTTTGGTCCAGGGCATATGGAAACAAGCCTTAAGTAAAAATTTCAGCCCCAAAGTTGAGAACCCCATAGTAGCGCAGCATTAGTAGTATAATCTAAGTCTTTAAAGTGACGTACCGCTGGGGACATTAACTTTCACTTATCTCCAGGGTTTGCATTCGATCCCCAACAGAAGACAGGTCTCCCTTTAAGTGAGAGGTCAGACTTCAAAATGGCTCAGAACGTGAGGAATAACTGCTTCATAGGAGTCGTATGTCAATAGAAGATAAGATTATTACCCTCCCAGCAGGCTTCAAATTACATATGCAATAAATTATAAATTGGGAGAATAGAATACATAGCAAAAGCCTTGTATGAAAATAACCACTGTACACATCCTAAGAATATGTAGAAATTTATTCCAGGTATTACTCAATTTATTGGCCAAATTCACACCGCTGGAGATGGGAATCACTAAACCCATAAAGTGTCATCTATTGTCAATAAAACCAAGACGACAAAGATGAAGCATGATGCATTAATGCTCATTGGACAAGCGCACACTACATTGTGACTTTACTCCATCATTGAGAATCAACACTTATATGGGCAAATCATACCCACAGAAGTACAACCATCACATACCTACGGGTTCCAATGACAAGTGACTACAGACACGAGGTTGAATAAAAATTGTACTGTTCACTCAAAACAGTCATGCGGTTGCTCATTCCCCACCGCGGGATTTTACTGTTCGACGAGCCGTCGACATCCTGCCCGCAGAAAAGCAAGTTCCACGTGTTGCTGCAGGTTGGCAGCACCCAGCAGTCTAAAACATCGCCACAGCCTTCAAGGCCTCATGAAGAGGCAATAGATATGTCAACAGCCTCCAACAAATGAGATAAGAAAAGGGTGGTGCAAACCACCATAAACGACCCCGGTGAAGAGAGGCTAGTCACCTCTGCTCCCTCTACCAGCCAACAGGCCTAAAAATTTGGTAAATAAGGAAGTGCCAAATTCTAGTTCGAAAGAGTCGCTGTGCCCTCCAGCTTGAATAAAGCAGAGGGCCCAGAAGGGGAAGTGGGAGCCACCCTGAATTCTCTGTCTGCAAAGACCTGAGTTCATATAACCCAGGGTTCTAACCACTAGGCCACTAGCGCCGCAGTCACCACAGAAGTTACGTCTCCGGGGCAAGCGGTTCGACTCCTATCTCTCTGTCTGCAGAGACCGGAGAATGTCTGAAGGAGCTCGTCAACTAGACCACTCGCAACACGTTACAGTCTCCAAAGACGTCTGCAACATCACCGTCAGCAGCACCCTGAAGACGCTGCCACTACTGACTGCTGACAGCCAGCGGTATCTATGACATCCCCCACCTGTCTCCTACCTGGAAATCATTTTCCATCCAACCCGTGATAGCAGATTGTGTCTGGACTGCCCCCCTTCCCTTTAGAGTCATGTAAAATTCTAAAGTACTCGCAATAATTTGCTTTGATCAAAAATCACGAACTTTGCGAAAGTTACCTTCTCCTGCATTTAATGATAGCTTCCATCATTAAACTAGGAGTGAGCTACACATCCCCATGTTTTCAATAACGTATTAACAAATACGTAAAGTTTGTCAGTACCTTTTGTGTACCTTACTTCTGCTAACCTTGGAACAATAATAATAATAAATTTAATAGTACTTGGACAAGCGTCCTACTATATTTCTATTCAGGCAATTCCAGTTTTGCATTTGCAACACCAACTGCAAGGTATGAACGAGACGGATGCCTTTGGATTATTCCTAGCAGGAATAAGTTATATTCTCAGTCTGAATAAGGCCAAAATATCCATGGTGCATCCTGGGTCACCCTGCTTCCAGCCTGGAAGTGTGCATGAGAGAGAGCTATAAACATTAATTCCAACATAAACTTCTCCTGCCAATAGCAGTAGTTTATCCACCAGTGCTGACATTGTACCATTATTCGACCCGTATACAAGACTAGCAAGTGAGGAGCATTCAGTGTTTGAGACTATCAGACAAGGTGGCGAGTCTATTCTTCACATAGATTGGTCTTGTTATGGGGTCGATTATCACGACAACCTAACTACCAATATACCTGTGGCAGAACCAGCCACCCCCTATTCGTCCTACCCTGCAAGCACGAGAACCCGTTTCCACGTCAGGTAAGCATGGCAGCAGGAAAAGTCATCACTATTCACATACCATTCAAGGTAATTAATCGCTGTAAATTAGTATTGGTGTCCCCTGATTTTATACCAGCCCGCAAGCAGACTAGGCCGGCTCCCTATAGGGGAAGACAGAAACCAGGCCCTAGCCGTTACACATGGATGCGGATTGTCCGCCCTCCGCCACCCGTGCGCAGAGGGCTGACAATCCATGGTGTTCTTTCTCATGTATGCAGACTGCAATACAGATAGTTGCAGTCAGTCCCAAGACATGGTAAGTGTCACATCAATAATGTCTACGTATTTGTGTGCCTCCAGAAAACGGAGAAGATAATTGCGACGGTATTGGTTGCATCCGCTAGTTGCAAAAAGAAATATTAAAGGTGAATTTGTGACACTGTACATAGACCTTAGGGAAGATGAAAATAAGTTTCGTAATTATTTTCGGATGTCAGTGCAATCGTTTGGCTCCAGTTTTCCTATCAGTTCATCAAAGTTAAAATTACAATATGTTGTTAGAATATCCGTGTGTCCGACAGAACGTGTTGCTGTTACTCTTAAGGTAAGGTAAAGAACAATCTTCTAAAAGAGTGCATTTGAGGTGTGTGGTGTGCAAAGGGAAAAAGGGCCTCTATTCGGCTCAAACATTGCAGGAGAGAGAAAATACCACTAGTGTCTGAACACAATGGTATGATTCGCTGCTGATAACATTGAACGTATCGTAATGAAAAGGTACTTTAGTAAAGACCCTAAGAAAATAGCCAAATAAACAGCAAATAGATGTATTTCATTAAAAATAGAAATTCTGTTTGCTCATGAATGTATTTGTGACTTAATAAAAGTTTATAAATTCATTATCCTTGTTAAACTGCAAAACAAAGGGCGATATTTAAATAGACATAGTTCCCGGTTTAACATTCAAACATAATGAATCAAATAATAATTTTCTGGGTTAGCCAGCAAGATGCTTAATTTCCCTTTCCTCGTCATAAAAGTGTTCCTTTCTTAAAGGAACGTCAAACACTACATGCTATCAACGTGTGTTATAAGTATAAGAGTTATGTTCCAGCATCAGACATGTAATGAAATAATTCAGACCATCAACTTGTGTCGCTTTCTTAATAAAACAACATGAGAGAGACAGAGAGAGAAAGATATAGACAGACAGAGACAGAGAGAGAGCAGACAGACACACACGTACGTTTGTATCAATTGCCATTGTTGTAAACTAATAAATAATGCAAACAAATAATTAATGTATCATATATTGGACTGTGCTCATCCTAAATAAGAAAAGGTTACATTAAATCATAATTCACTTCTTGCAAAAGAAATCCTTTGAATAATCACAAAACAGCACAGCAATACGTACAAAATTAATGTGTTATAAAAGTGTGACGACATATAGATTGATACATCTGTGTGAAAACTCTTTCTGTCATTCTATTGTTTACCCAAGGTAAAGATGATTGTCTGGTGGACCTGCAGTACGCCAGGAACATGATGGGTCTGTAGCTCGTGATGCACCTTGTATCGGAGGCATATTCACGCAGTGTGTTGGCACGTTGTTCGTTACGCAGGCTCTGTGGATATAGAGGAGTTACAGGAGTTACTCCCCCTACTAAGGTCAAGCCAAAAGGGCCTAAACCCAACTCCCCCAACGTGGGCAGATCCTCGACCCAGCTTGGCGATTGAACCTCGCACCCTTTTACTGAGCCAGGCAACCTTTTAATAAGTTACCTGTAACGAGAGGAGTCAGCATCCTAAGCTCTTAATTCATCCTAATCGAGAGGTAGGACGAGCATCAAAACACCAATAAAGGATTTTGCCTGGAAAATCAATTACACTTGTATTGATGCCATTCAAATAATTACTGTACATAATATTACCATGTAAAATATTATTCCAGTATGCACTTTATTTTTAAATTATCACGCTTTCAAAATGTAAAATTTTTAAACTCTTTAAAAACAATAAGGTACAATGTAATCTTGAGAACTTATTAATTTCATTGCAGATGTTGGTTACAGTATTGATTTTTGTTTTTAATTTATCAGAGATTTGAAGCTGTTGGAAAACTGTACTGAATATTAACTAACACCAGAAAAATTAGTTTGCGCAAATCTGCACCACCCTGCATCCTGGAGCACGAGCAATAGCGAACACGGAGAGAGTACTTAAATACCTGGCTTCGTATAATGCTGGTAAACCCACATCAAGTCGGGATAAAATGTACGGGGTAGGTAAGTTGGCATGCCCTGCGCACTCGCTAATACCGCTTGCACTCCTGGAAGCAGCGTGGTAGGGCTACACATTTTGTGCGAGTTCACTTTCCTGGAGCCACTTGTTACGTTCAAAACTGCCATGAAATTCAAGCATCTCCCCTGCTCCCAACTTTTTTTTTTAATTAATCTTACCCCACCACTTCCCTGATCTTCACAGGCCTCCACCACCAATACGATTCACAGTAGCCTATGTACCTACTGCAAATATAACAAAGTGCCTATGTGATTATGATTCAGCATTATCAGTACTGTCAAAAATGCTTATTATTTCCCATACATGTTAACGTTTATATATATATATTTTTTTATAACTACCAAATAGACAGTTCGTAGAGTAAGCTGAGCACGTTTGAAAGCAATGCTCACGATCTACCTGTACGTGCATTGTGTTTCCTTCCGACATGTGTAAAATTAAGCATTGCCATGAACCGAATCACTTTGTTCACGTGCAGGTCAAGTAAAATTGTGAAATTAGTCCACTTATAAAAGTAAATACTTTATAAATGCGCTAATTTTTTACTCTTACAAGCATGAGAAAGAAAGCAAAATAAATCATTTCATTAATCACATGAACACAAACACTTTAAAGTTCAACGTCAAAACATGGCACTGTTGTTGCTACCAACTTCTACTGGGTGCATGCCAATCAGCGGCACAGTACCCAATGAAATAAACGCAGGTAGGGGCAGTGACGTTATAAGGTTGATTTCAAAAGAGCTCAAACAACTGTGCACAGACTATACCAGTCGCAACAATGAACTGATTACACCCAAAATATATTTACATAGCCTTAAGGTTGGGCTACAATTGATTTAGCACACGCACAGCTTTAATCTGAAAGCTACAATCAAAATCGCACACGCACAGAAACGAAGATTGTTTACAGAAAACAGTTAACAAAACGATGCTCGATAAATTGCGCGTGCGTGTGTTGTTCATATTGAAATGAAAAAAAATGCTGTTAATAGCTCTGTTCACTTTGCTGCTCATGACGTAATTTGTAGAAATATAATAAGTTATATCGATTTTAACATATATTGTTTGTACAATACCAGTTTCAATCAAAAAAAACTTCTGTTTTAATGCTGCGAAACTTTTTTTTGTAGACATTTTCAACGTCACATGAACTCAGTGGTATCGACGTTCTGATTGGCCACACACGGCGCACACGCACAGGAATTATAGGATATAGCTCTGCTTTCTGTATGCTTGCCCTGTGCTGTTTTTCTGTGCATGATTGTAGCGAGTGTCATGCTAATATATGTATTCTACTTTCTGTGGCTGTGCTGTTTTATGTGTTAAATCAATTGTAGTCCGGCCTTAAACAACTTGCTAACCTTAATCCAAGCAACACGGTTTAAACATATTTGTTTTACACACACTGACCTAAATTTATTTACAATGGACACTTTTCACTTACTACAGTACAAGCATATTTCCATCTAATTCTAAAACACAATATTAAAATTTTATTTTGTTTATACATATAAAATACTAACAGTCATGGTAAATGGTGATAAAGACAATAATCTAACCTATATCAGTTGTATCCGCCCGACTTGACGAGTTCTTGCACAGTTTTATACTGCATGATATGTTGCGAGCCCTCTTCAAGGTCTATCTCTTCATCCCTGTTCTCAACGTCACCTTCAACAACCACCCCGCCTACATCTTGCTTCGACCTTAGGAACACGAAACTGGCAATGTTCGGCCTAACAAGCATCTTCGCCTTGTCAAAGTTCTGCATGTTCGTTGGCATGTGCCGCAAAGCGAGCTGCCGGAAATTACCTTCCAGGCTGGCCAGAAAGTCCGTGGCAAACCTAAACTCTGCCGGTGAGAGATACGAATCGTCGGAACTTCGTTTGTTGTCCTCCTCCAGGATGTGAGCTGTGTAAAGTTCAATTTTCTCCAGGCGGATGCGCAAATAACTGGTAATGACATATCTAATTCGGTCAAGCTCCATTCGATGCACAACCACCCTGAAGTCGTTCCTGTTGAGTCGGTTCAAATTTTCCTCCATTTGAGCTATCTGTTCCATCATGCAGTCCACCAAATCAGTTCGATGCTGAAGCAGTTCTGGGCTGAATTTCTCGTTCAACCATGCCTCCTCCAGGGCCTCAAGAACTTTCTCTGCAGTTATAGGCTCTTCGTCGCTTAATGCTACATCGCTATCACTTTCCATTTTTCGTTATTAACCTTCAAAAGAAAACTTTAAATACAGTTGAATGTTTATATTTACAACTACTTCTCCCGCGCTTTGTTACCAATGCAGAAAACCAACGTAACGAAACCCAATGAACATAAGAGTAAGCCTGTACAGCCATAATATAAAATAAATAACATTCAACAATAATAGTCTAATTGCGAAAAAAAAAAAAAAAAAAAAATCTGCTCTAAGTGGAGTCCAACTAAATTAAGAAATTACATACAGATAGGTAGTAAGAGAATAAATACAAGATAGACACAGCCTTGCCATAAAAACTGTACAGATTGTAGGCCGGAGACAGGGATCAGGTAAGAGACCAAAGACATGCATACATACATACATACATCCATACATACATACATACACTCGCAATTAGGCTGTCGCCCGGTGGCAAGCTCTCTCACCTCTCCTTTGCCCAACCAACTCCTTTTCCACTCCCTTCCTGACAGGAAGGACTGGTAGGCATGCGACAAATGACCAAGAAAAATCGGAGATGCTGCAAGAAAAGTACTTGGTAGTGTTTGAGGCAAAGGAAGATTGTAATTAAGAGGAAGGGCAAATAGAGTTTGGGAGGTGTTTAGTAAGTTTAAGATGAGGGAGTGGGAGATAGAAAATGTAATTAGGGCTTTGAATAACAGTACGGCAAGGGGTCCAGATCGGATAGGAACTGCAGCACTAAAGTTTGGTGGGAGGGAATTGGTAAAATAAATAGTGGCGCTGTTTAAAAAGTCCTTAGGAGAGGGTAAGTTACCACAAGATTGGAAGGATGCTATGGTAGTACCTATACACAAGCAGGGAGAGGATAGGGAGAGGCCTGGCAGCTACAGACTGGCGAGTCTCACATCAACTACAGGAAAAGTAATGGAGAGGCTGGTGGTGCAGTATGTGGTGAGGGTTATGAACAATAGGAATTGGTTGGAGGAGTCCCAGCATGGTTTCAGGAGAGGATACTCATGTGAGACTCAGATGGCTGGGTTATTAGAGGATCTGGTGCAGGTAATTGATGAGGGGAAGCAGGTGGATGCCTGTTTCATAGATTTCGAGAAGGCATTTGATAAGGTGCCTCATGGGATATTGATGAGGAAAGTGGAAGTGTTGATACTGGACAGGAAGGTAGTGGAATCGATAGGGGATTTCGTCAGGGGACGATGGCAGAGGGTGAAAGTGGGGGAGGCAATATCGGAGGAAGAGGAGGTTACATCAGGGGTATCACAGGGAAGTGTGCTGGGTCCTAAATGACATGGGTTTGGGGAATAGGGCAAAAATAAGACTGTTTGCAGACAATTGTGTTGTGTATGCTGAATTGGGTGATGGGAGAGGGGGGTGGAAATTTGCAGGCGGACATTGATAAGATATGGTTGTGGACCAGAAAAATAAAATGAAGATAAATGTAAGAAAAACTAAGGTAGTGAGGTTTACAAGGAAGAAGATGATAAGCAGGGACATGTACAGATGGGAGGGACAAGAGATCGAAGAAGCATCAGAATATAAGTATCTAGGGATTGTACTGCAGGGAGACCTCAGGTGGAAAAAAACAGGTAGAGAGGGTGGTAGCAAAGGGAAGAAGGGCTCTGGGTATGCTGGGAAGGGTGCTGAATGGAGTCAGCTGTGAGGTGAAGGAAGGCATATGGCACAATGGTACAGCCAATGTTAGAATATGCTGCAGTAGTATGGGACCCATATGTGGAGGTGGAGGTGCGAGAACTGGAAAAGGTGCAAAGAAGGGCAGCAAGATCGGTGAATGGTAGGTGGAGATGGCAGGGGCAGGATGATGAGGAAGAAGGGAACTATAGGCCATCAGTGATTATGAAAGAAATGGGGTGGGGCTCATTTAGGCACAGGAGAAAAGTTGAATGGCTAGTCAGGATCTACAGGATGGTGAATGAAGAGGAAGGATGGGGAGGGCTAACTGCAAGCTAAGTAAAGGGGTGTTTAGAGGAAGAGGAAACAACAGTGAGAAGCTTCAGAGGGTGTGGAGGAGAACGGAGCGGGGTAGGTAGTCCATGCTTGTGAGGTCTATGAGGGAGTGGAATGTGTTGAGGGAGAAATTTGTATCTATAAGTGGGGTTGGTAAGTTCAGGAAGGGAGTGGAAAAGGAGTTGGTTGGGTGAAGGAGAGGTGAGAGAGCTCGCTACCAGGTGGTAGCCTAATTGCGAGTATCTATGTATGTACGTAAATTTTTCAATCTTTCTTTACACATTTGTATTACCGCTTGACTTGTCAGGTAGCGTTGTCGCCTTCAGCGATACAAACACAGTATCATGTGGCACACAAGATTTTTATATTGTAGTATGAGAATATGAACTGTTATAAACATAATACAATACATTACAGAAAACATACTAGTAAATTATAATCATAGCAGTGATCATTGGAAACCAAAAAGATTTAGAAGCACAGGTCGGAAAGAAAAATCAAGATAAGCATTAACAACAAGAGAGGATAGTATTCAATGAAAGGCATAATTAAATAACCAGTTACAATTGACGACATCCACTCTCCCCAAGCCTGTATGCCTGCTGTCATCGGTGTCCACTGCAGGGATCCACGCTCTACCGGATGCTCGTGCGCTCTGGTTGAGTAGTACACCACATCGGTTATGTTAATCCAAACACAACATGCGTGCGGCCAATGGGGCCAAGTGTCGTGAGGTGCAAGTGCAGTGCAAAGGTGTAAAGTAGCAGAACAACCACGTGTGCATGCGTGCACATATACAACAAGTACACCTTGTGAAAAAGTGTTTAAGTAAAGAGGCTGAGAATTTACGATGTACAAGGGCGCCTTATCGTGCAATGGTATATAATAGAGCCCTATAGTGTTTTTATGCCCCTGCAGACTTTAGTGTGCATTTTTGTCAGTTCTTGTAATTTTCATTCTTCACATGCTCCATCATCACTTCATTTCATTCAGCGCATTTCACATATAAAAGGCTTCTGTGTTATGTGTAATTAATTATGTAACATTTGTAAGCAGGTAAGCAACATGTGTATTGCTATTCAGATATGTGGTGTAAGAAAGTAGTACGTGCGGGCTGCTTGGCCGCCAACACCGGCCGGCATGCCGTGCTTCGAGGGTATGGATGTGTGGACAGATGGGGTCGCGTTTCACACACTCTTGCGGCACTTCAACTATTGTTACCTATTGTTTCATTGCAATATACTTTAATTACCGGAACCATTCATTTTATAGCTGCCCGAGACTCTCCACCCTTCTCCTTCCCATGGCTTGCATCGCCTGGGAAGGCATAACTTTCACTTGATTCTTTGTGGCCTCGTGCTGTCTTTCTACAGCTTTACCTAACCGGCAGATTTAAGCTCGGACGTGTTTTGTAAAGTGTCTCTCAGTAGAAAAGATTAATAAAAAAAAACCCATTGATTGACGAAAAGGAACTGTGTGCGTCTTCATTTGGGTTGCATATGGGCTTTAGGAGCACTGGCACCCACCATTCCTGCAACTCCATAAGTATTAGCAAAGTGTTCATGTAATGTTTTCAGTGGTTATTTCGCAGTGTTCTGTATGGGTGTGTGGATCGTCCCTAGAATCTACCGTGTATTACGTATACCACAATAATTTCTATTTAAGGAGCAACACCGGAAGAATGCCGCTTTTGGCCATCAGCACACAACCTTGAGGAAGCGGTCAGCTCTACACTACTTGGTATTGCACTCCATGCAATGTCTGGCACCTAAGTATCACAACCAAGGTTCAACGAGTTTTCACGGTAAATATACTACCCAAACTCCCAACCTTAAATTGACCATATTTAGCTCCACCTACCGTCACAGTATATCCAATAGGTTGGTAGTGAATTTCAAGTTACTTAAATAAGAGAGAAATTAGCATAATGGCTTTAATTATCCAGTCTTTCACTGATTTTTTAAATATTGCTTTATTTCTTTTGCAACTTAAGTTATTTGGGGATAGAATAACGTGACATGATCTACATGGCCCTACCCTAGTCCATTCACCATGCCACCAACTAAACCCCCCACCAGTCTACACCACGTGTGGTCAGTATGAGCCGAAGTCAGCGTCCTGCATGTGCACGAGTGTGCACAATGCACTACAGTGCAATCAGTTCAGTATGTTTGTTTATGTTTCATTAAAAGGCTTAGTTATTGTTATTGTTTTGAGGGTAATTGTGTGTAGTGAAGTGTGATGCTACAAGCACATTAGTTTGCCCTATTCGAAATTCTGTTCGAATTCTCACTGCCTTTTTTTATTTGTTTTGACAGTAGGCTGGTGGAGCAAAATTGTTATACTTTTAAGGTTGGGAGTTGGGTAGGTAATGCACTGTAGTTTTTCACCAAAACTTCTGTTGACAGATTATGGGCACCAGACATTGCGGGACACAATGCCAATTTGATGTTGTAGATCAGACTTCTCTCCTCCGGGTCATGTGCCGACGGCCAATGGACGGTGTCCTCCCTATGTTCCATCTGTCATAATAAAATAAAACACTTCACCTGTACTATGCTTTCTATGCAGTGATGTATCAGGGCGACTCACACACCCATATTTAGTTACACAAAGATAAGACACTCTGAAATACATTGGAAACACTTGCATAGCACACTCAATAAAAAGTGGGAAAGGTGGGGGCCTGTGCCCCTATAGCCCATAAGCAACCCTAATGAATATGCATATTCGTCACATAGTTTCAATGGGTTTTATTGAATTGTTCATCTAGGAAACAAACTTACACACTTTGCCGGGCTCAACCAGCCGGCAGAATAACACTGCTACAAAAAGGCATGTGGCCACTAATAATTATGTGGAAACAAAAGCCTTCACCGGCAATGCTATTCCGCGGAAAGAGAAGAGTGGAGAATCTTGTGCTGTGAAAATACACGAGGTTCCAGTAAGCTACAGTCTATTGCATGTTAAAATGATTGGTTCAAAGTTTGATGTGTCTCCCAAGCGCGCGAACACGGCCCCGTCGGTCAGCACGTCCACCTCCTCGAGACACCATAGTATGACTAAGTCCTTCGCGATGGCGTGCTGGCCAGTTTGGGCAGGCCAACGAGCTGCACAAACTACTTTCCTACACACACAAATCCTGCAGATTATTCTACCCATGACAATCCTTTAATAAGCATAAGATATTGCGTGAAATGAAATGGGGGTGAAACACGTGAAAAATGGAAATAACAGAAAATTATAACACAAACACTTAGACATGTAGGGCACTTAAATTGTCCTAGTGCTCCATGCAGACTTGTTGTGTGGACATCTGTCCTTGAGTGTCTTGTAATTATGTGATAATTAACACATACCTGATTTCACAGGTTCTACTTTCAGAACACGTGCACGTGGGTGCATGTGTCTGCACTGCACCTTGCTTACATTACTCTGCATCTTGCACCCTCGTCATGAGTGCTTCTGTGACCACTGTCCACTGCACCTTGCTTACATTACTCTGCACCTTGCATCCATGTCACAAGTGCTTCTGTGACCACTGTCCACTGCACTCGCAGAGTAGCAAATTCCGTATGACCCATGCGGGGCACTTCTTGACCGATGCATACGAGCGCCCGGTAGAGTGCTGCTCCCTTAAGCAGCCGTCTGCGACGGTGGGCAAACGGTCTTGGGAGAAGCAGTGCTGTGAGATCGTGCGCTTTAGTTTTTAGGAAGGTTTTATAGTGTTGATTATTTGTGTTTATTTAATATTTTCCGCTCATCATGGGCAGACCGAATTTAAGAGGACACATCGCGCAGCACGTGTTGGTGTGCACTGTGCCAAGTGAAATTGTGTTTTCTGCAAAAGTTTGATTATGTTCGCCTCACACAATTCAGAATAAACTATAATTTTAATTGGGGCTAGTATTGCGGATAGTAGAAACATTGACTTTTTCCAGTATCATTCTTACGGGGTTCATGAACCACATGCACATAAGACATAGCGTAATGGCCACATGCCAAATATTGCATTATAAAAATATATAGTTTTTAAGATTATTATTTTAAGTGTCTTTTATTATTGTTTTGATGTCTATTTGAATGTGATTGTGTGAACATGGATGTGAATAAATCACAAAATGGGCCGAGCTGTACACAAATTTGCAATTTAACCCCAAATTGGAGGTGGTAAGTGTTATGTCTAAGTAAAATACATATATCTTTTATCCAGTGATTTTTAAGGGCATGTTGTTATATGTTTTATGTCTCATTTTCATCCAGGATTATGTGGTTTTATTTCGTTCATTTATTATTTTATACTTTGTGCATTATTTGATCACATGACAGGGGCACAGGACTGCAGCCACTGAGCAGGCAGTCCGTCGCCATGTTGAGTTAGTAGCATCTTGACTATGGTGCGAGGAAGTCGCATTCTTGCATCCTCCATGGACCTCCACATTTTTGAGCCAATAATGTAATTATCAATAGTAAGTCATTTTAACTGGAACTTTTGTTTAATAGCCTGGGGAGTGAGCCAACTCACAGTCCGGTCATGATGACCGGACCTTAAGCACTTTCATTTTATCATGGCCTTGCCCCTCTTTTACTGTTTCTGACTTCACCTTTACTATTTTAGTGTGTTCCTGCATTAGTGGAACAAGTAACAAATGTAAGTGCTTCTATCGAAAGTATCATGGAATAAATTGTGCTCAATATAATATGTCTCCTTTTTATAGCACCAGCCCCCTATGGGCTGTTTCACCTGTTACAAATCTAATTTTTATTCTTTATTAATGATGTCGGAGGAGACCAGAACAGCCTCCACTGGGAAGAATAAGCATTTGGTGGAGCCTTGCAGCCCACTAGCCTAAGCCATGTTGAAATTAACTCAACAAACTATTTATAACTGTAATAAATGGTGTTGATGAGGGGCCAACACCTCGTGTTAGCCCAGGCACTTGTGATATTAACTGGAGTAATGTTAACAAACTGATTTTCTACTGCATCGAGAACGGCGGACTACCAGGGAAGGCCACACCATGCAATCGACGTCACGACTCCACCTTTTTCTCATGCTCTGCACTAGCGCCCTTACCCTGACTTTACCTTCATAACCTCATTAAATTTTCCTTTCCTCTGGAGTCAGAAACCTAGTACTCTCAATTGTGGCTTGCCCAATATTGTGGCATTGTCTTGCCACCAAGTGTTCCAAATTTTACCATACTTAAAACTTGTTTCGTGGCCTTTGTCGTCTGCGCGACGTGCGACCATCGGCACCCACATGCCTCATTTCCTATGAATCTCGGCTCTCTATTTTCCGCTACTGGTGGAATCTTCTGTTGTATTACTGCCATTTCGAGACAATGCATCAGGAAACCGTGATAAGAAAACTCAGGAAAAATCAGCCACATATCACTTTGCTCCAAAATCGCCATTGTGTCATGGGAGCCAGGCAAGTCAGCTATATTATGTCCATACTTCGTCTGTGACGTCAGCCAACAACCACAATCTTGGCACTGGCAGAGGTATAGTGTGCACCTGCCACCCCCTCCCTCCATGCCACATCGTGCCAGCAGGAACCACCCCTCCCATGCTATGCCATGTGGGTGTTGTGGTGGGCCGAGCAACCATGTGGTTAAGGCGAAGAAACGTCACCATGGAGACTTTGCATCATCCAGACCGCAATTTCTACAGCGAGTGTCCAGACTGGCAAATTTCTAATTGCCAACCTACTATTTTGTGTAACCAGTGATTCAGACAAACACCGAAACTGGATCCGTTCTCGTTGACGTACCTCCAGGGAAGAACCTGTGTGTGCAGCGATGCTTCTGTGACCCAACGACTACAGGAGCAGGACGACATGCTAAATGCAGAACTGCGTGAGGATGCTTCGACAATGACTATTTCGGGACAGCCCGAGAACTTGTGTACATGATGTCTCATACCTAAGCAAATCCGAGGAAACATCAACCCGGTGTGTGCGCCGAACATATGCGTGTGGACAACACCATTAAATCAACTGCCCTCATCGTCATCTCACTTCTGCCAGATTTTGCGAAAGTGTGCGAATGTAAACACTTGCGATGGACTTGGAGCTGTGACCCTAGCGTGCAATCGGTGTTGGGGGTTGTATGATGCACAATGCATTTCACCGAGAGAGTGTGTCACATTACGAGACATGTGTCACATCACTTGTCTGTGCTACCACCCTGCTACATTGGTCGTGGACCAATGGGTGCAATCCATGCCAAAACT
This sequence comes from Dryococelus australis, assembly GCA_029891345.1. Lineage (NCBI taxonomy): Eukaryota > Metazoa > Arthropoda > Insecta > Phasmatodea > Phasmatidae > Dryococelus > Dryococelus australis. The sequence goes on from CM057003.1 coordinate 96,519,734, forward strand.
GGTGACACTACAAAAACTGCAAAAGCCAGTGTCAACTACAGGCAACTGCGAATTCTACAGTACCATTCAACAAGTAATGCAAACGCCGATTCTGGAGCTGCCACACCCACCTGTGTGTTCCACTCCACTATTGTGAACAATATCAATTCCGGAGGCAGAAAATGCTTACATCTACATGTCAATGAACAACAAATCTTGCCACACCTGCACACTCCCAGTCGTCACACTACAATGGCGCTGCTAACGAGGATCTGGTGCCATTTTTGAAGGCCTGCGAGAGCCGATTGAGCAGTTACGGGGTTGATCCAGAAGATTGGCAGTCATACATTGGTGAGCACCTGGAATGCAGCGCTAAATCCTGGTGACGCGGGGTGAACCATTACAGTATGGTGTAGAGTTAATTCAGCCGGATGTTTACATGCAGCTTCGCGCATATCTTTACTTCTCTTCATGCTAGAAGTCAGATCATCTTGGAAGGACAGGGTGAGTAGTCCATGTACAATTTCGCCACCAAGAAAATAATTTTTGTGCATTCCTACAACCCATAACTGGATTTTAAGGTCATTTTGGAGGTGGTTAGGAGTACTACCCACAAAGAATATCGAGCCACACTCGCTGCAATGACTCACACATCGGAATGGTATTTCATGCGAACTGGGACGTTACTGGACACTACTATTCCAGCCCAGCCATGTCGCGATCGCGACCAGCCGTGCCGCGATAATGTGCAAACCAAGACTCGGGGACATTTGGACAGTGAAACTGCCCCGAAAACACATGGTGAAGGAGCGGAAGGAACTACAGCTGTTCCGCCTGCTATGTCAACAATGCAGGCAACCTGCAGTACACTGAGCAACACTGTTCGAGCCCCCTCCCCCTCAGCAACCGCCAGTGACTTACATGTCCCTGTCAATTGTGTGAGGGTGAGCATTGGGACAGAGATTGTCCTGGGAGGGTGGGACTGCTAAGTAGTGCCCTGCAGAGTGATACATGGCCAGAAAGCGAGCGGACAGGGTAAAGCTCCTGTATGCCGCTTGCCCCCGACAGGAAATCAACTCTGGTCCGACTCCACAACGGGCTCTCATCGCCCAGATTAGCAGTACGCAAAATGGGTTTATCATAATTTCTGTGCAGGTCAATAGTAAGTGCGCCATACCCTAATCATTATGGCCACCTCCCACAATTTTATTAAGTCAAAATTTGTTAGTGCCGGTGAAGTTAAAAATGTTCAACATTCTGTTCAACTTGCAACACACCACACACCCGAGAAATTAAGGGTGAGGCCGACATTACTGTATATGTGAGGGATATTGAGACGTCAACATGAGTAATTGTGACAGTTGACATTCGCGAAGACGCCATTCTAGGCTTGCTGTGGCTCATGGATCAGCACACAATAGTTGAACCAGCAGCCCGCCGCATACATTTTGGAAGATAGGAATAGAGAACGGTTTATAACCCGGATCCCCACTCAGACGACCAAGCACTGGCCATCTTACTGGGCGAGCTGGATCATTCCATTCCCCCAGAGTACCGGGATGCCATGCAGCGATTAATGGATGAGCGCCACAGCGTCTTCACTACTGCCGACCCACTTTATTGCACGACAGTGGCCGAGCACCGAATACCACTCATCAATGAAACCCCGATTTACAACAGCCAGAGGCGATACTACCCACATCAGTGCCAATTATACATGAGCAGATTAAAGAGATGTTGGACGAAGGAGTAATCGAGCCTTCGGAGAGCCAGTTCAATTCTGCCATAATGCTCTCCCCTAAAAAAGACAGGACGTGGCATTTCTGTGTAGATTTTTTTCGCCCGCTGAACCAGGTGACACAGAGCGTGCCGCCACCTTACATGTGTATTAAGGACGCCCTCAACACTATGGGACAGGCGAAAGTATTGACGACCATCGATTTGAGAAGTGGTTACTGCCAGGTGCCGGTACACCCAGCTGATCGGCACAAGACGATGTTCACTGCTCCCAACGGCAGCCACCTGCAGTCCTGCACGATGCTGTTTGGATTAAAGTGCGCTCCCATGATGTTCCAAGCCATGATGGTCCGCATCCTGGACGGTTTCGTTGGGAAATTTTCTTTTGCCTATCTTGACGACATTATGGTTTGTTTCAGCCCGTGGGATGAGCATATTAACCACCTGTCACTGGTCCTGGAACAACTTGCTATTAAAGGTTTGACGTGCACCAATAAGAAGTGCCATATAGGGAAGTCTAACCTCCAATTTCTAGACCATATTTTTGACTAACACTGCAGCCGTCCTAATCTTGAACAGCACCAGCTAATTGAAAACTACCCAATCCCGACTACAGGAAAGCAGTTTCGGAAGTCCTCTGACTTGGTGAACTGGTTATGAGAGTACATAGCTGAGTTCACTATCGTAACCGCCCCGCTCACCGAGCTGATGTTACCAAGTATCCACTACTTATGGCAAGCTAAATAACAGGCGAGTTTTGATGAGGTTAAGCGCCGCTTCTGGGAGTGCCCTGCACTAGCCAGATACGACCCGACACGGCACCTCTATGTTCAAACTGATGCCAGCGAAAAGGGGCTTGGGCTAATGGTCTTCCAGCTGGCTGACTGTGGAAGCCAGTGCATTATTGATTTTAGTAGTGCGAAACTCGGCCCAGTAGGCGGCGGTACGACGTAAGCGAGAGAGAGTGCCACACATAGGTGTGGGGATTTAAACGGTATCGTCCACTATTGGAGTACAGACGTTTCACCCTGCACACTGATAACCTCTGCCTACTGTAGCTGCATACCACTAAAGAGAGCTGCAGCAAGCTCTCCCGCTGGACCCTCTTACTGCAATAATATGATTTTGATGTCCAACATCTCACTGGAGTGGAAAACCAGCTGGCCGACTTCGAAGGGTGAACACCTATCCCTCTCCAAACAGTACACCTCGGGTTGGGGGGGGGTACAGCCAATCACAACACATTTCATGGGAGGGGGAGGGGGCAGCCAATCACAACACACCTCAGGTAGTGGAGGGGGTGGGGCCTCCAACGAACCTAACCTCACTTTTTTTCTAATGGCACATAGGCCACTCTTACACGAGTGGTCTAAAACCCGGCCGCTCCTTCTACTTTTAAATGGAAGGAAATATTTTTGTAATAACAGTTTAATATCACTTTATTTGATCATTTATAGCATTTATAGTACTTTTTCCGTATTGTTTATATATTAAACTTTAATACGTTGATATTGTGATTTTAAATTAAGCGAGAAAGAGATAAGTAATAAGAATAAATACACATATAAAATTCAAAATCTAAGTTTTTGATATAATAATTTCTGCTGAATTTAGAAGTGTACTTATTCTATGTACTAGTCAAAATAATATAATTTTACAGTGCACGTAATGTTTTATTATGTTTAATAGTTATAATAGTGTTGTTTTAAAAAAGTAACTGTTGGAAAATCACTCATTTCACTAGAAAGAGTTTTTAAAACTAAAATTAAATTATATAAATTATGTAAGTTTAATAACAAGTATAATATGAATTTCAAGCAAAAGACCAGTATGGCTACGTTGGTCCTTTAATATTATAACTGATAAAGATGCAATCTGTAATTTTTTCCAATCGAACGTGAAGACCTATGCTTATTCATTTTACAATTAGATCTTAGTTCACGCAGCCTAGTTTCCGTAACAGCGCTCGACCTCTCGGTTCTTTATGATTCCTCTTACAGCGTCGTTACTTTTATTTAAGCTCTGCTTATTTGAATATTGACGGCCATTATTTGTACTTCTGCTGAACAGATCGCAATAAGAAATGGTAATGATGAAATCTCGCGGTAATTAAATATGCATGTCCAGTGTCTAAAAGAGTTAGCGTTTATATAAGCCCAGAATGTGTCATGGGTTTATTAGAGTAACATTAGAGTTATTATTTGAAGACAGACGAGACTTCAAACACATTTGTTTTGTATTGCCTTTGTCATCGGATTGCAGTTTGCTAAGACACACCTAGGACGGCTTTGGACCAATAGGAAACCACTAACGTGAAGCTGGCCCAATCACGTCCAACAATCGAGTCGAAAGGGAATGTGTGTCCTCGTTGCTGCAGAAGCCAATAACGAAGTGGTACCGGCTCAAACATGATTTGGGCGGTGAATTTTAGCATGCTGCCAGAAAATAACGCGAATTTTGCATGTCTCTGTCATAGGCCCTAAATTGATAAAATACAATTCGCTGGAAGTTAAGAACATCGAAAATTAACTGAGAAACCCGAAACTCACTCTTTAATTACGGAAAGTAATTTTCACGATCTTGCGTAGCCTACGCGCTTTTTGTCCCCGCGAGACCTTGGGCGGGCCTAAGATTCCCCTTGCAGATTCGTGGTAATTTTTCTGCCGTCGCTAAGCCACGGTAATGAAGTTACTCCTAATCAGACTCCTGCTGCTAATTTGCACAGCTTAACGCGTTGTTTGCCCTGGCGGTTTTTCTTCTCGGTATAGTCGCGCATGGGATTTGAGCTCAGATATCAAATCTCCGCGCTGGGTGCCCGATGGCTTACAGCGCTCGTTAATCGTTGGATGATCCGAAGGTAAGAAAAGTGCACCGCGTTTAACGGTGAAGTGATAGCGCATATTGGATGTCGTATTCTTAAGCATCACAAACCCATAGAACTACTCCCAATGCTCTATATCAGTCACGGCGCTTTTTGTAACCCTTAGAAATAATTATTAAAATACTTAGGGAAACTAACTGGTAGCTATTTTTTTTAAGACGTGTTTTGTTACTAAGCCTTTTTTTCTTTCAGCCGATCTATCCGGAGAGGTCGTTTCGTTTAACGATTTTAGTATCTGTCCGTTAGAACCCACCAGTTACGGCACCAAGTAAACATGGGTAACACATGTGAATTATGCATACAAACATGAGTAGTTCTCTTACGCAGTTCTTTGTTTACTTTGGTATCCAAAATATTGTACCATCTCTAGTTTCTTGAAAACCTTTATATGGGGATCTACGATATACTAGCCATTTTAGTGTGTCATATTTTTGCTCAGTTCATGTAATATATTTATTTAGTATACTAAACTTCTTCACGTGATTGCTAGTATTTTCATCGTAGGGTGAATATCACATTTTCGGCATTCGAGTTTTTAGCAGTTACTCGTTACTTTTTACGCTATAATCGTCTACAAAATTTTATTTAAGTTTAATTTTGTGAATTTTCAACTAGGAAGAATTAAATGTATCTCGTTTTCAGTTCTTATTAATCACAGCAAGAAAATTCATGTAGACATAATTTAAGGCGATTAACTCAATGAAATGGATAATACTTACCAAGAAGAGACTGTACAACCATAGCATTAAAATTGCATTTAAATATATAAAGTAACATACTATTCTTATAGTAGACATATTCACATTTCCTACTGTGCTCCACATATTTTCTAAAGACTGTACCGTTATAATATTGTGTTCTTGCAGTAATTTTTATTTGCCTAATTCTCAAAGCTAGAAATACAAAGCAAATTAAAAAATCACATATATTTTGTTAGCACTCAGTAACTGGATATTAAAAATTTGGTGGATCTTACAAAGGAATGCTTGTAAATGAAAGTCGATTAAATGTGTTATAAAAGATCATAGCGTAGCTTAAATTAACATCTTTGTCATCAGTTCAGCACTATCCTGCAGATACCAGCAAATGTAACCAGCTCAGCAAATTCGTTCGCTTTTATAGGCTATTCACGATCAAATGAGCACTTTTGAAAGGCCTGCTTAACATCTAATTGCATGCACATTGTGTATTATTCCGCCTTATGTAAGATTAACCTTGTCATGAGCCTCATCACTTTATTCATGTGTCTGGCAAGTGAAACTGTGAAATTATTAGAAAAGTAAAGATTTAACGAATCTTATAATTTTTTCACTTCAATGCATAAAAATGTACAGGAAGTGAAATAAATAATTTAAGTTAGCGCAAATAGTTACCTAACAATCTGTATTCGACTTAAGACACGGAACTTCTTCTCATCCATCGTTAACAACTTTACTGGGCGCATGACACTCAGGGCGCCCGTTAAAATATATGCAGACAGGGGCAGTGACTTTTGTCTAAGGTCGATTTCAAAAGTGCCCACTTAATTGTGAACAGCCTGTTAACAAAAAAAAAAAAATAGTTTCCAGCATCACAGACAAATAAACACTAGAGAACAACACAAAGTATTTGTGTGTCTGACTAGGGAGGGTCTCTTTCTTCCCACTGCAACTTAGTACCGTGTATGGCCTCCATGTGCATCGTACATGTCCCTAACACGTCGTGGCATGCTTGTAATCAATGTGTTAATGTTATCTTCCGGAAGAAGGTTCCATCCCATCCGGGCAGCTCTTATGAGAACTGGAATTGTTTCTGGAGGTAGTGGACGATTATAAACTGCTGTTTTCAACTTGTCCGAGGCATGTCCAATGCGTTAGTGTACTCTCTTTTGATCACAAAAGAACTACATAACTCCTGCCACACAAATGGCCTTATCGCACAATATTCCAAACTTTTTGTGATACTCGCTTATCTAAAAATGTTTACGAGTTGACGCCATTAAGGCCCTGTCACACTGTAAAATTTGTCCTTCAGACTGCTTCCAATAAGATTGGTCAAATAAAGATGGGCAGTTATGATGTCGTCTAAACGTCATAAACGCCGCCATATTTGTCTGAAAATGTTGGATGGCTTCAGTTTCCATAAAAAATTTGAAGAGTGGGCCAGTTCTAAAATTCATTTGATTTTTGACGGTCTCAGCAAATCAGAATCGTGTACGACAAAATTGACGTCAAGAAACTTTGAAATAACGAAAAATTGCTGGAAACTAAGTAGGATATGAGGGTAATTAATATATGTAGAAACTGTCAGGCCATGAAGGCTATTTTAAGCGAATATTGCACATAACATTACTGACACAGAGGCATTACATTTCACGGGTAACATCCCCGATAAATAGAAATTGAATCCAGTAAAGAAGCGAAAATAAATTACAACATTCCTTACATTTCTTCCTGTAATGGTCTGCACGGAAAAACAAAATCAATATCTCACTATCAAAATAATTTTTTTATAATAATTAAAATTTGACTCGCCTAATAAAAAGATGGACAGTGTCAGTTCTAATTTTTTTTTTTTGCACAAATCATGGAGATTATTTTGTAGTATTCCTCCAGTATCACAGTTTTTTTCACACTTCGCGCCGTTGTCAGTATCTGCATGGTCGAACACATGTTCGGGAGATTTATTATCATAAAGCTGCATTTCGTATTCGGTTGCCAAACGAGAACAATTCTTTTTGCACATAACGCGTGTCACAATGTCAACCACGGGTTGCTGGAGCTGTTTTCGAATTTGAGACTCAGAAAGGCAGGAGGCGATAAGGGTCACCCTGTCACTCGATTCAAGTGTGCCATCGCCACTACGCTCAACTCTCTGAACTGACGATGCAGCGTTCTCACGTTGCGTATTGTATGCGAAATTTCTTAAGGTATTTTTCTATGTCAATACATCTGGCCGACTGTTTTGTTTGATATATTTTCTTATAAAATGTAATATTAAAATTTACATATAAGAAATTAATAATTTTTTAAAATAATGTTATATAGTAATATTCTCTGAGAAAGTAGCGTCAAAATGTTTTTTGTTTGAAATAGTTATCTAAAATTGACGCAATGAGAAGGAATTTCGTTTTAACATTGATTCGCAATTTAAAGTTCGCGGCTGCTGGCTTGTAAGTCACGATAAGCGCTGACCATATCATTTTACTGTTGGTAATTCTCTCCAGCAAATTTAAATACAGGCTTTTACCATAGTTCCACTAGTGTCCGAATAGTCTATTTTAAGGCACAAGAGTAGTAGGGGCGTGCCGATCCTATCCCACTTCTGATTAATTGGCTTAACCCTTAGATATAAAACTGATATCAAAAGGGTTTCCCTTAATACGATTTAATCCGATTAAAAATTGTAAATCCGATATTAATCTATGAAAATGTTTTCGTTAATCCTTAATCTGTTCGATTTTTAAATTGTCATTGGATAAAATTGTATGAAACTATGATTGATCAAATAAATTTAGTTGAATTAACCAATAAAAATTGTTGCATGATAAGTGTGTAGTTTGGCATAAGAGTGTGGTAAGGGACATATTTATTATTTTCTTTCTTTCTTTTTGTGGGTTGCAGAACAGCTCTGGCAGTTCTCATCCTTGGAACTCTTGAGTCGTACTGAGGTGTGATGTGTTGGGTAAGGGGTATATATGTGTTGAGTTTTGTGCTAGAGTGTCATAAGTGTTTTTGGGTTTGGAGGGGTTATTGCTTGTAGACGGTGTTTGGAAAAAGGCGACCCTGAAAGATAGTATTATTCCGAATGAATAACAGTGCTGACATAATACACGAGAGAAATCTCTGAGTCTTTAAACGAATATAACCTATATATATATATATATATATATATATATATATATATTATATATATATATATATATATATATATATATAAAATGAGTTCTACCTATCAATATAAATAAATAACACAAGAGAAGTATAATGAACACAACTACATGAATAACCTGGTCTCATTAAGAAACAAGTGCTAAACGATCACAAGTATGTGAGTTTCCAGGTGTCATAAAGAAAATTAATTAACGATCTACAGCAAAGTAAAAATATCCCTATAAATTAAATGGCAGTCTTCTTAAACACATTAACAAGGGATTTGAAATGACATACAAATTACACTACTTGATACATACGCCTCAGAGATCTACATGTAACTTATATGATTTTAAAACATGTCAGTCTGCCTGTGAGACTGGTGAATGAATGATGTCAGTTTAGGATTTGCCGGACTCATATAAGCTGTTTCGAGCCCCGCTTGGCAGGCGACCTATCGCAATAAAAGCTTAGCGAATCCCGTAGATAACACTCAAAGAGGAACTTCTGAAATGGAATCCACACATTAAAACAATTTAACAAGCTTAAAAAAAAGAAAATATTTAACAGTCAGTGATTTTAATATACGTCCATTCGCTCGGGAGGTCGCTGCAGCACTGACTTAGATGCACCTCTTACATCGACTGATAAGCTGAACAAGGTGTTGAGACCAAAAAGAACCTGTGTGTGAATCGGCCTATGTTTTATTATAGATTGAGATGAAAAAACTGGGAAATGAACTGAAAGAGATGTGAATACATATAAATACAAAACGAGTGTTTCCAAATCAACTAAACCATTGACGTAAATGCGTGACTATCCTGTTTTTGAAATCAATGAAAGCACACAAGCACCTCTTGCAAAACACGTCTGGTCATCTGTGATGTCAGTCAAGGAATGACTGCAGTGTTTGGTGTGTGCCAACTTATAAGCTGTTAGATATGTGGAGCCAAGTTGAAACTACAGCAAAAACTCTGAATACAACTCACTAAACGAATTACAGAACCTATTTTCCTTCTTTTAATGTGTTATTATTTACATCTTCCTAATTGTTTCACAAGGTATCATCATATTGAATCTTCAGCAGCAGTACGAGATGTAATCAGTTTTTGCATGACAAAATATTTTTATTAAAAGGTCGCTGGACTCCGCCACTCGCAGCTGTAGCTATTCGTGAAAGTGGTCAAATATAACAGTTTTTAAAGCTTGCCAATGCAGTTTTCCTAAGCGACAAGAAAAAAGTACAAAGATACTGGCGTAGTTTATAATCTGTAGTCTTTAATCGCGTGTCATAAAACCCCACTGGTTACAGGTCTGATTTGCACAGTAAAGCGTTACGACGAAAAACACTGCGCGCCTCGAGCGTAGGAGCGATGAGGCACTTAGGTGTGCGCGTATTGTCGCCCGTATGGCTTCTTGACCTTGAACGCGCAGCTACATAGTCCTCTTAAGGCTCGGCTTCGCCTCTTTTGCAGGAAATTCCTCCCTCATATTCGTGTCACAATTTCGGGTTTCAGAGTAATTACTGACAATGTACGACTGCAGAAAATTACATTTTACAAGTTGTTTAGTGTTTCCTTCGCTCTTAATCACAACTTTGTGTTATATGCTAGCTGTAAGAAGTCAGGAACATATTTAGAGTTTATCAGTAAGTTCCTGCATTTTTTGCTAGCAGGAAATAACACACGGTGAAAATTACATACAAAAGTATTAAACAACTAGTAAATTGTAAAATTTGTAATAATGAAGCATTTACAATGATACCCCTGAAACTTAAATTATGACACTAAAGCGACGAATATCTGCAAAATGTGCGAGCACGAGCTTTAACTGCTCCTAGGGACCGCAGCGGTGAAGTGGTTAGACTACTCGCCTCCCGCCTGGGCGAACCGGGCTCGATTCCCTGCGGGATCGCTCCCTGATTTTCGCACGTGGGGGGATCGTGCCGGAAGGACGCCCGCAGCTCCTCGTCATGGGGTTTTCTCGGGGATCTGCGTTGCTTTAGAAGGCACTCGGGCAGACTTTCACGCCTCCATTTCTGGATTGAAATGACCCTCAGGTTAGATATAAAAGAGGTGGTAGATGTCCCCGTACAGGTGTGCACTTTTAAAAGTCCTCTCATTTGGAATAATAGTCAGTAAATATATTTTATTTTAGCCTCATGCGTTAACTTTCGAGTGCGGTGGGGTATACACGCTGTGTTTATTACTTACGTGGCAATATTTATTTTAAAATGGGCGATTAAAGGATAAAAAATGGCTGAAAGGAAACAGTGACTAGGGTCTCAAAAGTGCTTACTTCACCGTGAACAGCTTATAAAAAATGGCTGAAAGGAAACAGTGACTAGGGCCTCAAAAGTGCTTACTTCACCGTGAACAGCTTATAAAAGTACTAGTTTGGTACAACGCTGTGGCGGCCACTTCATAAACAAAATGCGTCACTAAAGCCCCTGTCACACTGTAAAATTTTCACCTTCAACTATATTTGACAATAAAATCTGAAGACAAAGTACGGCCATAAAATTTTTCCTTACAACGAATTCTATCAAATAATCATGAACGTGTTTGAAAATGTGCCCCACTGTCAAATTTTTTTATTGGGAGAGTCTATTTTTAATTATTATTGAAAAATAATTTTCATAATGAAATATTGCTTTTGTTTTTTCATGCAGACCATTACAGGAAGAAATGTGAGGAATACTGTAATTTATTTTCCTTTCTTCACTAAATTAAAACTTTATTTATCGGAGATGTTACTTACATAATGAGATTTAATTCCTCTGTATTAGTAATATTATGTAAAATATTCACCTAAAATAGCATTCATGTCAAGGTAGCTTCTACATAAATTAATTATCTTCATAACCTACTTCGTTTCCCGCAATTGTTCGTTATTTCAAAGTTTCTTGGTATCGATTTTCTGTCGTGCACAATTCCGATTGGCTGAGACCGTCAAACATCAAATAAATTTTAGAACCAGGTCCAATCTTCGAATGTTTGAGATCGAAACTGAAGCCATCCAAATTTTTCAGACAAATATGGCGGCGTTTATGATGTTTCGATGACGTCATAACTGTCCAACTTCATTTAACCAAATTTATTGGAAGCAGTTTGACGGAAAAATTTGACAGTGTGACAGGGCTTTAAGGCTAGACTTCACCATTCATAGACGTATAATGAATTAAATGCTAAAGTCGGACAAAGATGTCTGTCATTTCTTTTGTGGTAGTATTTTCAACAAAAAATTTTTTTGTTAGAGAATGAACGCATCTAGATTTGTAAACCTTCAAAAGCGTAATTTTTAATTTTAAACGTACTTTTCATTATTTATAAAATTGTGACATCTTATAAATAATTAATAAGTGCTTTAAAATTAACGAGTAGAAATTCGAACGGTTTGTAAATCTAGATGCGTTCAGTCTCACAAAAAAAAAAAAAAAAAAAATCTTTAGTTGAAAATACTACCACAAAAAATTACTGGGAGATATTTGTACGAATTTAGCACTTAATTCCCTAGACGCTCATGCATGCCGAAGCCTGGCCTCGAGGGCGTCTGCTAACTGACATCTATAGATAGGCGAGTGTGCAGTCCTATCTTCTACAGGTGTTATCGGCAAGGTTTGTGTATCGCCTGGAGTATTCGCTGCCTCGCCGTTCTCGGCACCTGCTCACCAGCGGGACTGTGGGGGAAAAAAAAAAAAAAAAAATACCACCCCTGTTCTGCGACGGGTTGTCTGGGGGACAGCGGCGTCCCTCTACGATACGCGGGCAGAGGCGTGGTGTGTTCCGACGGGACGCCCGCGCCGTCACCTGACGGCAACGCGCGTGCGTGGAGGGGGGGATTTTTTTTTTCTTACGGTTGCCCGCAGTTCGTCAGTGTCTCCCAATGCGCTCAGACGCTCTCGGTCAGTGATTCGCACCGCACGCGCCGACACTTGCAGTTCAGGTAACATTGCGCAGTGACATAACTTATATTTTCCTTGGGAATATCGACGTTGAAAGTTCGGCAACCGAAAATGTCCGCCACTAGGTAGGCCTAAGCTCCAGTGTCACATGTGTACAGGCTGTTCATTGTAAAATTTTATCCCGATAGTTAAAATTAAAATGCAAACGAACCGCAAAACACAGTACGACAAATATTCTTCGTGACATTTTAATAACACGAGAAAATGTTTTGACATGTAGCCTAACATATTAATTTGGTTCCATTTTGAGGCGTGAACGAGAAAATATATACAATTGATATTGTTATACTTTATTAAACGGTTATTTATAGTAATTTTTCTCCATTTTTATAAAAAAATTTATATCATTGTAACATAACACAGCGAAAAAGGGTACAGTAAGTTTAAAACGTAAAAAACAATTTTAGTCTTTTGAACGTGTGCCCGTAATTTGTGAATTTTTTTTTGTATTATGTACGCCCTCCAATAATATTTGCAATATTAATAACTATATATATATATATATATATATATATATCTTTTGTGAACACACTTGTATTAGTTCAAAAGTTAAAGAATTTAATGGTGAAATAAAAATGGCTTTCATCAGAAGTAACTTTTCGATTCTGTTGTTACATTAAAATAAAGTAATTGTGTAATCCATCGTATTGCTAAATCCAGTTTTACGACAGTATATTAAAAACCTTGTGGATATATTAGATAAATTTCCACTGTAGTGCGAAGAACAAAGTTGATTCTACATATAGATCAACAACACATGTAGGAAAATATTATACAATTATATTTGTTTTACGAAAATTGCAATTCTCCTATTGGTTACATACAAAATGGAAAAACCCTGCACACCTGGCGACGAGAATTTTTGTTTGCCGAATTATTAGCATTGATCTTCCTAACCTGAGCATAGTCTAGTTCGTGCTTTCTTCACACTTTTCGAATCAGACCTTTGAAAAATCACCTCACGCATGACGTGCTTAGTTATTTCCTAAACACGCCGTGTATTACAACCGTTCTATACCTCCGCTAAGATAAAATTGTCTTAATTTTCTTTAAATTGAAACGTCTCCTATATTTCATTTATAAATTACTAAATTTTATTTATAGTAAATTTGAATATCAGCAATGAGAAAACACGTGTGTTGGTAGCGCCTAGTAAGAAACAGTTCTCGTGAAAAATACTATCACAACTGAGTGCGCACGAATTCGGCGCGTTGTCCTATAGTGTAATTTCCCAGACAAAGTTAAGCTAAGTTTGCCCGAGGCGGAGGAATATCCTGGAAGTAGAACTTTACCAGGGCTTCAAAAAAAATTGTCGAAGCGGCCGTGAATAGATAATAAAAGAAATCTTAGCGGAAGAAAATTATCCTACACGTACGCGCACTTTATTGGCATGCAAAAAAAAAAAAAAAGAGGCGAATGCAAAATTTCGTGCGAAATTCGCACTTTAAATTTTGTTTTGGTGAACACGAAATTTTTTTTGGTGGTCAGTCAGAACTGCGTTTTTTGTGACTTCAGAACGAGCTGTTTATTTTTGTATTACCTGCGACGGGGAAAATTCGTGAGTTCAATGATCTGAAGGCCATCGCTGTCATTTTGTACGCAAGAGCATGTCAACTAAACATAGACTTCTTACTAGTACGTGGGGAGTGTGACGGTTTGTGCCAACACGCACAGAGAGAGGTTTTTGTCTCAATGCCTCCTCGATGTAGATGGTAAAAATTGAAAAGACCCGAGACCCACCTCAATATGTTCGGAAGAGGCTGGGTTTACTTCAGTGAAAAAGGTACTCACACAGTTTATTATATTTTATATATCTCCTTAAATATTTTACAAGTTTTCCCCAAAAATACGATATGAATATTCGGTTTTAAATAGAATATAAAATTTTGGTTAAAACATGTTTCCTTTATAATCTCATTGACCCACAATAAATATTAAAAGATTACATAAATGGATGTATATATAAACAAATTGTAATAGATACATTTCATTCTAATATAATAATAAGATGTTGGTTTGCACATGTGATTGTGTCCAGTGACATTCGGTAAGATTTCGCACCTGTGAACATGTGATTACCACACATGATAATTGATTGATTTCAGTTATTTGCTTACGTTAAATTATACGTAATATTTGTATTTGGACATTATTATTTCTAAATGGGGAATGGCGTTACGTGTATATTACCATGGGCTGCATTGCAAGTAATAAACTGTTGACTATATGCACGACTTGTATCAACATAAAATACATAATTACATTTGATTTGTATAAATGCGTACAACAAGTAAAACTTAAATATTGTTTTATAATGTAATTTCTTTTAAAATACTTTAAAATTTGTTGTCTAACAATATAGAAAATATTTAGTTTGATATCTTATAAGAATGATAAGTAATAAATAAAAATAAGTTGCGATGCAATATGTGTTTTATCTTGAATTTAATGTATGACACAATCAACATTCAACCTTACGTCTAAAGTACAGCAATTTGTGAAGTCATGATGCTTGTTCAGTTATTATTTTTTTAATGCTGCATTTAGTTCCAGTTTTCATGATAAGACTATGGTTTAAATATGTACGTGCGTTTTCCTCAATTATATTTCTGCTTAAATTTGAAGTATTGGCGTACCCTGCATTCGATCACATTCATTAATAATTAGAAGTCTGCTACGTTAAACATGTAGAGAGAGAAACACAAATAGTTGTAACGAGAGCGTGTGTGAGATAAAATTATGCAATTAAAATGCTGTGAACTATTTGGAACATATTTCCTTAATCATGATTTTTTTTTTCCACAATTGAGTCATTGGGTTGCTAATGCGGTAAAATTTTATCACGGAAAAAATACAGAAGAGCTTGAGATTTGCAGTTTTCAGAAAGAAACGAACAAGTGTTAGTAAACAGGTATGAGAGATATTTCTGGACAGTAACCTTCCCCTTGAAAGCATTGGCACCCCTTCCCCACCTCCTCTCCCAGGCTTGTTGTGGTCGCGAGTGATGGGAACAATAGATAACGTCTGCAGGTAAGATGCCCCGGCTTGGTTCGAAAACGCACTATCTCCAGAAGCTACTGAAATAGCTAATATTAATATTAAAAATTAGATAATCTCGGGGAAACGGTTAATAGTACCAATTTGTGATACATCACAAAAAAATCCACCGAGTGTATTCTTGATAACAGTTTTAAAAAATCGCTAATACACTTACTACAAGAGGCAGCTGAGCACGCTTTCTTATACCATGTCTCAGTAATCGCCAATCACCAAAATTGTTTATTTATTATAAAATTACGTAACATTAAAATTTATATTTAGACAACATAGTTCTTTTCTATGCATCAAATGCGACAAAATAATATTTCTCTCATTAAATTTGTACATTTAGAAATCCTGAAAAAGTCCAGTTAAAATTAACATTTGCTTCTTATGGCTCGCATTTTATGTACTGCTCACTCTTGAGAAATGTTCTTCGTCCGGATGTGTTCCCGTGTTGCGTCGTTGACTGGCCGGCGTCACGTCGTCATGTGAAGACGGTCTGGGGTTTTTGTGAAGAGGGGGGGGGGGGGGGGTCGAAGGCCGGCGATGTTTCGCCGCTGTAAGCGCTGTTTTCACTTGTCTAGCAGCAGTCATGCCAGCCGGGCGGGCGCGAGGCGAGTCGGTCAGTCGGACACGGCCCACACTTGTGGAATAAGCTTCCTGGGTTCCATAGAGCCTTTAGGGATGGTTCGATGTGAGGGGACAACCCGTCGCAGGAGATCACGACTGATCTTCCGTTTTACTGCCAGTCTAGTAATGGCTGAGAACCTTGCAGCGGGTGCCAAATTGGAGAATCAATTACCACAGTTCAAACGAGATAACGTAAGTCCAAATTCAAACTTGTCGCCAAATGAGCCGGCAAAATTTAATGTCCTTGATAATTACCAAAAAAAAAAAAAAAAAAAAATGTTTTTATGGTCACTACAGAATGAGAAAACGTTGTTGCTTTCTTCCTGCGTCTTTTAATAGCAATTTTGATTCAATTTCGTAATCGAGTGACGCGATGAAAATTTTATTTTTATTTCTTCATGAAGTCAAAACGAAGCTAATGTGCCACGAAAAATTTTGAGGGCCAATTTATTGTGCCCTATTTCCTCACGTTTATTAAATATATTGTATAAATTGTGATATATACAAATGATTTATGTTTTTTTTTGTTGTAAGATTTAGCTAGAAATGTTTTTGTATTTGTTGGCCCACCAAGTATGTCAGTGCGTTTTCTTTCCTTACAAACGGCCATCAAATCATTATTGGGGAATGGTTAGAAAACAGCAGTACTTTTTTACGCCATAGTTTATGACTTACTTTGTAGCCTCAACCGTTTCACGTGGGACATATATATGACATCTCGTTCGTGCATATAAAGTAAATATCTAGATTTATTCAAAGTGCTATTTTTAAAGAAAAGTCGCAGGTCGGCCGATTACAGTGAATTTGTTCGAATATTAACCGGGAATGCGTTTCTTTAATAATTAGCGTATAAATGTTAATTCAAGGATGAAGGATATTTCCAAATTTCACTTTAAAGTAAGTATTAGGGACATACCTCATTTCTTGCCAGAAGGCACTGGCTTTATAAAAAAAAAAAAATCTGCAACCCTGATCATTGCAGACTTTCAAATATGTCTAATAATTTGTAAACTAAGTGTTAAGAAAAATTCAAAATACATGTTATGCAATTATTAGAGACCCGGAAATTTCGTGGATTCATTTGGCAACAAGCTAGACTGCACAAGCCTTTGTGTACTTGGGCTTCAGTTAGTTGTTTATTGGTTTTTACTCCAGTTTTATCGCAGTCCATGTAGGACGGTATTCGATCCTAGTTTTCTTGCAGGCCAGTTATTGATTCAAATTCGTTCAGGGCGTGTCTTATAAACCAGGATCCAATTGCGACAGAAAGTCAAATGCACGCGTGTTTGAAATCTAACTTGTCTTCAAATGAAATCGCGAAATCTCCGGGTCTCTAGCAATTATTTAGCGGATGTCCCAGTTCAATGTTTACACTCTTTACACGTTATTAACAGGGCAACTATTGTAGACATTCTTACGAGACTGGATGCATTTGTTGCTGTAAGGACAACGGCGTGTGTGTGTGCGCGCGCGCGCGAGCGGCAGCACTACAATTGCAGAGGAAATTGCAGACGTCACAAGGTTTTCTTTCCATCAACGTAAATGGATTTCGGAGTGCTATTGGAAATACGAGAACATGATTGAGGTCCACAGGCGATGGAGGGTATAATTCGATACTGCACCACTGTCACGAGTAACAATGATACAATTACGTGACATGTTTGAGAGGGACTAGGGGGCCGCAACTCTATAGGTGGAATCAGATAACAAAACAAAAAAAAAAAAAAAACCGGCCAGCGAATTGCCAATATTAAAAAAAAACTCCAGAGAAGTAGTTGATTGCCACAACTTTAGAAATAGCTCCGTTTTATTTATATATCAAGTTCAGAGTGAAGGTAATATATTTAGAAAGTATAGATTTTAAAGATACTATCGAATAATATTGTAATTGTGGCAGCACCGCAACAAGAACTCGTCTTTGAGGAGTAACATAGAACGAGGGTAGAGAAAAACAAGAAGTAGTCACGTTAAACATAAAGCACAATGCTGGAGGCCAACGTGTTTGTTCATTGTGGTAAATCATTTGTTCGTTCATGAAAAATGCGTGTGAAGAGAAAGCGTTCTGTGCCATATTGCGGTTATACAGATGGGAATGCACCACCCACGCTACAAATTTAATTTAAAAATAACAGTCTACATAAGAAAAAACTACCAGGGTTACCTGAGAATGTTTCACAAGAAAAGTAACTTTTACTTGATATTAAACATTACAAACAGTTGCAAAAATTCGTAAATTATACTCTCAATTAAAAGTTTTCGGATAAATATATACATATTTTTAAGTAGCTACTTTTAAGTCGTTAGTTTGCTTGGAAAGTGTCTCACTATTGCCGGATTCCCAAAGAAAATAGGATCATTAATTCTAACATTGAGATGCGATTCTTTATCTTCCTTGCTTAGCGGTGGGACGGAATTATGTGTGATGTGAAGAAAGAACGGTGTGGAAGGGAAAGAAAACGACAACGGACGAAATAAATTGAATTTGCGGGGGGGGGGGAAGGTGGAGGGGGGGCCTGTATTGCACACATTCACATGTTACCTCGGGAAGTCGAACTCCGTACGGCAAGCTGCACTTGAGTGTCGTGTCAATAAATCAAATGTCCATCGCATTAAAACACAAGTATAGACCTTACATCCCCACTTTACTTTCACGCTGTGAATGAAGACGTTCAAACAGGAGTGTCGAATTTTGGGAGTGGGTTGTGAACATTTTCAACGATAACGAGCATTTTACTGACGTGTTTGTTTGGTTGGATGAGGCAACCTTTGAATGCGATGCGCCCCAACCCAGCTGTCGGGCGCCCCAACCCAGCTGTCTACTAGGCCGACGAAAACCCTCGTATTGTTTTAGAGCAAGGAGTTAATCTTAAAAGTGTGGTGCGATTAGCCTATCTGAGGATTTGTGGTGCCATTCTTCTTTGAAGTAACGATGACAGGTAAAATTTACTGAACTACAGTATGTTGCAGGGAAACAGTGTGCCAGTTGTTCACCAACTCTACCCAGGTGACGATTGCTTTTTCCAGCAGGACACTTCACCACCACAATACCATCGAGACATACGGTTGCTCCTGGTGTAAACTTTTGTTGTGGGGGGGGGGGGGGAGAGAGAGATAGGCCGACGTGGAATTGTTGAGCACTCACCCAGATCTTCGAATATAGTGCCGTAAAGACCCTGTCACTCTATAAGATTTTTGGCTTCAGATAAATTTGACAATAAAATCTGAACACAAAATACGGCCATCAAATTTTTCTTTCCAACAAATTTTATCAAATAATCTTGGCTGTGTTTGAAAATGTGTCACACTGTCAATTTTTTTTTTTTTTTTTTTACTGAGAGAATCAAATTTGAAATAGAATTTAAAAATTATTTTCATAGTGAGATATTGCTTTTTTTTTTTTTTTTTTTTTTTTTTTTTTTTTTTTTTTTTTTTTTTTTTTTTTTTTTTTTTTTTTTTTTTTTTTCCGTGCGGTCCATTACAGGAAGAAATGTAATTAATATTGTAATTTATTTTAGTTTCATTGCTAAATTAAAATATTATTAATAATATATGTTTCCTGCACAATGAAATCTAATGCCTCTGAGTTCGTAATATTATGTGCATTATTCCCTTAAGAAAGTATTTACGCCCAGACAGCTTCTACGTAAATTAATTGTCTTCATAACTTACTTCGTTTCCAGCAATTGTTCGTTATTTTAAGTTTCTTGGCGTCCATTTTCGTCGTGCACGATTCCGATTGGCTGAGACCGTCAAACATCAAATAAATTTTAGAACCGGTCCCATTTTCAAATGTTTGATGGAAAATGAAACCATCCAACACTCTTGAAGGTGAATGATAGAGGAAAATAAAGACAGTCTTTGACGCTGTAGGGGCAATGTTAGGTGTGTGCTACAGGCCCGGCAAGTGGAAAAAGCGTGCAGACAAATATGGCGACGTTCATGATGTTTCGGTTTCAAGGGCTACGGAGTTTTGCCTGCGGGGAACTGCGGAAAACACAGTGTGCGCCTCGTCGACCCGGGCGCTGGGTGCTGCGACATACGCGATGTGACAACCTGTGAATCCACTCCCGTGGGAATCGTAGCGCTACAGGCGATGTCTTGTTGCTGATGGCAGGTATTTTGGAAATTTGCAACTGGTATCAACGTTTGCACACTAGCCCCACCAAGAGGCATCCCGGGACCCTCAGCAATGCGTGCTATGGGCACCCTTGCCCCCTCCCCCCAAAAACTCGCTCATTTATAACAACATAAATAGTCGTCATCCATGCAAAAAAAGTTAATAGGTTTTGAGTGTTTAAATTAGATTTTTTCGTGATACTTCGTTTTATAAATAAACATTTACGAGTCGGGCCGGACCCGGCAAACCCCCCGCGCCACCCCACCCCACCCCGGGGACCCGGGACCTTGAGCACGCTCTTTCCACTTGCCGGGCCTGTAGCACACACCTAACATTGCCCCTACAGCGTCAAACACACGCAGTCCCGTCGGACTGTCTTTATTTTCCTCTATCACTCACCTTCAAGAGTGTAAACATTAGTTTGCAATGCCCGGTATTTTTGTGGGTGTTATTCTAGAACCTGCAAGTGTAGGTATTACACAAAAAAATTAAAAATCTACAAGTTTGAAGTTTTAATTCCTACGGTTATGCAGACAAGGGCTTAAGGCGACGGGATCTGGATGAATGTAGTGGGCTCCGAACAAGTTGGCAAAACGCCATAAATCGAGTCACGTAAGTGGCCGAGTGCCAATTGTCGCCGGATCCGGCATCCTTGCGACCTTCACGAGCAGGAAACAAAACACTCGCGTGTAAAGAGAATATGTAGACGAAGGAGATGCGACGGTGGCGCTGCCGCCGTCGATTAGTATCGATAACGAACGTTGACAGCCAGCGCTTAGTGACTTCTTCGGTGGCCACTCGCCCCCCCCCCCTCCACCTCTTTGCCCCCACCCCTCAACAACCCCTACCTGTGATTCCCCTCCAAGTGCGTCACAGTTTCCTCATGATTATAGTGTGCTGATAAATAGGCATGCTCGCCTTTTCCTCCTATTCGCCCGGCTTCTCTCACTCGGTACAAGTCGAAGTTTCCCCTGGATCTATGAGTCATAACAGTTGATCATCGTCTACACTCTGCACAACGCACCATCATATAAATTCTCTGCTAACCGTCGAGTGGGACGTGGAAGTTTTTCAATGTTTCTCAGTGATTGTGGCTGAGCGGCCGGTGCAGAAACACGTGTGGAACGGTGAGTCTTTGACGTACATTGTAACCATTTTTTGCTGGTTAGTAGTTTTAGTGATTTTGTGTGGCATAGTGTGGGCTGTTTTTGCGGGGCGTGCAGTGGTTTGGGGTTATTCTAAATTCTGTTTCGTTGCACATTCGAGATTACGTTTGGAGTAACTAAACCGGGTTGCTGTGTGTTCTGCATCTTATTTTTAACGTGTTGTGTCGCCATTGCTTTGCAGCCCCATTTGGTTTGTTCAGCTACCTAGTACTTTTCTGCTATAGGCTATTCACGGTAAAGTGAGCACTTTTCAAGGCCCTCCCAACAGGCTTTAACCACTAATAAATATATCCAATTCAGCCGTAGGGGTTAACTTTTGAAAGTGGTGAAATGTATACACTGTGTTTATTGGTCACATTGCAATGTTTATATTAAAAAGCAGCAGGAAGATAGAAATTTGGTGAAAGTAAAAATTTAGAAGAGCCTTAAAAAAGTGCTCACATTACCGTGAACAGCCTATAAGCATTCGTCCACGACTCTCTCGTGTTGTTCCCCTTTTAATGTTGTGCCGTCGATAATTTTAGAAATTGGTGCTTTGTACGGGTTCCTTTGGAACTGCTACCTCTTTCAGTAATTTTTAAAAGGGATTTTATAAAGTTTTATAAACACGTTTTCATGCGAGGAAGGCTGTGATGGACCGCACTTGGCTACCCTTCCTCATTATTCCTGTTTCTATTTTTTTTTTAATTTAGCCGAAACCATATCAGTGTTAATTAATGTGCGCACTTTATGAATCTAGTCAAGTTGAATCCAGTATTAATTTGTGGACATTCAGCCAATCTCTTGTTGCATCATTATACGAAGGCGTTTTAATCTTGTGTTTTCAAAGTGCCTGTAATGTAATTGATTGAGATTCAGTGGTGAGCTAGGTTGATTGTATTTTGGTGCTTCAAAGGCAGAGCGGCTCTTTTAAATGAATTTTGTTTGACGCCTCTTAATAATTTTTGGGCGTTTGATACTAGATTTTGACTATTAATTAAGGAACCATATTGTTGTTAAGGTTTTATTAAATTTTGTATTGATGATTTTACACCAATTGTGTATATATAGCTTCAATGTATTTTTTGAGTCACGCTCTATGTTTACATTTATTTGTGGCTGAAGGCTGCAGAGAGAATAATATATAACGTTTTGAAGGAAAACAGGCATTCTGATACATACGGATTGCTTGACATATTTTAATAGGCAATTTTAATCACTTTCCCATATTTCATAAATTTCGAATAAGAATATTTTACAAACGATGATGAGGGGTTTCTATTCTGATATCTGAATGAGCTGGCTGCTATTTACAAGGGTCTGGCAATTGGGGGATTTTATTTTACTACTATTCAACTGTACGCAGCTGAGTCAAAAGATTTATGAACTTGTATGGTCCGCATTTTCGGTACATTCACGCGTGTCAGTTTTCAGCTGAGAGTACCAGAAAGAGCACACAACTCGAGCATATGTTAACCTGCAAGTACCGTGACCTCCAAACGTGTAACTGTGGAATTGGTCTTTTCTTTTCAGTGACTTGTATCGCAATGGCAACTAACGGCTGTCAACAGCAGCCGATGTCTGTCATCCAACTAGGAAACACGAGCTCCACGTAAGTGATACCTAGGTTTTATACGATTTGGTTATATTTTAGTTCTGGCACCGATGTCCCTTAAATAAAAAAAGAGTGGGACGGACTCCCGCGTTTTTTTTTTTTTTTTTGTGAAATAGCTGAAATAAATGTTCTGCAAATACGACTTTATGTCAAAAAAAAAAAAAAAAAAAGAACACAGTTACCTATGTCCCCATTTTTTTACTTTTGTCATATTGAGTGTATTCTTGGAGGAAAAAAAATCGTGACTATTGTTAAATATCGCATTTTCAAAGCTTGCCTATGAAGTTTCCTTAAGCGGAAAGAGAAAACTACAACGATACGGGCGTAGTTTTAATCATGGGGTTTCATCGCGTGCAGTAAAACCCCACTGTTACATATCTAATCTGCACACACTGCACGCCTTGCGCGTAGGAGCGATGAGCCACTAGGCTTGCGTGTTAGTGTCGCCCGTATCGCTCCCCGCGCTCTTGACCTTGGACGCGGGGGGCTCCCGCGAGGGTCCATCCCACTCTTAAGTTGAAAACCTTGAATATTTTAGTTCACAAATTTTACAATTGCGTGTTATAATTAACAAAATATTACTTTAAAAAATGGTAAAATTGTGACAGAAACGTTGGCCCTCGTTGTACCCTGCATCGACATTTTGCTTTCTTTTGCTCATCTAACTGTCTGTCCAAACACTAACTCTTCGCCACACATGAACAGCTCAAGCCAATACGTACAGACGAAATGCTATGCCCCCTTTAAGCAGAAATGCCTCGAATCAAATTTCCTGAATCAGGTAAACAGGACGAACATCGACAGCCAAATTTCTATTACAGACACAATTTTCATCCATCAAAATTCTGTTCACTCGTCCGTACAACCAGTAACTTGGTTTTCAAATTAACACATTAGATACTCTCGGTTTTGATAATGTGTAGTACATTCGCGGTTATTTCCAATTTTCCTAAAGCCCTGCTAAAGTTCTACTTCCAGGTTATACCTCCGCGTCATGCAAAAAAAGCTTAGAAAATTACTCCATAGGGACAACGTACCGCATTCGTGTGCACTCGACTGTAAGTATATTTTTCATAAGAACTATTTTTTTGCTAGCATTACCAACACACGTACTTTCTCTCTGTGTTTGTTCATATTACTTATAAATTAAAAATTGTAATTTATAGATAAAATTTTACTAAACGTTTAATTTAACCAAAACTAGGCACGTATGTTAATACAAGTATAAGACGCTTGTGATACATGATATATTTTGGCAGAAACCAAACACGTCTTAAATGGGATGTTGTTTCAAAGGTTTAATTCAAAAAATATCAAGAATCCGCTAATAGACTATGACTCTGCAGTGCATTTGAATCTCACAAGTAGTGCATCGGAAGTGAAATGCAACTGCATTAACTTTCGAGATATGAATGAAGGAAAATTAATTAGAATAATGTTCATGTGACGTCACAACATAACATTGGTATTGGTTGTTTACTACCAGCGCTCACATCACGAATACGGCGGCAGGCATTGTTGAGTAGGCCGAGATCAAAGATACACTGTTACCATTTCGACTTTGTATGGCTAGTTCCTCTGTGACGGGATAGTCCCAACCAGATACATTCCCAAAAGAGCAGAGCCCCAGTCAGACATATTGGAACATTTCAAAGCAACATGTAACCAATCAGTACTTGAGCGCGTTCATATCTTCGATCATATATCAGGATAGATACGCGAGTATCATTTGTCACGAAACACGCATCAATGGTAAGGCAAAGGAAGCGCTACGTGGCTATTAATAACTGTAAATAGCTAAATCAATCTTTGCAGCACTTGAATAGAGTTATTCAAAGACTGCTGACTTGTCTTCTCCTCGCCTCCGCAATCTAATTGACAACCAACTGGGTGGCCAAGGTCCCTCACAAGGGACCGATCCACCCCCGCGCTGAGGGAGTAGCGTCCCAGTGATGTAAAATGGCGGTGTCTTACATAAAATACCAAATTGTTGTGGTATTTAAGGTAGTCTAAAAAAATAGTTGAGTACGATACTTGTGGCAATGTAAACAGCCGGTGTAAATAAACTCACTCACACTTGGTGCCAAGAATAGATGAGAGCGGGAAAAAACATTGCAATATAGTAATACAAGTCTGCCGCTACCATGAAATAATCCAGAAGCTGCTAGCCTTTTATCATCGCTGGGACGCTACTCCCTCGGCGCGGAAGAGGCACAGCCCTTGTCGTCATATTTGTCTATTATTATAAAGTCCTAATTGGGCGGGGGACCCCCCCCCCCCCTTTTTTTTTTTTCAACCGCACGGCTGTCATCAAACAGTATTTAATTGCGGCAAGCCACAATTCAGATTATCCCATCGTGTTTTCATACCTGCTAGCGGGAGGGGGGGAGATGGTGTTGTGTTTCCAGTTGGGGTTGCTTGTGTTTGTGCTGTGTTGTGCGGGGACTATGCGAGTGCCTGCGCATATGATTTCTGGACAGTAAGGTTTTCGCCAGATTTCGGGACGGTGCGGTCGCCGGCTTGCAAGGTGTTGCGTTTGCCTTGGCGGCTCGAAGTTTCTGCAGCTGTTCCAGAAAAACTTTGGGGCAGGTTTTTGAAAGTGGTGAATGTTCGCCTGAACAGTTATTACATTCGGGGGTTGTGGTGGTTTGATAGCCGGCACCCGCGGGGTGTGGCCGGCGCGGAGAGGGCAGATCGACGGCGTGAAACAGAAGTTCCGGGTATGTCCCGAGGCAAGATATTTCCTACACTGTGCCACGTCTGTCGGTCGTTTCTGGTAGAGGTGAGGATCCACAATGGTCATGTTGATCCTAGTGACCTTGTGCAGATGGGGGCAGACCTGAGTTGTGCGTGATCGTCACACAGGAGAATCGTCGGGGCTCCAGCGTGAATTTCGTGGGGTCGGTGTTGTCTGTTTTTTTTTTTTTTGTGGAATTTATAGATATGTTGTACCTGGTAGCCGCTGCTTTGAAGGTCTTTCCCGATGTCCTCAATGTTTGTAGGCGTTGTAAGGTCAGAAACTGCCTTTTGTGATTTTTCTGGGGTTTGGCTGAAGGTAAAAAAGATAATGAAATTAAAGGCCGTTCATGTTAAAGTGAGCACTCTAGAAATCAACCTTTGAAAAAAAAACCACCGCCCCCAACTGCGTGTGTATAAGGATGTGTGTCACCACACATGCTGGGGATGAACACACCCAGTTATGTTGGCAGTGAAATGTGAAAAGTAGTTCTACGAAATAACGCGGTATTGCAAGTGTAATGTTTAAATTTATGGCTACTTAAGCTGCTTATAGTTTATTTTATACACTTTAAAGTAATTATTGGCGTAAAGATAATGTATTTACTCTAACTCATAATTATATAGTGTCACGTGATCGGCGCAACGGTCAAAACCAACGGTCCGTTGTGGTTCCTTCATGCTTGTTGCTTGGCTTTGCTTGTGAGGCAAACTACAAATTTGGAAACTGGAAGTTGTTGTGTTTTAATATTTCTCATTTACTTTTCAGCTTATCTGCACTCAGCATTGTTTTACTATAGATCGTATAGTGTTTAACTGTGTTGTAGTGATTTTGTGTAAAGTTATGAGTTCCAGCAAACTACGTACAAATATTCAGCGTCAGGAGGATATTATAAGTCTCGCCGAAAGTATTTATTCTTTAATTCGTCGAGGAGAGATGAAGCCGTGCAAGGTGATCGAACGAGTTGCAGAAATTATGAAAATTTATCTGCAAGTGTCCGGAGGTAAATGTAAATGTGTTTTTACGACGTGTTTTCGACGCTTATCCCCAGTAAAAAAAAAAGTGAAAAAGAACAATTATATTGACAGATAGAAACATGATATTATAAACGGAAAGTTAAATAACAATTATAAAGTAAATGAACGACAGCAGAAACTCAACATTAATATATTCATGTGATTTTGCGAAGTACAAGTTATATCCTAAGTTTGACAAATAATATTAACAGTTATCTGTACCTATCTACCTACGCTCATCTGTTTAACCTTTCTTTCAAATCTGTCATTATAACAAGTGCAAATTTGGCAGTCAATAATTATACGTTAATTTTACACGTTTTTATATCGCTGTGTAGTTTTGTAATGTAGGCCTAACCTCAAACTTGTGTTCATGTAATTATTCATCACAAGTTACAGTGTTAAGTTTTACTATTGTTAACATAACATAAACGTCGCAGTTTAATGCTGGCGTTCCAACATATAAACTATAAAATCTTGAAGATGGTTTTGTTAACTATAGACCTATAGTTGTGCTTGTTGCCGACATTATTTCGTGATGCATGTGTAGGCCTAATTGTTTTATTTGGTAATGCTTGCCGTAATAAGAATTAGAAAGTATTTACAATTAATTGTCAACAGTTAGGCCTATAGAACAATTCCATGTTTAAATTTCGAAATGGATGTTCGACAAGACAACTTGCTACCTTTTGAGAAATGTCAACAAAGATAGTATGCGTTATTGAGTAGGCATAATTGTTTGTAATATCTGCCACTTTGGCTGCAAAATTTTTGTAGTTATTGAAATTTAATGTAACTGTAAATTACACGTCATAGTCAACACCTTAGACTCCCAGAGCTCCTGTTTACTTGCGAGTGCATGTTTTGTAAAGGTTAGATTACATTACGCATTGTATGTGTTAAATCAAGTATTTCTAAAGAAGCTGTATGAGTTAGTTTTCAATAAGGGCCGGGCTACAATTGACATACCAAACACATTCACAGTTATAGCGATAAGCACATACAAAACACAAAATCACAGTGGCCTGGCTGCAATTGATAGACCGATAAAAATATTAGTTTGTTTATGTTGCTACATTTGTACCGAATAAATTTAGGTCTGTACATATAGTTGGTAGTGGGTCTTTTAAGAAATAAATATTTTCAATTGATCTGAGACATTTTTAAAATTGTAAATTATTAACTTTTAAATTTTTACTTTAAACATTACCTAAAAGCGTCACAAAACTTCCGTGGTTGTGATTATCCATAAATAAACAAAAGAAAATATCTTCCCGAGTAATGAAGCCAAAATACACACTTTCATGATTTGTAAATTAGTTTTTCAATTGATAATATAGTATAAGTGTCGGGGTTTCTGATTGGCTGTTTATTGACGCACAGCTATAGTAACAAGGAAAGTTAAACCAAGTGCTTATCGCTATGCACAGTAACTTGCCTGTAAGTATCACTTTTATAATTTTTCCTTTACATTATCATTTTGCTGTCATTTGTGGATATGTATTAATTTAACATTAATAATAAGACATTTATTTCAGCTTCGTTTGTGCACGCATGAACCATTTTTGTGAGTATAGAAATTTTCTTTAAATACTTTTCTCATTTAAGTTTTCAGTCATTGCAATGAAGGAACCACAACAATGATGAGAGTCCATACACATTACCTGTTAAATTGGTTTCTTGAGGTCTGTGTGAGTTTGACAAAAAGGAAATGTCGCACCCATTTGGGCCATAAGAGACACAGGTAATGTGGCCATCACCGGACCATCATTTCACTTAGCTATAAATAATATACATTATTTTTAGAATTATTTTGTACAAATGAAGGTTGTGCCAGTTGCAAGCCTGGTATAACCATCTTTTACTACTTCAATTCACAGTATAAATGTTCAGTTCTTTTTTGAAGGGTCTCAGAAGGGCACGAACACAGAGTAACGGTGTAAAAAATCTATATCTACATACACACAATTGCATTTGTTGATATGTTTAAATTTTTAGTGTAAATAATTTTTATTTTATGTATACATTATAGGCCTATGTTGAAATATATTTATCCCCATTTATAAAGGTGCATATAAAACTATCCTTAAAATGTACATATACATGCATATATTTTTCTTTTTTTATATATTACATATTCTTATATACTGCCATGTTTGTGCCGTCACGTTAAGTTTATTAGCACCATCTACTTCTGTGCAGTGGTGTACTCTTTGCTTGGCTCAGGTCTCCTCGTCTTTCCTTGCCTCACTGCCTTCCCCTTTCCCCTTCATGCGTCATTATTTTTTGATTTGTCATTTTTTTATTTGAGTCCTTTCAAGGCCTTGCTCTGTCTACTATATACGCTTCAGACATCTGCTACGTTACGCCGCTACCTTATGCCTGCAGTATGTATGTTTTTTCCTGGTGGCTTAGTTACACCTAACTTCAGTCAGTTGAGGCCAAACACAGCTACCATGTTTTAGAGCTGACGTTTTACTTGTCACGCTACAGAGCGATGGGGCACTTAGAAAACGATGAGTCATGGGAAACGTTAAGTTTGCGGTACAGTTTTTAAATGTTTGTTAATTTGTGTGACAAGTGGTGTTGTACCTTGGGTGTACAGTAGTGCTAGTCTATTTCAAAATCTGGATTTGGCTGCCCTTTCAAATTATTTTTCAGCTTAACTAATGTGTGTCCTTTTTTAACGTGTCGTGTTGGTCCTTGTTCACCACCAAAGTTTAATGTTTGCTTTTTCACAGTTTCCATAACTTCATTACTAGGGCGTTCATTTTTCAATAGTTTGTTGTGTAAAGTTTCTGTCTATCGGATATGTGAGATGACCCAAACAATTATATATGTTACGTATTTTATATATTGTATATTTTACATTATATATGCACATATATCTATGCATACATATATACGCATATATATTATATATCATGTGTTATATACATCACATATGTTACACGTTTTATATATAATATACGTGTTATATTTAGCAGTCCTAAAATGTAAACATTGAGTTTATTAACATGTGGCAACCACATGGCAGTCACATGACAATGTTTGTTTACATGTGGTGGAAGGATACATAATGGGAAAGAAAGTAGAATTTTAGCAGGGCTTTCAAAAGTACTCACTTTATTGTGAACGGTCTATAGCTGATAGCATTGTGCGAGCTGTCTGGCGATGTTGAAGGTTGGAGGTGAGAATTTGAATGCCTTTGTTTGAGGGTATTAGTGAAAAACCCTTCCTACTGATGACGCGCAGTTTTTCAACCAAGGCGTTTATACCGGGTACCACTATGCGGAGTCGTGCTGTGGTGAAAGCAGCCGGCTGTGCGCGGACGGCGGGTTGGCTCGAGGGGCCTGGGGCTGAAGTTACTGAGGCCTGGCCTTTGACCTCTTGCAAAGAGAAAAGCCGGTTCTAGAACGGGACGGTGTTAACACCACTAACGATGTCTAATGGATACGCTTGTTTTCCTTGTTGCGGTTTTCTGTTACGACTGTGGGTTTCCCTCTGCGCTGTTGTAGTTACGAATTCATTTTCCAATTCATCTTTAAGTTGCGGTTAGGAGGAAGCGTAGATTGTGATTGCAGCCCGTGGTTTGCCTGCTCCATGGTCGGGGTGGATGAAGATGCCGACAGGGGATTTTTTTTTTTTTTTTTTTCTAGGTATTCCCCAAGGTGTGGGTTTATCTTCAGGATGTCAGGACAGACCGGCCAGAATGCACAGATGTGTAGCGCGAAAGCCAAGTGGCGTTAAACTCTTCGAAGAGGCGAGACCGCGATCTGCTGTCTAGCGTGGCGAGCGCCTAAGTGAGTGGCGAAGTGAAGTGTCGTGGTTCATATAGCCGACCTCCCGTGGCGCAGTCGGTTGGTGCGCCTGTCTTGGGGGGGGGGGGCTCTGGGTTCGAATCCTTGGTAAGGCATGAGTCATAAGTTCATTTGCAAGCCGTCCCTTGTTAATCCTTCAGGCAGACGACCACGTTGCATCAAACGGCTAAGCTTGGTCAACTGCCCCACATCGGCTGATCGAGATCTGGGTTCCACAACACAGTTCATTAAACGATATCCAAAGGCCACGCCATGTATTTGTATGTATGTCTGTATATAAATGGTTGAAGGCATATTTCAAAGGCACTGATAGACGTTTTCGTTTCTGCGTAGCAGACATTTAGCGTTTCCGTAACCGAGTTCCAAGATTTGTCATATGAGGACGCTGGCCTCTGCACAACAAGTAGCCAACAATTTGCAAATCTGTGAGAAGTATTCTAAACCCAGCTCTCTTCCCAGATTATTTCACGGAGGAACTGGCGGCTCTTCTGAATTGATAATTAGGTTTATGATTTTTCAAATGTTAGTTTTATTTTTCGAAACCTTATTGAACTTAATTCCGTAGCTTGGGCTTCCATTGGGCTTGGGATGAGTTGGTAGTATTTTTCGAAACAAGATTATCCTTGACTTCGTTCTCTTTTATCCCCCAGGTGGTCACTAAAATAAATGCTATTTTTAGATAATATGTTCATACTTCATTAGAGAAGTTTCAAATTGTAAAGAAAATGTTGCTATTGAAAATATACATTCCTCAATTCGACTCCCACGGAAATAGCAACTGGTGAATCCACGTGTTTTTGCTAGGCAGTATTCCAAATATGAGATTAATTTGTTTGCAGTACGGTTAAAAGTAGTCAGGCTACATTAGTTAGCATGACTGCTGCCTATCAAAGTCACTCGACCAATGCTTGTCGACTATTAAGAGCATGGCCTAGCCTAACTTACATCTAACAACGCCCCAATCATTACTGGAATGGGCTTTCAACACACGATCTGAGTTTCCAAAAATCACAGCACGAGAACCTTCAGAACGAGGCAACTGATTAAAAATTATAAACTACAACGATAGAAAACTATGTTTACGTTAGCTAAATAATTATTAGTACGTCACATACGATACGTTTAAATAAAAAATATAAAAACGAAGTGAACGAAAATATTCTACTCTTACAGATGAATTAAATACAAAAAACTCAGTAATGTATGCTTAGCATTTTTATCATTAACTCTACCATAGTGAGGAAAATGAAATTAAAATGAAACAAAGTAACATTTTGTTTATATAATTAAAAGTTCACTGGAGCTGTAGGTCCCGAAATCTTACTGAAAATAATTAGTTTCCTTACTTTCCATTTCAGTTTAATAGTAAAGATGAAGCACTCAGACATTTTCTCAGTCGCTCTTGTCGTGTAATGTGATGAGTTGCGATGAAATGTTCAGATTATCTGGAGGGATTCTTTCATGCTCACGCGCGTACAAAACCAGTCCAGTGTCGGGTGGGCGTGTTGCAAAACCTGATCTCCCTGGGTCGTGTCGATTGTATTTGGTCGTAGCAGATAAATAAGTAAAAATTTGCGTTTCGAGTTCTGGATTTGGTCACAAGTGCGCGTGCGCATGAGGTATG
This sequence comes from Dryococelus australis, assembly GCA_029891345.1. NCBI lineage: Eukaryota > Metazoa > Arthropoda > Insecta > Phasmatodea > Phasmatidae > Dryococelus > Dryococelus australis. The sequence goes on from CM057003.1 coordinate 96,551,893, forward strand.
ACGGACGTAGCCATGCGCAATCTAATATAGGCTATTCACGGTAAAGTGTGCAATTTTTGTAAACTCCTTCGATTTGGAATAATTTGCAACAAATAACTTATATTTTATTTTATCCTTAGACGTTAATTTTCGAGTACGGTGAAATACACACACTGGTGTGTACCATTGCATGAGTACATGACAATATTGATTAAAAAAGATGATTAAAAAGGATAAAACATGGGTGAGAGGAAAAATTAACTAGGGCCTCAGAAGTGCTCACTTTACCGTGAACGGCCTATAATAGGAATAATTGTCACTCTTTATAAAACATGGTTTAGGCGTCAGGATAATCTTGACATGTGAAATAAGTATCTATGTACTTGTATAGATATCACTAATGAATTTTAGTGTGTCCGTACATGGAATGGGTTTTTTTTTTTTTTCTACTCTAATAATTCTATGTTGGATTAACCTTTCCGTAACTGTCACAGTTTCAAACTTTAAAATAAAATTATTCCCGACGAATAAAGCTGCAGAACCCCACTTTATAAGTGATCATCCGGCGATTATTTCTGTACACACCCTGACTGATGAAAGTTGCGCACGCCTAGATGTCAGAGATTATATCCGTGATGGATTTTGCGTAACAGCAAAATGGCTTCTTTCCAAATATTCTGTCACAGGATAAATAAGTATAGGGTGTTCACTTTAAAGTGAGCACTTTTTAAGGCCCACCCAACAGCCATTAGATACTAATGAATGAATCTTATTGCAGCCTCACACGTTAACTTTTGAGAGTGATGAAATTTATACACTTTGTTTATTTAACACATAGCAAGGTTTGTATTAAAACGTGGCAGGAAGATAGAAATTGGAAGAAAGGAAAAATTTAGCAGGGTCTTAAAATTGCTCTCTTTACCGTGAACATCCTATACTTAGAAGTTAAATGGCATGGCGGTTCTTTCGATGTAGACGTGTCCATTCGCTGATCGACTGCGCGGAGGCTTCCTGATTAGCTGTCACATGCTGCGAAATATTCCCTATCGGCTGGCCTGCAGCTTTGTAACTATAAGTTATCGGACTCTGATTGGGCGAACGGAGTTGCGCTGTGTTGCCGGGCAGTGGCGCCATCTTGCTTGCTCGCGCAGCTGCAGTGCGCGGTGAAGGGGCTGTTCAGTTTCTGTCCTCAAAAGTATTCTGTGGTTCTGGCGATGAGCGGTTCATAAACGTGTACACGCTGTTAACGGATAAGTGAGCACTTTCGATATCATCCGTTGGAAAAAAAAAATCATTGCCCGGTAAAGGCTGTTCACGATAAAGTGAGCACTTTTGAAATCAACCTTAGAAAAAGTCACTGTCCCTGCCTTCGTATATTTTAACGGACGCTGCGTGTGACATGTGCCCAGTAAAGTTGGTAATGATGGATGGGAAATAGTTCCACATCTTAACGCCAAATATACAGCGTTAGATAACCATTTGTGCAACCTGAAATTATTTCTTTTCCTCTGGTTTTTTTAATACGTCTAACTATAAGAATTAGCAGATTTGTAACATATTTACTTTTCTAATAATTCTACAGTTTCAATTCGCCGACGCGCGAATAAAGTGATGAGGCCCATGGAAATGTTAATTTTACATAAGGCGGAGGAATACGCAACGTGCGTACAAGTAGATATCAAGCAGGGCTTTCAAAAGTGCTCAGTTTACCGTGAACAGCCTATACCTGCATATATGCTACTGTAGGCCACTACATATACTCTTTGTTTACACTGCCATACACTATATGGACACTATGACACCAGCACATGCTTTTAATTAATAAACACCGTAGGAAATATGTTATCTCAGCACACGTGGTTATACTTCCAAAGTGAGTACCATTTACTGATTCTCCGTAAGAAATCTCTGCCCCCCCCCCCAACCATTTACCTTTTATTTACAAGTTTATAGATTTTATAGCAGCTTCTGGTTGTACGCAATTTTAAATAGAACTCTGAATATATTCGTTACTTACGTCTAAACATAAACATAGAAAGAAATACATATATGTTTGCAGCGAATAGTAAAAAGTAGTATCACCCCACAACTTGTCATTAAAAAGAGTAATGTTTAAACTTGAGGCGACTTAAGTAAGTTTATTTTTGTACTGTACAAATCAGAGCAGTTTTATGTTTATAACAATTTCATTATGATTACATCGACGTTTGAATGGCATTTATTAAATTTGCTGCAGGGTTCATTTTTACATGGGATACTCTCTGCCCTGAAGTAATGAAATCAAGTCAGATGTTTAAGAGTTCATTTATAAGTGAATCCACTATAGTTTAGTTCAACAATGTTGTACTGGCTCCTTTCTATCTTTCTCTCTCTCTCTCTCTCTCTCTCTCTCTCTCTCTCTCTCTCTCTCTCTCTCTCTCTCTTTCGCCTTTTCCCTCCTCAAGGGCAGCCCATAAACACTTGCATGTCTCTAGACTAATTTTAGGAGCGAGATCCTCGCCCATGTATATTTTACAGATACTTTTTACGGTTTCCGAAACATACAAAAAAAAAAGTAACAGAGGGCAAAAATAAATTGTTCGAATCCTTGTAAAGCAATTAACGCCAACACAAAGAATTATAGTGAAATGATTTTCACCACTTGACATGAATAGATTTTGAAACATACAATCAAATTACAAACATTTTGAGTGGTAATAGGCTTCACGCCTGCAGACGGAAAAAAACTGAGATTTGCGTCCTACATAATACATAGATTTTCAGTAAATCATGCGAGTAATACGGGGCCATGAGATAAATGACACTTTCATCCCTGCTTGAAGCCGGTCCTGATTATGTCCTACTGCACTAAGTCGTAAACTGTACAGTAAAAAATTTTTAAGTTACACGGAGAATGTGCTCATTGTGATGAGACAACTTTGTTATAGAAGGTTCCAGACTAGTTAGGTATTGACTTGCTGCTCTAGAATTTGAGCCATAATGTGCTTTTCAGTGTGTGAAATTATGTAACACAACTCTTGTACTTATATACAGATATCTGTTTCCCTCTCATCTTCTCTTGTGGTCAGTCATCATCAGAGATGTGACTAGATTAGTAAACTACTCTTGTCTTTTGGGGTTCTTCTTTAATCCCAGATCACTTTAGATAGGCGCCCTAAAGAACAGCTGTTTGATACATAAGAACTCCACCTGCGAAATTCCGCAATGACGTCTTGAACACTTTTCACTTAATACTTCTGTTTCGTTAACATGTGTGTATTTAAAAGAGTAATATTACATTTATTAAATCACCTGCAACTTACAAGGATTGCGATGTTGTGGAATATAATTCTTGAATACAATCGCTGTCGATGACTTCATCTGAAACAAAGAGCGTGAAAACTTTTCGGGAAGAAGGTGGCCTTAACGTCAACTTTTACGGTGCCTAAATGTTACTTCTTCATCTTAATTATCTACTATGTTAGCATTGTGCGTACCACAAAACCTGATCATCAGTGCATGTGTGTGGTTTTGTTTATGTGATATGTGAGGATTTAAATATTTTTAATTCCTTGAACTGGCTACACAAATGTGTTTTAAATTCTTGAACTTTACTAATGCAAAGCAACATGTTAACGTTGTATTTATGTGGTTACGAACTCCCGACTGTAGCGACGTAAAAGCACAGTTTCAAAGTGATTTTCTATTTACAGCGGAGTGTGAGGATAAGTAATGCTGTCCTCGTATAGCGTGGTTTAGGTACCAGAGCTCGAAAATAAAAGGAAACAAAGTCCCACACTCCTTTTCACCTATGCATCCACTACGTAAATAACGCAGATCTCGAATCTTTCTCTATATCCAGTAGCAAATTATTTTCAATGCTTTTTGACTAATTTCCTACACTCCTTTCCGTCGATATCCGTGCCTCTTTTCTTGTATCCCTTCCCATATATGAAATTGTAGAGATATGCAAAATTATTTGAGAACAGAATAGACTTTAAACATAATAATTTCCCAACATTATTCTTTGTCTCTCTCTTAGACAAGGTTAAGGTAGGAAAGGAAAATTGAGGGGGAAAAGTCCCCAGGCAACAGAAGCGATTAAAGGGTTACCTTCTGCCGAGAGAGTATGCTAGCTCCAAAAAAAGCTGATAATTTTGGTAATGGGTTTGTTGCTTGAATGGCTTTCATCTCATCCGATGGTGGTAAGGAACACGGATGACAATTCTGCATTTATCAGCGCACTATTTATGAAAACGACTTAAATTCGGGAAAACATCTGGGTGACTTATACCTATTTATTCAGCAAAATGAGCCAATTGTGAGAAGTAACTGAATTTTAATGAAACATTTCAAAATTCTCGAGTACTTTTGATAAACATTTTGCCCCACTCTCTGTGGCCACTGTAGCACTGCGAACTAGGCAGCAGCGCAAAGCAGTGATAGTCTACTGGCGCCAGCTAATGACAGGAACGTGGCAGGTGTGCTGACCTTGAGCGGATTATATGTTCTTTGCGGGATTATAATCTTCTTTACCGTGTGTTAATTACGAGGTTGCTCATTTCCAACTCTTAGAGGCGTGGTCTTTACACTTCAACGATTTGGCCTAACTCCCAGAGACTTGATGGTCGGGTCAGAAGTATGCATTTCATTTCATGCAAAACGCACTCTGTAGAGGAAGTTGAGAATGCAGTAGCTCATATAACTCCCGAGCATCTCTCAGTGCTGTCTCTGGTTTTCTTCAGGTTGAAACTGACATCGAATGAAGACGTGAGCATCAGCCCCAATGGAGACTACAACCCTGTCAAGAACCGGGATGTCAAGCACCCTACCAGGTAAGGCTGAGTTAATAAATATGTCAGCTATTTTTAGCAACAAAGAATATATATCTAAATATACAAAATGTTCCCAAATATGAAGCAAATAACCAGGGAGTGGATAATACACCCCAAAACAACACAAAATGACCCTATGAACATATATCCTTAAGTCGATAGTTTCCGAATTACAGACCTTCCAATGTTGTACTCTATGTATTTGTAATAGTCTTCCCGGCACATTCCAGTTCGAGTAGCTGTAGCTATGTTCGTGTACCGGCAGTGATACGTCACTCCACAAGAAGTGCTCAAAATGTCCACCTAGTGCCTGAATGCACGCCTGAATAAGCCGCGTCATTGATTGTCTGGCACATTGATTTGGACGTATTTGCACGTATCAGCTGACAGCCATGTTTCAATCTCTGACGAAGCACTGTTACGCCCGGAACTGGAGTTGTATAAAAAATGGCCTTGATGTGGCTCCACAGGTAATAGTCCAGTGGATTGAGATCCGGGGTTCTAAGCGCTTGGCGTTCAACGCGAGTCGACTGTCTACGGCGCAATGGGACAGGCAATGACACTCATGCCATTCCAGATGATCACCTTAACAGGCACACCTTGTAATAGGTCGACTGTTACTAGCGCCACCTGTTTTTCGCGAAAATATCTACGCGGACGATAGACTTCAATATCCTATGTGCACAATTGCAGTATTTCTTTCGCTACTAGCCGCTTGTCTTTGTTTGTAGGGTATCTCTTACATGAGTGAGCCAATGAGAATTGAAATTCTCCGATACTGATCGTCCGTGATTCGCGGACAGACAGTTAAAACGCGCGTAACAATTCAAATGATCCAATCAAGAAAATGATTGTGAACTAAAGAATTTTGGAACACAACTTGTAATGAAATCACTCGCGAAAAATAGGTGCCCATAACTATTACCAATACGTTTGGTATGTTGGAAGGTCTGTAACTCGGAAACTATCGACATTAGGACATATGTTCATAGGGACATTTTGTGTTGTTTTGAGGTGTACTATCGGAAACATTCGTATAAAGCTCCAAGGGCATATATAACCACCTCTGAATAAGTTTAGGATGTGATCCATTTTCTTGATAGCCACAAAATTGGAATTACGCCTCATGAATATTGATTATTCGACATTTCGTCCTCTGGATAGGCTATTCAGTGCTTTGGCGTCCTGATCGTTCCTTATTCACCTCACATACGGGAAATAAACTTGGCGGCAAGGAGAAGGCTAATTGTTGACAGTTATAATGATGATACATCTTTTGACAACTTGCTCCATGCTGCAAGCAAAGCAAAAAATCGTACAAGCTTACTGTAATTTAAGGACCGCTTACATTTGGCCACTTGCGATTCTGCCATTCAGAAAACTTTTATTTCTACCGCAAGTACGTACATTTAATCGAATTATACAAGATTAAACGTGCATAAACATAAATATAATAACAATCACCACTGCAAATTAAAGAAAAGACGTGAATGAGTTCACCAACCTCGAACTATGCAACGCACACCTAACTGGAATTATATCACTAGTGTACGAAAAACTAACCAAATACCGTCGACACCATCGGTAGCATTTAGCAATACAGAGATCGCAATACACAAAGGTGGACTGTACACCATAGACAGCCTATCCAGATGAAGGCTATCTGCCATTCTTATTCGGAGGGAATAATACAGGACATAAAATTTTGCAAGACCCGATATACGGCACCTGCCGCAGCATCACATCGAGTTGTGCCAAATGTTTTGTTACCTCTGGGGTAAAGGTCGCAAAAGCATTAATAACTTTTGGCTAGCGAGGATTTTTGTTCGAATCTCAGGTAGGCATGGATGTTTGTCCAGTTTTAGATGCAACTTCAGCTTAGCTTAATTGTCTCTCCCGATTATTCTACTTGTGTAAAAAGATGAAGCGTAAGGTGCAATAAGACAACGCGTTTGTTTATATCTCACACACAACAAGCCCTTTTATTGAATAAAATTGGGTTTGGCTGTGTTGGCAACACGGCCGTTTGTTCTGCGTGAATACGTCTACGTTGACGCGCTCGGACGCCTTGATGTTTATTTTACGTTCCCGGCACCGCTTCACTTGATCGTATGGAGTTTTATGGGTATCACTGGATGGTTTTTGAGATGCTCTTTCCAACCGTATACGATTTCTGTATTTCGACTTGGTTTTTTGACGAGTACAAGCCGAAATTGTGTTACTTTTTTTAATTTTTTACATTAAATGCATACAATTTCACCATAACCACGCGAGACAAATGTTTTTATACACGCAATCGATTAATCTCGACGAGAGCTGTTGACTGAAACCCAAAAGAGCGTAGTAGCTTCTCCTAGTCAAAAGTTACGGGAAAGTTATGAGACCCCCCCCCCCCCCCCCCCGCGTTGCTTCGTAGTCCTCACTCAATGTAACATATTCTTTGATCCTTTGGCAATCGAGTGGTGTAATTGGATTTTGAATGTAGACGATATATTCGGAGCTGCAATGCCAAATTCCCCCCCCCCCCCCCGATTTTGTTATCATCAGATTTTCGGTATTGTCTCTCACTATGGTCGTAAATTTAAAGATGTATTCACGTCAAAATATTTTTTAACAATTTTAAATTTAATTACACTGCATTAAAAATTGGTTAGAGGAAGTATAAAAACATCTCGAAGTACCTACTTATTCACTAAACAGTGTTTTAACCTCAAATACTACCCATGTCGTTCATGAAAGTCGTGTTAGCAGAAATCAGTTCAACGTTGGAACATGAAATGGCTACTGCGCACCTTGGACGAGCATCCTACCCCGTTTCCCCTCTACGATTCCACCGGGTATGTTTTCCTGTAACGTCACGGTCAACTTTTATCAAACGCTTTTCTCGTCCTTGCATGGAAATTCTCGGTAAACAGCGATAATGAGTGTGACGTAGGTAAATTGCTAATGTCAGTTGCGCAGTAACCAATTGTGTGTGTGTTGCAACACTTAACGGCTGTGTTACCCCCCCCCCCCCCCCCCCCCGGTTGCGATGGTCGAAATCACTCGACGTAAACTGAAGGTTACCACGCACTGTTTACATGAATAAGTTCTTGCAACGTTGGTACACTCCTTGTCAGGGCGATACAACTGAGATATAAACAAATTAAGCACACTATTGATTTCACATAAGGTTGGGTTTGTTTCTTTAAAAGGAAACCCTAAACCGACGACACGTTACTGTCTGAAAAAGTTGTTATGGCATTAAGACAAGATTTACAACGACCCGTCGCGTCCGTCCGTCAGTCACGTGAACAACAGCCAATCAGAGGTGTCCATTATTTATATCCGTCCGTCCGTCAAAACCTTGGCAAGCTTTAGCTTTTGAAGGACGAACGGATGAAATTACAGCCTTCTAAACTTCCACGTTTTGTTGCTCTTTGATCCCGGGTTATTTACAAGGCTGTGTAGTGCGTGCAGTGTTTGTTTTGGCTGTCTTTTGTTTTCATATGTTTGTTTGTGTAACTGTAAGATGAAATTATGTTACATTTTTCCTAAAGATTAATTAATTACGTTTGTAAACACGAGATTATTTTGTGCAATAATAGTAATACAACCATGCTTTATATGCTATTTAATTTGTTACGTTGATTAATTTCCGTTACGTACGTGTATGTGCGCTTTGCGTAGGTAATTAGAAACATGCTACCGCCAAAAAGCTTCACTTTTTATGGAGAATTTTTTTCCTATTCGTAAACATTTTTCGTTTTTATTAGTTTGCAGCAATGAACTTACGACGGAAGTACGAAGTTTGGTTGTAAATCGCTCGGCTAGGAGACGGACGAACGTATGACGGACGGGCGGATGACAGACGGACGCGACGTGCTATTGTAAATCCTGCCTCACTGAATCAATTTTGAGAACATATGCAGGAGACGTTATTCAGTCCAGCTCTTTTTTTTTTTTTTTCAGTGTACTGTACATGCGTGATTGTAGTTTCCCTTATGCCTGGTTCACGTGTACGCCGATCACGCCGAACAGACAGCGCGGAAAGCTACAACAGCCAATCATAAGCCGTCCTCGGTTTCTGATTGGCCGCAAATTCGATCTCAGGGGGCCCATTACAATCGTGGGCACGACAAAGCGAGAATTGTAACAGTTGAGGTAAATCAATTGATTATTTGGTGGGAGCGACTACAGAGGTCATAATACCGAACGGAACAAATTTTAGTAAACGCATTAAAATATACCCCATGCTATGTTGGGCGAAAAAAATCAATAAATCCATCCAAAATCCACATTTGTTGGTAGTAGCCGAAAATAAAAAAATTCAAGTTGGGGGAGGGCGGAGGTCTGATCCTCCCTAACACTTAGTAGACTATACTCGTGTGTAGCTCCAGCAAAAATAATTTGAATATATCTTTGTTGTTCAGAAAATAAACTCACATTGATGTTCAGTTTTTATTCAGCTAGTGTTTAACATGACATTTCAAGAACACGACAGCACATTAACAATGATACAGCTAACGATAGAATTTCTTTTTTAATAGCCACTCAAAGGGACATGATTGATTGTAAATCCTTTCGTACGATAAAGGACATTTGATTGGGTCAATATCAGATTGGCTCTCCATTGGTTGATGACCGGCCAATAATAAAAGCTATGAAGTATAGGGTTGTGTCCGGTGTGGTATGGACCAATAGGACGATGGTGAGTTCCAACACGGACACCAACATAACCGGTGACTTTGCAGTAGTGGATATAGGTGACTCACTACTAGTTCGTCTTTAATGCCAATAAACGTGTGCGGACCTCAATGTGTTATTGATGTGCCGTGGGTGTATGTTGCAGCGACTTCGGCGCCCTCGCCCACATGCTCAAGTGCAGCATTGGGACCGGAGTGCTGGCCATGCCCTTCGCCTTCATGCATGCCGGGATAGTATTCGGCCCTTTGGCCGCTCTCGCCCTCGGCGTCCTAAGCACACACTGCATGTACATGCTGGTGAGTACGCGCTGCCTCCTTCGTAAAGCCCCCTGTCGTACTGACAAATTTTCCTGTCAGACTGCTTCCAGTAATTTTGCTCAAATAAAGTTGGACGGTTGTGACATAGCAACGCCTGAGAAAGATGGCTGGCTTCAGTTTCCATCAAACATTTGAAAATTGGACCGGTTCTAAAATTTATTTGATTTTTGACGATCTCGGGCAATCAGAATCGTGCACGACAGAAATGGACGTCAAGAAACTTAAAATACGAACAATTGCTGGAAACGAAGTAAGATGAAGATGATTAATTTACGTAGAAGCTGTCTGAGCAGGAATGCTAATTTAAGTGAATATTGCACATAGTATTATGAACTCAGAGACATTATATTTCACTGTGCAGGAAAGATATCTTATAAATAAAACTTTAATTTAGTAAAGAAACGAAAATAAATTACAATATTAGGTAATTATATTTCTTCCTGTAAAGGACTGCGTGGGAAAACCAAACCAATATCTCAATATGAAAATAAATTTTAAATATTTCAAATTATATTCTTCCGATAAAAATTTGATAGTGTGACACATTTTTAAGCACATTCAAGATTATTGATAAAATTTGTTGGAAGGGAAAATTTGATGGCCGTATTTATGTCCTCGAATTTTATTGTAATATATAGCTGAAGAGAAAAAATTTGGCAGTGTGACAGATGCTTAAAGTCCGTTCGCGATAAAGTGAGCACTTTTTAAAACAAACGCTCGGGAAAAAAATCACCGCCCATAAATACTGCACCTAGTATAGTGAATTCACGGTTACTTCCAACTTCTGTGGATCACTGCTAAAGATCTACTTCAAGGTCATTCTTCCGCTTCATGCCAGCAAACTTCAACTAAGTCTAGAAAGATACACCAAAGGGCCAACGCACAATACTCGTGGGCTCTCATTTCAATAACATTTTCCATCAGAACTATTTCCTACTAGGCAATACCAACTCACCCATTTTCTCGCTGTTTTTATTCATGTTTATTACAAATGAAACATCGTAATTTATATATAAAACACAAGTGAAAATTTTGTTTAATCAAAAAGTAATATACTTTCACGTTAAAAGAAGTGTATAGAACGCTTGTTATAAATGACATTCAGGAAAGAACCGAACACTTCTTACATGTGGTGATTTTTCCAGAGGTTTGATTTAAAATATTTAAAGAAACAGTGAATATAACCAATTTACGGTTACTTAACAATTCTCTGAAGCTCTGCTAAAGTTCTACTTCCAGAATATTCCTCCGCCTCTTGCAAACTAAGCTTAACTGTGTCTAGAAAATTACGCCGAAGGAAAACGCACCGAATTCATGCGCTCTCAGTTGTGATAATATTTTTTTCATGAGAATTTATTCTCACTAGGCGCTACCAACACACGTGTCTTCTCGCCGTTGTTGTTCACATTTATTATAAATGAAATTTTACAAACTATAAATAAAAATATATGTGAAACTTCAATTGAAAAATTAAGATAATTTCATGTTAAAGGAGGCTTAAAACGGTTATAATACATGGCGTATTTAGGAAATAACTAGACACACAAGTCATACATGGGGTGAATTTCCAAAGGTTTGATTCAAAAAGTGTGAAGAAACCGGGCATAAACTATACTGTACACACTGGCGTGCAAGCTTCCAGTTCCGTTGGAAGCGAACTGATAAAAGTAGTTCTAAGACTTCACCTCGTGCTCCGAGTGTTTATGTTGAAATTTATCGCTGCTGAAGCAACTTTTTCTATTTTTTTGACACATTAATGTTTGGATTTGCTTACTAGAAAAACTTTTGCATTTCTTACACTTTCCATGGCTTCAACTGGATGGCGCGTGAGTAAAGTGAGCAGGTCAACGGCAGTGTCGAGTTTATGTTAGGCTCAAGGATACACATCTCGGAAGAAAAGTATGTCCGAAGCAGGACTTACAAAAGTGCTCAGTTTACCGTGAATAGTCTGCAGATAACAGTGTCCCGACAAGTGAGAGAGTGGAGAGATTTGAACGGGTCTTAACATCGAGGTACTGAGGGTCGACGAGGGCGAAGCGAGATGCGTACGGAGCAGAGCCGGAACGCCAGGGCCGAGGAGACGGGATATCCCAGGGGAAAACCCGTCGACCAGCGCCATCGTCAGACAACATTCCCCCGTGTGAAAATCCGGGAGCGGCCCCGCCGGGAACTGAAACTTGTTCGCCTTGGAGGGAGGCGAGTAGTCTAACCACTACACCACCACGTCCACTTGATATCGCTGACGAACTTGATGTTTTCAAGGACGTAGCAGTTCGAATGTATGCATCGGTGCTGTGAATCCGTGACAGCGTTATATTCTAAAAAGCACTTTCTGTTATGTATAAAACACCAAGAAGCGTGTTCTCAACACTGAGTTAGAAATTACATTTTAATGACACTTCACTTATTCATGTCAACATAAAACTCAACAGGTCACTTACTATTGTTAAACGAGCTAATAAATGTTGTGCTGTGTCTTGAAGTCATGTAAATGAATTAGTACGGATTTCACGGTACGACTACCACGCTTGAATCTGGATTGTCAAAATGCCTTGAAAGACTGTCGTGGATTTTTTTTCTACAATAATCTGCACACACTAGGGCTGCTACAAAAACAGATAGTACATTTTTGTCAGGCCTCAGGCACTGGCGTTAAATCATCTAAGTTAACAATTCGCATAGTGATAAAATATAATTCAATGACTACCGTTGGCGTAGTTAGACTTCTAGCTCTGTGAAATAATATAACTTATTTTTAGTAAAACATATATATATATATATATATATATATATATATATATATATATATATATATATATATATATATATATATATATATATATATATATATATATATATATATATATATATATATATATATATATATATATAACTGATCACAAGAAAAGGGCTCGTATTTTTATATTCCTTGTTCGCTGTTCACTGGGCTGCCCTAGAAGTTTCTTCTTTCATTCCAATTCGTATGTTTTGCCACGTGCCACGTCATGTGTTGCAGGTGGCCTCGTCGCAGGAGTTGTGCAGGCGACACCGGATACCGAGTTTATCATTCGGCGACACCGCTGGAACTGCTTTCAAGTACGGGCCTGTGTCGTTCCGCCCATTCTCGAAGACCATCAGGTGAGAGAGTGATGCTATGATTTCAGAGACTATGGTGTGGATTGTTATGATAGAAATATTCTAACGCCTTACCTGAAGATTCATAACTTAGGGGTTCTGTTATTGCGTACGTGGGCTATAGTTTAAATGGGACTATAAGGGCGATTCAAGGTATTGATAAGAGTTATGTAATGAACACTATATAAAAGAAGGGTTTATTAATATTAATGCTGGAGTGTCTAGGTTCGAAACCCGGGTAAGGTATGGGTGTTGATTTAAGTTAGGTTAAAAGTTAGTCTGTAAGCCGTCCCCTGCTAAGCTTTCAAGCATAAAACCGGGGGACGTTAAAAAGCCCTTTAACAGTACAATTTAAGATTAAGGCTGTACAATATTATTATTTCAATATAAACATTATGAAGTATGCGTGGGGGAAGCTATACAAATATACTGAAGTATTAATATATATTAAATTATAAACATTTAACCGCTCATATTCTGAGTAAATTCTAATTGGGTAGTCCCCACCTTGTTCATAATTCCGGAGGCTGATTAAGATAGCGTAAGTCAACGCCCGGACATACCCATCTTCAGTGCTCTCGTAGTAATGGCCCGACGACAAAAAGTATCGCTTCGTTTACTGGCCGATGGAGGTGAGTGCCTGCAACTGTCTTTAGCACGGTGTTATTGCAATCACGCTCGTGGCCAGATTCAGTGTTTGAAGGCGTGATCAGGCAGGCCGTTCAGCTAAGGCCTGATCACTTCACAACAGGATGAATGTATGAGACAGTGCCCAAAAGAAATCAGAATCGATGGTTTTAATAAGTGAAGTACCGCAATCCATTGTTTCATTTATTTTTATTTTTTCGATCTGTATACTCTTAAATAAATGTGGGAAACAAAGCGTATGAAACTGCGCGTTAACTAATTTTTGAATCCGGATATTAAACTGTCAAACCGCGTGGCCCGGTCTCACGATTAGCACAATGTTTACATATTTGCATACGTGATTATTTCAATATTGTTTGTAAAATTCTCCCGGTCAAGCTTTAATGCAAGTAGAACATATTTCAGGCATGAAAAATATTTATTTTGACGAGACCTCTTACAACTCAGCCTCTTATGTTCAGAAAGCGAGCGTCACGAAAGTTTGCTCTCGGGTCCGCGGCAATTACTCGTTGAAAATGAGCATTACGTTTAATGCAAATGTACGATAGTATAGGTCGGTCCTTTGGCTTCATGCTTTACACACAAACTTATCGTTCTGACGTCATCAGGCCATCGGTGGCAGCCGCGCTGCGAACATCCGATTTCAAGCTGTAGCGACCGAATGGCTCATCCGATTGGAGAAATTCTGGTGTCAGATTGTGCATATAAAAAAAAAGAGTAACTGAAACATAACCAAGAATCATAAATAATAAACACACATAAGAAGTTTCTAACCAATAATCATTTTGTTTACAGATTACAAAACAAAATAATTAAAAATTACGAGTTCGGCGAAAAGGGAACTAATGATATTAACAACATGAATAGTGCTCGATAAGACAAATCTAATACTGAAAGGATGACACAGCCACCTCAATCCATTCCGGAGTTATATGAAGAAGATATTGACAAATCTACGCAGCAGCGAAATGCGAATGTGGCGATTGCGTCATCACATGCCACATCACGTGACGAGATGCGTGCTAATAACAAATTAACTGATTTAAACAAACTCACACAGTCTATAATTTTTTCCCCTCTCCCATCCACCGACGTTGCCGCGTAAAAATACCCACTGTCGTGCAGACCACACTGCGTCGGTTAATTACCTTTTTGGCATTTATTTGTGATTATATTTTTTCTTGTTAGTTGTCTCAAACAGTCTGATCCAATTTTATATTGCCAAGATAAAAGTTTTCACTTGTTATTTCCAGTGCTGCAAAGTAAAACATTGAAATCTCTTTTAACCCTCTTAATGACACGGATTGTAAATACCCTTGCATAAATATTTCAGATTAGTGTGCCTTATGTCTTTTAGGTTTTGTGTAAGCAGCTAAAATTTCTCAAATAGTTTGACCATATATATATATATATATATGCTCGAAATTATATAGCGTGTCATGTGTAAGTTTTGAAAAGTGTTTTGCTTAAAAATGAAATTATGAATTAATTGGCAACCATATTCCTTAACGCACACATCTCTACTCCATTTATATTACTAGAATGTAATGATGACAGTTTTTTTAAGTTATGTATGCTTATTAACGAGAACTGTGCGTTGAATGTAGTATCACGTCTTTATGATGTAAATATAGACAATTTACTCACTGCGGACTCTTACACAGAGAGTCTGTAAATTAACTGGCTTAACTCACAGGTATGGTACAGTGGAAAAAAAAAAAAAAAAAAAAAGTTTTATTGTTAACTCGTGTGCGGAAGTGCAAGCGTTCAGCATCGGAGTGCGTCGAAAAGGCGTCACGTGACGCCTAGAAAAAAAAGCAGCCAATCGCGTGCACCAGTCGTGTTGGCAGCAGGTATCGCAGGCGGTACAGTAGTGATACAGATTTCGGGGAGAGCTCTTTGAAACCGGACCGACGCACAGCGCATCAGGACGGGAAACGGCGGTGAACATTTTTGCAGCATGACCCATTCCGACGCTAAAAACCTCGGGAGTAATAACACGATTGAATTAATGTCTCGTCCTACGACTATAGACTATGCATAATTTCTTCATACTTTTTGAATCAAACCTTTGAAAAATCAGCTCATGTATGACGTGTTTAGTTATTTCCTAAATATGTTATTTATCACAAGCGATTTTTTTTTACTTCTGTTAACATTAAAGTATCTCATTTTTCATTAAAATGGTATTTTATATATAAATTATAATCATTCATTTATAATAAATATGAATAAAAACAGTGAGAAAACACGTGGCTTGGTAGCGCCTAGTAAGAAATAGTTCTAATGCAAAATATTATTACAACTGAGTGCGCACAAATTCGGTGCATTGTCCTTTAGTGTAATTTTATAGACTTAGTTAAACTAAAGCTCCTGCCACGATGTCAAATTTTTCACCCTCAACTATATTTGACAAGATTTGAAGACAAAATGCGTCCACCAAATTTTTCATTCCAACAAATTTTATCAAATAATCTTGAACGTGTTTCAAAATGTGTCGCACTATCAATTTTTTTTTATTGAGAGAATTTAATTTGAATTAATATTTAAAAGTTATTTTCATAGTGAGATATTGCTTTTGTTTTTCCATTCAGACCATTACAGGAAGAAATGTAAGGAACGTTGTAGTTTATTTTCGCTTCTTTACTTAACTCAAATTTTATTTATTTGAAATGTTATCTGCACGATGAAATTTAATGCCCCTGTGTTAGTAATAATATGTGCAAAGTTCGCATGGTTATACCTCGGTGACTGAATGCAAGCTAAAGAACATCGTTACTTCAAAAACACCCACACACAATAATTTTTTCATCGCTTTCGACACTTTTTAATGTTGAGGTTTATTTTAATTTTTAATATGACTTACCTTTCTTAGATTGTACAATTCAAAATGTATCTCCCTTTTGCCTGGGTTTTATTTATTTCACCGAACAAAACTTCCGAGTAGTTTTAAGTCATCTTCATAGCACTGTTTATTTACTCCATAGCAGACACCCGGAACGCAAATCAGAAACGGGGGTTCTAGCGTATTTACACAGTTGCTTTACTCTGAACAACACAAGTAATTGCAACTGGAACAAGTTCGAAGCCAGTGTAACCACACACAGGACTAGCCATGTTTGAAGTGAAGTTAGCATCATGTGTGACCGTGGCATTTGTTCTTTCATAATATCTGAAATGCCTCTTGCCTATGTCTTTTCCGGCTCCGTTGTTCGCTTCAATCATAGATGGGTGTGTTTTGTTGCAGGAACTGTGTGGACGGGGCTTTGTGTTTCACCTGCTACAGTACAGCGTGTGTTTACTTGCAGGAACTGTGTGGACGGGGCTTTGTGTTTCACCTGCTACAGTACAGTGTGTGTTTTATTGCAGGAACTGTGTGGACGGGGCTTTGTGTTTCACCTGCTACAGTACAGTGTGTGTTTTATTGCAGGAACTGTGTGGACGGGGCTTTGTGTTTCACCTGCTACAGTACAGTGTGTGTTTACTTGCAGGAACTGTGTGGACGGGGCTTTGTGTTTCACCTGCTACAGTACAGTGTGTGTTTACTTGCAGGAACTGTGTGGACGGGGCTTTGTGTTTCACCTGCTACAGTACAGTGTGTGTTTTATTGCAGGAACTGTGTGGACGGGGCTTTGTGTTTCACCTGCTACAGTACAGTGTGTGTTTACTTGCAGGAACTGTGTGGACGGGGCTTTGTGTTTCACCTGCTACAGTACAGTGTGTGTTTACTTGCAGGAACTGTGTGGACGGGGCTTTGTGTTTCACCTGCTACAGTACAGTGGTGTGTTTACTTGCAGGAACTGTGTGGACGGGGCTTTGTGTTTCACCTGCTACAGTACAGTGTGTGTTTTATTGCAGGAACTGTGTGGACGGGGCTTTGTGTTTCACCTGCTACAGTACAGTGTGTGTTTACTTGCAGGAACTGTGTGGACGGGGCTTTGTGTTTCACCTGCTACAGTACAGTGTGTGTTTACTTGCAGGAACTGTGTGGACGGGGCTTTGTGTTTCACCTGCTACAGTACAGTGTGTGTTTACTTGCAGGAACTGTGTGGACGGGGCTTTGTGTTTCACCTGCTACAGTACAGTGTGTGTTTTATTGCAGGAACTGTGTGGACGGGGCTTTGTGTTTCACCTGCTACAGTACAGTGTGTGTTTTATTGCAGGAACTGTGTGGACGGGGCTTTGTGTTTCACCTGCTACAGTACAGTGTGTGTTTACTTGCAGGAACTGTGTGGACGGGGCTTTGTGTTTCACCTGCTACAGTACAGTGTGTGTTTACTTGCAGGAACTGTGTGGACGGGGCTTTGTGTTTCACCTGCTACAGTACAGTGTGTGTTTTGTTGCAGGAACTGTGTGGACGGGGCTTTGTGTTTCACCTGCTACAGTACAGTGTGTGTTTACTTGGTGTTTGTAGCCACCACAGTGAAACAGGTGAGTGTCTTAGTGAGTGTCTTATAATCTAACAACACATACATTAAGATTTATTAGTGTTGTTGCATTATGTTTTGGTATTAACTACTGTGCTTTTCTGTAAGAAATATTTATTAGAGGCTGTTCACGATAAAGTGGGAACTTTTGAAATCAAACTTAGAAAAAAGTCACTGCTCCTACCTGCATGTATTCTAAAGGGCGCACTGAGAGACGTGCACCCAATGAAGTTGGCAATGACGGAGGGAATGTAGTTCCACGGCTTAACGTCGAATTAAAAGTGTTAGATAAAAATTTGTGAAAACGTAAAATTATTTCTTTCGCTTTCTGGTATTTTAATGCAGGTAAGTCTAAGAATCAGCAAGTTTGTAAAATATTTACTTTGTTAATAATTTCATAGCTTTATTTGACAACGCATTAACAAAGTCACGAGGCCCATGGCAGAGTTACTTTTACATAAGGTGGAATAAAACACAACGTGCATACAAGTAAATACTAAGCAGGGCTTTCAGAAGTGCTCAGTTTACCATGAACAGCATATACCTAGCGTTTCTTCAGTTAGGTTGGAAGTCCATAAAATGTTATATTTTTTTATTATTCAAGTCCCTAAATGGCATACGACCAATGAAAATAATTGAACCACCAAAATCAGACCTGCCACAGATAAAGCAATCAAATTTTATCATGTCAATCTAAGGGATAATTCTTGGAGTAGAATATACTTCGTAACTACTTTTTCTTAAGAAAAATCTTAACAATAAACATGTGCAAGAAACGTGATTAGACTTATTTTGACCTCATTAATAAGTTGTGAGGGTGCTTAGGTGTCAGTATCTCAGGTCACTTAATGCTGTCATAAATTACGTATAGCAGCCACGAAACTGTTAATACTATAGAAGACCTACAGCAATCGTCGTTTGTAAGTCACCCTACAACTATCCTTCAGTAGTAAAGTGAGGCTGTTAATAAACAAAAAAAAAATAAACTTTTTATATGCTCAAAAGTATGGCGGATGATTACCTAATTTCACGTACAGAGGAAGAATACAAAATGTGTCGATAGGCAGATAATAAGCCGGACTTCCGAAAGTGGCCCACTACCGTAAACGCTAACTGCCTAATGAAGCGAACTGTTGAACCAGAGTCGTGCAGGGAGAGTCTGTTGAACGGAGGTCCCACAGAGCAAGTGAAACTGAATTACAGAGTGAAATGAAAGGAACACTGCTCCGCAGACGTATGTAAGTGCTACGCGACCGGGCCGTCGTGACTCGAGTAGAGAAAACGATTCCCTGCCGGAGATACCCGAAGTCGTGGCTCTACGGTCTTACAGTTTCGGTGCATAAAAAAAAAAAAGATATCTAAACAAAGTTCTTATAGCATAAATATACAATAAAGGATCATGTAGTTTCTATCTTTAGAAGTTTTATAAGTGTACGTTTATTTCACATATTTCAATATCAATTTTAATGAATAAACGGCCTTCGCGTCTGTTGATTCGTTTCATGTGCGTATTCATGAACGAACGCATAAAAACTGGTAATAAAGTAGTGTTTCACATTATTCGTTACAATTCGAATTCGCTCAAACGTATTTGCAATGTGAAATTACTGTGAATAAACGACGCATAATACTTCCCAGAGAACGTAGGCCAGCCGCAAGATATAAATAATTACAGCTGGCGAGGTCATCCACATTACTACCAACATTACAGTGTGAGAATTTTTAGTTTGCTCTTTGTTCTAACGTTGGTGGTACTGAATCTACTTCGACTTGCTTCGGCAAACGAATTCCAGTTTTTGTCGTTAAACTGTTGGGTTACAGCTCTACCTGTATGCTTCCCTGCTCGCGTCAGAGCTCTGTCGATGTAAAGAACTCGTTGAGTTGTCAGGCCAAAGGTCGCGTACGAGGGTTGGGTAGTTTAAGAGGGTAGTCCGTTCCACACTAAATGCCCGTGTTCCAGCCACTTACAAACCAAGAAATTAGGTATCAGAATATTTTCTCTCGCATATTTTACCCACACCATTTCTTCGATTCCTCTGGTACGTCTATTTCCGTGACAGTAGGCAATAGGTTGGTTATAAATTTCTTCAGCATGTATGCGACCAGCGTGTGCCTGTTTTATCGAAGCTTGAAGCTGCTAGTCTAAAGGATTTTTCACACACTCGAATATTTATTGACTTCCATTTACTTGTATTCAATTTATTGAACTAAAAATTCACTTCATTTACCATTCAGCGAATTTGATTAAATAAGCCTTCAAGTCTTCACATGAAAATTTATCACCAACTCTTTAATGAAACAAATTTAAAAAATACAAAAAGGAGATTTTTTAGAAGTATCTACGACTCATGCACGACACGAAAGTAATTGTTTTAACCCCAACAAATTTTCTTCATTTTATTGTATACTAGCTTTTACTCGCTGCTTCGCGCGCGTGTTTATAGGGATAAATAATGAAGTTTTGTGACACTAAGCCTCGTCGCGTTACATAATCGCGGTGAATATAAATATCGCAATAAAAATTCTCCTGAAAGAATTAGATATTTTCTCAGTATAAAAAGTAGCCTATGTCACTCTCTGGCCCTCCAACTATCTCTGTGCAAGAAATCACGTCGATCCCCCTTTTGATATAGTTCTATCCACTGAGCCACTGTGGCCGCACTTAATTAACTCAGTATTGAAGCGAGGTATATAAAAAGTAGCCTATGTCACTCTCCGGCCCTCCAGCTATCTCTGTGCAAAAAATCATGTCGATCCGTTGTTCCGTTTTGACGTGAAAAAAGACAAACAAACACACTTTCACATTTATATAGTAGTAAGGATTTTCATTTTTATAAAAAATGTGTCCTTATTTTGTAAAAACTTTTAATGTGAGCACATAAATCTACTATTGTGAGATCACTTCCATTAATACTGCGAGAAAAGCTGCGATAAGGCGATTGAAATTATAGATTTAAGAAATTATACTACATGTTTTAAACGAAAATCTTGTATGAAAATGAGACATTCAAGAAATTGAAAGAGAAAATGGCAACTATCATGACTTTTTTTTTTATGGCGTCATATAGCATTCAATGAATTGAATTGAATAAGAATTGAAGCTAATTCGAAAAGAAATTAGACCGTGTGAAAAGGCCTTAACTAGGGAGAAAGAAGGAATGGGGAAGAAGGAACGGTCTTGTGTTTTCTCACATTTTCCCGAGGTTTCACTCGTGTCTGTCAAGCAGTATGTTGCCATCTCCAGGAGAGCATTACAGGACGTTCACGGATAATCGAGTACTTTCGAAATCAACCTTTGAAAAATGTCACAGTCCCTACCTGCAGGTAATGATGGAGTTAAAGGAGCTTCGACTCTTTACACTCAATTAAAAGTGATAGTTAATTTGTGAATACTGAAATTATATTATTTTGCTTTCGGTTTTTTTTTTTTAATGAATATACTGCACGTTTAGGAATGAGCAAATCGGTAAAATATTTGCTTTTATAACAGTTGCAGAGTTTCATTTGACCGACGCATGAATAAAGTGACGAGACCCGTGGAAATGCTAATTTTACATAAGGCGGTGTAATACACAACCCACAACGTGTATAAAAGTAGATCTTAAGCAGGGCTTTAAAAAGTGCTCAGTTTAGCGTGGTGGGACCGCGGTGGTGTAGTGGTTAGACTACCCGCCTCCCATCTAGGCGAACCGGGCTCGATTCCCGGCGGAATCGCTCCCGGACTCTCGCACGAGGGGATCGTGCCGGACGATGCCTCTGGTGGGCGGATTTTCCCAGGAATCTCCCTTTTCCCCCTCGGTCTTGCGTCCCGGTGCTGCTCCGTACTCACATCACTTAACCCGCATCGGTTCTCGAGCCCTCCCTGCTACGAGCCGTCCAAATCTCTAGACACAGTTTACCGTGTGCTGTAGTCAATTCGCGGTTTCATCAAACTTTTTGAATCAGACCTTAGAAAAATCACCCCATGTATGACGTGTTTAGTTATTTCCTAACTATGCCATGCATCTCAAGCGCTCTTTACCTCTTTTAACATAATAGTATCGTATTCATCGTTAAATTTATGTTTTACCAATATTTCATTTATTAATTATAATATTTATTTTATAATAAATTTGAATGAAAACAGTGAGAAAATAATTGTGCTGGTAGTGCCTGGTTCTCATGCAGAATATTACTAAAGGCTGTTCACGATAAAATGAGCACTTTTGAAATCAGCCTTAGAAAAAAGTCACTGTTATTGCCTGTATATATTTTAACGGGCGCGTTGAGTAACATGCGCCCAGTAACGTTGGTAACGATGGACGGAAAGAAGTTCCATATCTTAACGTCGAATAAAATATGTTAGGTAACCATCTGTGATAACTTAAATTATTTCTTTCGCTTTCTGTGTTTTTAATACACCTAAGTGAAAAAATAAGGATATTTGTAGAATAATTACTTTTCTAATAATTTCATGCTTCCACTTTATCGACGCATGAATAAAGTTATGAGGCCTATGGTAATGTTATCTATATATAAGGCGGAAGAATACATAACATGAACCCAAGTAGGGCTTTCAAAAGTGCTCATTTTACCGTGAACAACCTATACAACTGAATTCGGTGAGTTGTTCTTCGGCGAAATTCTCTAGACGTAGCTAAGCCTAGTTTGCTCGAGGCGGAGGGACGCCCTTGAAGTAGAACATCGGCAGGGCATCAGAAAAGTGCGTGAGGTAAACATGAATGTATTACACATCCCGGCCGTGTCGACAGGTGGTGGATCACTACCTGCCGGAGGAAAGCGTCGACATCCGGCTGTACGTCGCTGTGCTGATTCCGCCGGCGTACGCGCTGGCGATGGTGCGGAACCTCAAGCACCTGGTGCCTGTGTCGGCGGCGGCCAACGCCTTGATGATCGTCGGCTTCGCCATCACCCTCTACTACATGTTCCGGGAGGTGCCCTCCACGGCGGGCAAGGCCTACATCGCGACCTTGGACCGCATACCAACCTTCCTCTGTACCTCGCTCTTCGCCATGGAGGGCATCGGAGTGGTAAGTCTCCTCTCTGTGCATACCTTCAGTTAAAAGCATTTTTTTTAAATTGATTGATTGATTGGTAGACTTGCAAAATTCGCGATATTATTCGGGGACAGTTACAGTGGACCTCGCGGTCTTGTATTTGGTATTTTAACGCGGCAGCGCTCTTAGCCTTACTGTCTTGCTGCGCTTCGGCCTCCCAATAGGCGGGGGAGAGGAATCACGTCCTCTCACCGCAAAGGGACCAGGATTAATGCGACCGTTGGCCAGACCCAAGCCCAAGCCTGGCACGACCGCGCATCCCTGCCCCTTCTACCACAGAAGTGACACGTTAAACTTGAAATACATATGTACTTTTGCAATACGTTTGTTGTTGGACCATACATAATATGGCATGCCCTATGTAACTATGTGCCTATAAATGAACATTTCACAATTGTGTGCTCCAATCACGCGCAGTTCGGTCTAAAATACCGTGGCTTCGCATCTATGCAGCAGCCAATGGAGAAACAAGCAGGCTCGCGTAAATACAGTACCGTGAAATTTAGCCTGATGCCAAATAATAACGTGAATTTTGCATGTCTCTATTGATTGGTAATGTGTTTTATTGACACGATAATCACTTACAATGAATTTATGACAACAGAATACAAAGATTCAAGAACACAACGCACCAGCCAATATATAAGCTCTTCTATTCTTTGTGCACTGTAAAAATTGCTGTGGTAAACTTCCTAAACTGTAATGGAAGTTTTTAATCTATACACTGTATGGTAATAATATCACGCATAAACCGCAGGTATAGGAATGTTTGGCGTCACTACTATACAAAGTTGGGAACTTCCCAAAGCATTTGACTGTTTCCTGAGCGAATGTAGGGACCCTGCAGTGAATTTATAGGGGAAAACACTACAATTCCTGCTTTCTCACTAAGCGTATACACTGGTATAGTAAATTTCTGAATAATTTCTTATAGTGTGGAGTGAATAAATGAAGAACAGGAAAACGCTGGAGTAATGACTGTAACAACAAATAACCATGGTAAAAATATGAGGACAATATCCAATATCTCAAAAGTGAACATAACACAATAAAATACTCTTAAATTAAGACGGGGGGGGGGGGGGGCAACAAGAATAGAAAGAAAGCAATCGGTGACAATATAATTTTCAAAATGAATTATTACAAGAAATGCATGTGTACAGGAAAGCTCTATCAAAAAGGATAAGGAACATGACTAAAAGTGCCGCACAGCCAAGTGGCAGCGACGAATGGCAATGTCTAAGTACATCGCATTTTCGAAGAAAGTGAACAACAGGTTGAACAGTAAAGAAAATGATAATAAAAGAAGAGGAGCTAAAGTGAAACTGGAACGGAAACAACATAGGCGCCTGGTGACTGAGTGCCGTGCTAAAAATATTACTCTCGGAATTATCAGTTGCGCGCTGGTAGTTGCGCGCCGAATGTTTTTGCATCAGTTTGTACAAACCCAGGGCGTCACTAAAACCAGCATCTAGGAAGTAGGGTGGCCAGCACTTGTCCGTACAGTATTTAAAACTGTATTTGGTGACTTTCCTCATTACCACAGCATCGATGAAATATGTCAAAGATGACGAGATGACGAGGAACCTCTCTATCGAACTAATGACCTATTCTTTTCCCTTTTAATGATTTTATCAACCAAATATTCATTTGGAGAAGAAAATTTTTGCAATTCATGTCCATAAAAACCACCTTTTATAGGTTCTCCATCATAAATTTCTATATAATACACTCTGGGAACAAATTTCTAACTGAAATAATTCTAAATATTTCGTACAACCAATTAACTGCGTATTTTTTCTCAAAGACAGATTTCAGCTTAGACACTCATACATACATACCATCTTTAAACTTTGGTTTTCTCTTGTCTAATACTTTTACATTATTATAGACAGTTTTCATCAATCTACTGTCCATAACCTTTTCAGGTCCCATTTTGATAGTTCTATGATATCGGGAATTATAAAATGTAAGTATTTCAGGCATATCATCCAACCAATTGCATGCTACCTTTGACGTGAAATACTTGTATATTAGCTGTTTAAAGCTTTTGTTAAACCTCTCGACAACACTGGCTTTAAGGTCTGAATATATAACATAAGGATTGATACCATAATCAGTCATTGGTTTCTGGAAAGAAACGTTAAAGAACTCGGTTCTTTTGTTGGTGGAGTGAATTTGGCATTCTTTCTTGCAAAGCGATCTTCATTTAATCGCTAATCTGTTTCCCTGTCTTGTTCTTGACAGGTATACCCCAACCATATTTCGAATAAGTATCTATTATGGTTCAAATATATTTGTATCCCTTATAGTATTTCGAAAGCAATGTCATGTCACACAAATCGGCTGGAAAGAGATCATTTAAGCCTTGTAAGAAAGTTTATCCTTGCAGAGGCATGAAGGTCTTGAGCAATCTTACTGACCTTCATTGGTAATATAACCATCTTCAGTCAATTCTTCAATAATAGAAACAATTTTGTTCATAAGTGAATTATTCCCAGACTCTCTGGAAGCGTTGAGATGTTTTAATCTATCGATCAATTAATTAGGATTGTTCCAATATACAGGAGTAAATAAATCGCCAACTTCATCTTTATGTAGTCCACTTTCAACAATATTGCTTAATAAGTGTAGTTTCGGATGACCCATCATCTAAACATTTATTTGAATTTGTGCGACAAACAAGATCCTTATATTTCTCCAAATCGTTATCAGAATAACCATTTGGAACTTTTAAAAATAGTAATTCAAACAATCCTTCAGTAGCATAGGTTTCTTAATCACCTACTCAATTCTATTCTCAGGCAAAAACTTATTTACTGAATCTCCCAGAAACCAAATATTTCCATGGTGATATACACCAAATACCGTATCGAAAATAGGCGAATGTTTTATAGTTAAATAACATTGTGTTAATTGAGGCAGTTTTTTTGGCTTTGTAGATTCTTCCGATTTAATTTCCACTGGTGTTTCATTAAACGTATTTAGCATGGAATGTAATCTATCCATTATACTCGTAACAGTTTTAAATATTTCTTCATTGAAAACATCCTGTTAGATTCGAGCACATTTAGCTTGTAAATATTTCGACTTTACAGCAGATATAACTTTACGTAAATCTGAAGCAGAGTCAGACATTTTTCTTTGTTTCATTAACTTTCAACCATTTATATATAAATTAAGTCGATGGTTTTTTAGCTGGTGTATTAGGATGATTAGTTTGCACTTTTTCAATCTTATCGAATTTACTCAAAAGTATGTCTAATTTACTTACAGTTTTAACCCTCAAATCGTTACTAAAATAGTTTATTCGATATTTCAAATCATCAATTGCTTTTTCATTTATGTTTCCATATCTAAATCAGATGTTTTATTTATCAATTCAACACATATATTGCATCATCTCATCCATTTGTGTATCAAATTGTTTTGTAATCATAGGGCTTACCATTTCATTAATTATATTTTTAAAATGTTCCAAGCATTCGTTTGTTATAGTTTCTATATTTTGCAACACAATAATCACATTTGGTAATATTTCTGAAATATAACTAATATTAGCAGACACTTCTGTAATAGCTTCAATTATGTTTATTAATTTCTCTTGCATATTTGTCGATTGCGATTTAAATACATTTAGTGTAATGGTGTCTAAGTCTTCCCCATAACATTTATTTACCACATTGGTATCTTTCACCGCCATACCCACATTATATAATATATGTCCATTCAAATCACATTTCCTATCACAATTTTTCTTTAAATAGGTATTGTAATGATTGCATTTTATACCGCTATGTACAAACTTTGAAATACTCATTATACTTCGCCAGGAATTAAAAACTGTCTAATCCATACCTATGTCTTTCTTTATATAGGGGAAGCTTTGGTATAATTACCAGAAAACCATACTTGTTTTTCCAATAGTAAAAACACATAACTTTAAACTTTGTAAATGTCATATTGCTTAAAACGTGATCATTGTAAATATGTTGTAGATTCATATTGTCCATTTAAAACACAATTCACATATTTGGATTATCGTGCAAATTATGTTTTGGAATATATGCATAACTTTGCGATAGATAAAAACAAGCGACATTTGAATGTCTACCAAAACTAAAGTATTGTTGTATTTCACCCTGCAGTTTGCACCAAACATCGTAAAATATAAATACGGAATTGGGTAAGGTTTCATTCGGAGGCACGATATCTTCTATATTTGTAAAAGGGAAATATCACATTCCTTGAATTAACGACAAAATAGTAGCTAATCATTGATATGCCTCTTGTTGTATTCTTTTAGAAAACACATGTGTTCAAATATAAGTCCATTTGGATGTTCCAACAGTGACATAATAACACGTTTTTCCACATGAAGAAGGATCATTTATTATACAAGGTATATTTAGAGGTAAAATAATATCATATTTCTGTTAATTTATGTTATCGTTCGTATTTACAATTACTTGCAGATGAACATTTGTTTTATAACCTTAATTTCTACAGTATTAGGTAACATACTAATGTAAATACTATAAATGTAGGTCTATGTATAGGTTCGTGTTCAGTTGAAAATAATGGCCCGTACTAAACATGACAAAAAGTACACGGAGTAATGAAAACTTTGATTAACAAATTACCATTTGTGTTGCATTTACCAAAATGCAGTAAAAGCCCGATATAACATGGCTGTTGGGGTACGTAATTCATGCCCGCATTATAGCTTTCTGTGCTATTCCAGGAGTGGCCGAGAATGGTAGCAAAAAAAAAAAAGGCAGTGTTCAAATGGGATGTAGCACATATCTGTCAAACACGGGGCTATCGGAACTTTATTTTTTTTTCTGCATCACCAGACTTGACACAACCCAAAGGAGGGAAACAGAAGAAGAGAAACATGCTGCAATGAAGGGAGTCACATGCATTCAAGCAAGAATAACTAAAAAAAAGACCACATTTTCCAAGCAAAGGATGTACTTATTCCACCAAGGGCAGTGTTCGCTGTGAGTTGCTTGTCACATGGGTTGGAGAAGGGAGTTCACCACTTCCCCACAGCATCGCTTTTACGCCACCTGCTGAGCCTGGTTGGGAGGATGTAAGAATGAGAAAGGAATCTGGCATCCAAGGGTCGAATGCATGCTTGGACTGTAGATGTGCCTCACATGATGTGAAACATGTGACTTGCTCATGTGATTTGCATTTTCAAAAGGAAAACTAATACAAAAAAGTGAATGATTTGTGGCATGCAATGAAAGGCTGCTTTTCTGCAATAAGCCTTGTCCACAATAGCTCGTTCGCTCGGAATTTTTTTTCGAAAATAGGAAGACATACCATATAGCTAGTTTATATGCATTATATTCAAAGTGTCTACATCATAATTATAGTGATTATGTAGTGCTATACTCTGTAGGAGATTAATAATAGGACTGTAAATAACTTAGAAGCACTCATTTCGAGGCCTGCATCACATTTCGTAATTATTTTTTTCGTAAATGGGTAGACATACACAACAGCTGCTATATACACATCACAAGCAAAGTGTCTACATAATAATATTGATTATGTAGGGATATATCCCATAGGACATTAATTATAAGCCTGTAAATGTCTTAAAAGCACGAATTTTGAGGCACGTCTCAAATTCCGTACTTATTTATTTTAGAAAATGGAAGACATACCAAATATCCGCCATATACACATTATAACCAAAGTGTCTACATCATAATTATAATGATAACATAGAGTTTTACCCTGTAGGTTATTAATTATATGCCTTTAAATGACATAGCAACACGAATTTTCAGGGGTACCTCAAATTTCGGAATTATTTTTTTCGAAAATGGGAAGAAGTACCAAATGGCAGTTATATACACATTATAATCCAAGTGTCTACATCATAATTATAACGATTACGAAGAGGTGTACCACGTAGGAGATTATTTATATGCCTGTAACTGACTTAAAAGCACGAATTTCGAGGCCACATCAAATTTGGGATTTTTTTCCGAGCATGGGAAGACCAACTGTTATAGCTACTATACACAAACTATAAGTAGTGTCTACAGCATAATTTTAATGATTACTTATTATACTATACAACACATGCACATTTCATGTTAACTTGTAAGTGCCTTTAACTGTGTGACAGCAGGACACTTGCGAGTATGATATACAGTTTGGAATATGGTAGTGCTATCCCCCTATACTGATCCAATGCCAAGATAATATGGAAAAAAGGTTTCCACAGAATTTTTTTTGTCTGTTTAGAACCGAACGGCAGAACAGATATAATAAGGTTACATAAAAAAAGACCACCGGAATTCTTATGTCAAAGCTTCGCACCACGCCTATAGAATTGAATATGGAAAAACATA
Organism: Dryococelus australis; assembly: GCA_029891345.1. Taxonomy (NCBI): domain Eukaryota; kingdom Metazoa; phylum Arthropoda; class Insecta; order Phasmatodea; family Phasmatidae; genus Dryococelus; species Dryococelus australis. The sequence continues at coordinate 96,581,330 of CM057003.1, forward strand.
CAATATTGGCTGTAAAGAATCACTAAAATGGATGTATGTGCTGAAAGGAGGGAGAATACGTGGCCGCTCCCTCCACCTCACCCATCAATATCCCCGCCTCACGACCACCAACCAACAGACTTCACGCCTACCTGACTGCACACTTTCCATTTATTTACTTATTCAGGCTGGGGGGGACATAAATTGCCCTGCCATATAACCGAATCCACGGTATACCGGGTCGTGGTATTCCGGGCTTCCACTGTACAATTATTGTGGACCCGAAACTCAGCTTGCCAAAAGTCTAGCATGGAACGATCAATGAATAAACACTTTGGATAAAGCTTGTAAAGAACACAATATAGTATACGATCGAGCAAACAATCTGAAAGAAAGGCATATAGCGCATACAATTCTAGCAGATAAAGCAGCAAATATAAGGACGAATTTGTCTACATCAACAGATGAAAAGCTAGGCACGTGGGTCATTGACAAAGTTATGCAGGCGAAGATGAAAAAAGGCATGAGAGTAAATTGCAAAACAAAATGAGAAAACCAAGAAAGAGGGAATATTACCATTCATATTTCCAGCAGTATTAGCTCTTGGAGCATTAATGGGGGGTGTTTCCGCATTTGCTAAATCAAGTAAATTAAGTGGTAAAGGAATGTATCTTAAAACAAATATAGTCAGTCAAGGATGAAAAAACTCCAAACGTGGAAAGAAACACAGAAAGTCCTAAATAGTGTACCAAAATGTGCATTAACAAACAAAGACATTAATTTATTTTTTTAATAAACAGGATATTCCCTATATCCGAGGTGTGCATATGAGAGACAATTACCAAAGACATCAAACCTTTGCGAATGTATGATTGTTAATTTAGATTCGAAACAAAAACAATGGAACACATTGGGTTGCATTAATTAAAAATGTAAATTATCATTATATTATGACAGTTTTGGTGATTTATGTACTACAATTGAAATACACAATTATTCGAAAAACATGCAATCAAGATACAATTACCAAAATGGAACAATTACCAATTACAATCAATTGTGGGTATTTATGTTTATGTTTTTTAAATATAAATAGGATATATAAGTCAGTGTATTAGTAAAACTGTTTACTAATATGTCAATTATGTTTATATTAAGTGGAATTTCATCACAATTGCAGTCTGTATATTTCCTAGCTTTGGAGTTAGATGGAGAATGACAAATAAGTCTAATCGAATTTGTTACTTTCAATAGCATACCGAGCATCGATATAGACAATAAATCATTTACTTTCAACAACAGTGAAAAAAGTATAAGATTGTGATACCGGTAGGTTCTTATGAGTTGGATGACTTAGAAATGTTCATTAAAACAACATTACCTGAAAATGTACAATTTCGATTATGTGGAAATCCAAATACATTAACTAGTGTTATGTATAGTAATGTTGCTATCGATTTTACAGGAGACAATTCATTTGCAAATATGTTAGGTTATGAAAGGAGAGTATATCCAGCTAATCAATTACATGAATAGTCAAAACAGGTTAATATAGTGACAGTTAATGTATGTCGTTTAAATCTTAATATTGTAAGTCGATCATATTTGAATGGAAAACCAACAAATACAATACATGAATTCACGAGTGTGGTGGCTCCAGGTTACAAAATAATTGAAAAACAGAATACATTGATATACCTTCCAGTATTAGTTAATCGAGTGGATGAATTAGTTGTTACAATTGTCGATCAAGATGGTAAACTTATTAATTTTTGAAACAAAGAAATAACAATTCGATTACATTTAATAAAGATATACAAACACTTGCACTCTGTGTTTATTACAATCAAAATAGGTATTGTGTATAATAGTCATCATGCTCGTAAAGTAGGCATTTCATTTAAAAACTACATTTCTAAAAAACATATTTAGAATAAAGTAACTATATAAAGACGTGAAGAGAAGCATATAGTGAACATTTCAAACAAGATACCTGTAAAGTTAACACAGAGCGACAAATTATTTTCAAAGGAATTAGTATATACCGTTAATATACATGGAAGACATACTTAATGTTTTGAATCATTAAGTTATGATGATGCAATCACCAATCTGGAAATACATGTATATGGGCCATTCCGAACAGGACCATATATGTTTCCATCGGAAATAAGGATTGCTATACAAAATCAAAATATTTAAGGCCTAGAGGAACAATTAAAAAGACAACCGACACAACTAATCCAGCAACTACAGGAATAGTGAGAAACAGATTACTTCATTTAATCGATATAATTGCATATCTGCTCAATGATGTTAATATCGAACAATCTCTGGATGTTGGAATTACTTCCATGAAAATGGTAAATGGCTGGGTGGAGCAATGCTAAAAATTTTACACTACAAATACACCCAGGCAAGAAATATAAAGTTGTTAAACCGTTAAGTATGGTTTTGGGCTTTTCTGAGGACTAAAAACATGTAATATTAAATGATAAACAAGAATTAGTTATTCTATTTGGTAATATTCGTGGCTAATGCCACATGTTGAAATTAACATTCATGAATGTGTTAAGTTTTTAAAATATATCGAAAAAGGCAAGAATCTTGTTATTGCTTTCAGGTTGTGGGATTTCTAGACTTTTCCAGCTCTACCGACACCACAAAAAGTAATTTGGAATGTGAAATCAAGTTTTTCATGTGAGAAACCACGATTTTTCGTTATTTGCTTTCAAATCAATTGACAAAACTATTTAAAGCTGATATATCAGTTATTGTATAATTGTGATATGAAAAATATTAAACTGTATCAAAACAGTCAAGCTTACCCCTATACCAATCTAAATGTGAATTTTGGAATTGAGGAATTCCTTATTTGCTATGATATGTATCCAAAGTACCAGGAAATGTATTACAACAAAATCAGTTCACCGATCCTAGAACCAAGTTCTTTTAAAACCAGAGGAACATTATTTGTATTTTATGTAAGCAAATGAGATGATACAATTACCAATAGTGTAATTGATTGATGAATTAAAATGATTGAAAATACATCAATTCCGGCAAATACCCAAGCTTATGCATTTATAATTCATTGTAGATGGAAAGCTAAAATGTTAAGAGATAAGCTGGTGAAGATAATGACTTGAGTCAGTAGACAATGAAACATGGTATTAACAAGATGTTTTGCATTGTGCAAGGATTTCAATCCTTAGAAAAATTTATCATTAAAGAATGAGCTATTACTGATATGGAAGAACACGCAACTATATACAGCTTCAAACCACCATTCCACTGGAAATATCTAGCTCCTAAATACAAGAAAACAAATAGATGAGTAACCAAACACCACCATGGTTTAACCTGGGAAACTGGTGTATGGAGTATGAGAATATTGAAGAGATTTGCAAACAATACTTAAATAACTGTGAAATATATGTAGGCAGAGTCAACCAAAAACACATTTCCAAAAGTGTGTGGAATGGGATAGTAACATATATTCCAAAAATACAATTGTCCTTTGTTCAGAAAATTGTGTAAAAACATTTGGTTAAAAATCGAACTTCTCTGCATAGGAAAACTCTCGATTAATGCTAAAAATGGACATTGGTGACTGTCTGGGGTGAAACAGTTTATGATGATTCTCCCCCTGAGTCACCAGTTGATATTATATGAGTGACATGGCAATATCTGGGATGAGAGAACTAATGAGTGGAATTTAATGTATAGAAGTACTAGATTTGTGCAACCTAATACTTTGTAGAGATGGATCAAGACAAGAACAAGGTCATGTGCTCATGCATACAGGAATCATAGTATAAATTGAATATTACCAAGTTAATTGCATGTTGGAGTAAACCTTTTAGAAAATGTTTTGGAAATTAACAGTTTTGCTGTTTTTATAAACAAGTTATTTTTTCCACGCAACAGCAATTTACATCTCTGGAAACTCTTGTTTGTTTCATTTCAGATACATCCAATGTACAGTAGAAAGTGAAAAAAATAATGATTTAATATCTTGTTCATATCTGACAATATGTTCGAAACATCGAAGAAATGTATTCGCATTTTTTTTTACCAGAATTAATGCTATAAATATTGTCAAAAGGAAGAAATTACATAAATGTGAATTTATGTAAACATCTAATTTGGTCAATATGTACTTTGTAATACAAATGTAGTGAAATAAATGGTTTGAAACTACTTTATTGTGTTTTTCTGACTTTACAAATGCATTAATTGTAATATCCATATACTTTAGCAACAAATAAATTTGAAAACAAAACATTAATTATGTGCATTTAACAATAATGGGATGTTGATTAAACATACATTTCAAATGAATAATGTACTCCAATTTCTTCCTAGAACTTACCTATAAAAGGTTGGAACTTTTCAGTTCCATTCTAGACTTGGAAGAGTATGGACACACTGATGGCTTTGCTGTGTCGCTTCTGCGGTAAAGAATTTACAGCTCTGAGGAACTTATGACAACACAAAAGAACAACCTGCAAGATGAACATTTCGATTGTGAGTTTTGAATGCAAATTATGTCAGAGACAGTTTTCTCGAGCCCATAATTTTATGAGACATTATACAATTTGTAACACTGGTTTTCCTCCCTCTCGTCAATCGCTCCTCTCTGCTCCTTACTGCTCCTCAATCGCTCCTCCCTCCCCTCAATTGCTCCTCACTGCTCCTCAATCACTCCTCCCTTCCCTCAATTGCTTCTCACTGCTCCTCAATCGCTCCTCACTGCTCCTAACTGCTCCTCAATCGCTCCTCCCTCCCCTCCTCCTCCTCTCACTCCTTCTCAAACTGCTCATCAGATTATACCACAATTAGCACCACAGTTGAAATTTCCTGCTCTACCCCCTGTATTTCCTTCAAAACATCACTATCTTAATTCACGATTAGGAAATAATTCGCTTTCTGGTTTGTCCCACTTCAATTATGAAATACTAGGCACAGCTTTTGCAGGTAGACTGACTAATACACATTTATGTAACGACCAAACAAATACTGATGTAGACATTCAAAGATTTTTTTCGAGGTGTAGGAAGCCTCTGATAGATTTAACTGCAACATCACCCCGACCAATAACTCTTAGTGTAAATATATCACGTAAGAATTTTAAATCCATTACAACAGAGGAATCCTCTACTGAAACTTTCTACTTTAAAATTCAAGCTCTCTCCATTCTACATTCTGCAGATATTAGTGACCTTTGAAACTCTACCACAGTGCCATACTTAACAACCAGACTTGAATAATTTTGTGCTCATGGAAGAGGGTGGACTATACAACTAAAAACAAAAATGGACTTATTCATCTCCCAATATAGATAGTTCACCGCTGGTCGGAAGTAAACCAAGTTATTGCCTATAAGAAGAAATGTAATTCAATTGCTGTTCTGTCACTTGCTTCACCCTCGTCAGCTCTCAAGACTTTGGTTTCGAGATTCGGCAAATCCTCTTCACTTGCTCCGATGTACAAATAAAAAATAACTTTCTGCAAGACTACACTCTGTATCATAACAAATTCAGTTCAGCCACCTTCAATGAGTGAATCAAGCTTCCATCTGCCTTAAGAATGTGCGAGTCATCTAATCTAACAGTGATTGAAGCAACGATTCATCTAGAATAAAAACATGTCACATATTTGAGAGCATAATGAGTTCGTCTATTGCAACATATCGTCAGCCTCATTCCCCAAATATGAATTTCACTAAATCAATTCAAAGTGTATTGCTTAAATGAATAAAGAAATTTGTTTGTATATGTACATAAATATTCTGAGAAGCATGTGTTATTTGAACGTAAATAAATATTATGTTCATTTAAAAAATGGAATATAATGAATTGTATTCAAACTGAAAGTTGGTTTCATTTAACTCTAAACAGAATCTTAAAGAAATGAGTGATTTATTGTTAACCTAAAATATATTACTTTATCCATCTATGTTCATAACTTTACAAAATGTTTGTGTGAGGACCATGTATTTAATCGTGGGTGTAACCTTTTTTTACATATTTATCTTGAACAAACATATCAACATAACATAAAAAATTACTAAGTATTTATTCCATGATCAAAATACGTAATTTTCCTTCACCCAGTCTAATGATTATCATATTGTTTTATTCGACCCCATTCCTATATCAAAAACAATACTGTTATAAATGATATTCGTGCAAATGGATTTCACAGCGAAATAGTTAACATTTAATGCACTAAAGACTTGTGTTTACAGAGAATCGTTCACAGCACAAGAGAGTATATTTCCACAGCATGCAATGAACCACGTTGGAGTTCAGTTACAAAAGATGGCGGGAACGCGGACTTAGAAAGCCTCCTGGCTAGAGCCAGATAGGTAGATGATGCGGGCGACGAGAGCAATGAATGAGCGGTACACAGATGGAATTGACGAGGCATGAATACAAGACGAGAGCGAGCTGGGATGTGCACGGCGAGAAGGAATAGTTGTGGAGAGTGAAGTAGTTTACAGAAACAGCCGCTGAATGCCAGTTGCCGAGAGTGTCGGTGAGGAGTGGTCACAAAAGGAATTAGGAGGGAGGGAGGGCGAAGCAAGCTGTGTGAAACGAGTGGAGTCGTGGGCGAACAGTGGGATGAAGGAAGTAGGGAGCAAGCTTGGGTGCTTGGCCGCCTAGTATCACGTATCGGACACTGTTGCCTTTCCCCCGTTCTTTCAGGCAGCTACCATCCCCTCCAAGGTTCTCCTGATCAGCTTGATCGCCTGTCTGTGCACGTGCGCTTCCTCATCATCCTCCGATCCACTTTTGTTGCGTACCTGCGAAGCCTGAGCTAAGCACTGCTTCCCTTTCCCTGCACACTGCAATGAACCATTCCTTCCACGCCTGCGCTAAGCCTTGCTCCGCCCTCAGGCAACTCCACGACCCATGTGATCGACTTCTGTTGGCCACTGTGTGACAGTTCATTACACAGTACATATTTCGTGCATAGTCTTGCACTTTGTATCAAACTATCGGATTGTGTTTACAACACATTTAATACTTTTAAACAAGTTATTTTATTTTGACCAGAAAAAATGATTTGTTTAAGACAAAACTTTTAAATATTAATGTGAATTACTCGACATTATCAAAAAATAAAACTAGTGTACACCTTCAAAAATACTTTACGCCGTGGAACTTTTTATAAATTTAATAATAATTTTCTAGAAAGTATTCAGCGAGGGGAATTAATCTGTTACTACACATTAAAAATACTTACTTAAATCTTAAATCTTTTAGATATTTGTAACATTCTACACTTTTACAACTAAATAACATACTTAAAATCTAATTACAAATACCCAGACCAAACATATTTTCAATCATTCCACAATCGTTAGAATAACTCAGGTCCATTCATCCATCACTCAAGCATTCATCACCATGCAACAACATTCTGAGCAGTGAGTCAGGCAAGGCTAGTAGCCCTCGAAAAATGCTTAACATAGTTTGGCATAGATCCTTCTTTGTTTTTCACTGCTCCATCAAACACACCCAAGCACACAACAGCCCTCCCTTAAACATCTTACATATATGTAAAATTACTAAAAAAAATGCATGAAACTATTTAAAAAAATATGTAAAACTAACAAAATCATAAATATTTAAAAAATCTGAATAAATTTAACCAATTCGCGAAGAAATTCTAAAAGTTGTTCGATTTTTAGTCAAATCTAAAAGTTGTAACTATTTCATATAACAGTTGGAGCAAGTTTCATTCAAATTTAAGAAATCGCTGGGGAAAATGCGTGTCAGTCTGGACCACGTCACCATAATCACCCATTTGAATTACCTTTAATTAATACTAACAATAAACTATTTAAACATTGGGTGGGACCACATTGCCACACACCCTCGAATTATCATAAATTAACACTAAGTTTACAGTGTACCTCACTCTGTTGGCTGGTGTGCGTCATCCAAGAAACTCTCTCCTATCCTCTCCCCTCTACAAGAGACAAGGCCAGTGAGGAAGGGGGTGGATGATGCTCTGTGTTCTCCTAGCACTAAAGAAACTTTATTTTTTTTTTTGTATTTAAACCTAAATATACGAAAGGGAACTAACTTTCAATGTGTGTGGAAGTTCTAAAAAGAACTATCCACACCATCTTTCACTGACAAAAGCGAGTAGTTCTAACAATAACTGCTCGCCAGCAATAAACTGAAGTGTGCTGCAGTTCCTCTCTCCTCGCCGGCTAGCCCTTCCTGGCAGGGTGGCAGTAGACAGCTGTCGGTCGGGCGAAGCACAGGAGTGGTCTGCAGCCCTAGGCGGCGGGATGAATACTGATGGCAGCCGCTCCTGCACATGTATATATAAGCCGACACCCTCCACCCACCCACCTGGATAACCTACACAGTCAGATTTGATAATAAAATGTCATTTTTCTAAATTAAATATGATTTCCTTAATGAATTAAATAATTTTAACAAATTAAAAGATTTTTAATTAATTAATGCTTTTTTTAATTTTATTGTTTAAAGTTGTATTAATTTTAATTGCTTTGCTTTTAGCGATTACAGTTACATTTAATTTCGAATTTTTGTACATATTTTACTATGCGACACTATTCCAGAACTTAATAGTCTTTGTAATGCAGCACATACTATTTTTTTTAATATCTCTTAATTGTTTATATTATATAACTTGTAATTATGTAACAAGCATTGTGGGCATTAGTGTATTGTTTATTCTTATAATATTGTGTAAGGTTATTGAATTATATTACCTGATAATCGAACACATGTCTTACCTGGGAATCGAACCCATCTTATAATAAGCATGCCTTACCCAGGAATCGAACTCAGCTTATATTATTCATGCCTTACCTTGGATGCGAACCCGGAACCCACACACTGGCGTAATCTGTCTTCAGCACAGATGTTGGCTATGTAACACAACTATTTTTGTGTACTTTGTAGGAAAATGATTTATTTAAAAAAATATGTGTGTGGATGAGCTGTTTGTAATGTAGTTAGGTCGTCGTGAACAGGGAAGGGTGAGATGGGAATTGTGAAAATTTACTCTTGCTTTTAGTTCTAAAAAAAGGTTTTTCATGTTATCCTCTGTGCAGCAGGTCCTTGTCAGTGCAGTGGAAGAACAGTGCTTTACTTGGAACACTGGAATCATCTGCTTTCAGCGGGCACAAAATCTATGAACTCTACTCTTGGACTGAAATGCCAGGGTAGAGTTTCTTTGAAATAATGTTATTTTCTGGATACACCATTTTTAATGAAAGGTTTTCAAAAGCAGTTAGAGTTCTTGCCCCCAGTTATTAATTTTTTTAAATTGTGTGATATATTAAACATTGTTAAGAATTTTAGGGAGTATTTCTTAATAGTTTGTTGTGTGTACTTTGGTCATTCCTATTTAGTGGTCTTGTCTAACATTTGAGATTGAAAGGGATTATCTGTTTAAAGTTGATTTAAAAACACCAACATGCTCTGTTCTCAAACACATCTTGTAATAAAAATGTTTTGAAAAATAGGGTTCACTCTGAAACATTAAATGTAAACGGCTAAAAAATTGTATTAAGTTATCTGGGTGGGGCTTTATGTAGAAGCTCTTTTATCATTATCCTGTAGAATTGGTATACAGCATTTGAGCCTTCTTGTTAAGGGATAGTATGACATTTTTAAAACTGCCATTCCTTCAGGCATGAATTCGCCTTAGTACTTTTTCTTGAAATTGCAGTCGACTATATTTTTATTCTTTAAGACACAAGTTTGTGTTTTCTAGTTAAGAATTATCTGTTCAATAATTACACTCATAGTATATATTATTTGTAGTTGCTAAACTTCACTTATTTACACAAGAACCATACACTTATATTTTCTCTATGTTTATTAATCTTAGTAATAACCGAAAATATTAGTTGAGCGCATTTGTAAAATCATATTTGATTTCCCATATACGAAGATTTGTTTGTAGAGAAAACATATTTACAAAATACATACACACATATGTTTTAAAATTTTAGGTAGCAAAATGTTTTAAAATTTTCCTGGCTGGGGCAAGCCCTGGACCTTCAGGTCATCGGTAAGTTTGGTGTCCGAGAATGCCAGCTTGGTGCGAGAAATGGGGGTGGGTATCTTTTTGAGTGCGGGAATCGTGCTGGGGAGGTGGTGTGAGGGTGGACTGCACTGGCTTTGTTGAGTGGGCGACATCGAAAGCTGTATTGTTGGCTACGCGTCATGACTTGATGTGGCGAGGAGTCCTTGGAAGAGCGGGGGTGGGGTTAGGAAAGGGGTGGGAAGTCAGAGGAATGTGCATGTACAGTAGAAGTCTGTAGGGAAAGTCGGAGATGGTCTCCAATAGCTGGCACTTTCTACATGTAGCGGACCAAAGTGTAAACTCTCCCCACCTTGGCCTGCATTGTCTCTGTACTGCTAGAAGTAGAATAATCTATTGCTTTTTTGGCGGCACGGCATAAGAAGTTTGTCCTTTTCGAGTACGCGTTGCAGAAGGTGGGGTGAAACGGCGAAATGTGTGCCAATTTCTTTGACTGTGTCGTGTGCACAGAGGAGAGCCTTCAGTTGCAAACGAGCTACCGGCCTGCCTCGTTTGGTAACACAAGACAATGAACATGTCCCATACAATTTCATCTTGCATGTTCAGATAAATGCTTCGGTTTTTATTTTATTATGCGATCGTTGAGAGTTATGTCGCTATTGGAAAACAATTTGAGGTATTGCCGCGATTTTAACATGTGGTAAGAGGGAAGCCATTTTCTTGGATAGATGCATGCAGGTTCAATTAATTTCTTAGCGTATTCAGTTTTGTAAGGCTTTAGGTGGAAGATCGTTCGTCTGGTTTCGATGCATGTTTTAAGAGTCGCTGAGGGTGAAGTACATATTTATATTCATGTTGGGTAGTTGTAAAACTTATATTAGCTGGGCATTTGTTTCATTTAAGTAAATCTAGTGTTCCATTTGGTAATCACATTATTAAAGTATTTTGGTTAATGAATATTTTTGCTTCTGTCGATTACGTGATTAAAGTGGAGATCAGTTAATTTACTAAAGAAAACAGTTTCATTCCATAATCCCATGATTAAAATCGGTTTAACGAATTTGTTTCAAATATTTTGGTTAATGATGTGTACTTATTTCATTTGCTTCGCAGAAATAGTTCGTTCCTTTTATGCTATTCGAGGAGTGATTCTAGTAATTCGTTTGTTAACCCATTTGACCATCTCTTTTCATTAAAAAATATTTACTTTGCCGAAAAAAAAAAAATTCTTCTGTATCTAAATCCTCAGTATGCCTCCAGACATTCGACCTGACCATGTAGCCCGCTCTGCGTATCAGTCACAAACCAAAATATATATATATATATATATATATATAATGACACTTATACCACTCTTACACCAACATCAACTACTATATAAACAATTACAACACACTCCTCTGGTCATTGACTGCAGGTGTCACAGAGTACACATCGAACCTGCTCCTTCAATATCACCCTTATGACACTAATTAAATAAGAACATTCTTTGATATCAAGCAACACAACATTTCATCAAAAATTTTGATGTCAAAAAATATTTTTTTTACTAAACAATTTCACTTAATAATTTAATTAATTAATTTAAATAATCGATTAACTAACCAAACAATTCTATAATCGCATTTGCATATCAATATGCAAATAAGGTCGCTCCATCTACATGTCCTTCTAAAGAAGTGGACCAGAAGTGGGTCGCTCACCCTACTTATGACATCAATGATAAACATAAAAACTATTTTGTTAAATTAGTTACATAATAATACATATATCTTCAAACATCAAAAGTTAGCTCTAGGCCCTTGCAATGACTAGCCACATTTAAAGCACTCAAACATCACTAGAAATTGTTTTTGAGCCGTAAGGGTCTTCTGGCATGTTTAATAATTGCTCAAGTCCCATGCTAGTACAAAATAACTTCTTGGAAATGTATATTTGATAGAGGGAAAACCCCACGTTACCAAAACTGAACATCTTTTGTAAATCCAATCTAAAAAACCATAACTACACTAAAACCAGTTAACAAATATACAGACAAGTTCCGTAATTTCACAGAAAGACCTTTAAAATTTGCGGAAAATCCGTTATTGAATAAAACCTGGTGTCCGTAATTTTAGAAAGATTTCTATGTAATTTCACCAGTGCGTATCGTAATTTTGCCGCAATATTGTTAACCGTGAATTTGCGATGATAACATGTGTTACCTCATAAATGTGCTGCCTGCCTGGTACGATTTTCAGTATTTTAAGGCATAGGCGCAAGAGAACGATAAAGGCGACAGTGGCAATATCATCAAGCGTCCCTTCGTTTCTACGTAATGAACTGACTGACGTGCATGCTTTTTGTAGTTCTGTGTACACTAGGATATTTAAAACGGTGGCAGCATAATTTTATGTATAGTAATTCTGTATCATCAGTGCAGCTTTCAATTTTGGTTCAGGGTACCTTATTAGTGTATTTAACCTATAAAACTTGGAGAAAAAAATCGTAAAAATGGTTTAATATAGCATTTTAAAGCTTGCCTATGCAGTTTCCTTAGACGGCAAGAGAAAAGTACGAAGATACGGGCTTAGTTTAATCTGTGATCGCATGTTTTAAAATTCCACTGTTACGGATATAATTTGCACAGTACAGAGTTACGACGGGAACACTGCACGCCTTGCGCGTAGGAGCGACGAGGCAATAGGAGTGCGCGTAACTGTCGCCCGTATCGCTCGCTCGCTCGCTTCTTGACCTTGGCCGCGGGGTTCCCACAGGGTTCATCCCACAGTCAAAACTAGTGCTCAATTCCAAACAAAAGTTTGCTAGGGGAAGTTTAAGTCTTACGATCCGCTCTGTCGGTCTAACGCTAGGAGCTTATGAGTGCTTGGTTTTCCCAGGTTATGCCGGTGGAAAACACAATGGCCCGCCCTCACCACTTCCTGGGCTGTTGTGGTGTGCTGACGATCAGCATGGGCACTACGGTGTCTCTCTACGCGGCTCTGGGGCTGTGCGGCTACCTCAGGTACGGAGAGGACACACAAGCCAGCATCACGCTCAGCCTGCCATCTGACGAGATGTGAGTATCCCCCAACACTCCTGCTCCTGATGATTTTCTGGTTGAACGCTGTCAAAGGCTCTTCACGATAGAGTGAGCCCTTACGAAATGGACCTTAGAAAAAAGCCACTGCTCCTGCGTGCATATATTCCAATGAGCGCATTGAGTGACATTCGCCCAGTGAAGTTGGTAACGAGGGATGGAAAAGTAGTTCCATATCCAATGTCGAATAAAAAGTGTTAGGTAACCATTTATGGAAACTTAAAATTATTTATTTCGCTTTCTGTTTTTTAATGCAATGAAATGTACACCGAAGCAGGTATTTAAAGTATTTACGTTCTTAGTAATTTCAGATTTTCATTTGACCGACGCATTAATAAAGTGACGCACGTGGCAATGATAATTTTACACAAGGCGGGGGAATACACAACGTGTCTACAAGTAGATCTTAAGCAGGGCTTTCAAAAGTGCTAATTTTACCGTGAACAACCTATAGTAACAAAACATAGTCGCAACTATTGTGGCTAAGTTTTTGGAATTGGCATTAAAATTGGAAAGGGCTTATAACTTCCCCTGCTGTTATGCCTAAAGTTTATCAGGGGACGGCTTACAAACTAACTTATGGCCTTACTTAAACCATCACCCATGCCTTGCCTAGGATTCCAACCCAGAATCTCCCGCACCCCAGACCGACGGCGGACCAACCGGCTGCGCCACGGGAGGTCGGCTAGTGCTAAGTGAACTCTTTTTAAATCAACAAGAGAAAATACTTGCCCGTAAGTGCGCATGTTTTAACGTATTTTCAGATATTCTGTCAGAAATTAGGAAACGTAGTTACATGTGTTTTTAAAATGGTAATGTTAAATATAGTGGCATATGAAACTGATCGTTTTTGTTCTCTATTCACTACAGCAATCACTGTCAATTGATTAATACATTGTCGAGATGTAAGAGTAAGGTAAATGTGAAAAAGAAAAAAACTAATGAAAAAAGGAATTCAAAGACTACCAAGGACATTCGATCAAAAGTGGATCCCGAGCACAGAAGGACAGAATACAGAAACGTCCATGTGACAGGTGGCAGGCGAGAAAGGCGCAGTCTTCGGTAGGAGATATGGCCTCCCCTAACTACGGTGTAGAATGTGCACCGTCTGTTCATGCTCAGCCTGTCGACGAGCTCTTGTTCCTCTTGTAGCGTCGATCGCATCTGCGGAGTCGTTGCTGGCGACTGGCGACGTGCTGCCAGTTGTCCCCCGATTACGTCCCGCACGTGTTAGATTGGGTTTAGATCCGGGGACTGTGCAGGCCAATCCATGCGGGGAATATCTTCACTCTCCAACGGCTCCGCGACAGCCGCTGTACGATGAGTAGAGACCCGGAAATCTAGCGTTTTCATCTGAGAACAAATTAGATTTCAAACAGTCTGTCGCAATTGGATCGTGGTTAGCAAGACACGCCCTGAAAGAATTTGAATCAATAACTGATCTGCAGGAAACTAGGATCGAATACCGTTCTACCTGGTCTGCGATAAAACTGGGGTAACAACCAATGAACAGCTAACTGAAGCCCAATTACTCACAGGATTGTGGAGTCTAGCTTGTTGCCATATGAATCCGCCAAATTTCCGGGTCTCTAGCGATGAGATATAGCGTTTTCGTCCGTGAAGAGGAACTCAGAACCCACGGCACCCTGGAAAGTAGGTACATGAGAAGATCATTGGTACAATAGCTGTCACTAGTGACTGAACCCCGAAAATTATGGAGCTCCTACGGTTATCAAGTGGTATGTCTCTCCATCACCTGCAAACCGATGGCTTTCTACGACGTTGGAGAGATGATTGCGTGTTCCCCGCTCTCTCTCTCTCTCTCTCTCTCGCTCTCTCTGGATATTTAGACGTCCAGAATCACTATTGATACTTAATCGACTTTCATCCGTAAATAGCACCCGACCCCATCGGCCACTGCTGGCTCCACATTCCTTGTGTACATGGCATCACAGCAAACGCCATCTCCGATGGGTAAGCGTCAAGGCTCACACCGTACTGGTTGCTGAGCGAACAAACCATCTGTTTGCAATCTCCTGGCCGCGGTAAAACACTATGTCGGGCATCAAGTAGTGCTTCACATGTCTTGCGACTTCATCCACTGTCTGCTGTCGACCACACCTCGCCTTTAGGACAATGCATAATGGTTGATCGTGGACGATCACAACTAAACCTTCGTACAGCTGTTCCTGTCGTTCGAAGTACCGCCCAAGCTCGTGACATGATGCTGTGCGCGATCCCGAACTCCTTGACCACAGTAGCAACACTCCCGACTTTCTACCAACTTCCAAATGATTCTACCCCGGTTAAAGTCGTCCAGATATTCTCTACGGAACTGTCTTTTCTCCGTATAAGATATCAGGAAGTAACTCGACGTTATTCAACCCGATGTATACTGTGTGATAGTTTCCACTGCACACTCTCACAGCTCATACGTCATACTGCATATATGCGCATGCCCTACCGTACTGTCCCTAGGCGATCTCCTGATAGCTGTTTCAATCACTTCTACCTGTTCGTTTCGCTGATACGTTTATTTATACACTCCATCTTGAATATTGCACACCAGTGTGATTTTTATGTAATACGGGCAGATACACAATACTGACATATGAATATATGCAAAGATTCCAAAAGTGCTCACTTCGCAGCATTTCATTTGTAATATTGATCCTATGTAATTATTGACTTATTTGGGTAAAAAAACAGGTAGCCTTATGTAATCGTATGTTACGGCATCGCCGAATCCAAGAACATTAACAGATAATTTTAAGAAGATGAAAAGTTTCAATAATATCTACCAAGGTTGTGTCCCAATAAATTTACATCTGGCACGTCATATTTATGATGCGAGTCATTTATTCACTTAAACTCCCTCCTGTGCGATCACGAAAAGATAATTCGACCCGCACCGGGTGACAGATTTCCTAAAAGATTCTACTGCACAGTGAGTTTGCCACATGTCGTTTACTCGAAGCTAGTTTATATAGTCAATTATTTTGCAAACATAATGTTCTGCGACGTAAACGAAATTATTCACTTTCGTGTTGTAGATATAATATGAAGGGAATAACTCACATAACAATTGCCAAGATATAGCGTCGGCTGCTCATCTGTGGCCTTGTGCTCCGCCAAAGTCTTGACGCGTTTTTTTTTTGCCAATATTAGATGGAACGTCACGAATGTTTTCACATACGGAATACGATGGCATGTTGTTTGTTCACGGTTCGGCGACGGTGGCAGCGGGAGTACGACGAGGTTCAACTAAAGAATACTTAATTAATACAGAGGATGAACAGCCGCTTATTCCCGCGAAATCCAGCTGCACACGCCAGCAAAACGGTCTCTCTCGCCAACAAAATGTTGGAACGCCGTTTGCCAATCAGCGCCTGGCCAACCTTCTCGCCAGCTAGCAGATCAACTTTTCTCACATTTTGTCTAGACCTGTCGTTCTGAATTCGTTACCAGTAGCATATCTTGTCGAGCATCCGTGACACAGCAGCTTTATGCTTGTTATTTTAGTATCGGCGTGTTTCGAGCAGTTGGCAACAATCAGTACGCATGTTTCAGGCTGGCCGAGGTGGCGAAGGGGCTGATAGCAGTGGCCATTTTGTTCTCCGTGGGGCTGCAATTCTTTGTGCCCACAGACATCATGTGGACCAAGCTCAAGTCTAAAATACACGAGTGGAGGTTGGCGACGGAGATTGCCTACAGGCTCACCGTGATGACGTTAATAGGTAAGTCTGCGCCTCCGGGCGCGCATACAAGCATGGACGCTGATTGACAACAGAGGGAGGGGCAGCAGCACATAACCTCACATAACCGTTATAAGCTATCACAATGTAAATCATTTTTGTACCTATAAGAATCTATCACGTCAAAGAAGTGCTCATCCGGGTATTGGCGAGCAAACTTTCCTGCATTGGGGTAGAAGATTCTTGCCCCGCGAAACACTCTGTTGCAGCAAGAACTCTTCCCTTTGCTGGACTGCCCCCAAAGTACAATTATTTTCTTCTATGAACATGACCTTTATCAACTTAGTATTATGCCCCCACTGTTCCACTTCATCATACCAACAATTAAACGCTACATCAGCTACAAACAACCATATTGTCTGGATTTGTTGTACGTTTGGAATCCATTCTGAATATACTTTCTGAATTACTTTTTTTTTTTTTTTTGCGACAAATGCATTTAAAGGCTGAATATTCTAGTACTACGCAGCCAGAAATATAAATGATAACTTAGATGTAATTTTTAAAAAAACTTACGTTTTGTAGACAGCCCACTGTCTATTTAATGATTTACGTAAGCATTGCCTTCCTACACTTAACACTCTGAACATCCAGAGCTCAGGTGACTAGCTGATTCACTAATTAACACTTCAAAAATGCCTTTGTTTCTATTATCGCATATCTTCCCGCGACATGCAAGTGCTAACTGTGAAGTGGAGTTAGTGTCCAATATCGTTATGACTGGACAATGTTAACGGCAAATATAGTACTTCTGAAAACCTTGCTTAAGATCTACTTTTCTGCCCATTCTGGATTCTTCCGCTTTACGTACAATTAACATTGCCTTGCGTCAAATTGCTTTATTGATGCGCTGATGAAGTGGAACTATGGAAATGCCAGAAGCATAAACGTTTTACTAATAACACAGTTCTTACTTTTATACGCTTAGACAAGAGTAAATGAAAGAAAATGTATTCAATATTGAAAAATTATGATATAATTTTAACACGAGACTTTCAATATGACGTAAATACATCGAGGTACTTTTCACACATCGCTGCCAACTTTACTAGTAGCATACTCGTCAATGTTTCCGTTAAAATGCTTGCGGTTATAGGCAGGGACATATTTCAAAAGTTGATTTCAGAAGTGCTTAATTAACGATCACTAGTCTTAATCAGCTGACACTGTGACATTTTTATAAACATGAGCATGTTACTATTACCCAAAATCTTTCACAGTAATGAGTATTAAACAAAAAGTTATGTATTTTAGTTGGCAAAAAAATTTAAAAATAAAAAATTGATAATGTACTACTAATGATGCAGTCAGTAATCCGTCCCTTGCTTTGGTGATGGGTTGGAGTATTGTTTTCAAGGCTTGAGTTCAAACTGGCTCTAATTCATTGTCGAACAAGCCTCAGTAATTAGTAATGTCAGAGTTGTGATTCTCCCGTTCTGACAAGACATTCCAGCCACAGAAAAAAATTATGAGGTAGTCCTCTATACATATTCCCGACATTTTCTCGCTAATCACTCACATAAATTTTAAAATCACGTATTTAGAGAGCGACATGAACGTTCGTTTAAGTTTATTTTTTATCCAACCCATGAGTTTATAAAAGAAATGTTTTATTCTATATGTTTTATTAATATAATAGTTTATTTGGTTTATTGATTTATACTGCTTTTTCATGTTAGATATATTTGTAGGTAAATTTATTGTTTATTTTAAAGGAGTTTTCATGTTATTCTTTTTTATCGAAATTTAGATCGAATCTCCGTTATGATGAAGGGCATAGTTACTCCTATAGTCACTGATTATATTGATTATTTTGGTGAGTGTATATTACAATGAATTTTATTCCCGAAAACTATAATCATTACCTTCCGGTTAAGTTAAAGTTTAGAATTATGTATATACGCGCACATACGGAATACCTGATAACGCTTTTCAACACACAAAACAAAAAAGATTTTATTACTTCCATGTTCATTAGTAATACGTATATAATAATAAACCTGTGTTAAATATAATGCGATGATGAGATTTTGTACTGAAAGGTACATATGGAGCATTACAAACAAAAAAAACAAGCACTCTTCAAAAGAGTAATATTAGGTTAAATACTATTTATATTTTGAGAACTAGTTTGTAATATCATTTTTGAGACGTATAAATATTATGACACCATGTTGAAATCACTCCTTTTAATCAATTACAAAATCCTTTTTCCGTATATATGTAGGTGTGTATATAGTAAATACTTACATGTATAGGCTGTTCATGGTAAAGTGAGCACTTTTTAAGGCCCTTCTAAATCTGTCCGTTCACCTAATCTCTATCTTCCTGCTGCTTTTTAATATTAACATTGCAATGTGCCCAATAAATACAGTGTATACGTTTCACCACCCTCAAAATTTATTGCCGGAGGCTGCAATAAGATATACTTATTAGTGGATAAAGCCTGTTGGAAGGGCCTTAAAAAGTGCTCACTTTACCGTGAATAGCCTATACATACATATTCCAGTTGAATCAAAGCATGTTATGAGGAAGTGTACAAATGTAAGAGAATAGGGGAACAGTATATTTATACGCTGTTCACAATAAAGTGAGCACTTTTGAAATCAACCTTAGAAAAAAGTCACTGCCTAACTTGCATGTATTTTTTTTTAACGGGCGCAATGAGTGACATGCGCCCAGTAAAGTTGGTAACGATGGGGGGGGGGGAGTAGTTCCACTTATTAACGTCGAATAAAAAGTGTTAGGTAACCATTTGTAATAACTTAAATTATTTCTCTAGCTTTCTGGTTTTTTTTTTTTTTTTTTTTTTTTTTTTTTTTTTTTTTTTTTTTTCATCGAAGTGTAAAAATGAGCAGATTTGTACAATATTTATTTTCTAATACTTTCAGTTTCGCTTGACCGGCGCATGAACAAATTGATGAGGCCCATGGCAATGTTAATTTTACATAAGGCGGAAGTACACACAGCGTGCATACAAGTATATCTTAAGCAGGGCTTTCAGAAGTGCTCATTTTACCGTGAATAGCCTATAAAAAGTGTGCTTAGTGGTTTTCATACTGCTATAAGTAAGGATAGGAAAATTTCGTGAGTTCAATGACCTGTAGGCTAGACTCCACAGTCCTGTGTATACTCGAGCCTCAGCTGCGTGTTCATTGGCTGCGGCTCCAGAGAGTAGCCAGTGTTGCACCACACCTGGCAGTACGGGACTTGCTAAGTGTTTTCGTGTAAGAGTCTGCTATTGGCTCAGAGACGACCAGGGCATGTTCGATAAATTGTGATCCAATAGCAAAGGTGACTTCACTGTACGTGTGTTTGACGTCCAGCAAACAAGGCCGCTCAAGTCAGTGTTGGGGCCCCGAAAGAGCACTACTGCGCAACTGGCATGAGCTCTCTACCTGTGTTTCCCCCCAGCGTGGTTGGATTGGCAGCAAGTGTTTCCCACAGGGGCGGTGGCCATCGCCGTGCCGAACCTGGGGCCCATAATCTCGCTGGTGGGCGGCGTCTGCTACTCCACCATGGGGCTGTTCTGTCCCGCCGCCATCCACCTGGCCACCAACTGGGGCGACGGCCTCGGCCGCTTCAACCACGTCCTCTGGAAGGACCTGCTCATCCTGCTGGTCTGGATCGTCGTCCTGGTGCTGGGATCCTACACCAGCGTGCTCGACATCATCCGCGAGTACGGCACCGAGCTGTCGTCAGCGACGCCGTCGAACTGTACCACCGGCTGCCACGACAGCGGCCTCACGTGAGATGGGCGTGTGTCTGAGGACTCCGCCGAGAGTTGAGCTCTGGCCATTTCGTGCAGCAGATAAAGACAACAACAAAGGGGAGCTCTCTTATTCTCAGTTCATTGTTGCAATACAAGCTTATGCCCCACAGTTGTTCCCAGAATAGACATTGAGAGCTGGCCACTGCTCAGTTCATTAAGTGCTTCAGGGACATTATCAAGAGGACCTTTCAAATTATCCAGCTATCGTTACAACGCACGCATGCCACCCCACGCCCCAAGGGTCAACACTGGTTAAATATATTATCGTGTACTGCTTTGTCGATGAGTAACAAACACGATGAGAGTTGCACTGCTGGAGAATGGGTTGCTCAGCAATGAACTGCACTGAATAGACTATTTATTTGTAAGAGACAAACAGAGAACTGGCTTTTTAGCTTAGTACTTATAAGATCACTTTCCTGTATGTGTGTATATGTGTATGCGTGTATGTTATGTCTGTGTGTTTGTGCGTGTGTGTGTCGCCCCCCTCTCCCCCCCCCCCCCAATTTTTTTTTTATGCGTTAACCAAATTTCGCCAGAGGCTAAATTAATAAATATGGAATCTGAGAAGTATGTAAAGCTTATTTTAAACACAAAACCAAGCCAAATCTGAAGATGTATTTTATTTATGAGTTTGTGGAAACAGTACAAAGTACTAGAATAGTTTTCATTTCCAATTATAGCTTCTTATTTGGCAAATTTTAAGCCAAGTGTGAAGTAATAGTGCCTGACAGAAAGAAATACTGTTTTTTTTTTTTTTTTTTTTTTACTAAAGTAAAAAAGATTTTTCACAAATGCCATCTAATGTTTTGAATTCTACAGATAAATAAAGGTTTCTTGTTTCATTGTGTTTAATTTTATTTATTAGTGTGGTAGCATGTGATATGAGATCGTATACGCGCGCTTCAGCGCGAGTCATCAAAAATACTGAGCCATCGCATTCGTTCTCACGATTCACTCCGTGACATTGGGCATTGAACTTGTGTTCGCAAGTGTGTAATTCTGTTCACTTCATTGTTATTGAAGACAATAGAGACGATCTGATTTAACACGCAACACCCAAAATGTACAGTAAGCTCTGAAGAATTCAGTTGTCGACAACACTGCCCAGATACAAGAAATGGAGAAATTTCTATTAGGCAACATTCAGCTGTTTGTGCTAATTTTTCCCGCCAATTTGGACTGATGAAGCTAATCAACAACTTTGTTTTTCCTTTGTTTACCTCACGTGGTTATTTGACGTCGCAGATGATTAGTTTCACCTTAGAGTATGTGACTTGACGCTGACGGATGATTTCGCCATCTTCTGCCCGCCACGGTGATCGGAGAAAGGGTGACATTTACTTCGTGTTTGTATTTAAGGTGAACTCCAATTACCGCACTGGACTGCACTCAATGCACACCAGCCGAGTTCCGCATGTTTCAGTTTATTTTTATCTTATTTATTTATCAACCAGCTGATTCCCTCAGTAAGCAATTTGCTCTGGGAATATGGGTGTCATCTGTCACATACATATAAACATCATATAACAAAATACAATATAAAATAAAATAAAATAAAATTTACAATTGTACAATATCTTCCATGATAACAGCACTGCATTTTAAAAATAGGTGTTAACATGTTTGCATGGTTGTCAGATTCACCCGAAACTGTAATAATAATAATAACAATTTTTGCCTTGGTCCTACATTATCAAAAACAGCTGTTACAGTTTACTGTCAATAAAATAATCAACACCACAGGACTATAAGTAGATTTTAACTACAGTTACATAGTAATTTATATAATAATTTTATTACAAACAAATTTGTACTTACATTCAAAGTTTGGTATTCTGGTATGGTGAAAATACTCTAAAAACTTTACTTCAATCCGTAAGTATGTCTGTTTCTTGGTTACGTATTCCCTTAGTATTTTTCTTGAATGTACCTACATTTTTTACCAGCATAATTTTTGGGTGATATGTACTCGCGTCTGGTGCAGTCATTTTACATACTCAAATTGTTGATTGCGCTGTAAAGGTGCACACCCGGTGGAGTTTTTGCCGCACTGTCTCCAGATCCAGTGCAGCAGTTAGAGCGGAAATACGGCCGATTATTATACAAGCACTCGCTTCGGGCGATCACGTGATAGATGCATTTTTCTGGTTTTCAAGGCGCTCTGAGTGCGCGTCCAGTGCGGTCAGATGGAAAACTCAGCTAGTTTCGTTCGTTTTATTTTTGTCTCCCTTTAGTTCGATCAGTTTTTTAAACCTATTTTCGAATAAAACTGTTTGATTTTGTATACGAGTACCAGCAAAAATTTAAATATATATATATATACGTATACAATTTATACAATTCTTACTTTGGCGTAGTTCAGGTTTGATACAAAAAACTGTGTTGAAATAAACCGAGACTGGGTTATTTCAATTGTCTTAATGACTTATCAGTCTAGAAGTGTACACGTGAAAAGCGTAAGAAGTTCCAGGCTACGAATTCCAGTACCTGATTCACTCTGCCCCAAGCCTTGTCATCAGAGCAAACGATAAAACTTATATAATATTTTGTACAGGTACAATGAATTTGTTCATTTTCGACGTAAAACAATTCTTATAAAGGTATCGTGCAGCAAATCCACTAACAGGAATTGGCTGTGATGTGTCATGCGTAGAGGGACACAGAGCAACACCAGTGATAACAAATATCAACACAACATATACGCACATTGTTGATGCCAATTATTATAACAACATTTGGAATATAAAAAAAAAAATCTAAAAATTACTTTTAAAATATTTAACTGTCGTGTAATACCTAACTATATTATCAATTATACTTCACAAACACTCTAAATAAGGATTAAAACCTTTATCAACCATTCATGCAAATATCGGATATCGAGTATCTAATATTTTTTCAATAATTGTCCCTTTTTCTAGCATATCTAAGATTTATTAAAATTACTAAAATATTTGTATTAGTTACTGCTTCAACAGCTCTAATAAGAACACCAATAATTAAGTTCTCATAAAAATTATGCTGTGTGTTAGGACTATAAATAATATATAAACCACTTACTGTATAAAATTATTTAATTTTGATTTAGAACTAATTAAACTGTGATAAACAAGAAACTTATTATAAAATTCTGCATCACATGCAAGTTTTTTTTGTATCATCTTTATTTTAGAATAAGAAGTATTATCTAATATAATTAGCATGTCGAAACGATTCCCAAAATTTAATTTCTAAAAGGCTTATAACACAGAGTTACTGATTAAATAAACTGTTCTAATCTGTATGATTAACATATTTGTTTTTTAATTTGATATGTTGTAACGCTTCAAGATTTATAACTTTATAATGATTATTCTGATTTAATTAAAATGCCAAACTGTAATGTTATGTACAAGATAACGTATGTTCAATGTGAGATATTTATAATTATCTGGTTGACAGTTGTGTTGTTTATACAATGTATGTTAAATGATTATCTGTGGTTTCTTTGCATGAATATTTGTCTATGTAACTAGCACTACTTTTGTTTCTCGAAAGAATCAGGCCGCACCAGCCGGCCTGTCATAATTTATTGATTTTCGAACAATGGAGATTTAGAACAAAACTTATTCGTTCTAAATTGGAATCAGCTAGAGGTCAGCACGGAAAAGAAGACCGTCGCTAGTAGGGAAGTTAATTTCTGATTTTTAATTGGTAAAAGATTAATATTTGCGACGGCGATCAAGATTACATAATGCACTTATTGAAATGCTGAGCCTTTGTATTTAAAAGAAGAAGTAAGTCAACATAGGCTATATGATGAACCAATACGGAAGGGCGATCCGGTGGAGGAGGATTTCTGGGACCCGACTTCGAACCAAGGACACCGTGGTGTCTGGCACTTGGAGAGGTCTACCGTCTGCAAATCCAGGCGAGTTCCGGTTCTACGTCCAATTCCGTTGTTCCGGCCCCGCAGAGGACGAGCTCGTTGAGGCTCACCAGGTAATGTGCCGCCAAGGAGGAGCGGGAGAGCTGTTCCTGTGCTCTGCACCCGAGAAGGATGACTACACGACATCGGCAGAGTTGAGGCTCACCAGGTAATGTGCCGCCAAGGAGGAGCGGGAGAGCTGTTCCTGTGCTCTGCACCCGAGAAGGATGACTACACGACATCGGCAGAGTTGAGGCTCACCAGGTAATGTGCCGCCAAGGAGGAGCGGGAGAGCTGTTCCTGTGCTCTGCACCCGAGAAGGATGACTACACGACATCGGCAGAGTTGAGGCTCACCAGGTAATGTGCCGCCAAGCAGGAGCGGGAGAGCTGTTCCTGTGCTCTGCACCCGAGAAGGATGACTACACGACATCGGCAGAGTTGAGGCTCACCAGGTAATGTGCCGCCAAGGAGGAGCGGGAGAGCTGTTCCTGTGCTCTGCACCCGAGAAGGATGACTACACGACATCGGCAGAGTTGAGGCTCACCAGGTAATGTGCCGCCAAGGAGGAGCGGGAGAGCTGTTCCTGTGCTCTGCACCCGAGAAGGATGACTACACGACATCGGCAGAGTTGAGGCTCACCAGGTAATGTGCCGCCAAGGAGGAGCGGGAGAGCTGTTCCTGTGCTCTGCACCCGAGAAGGATGACTACACGACATCGGCAGAGTTGAGGCTCACCAGGTAATGTGCCGCCAAGCAGGAGCGGGAGAGCTGTTCCTGTGCTCTGCACCCGAGAAGGATGACTACACGACATCGGCAGAGTTGAGGCTCACCAGGTAATGTGCCGCCAAGGAGGAGCGGGAGAGCTGTTCCTGTGCTCTGCACCCGAGAAGGATGACTACACGACATCGGCAGAGTTGAGGCTCACCAGGTAATGTGCCGCCAAGGAGGAGCGGGAGAGCTGTTCCTGTGCTCTGCACCCGAGAAGGATGACTACACGACATCGGCAGAGTTGAGGCTCACCAGGTAATGTGCCGCCAAGGAGGAGCGGGAGAGCTGTTCCTGTGCTCTGCACCCGAGAAGGATGACTACACGACATCGGCAGAGTTGAGGCTCACCAGGTAATGTGCCGCCAAGCAGGAGCGGGAGAGCTGTTCCTGTGCTCTGCACCCGAGAAGGATGACCTCACGACATCGGCAGAGTTGAGGCTCACCAGGTAATGTGCCGCCAAGGAGGAGCGGGAAAGCTGTTCCTGTGCTCTGCACCCGAGAAGGATGACTACACGACATCGGCAGAGTTGCGGTGATTTTCCGCTGTCTACACAGCAAAGCTGCACTTTCCCCCAGGCAAATTTAAACCTATTTCTGACACCAACACTTGCAAATTCAATTATTGGAAGTTTTTTTTTTTTGTGTGCAGCGTGCAGGCTGGTGTTGTCTGTATTTTGAGAACTAGAATAGTATAATATTTCACAACTAACGCGTATTC
Organism: Dryococelus australis; assembly: GCA_029891345.1. Lineage (NCBI taxonomy): Eukaryota > Metazoa > Arthropoda > Insecta > Phasmatodea > Phasmatidae > Dryococelus > Dryococelus australis. The sequence goes on from CM057003.1 coordinate 96,607,355, forward strand.
AAACGTACCATATAATTTTGATTGGTTTAGTTCTTTTTGGTTCTTGTTAAATTTACTTAAAAATATTAAAACCAAAGTAATTTTATTTGTTTCTTTCGATGTACTCTACTTAAGAATTCTCCGATTGTTTATTCAAATTAATGTTCTAGTTGCTTTAAACTACAGAGATAATTCATATCTGGATGAATGTACTGATTTTTCGTGGCAGCATATATTTTAGCCGAGGCATATTAACCTAACATATCAAAAGATCACACATATACAACTGTCTTTTATCATTACACTACATATTTATATATTATATTACAGAAAATTTTTTTATAGCCAATGCGATTGACCATAATATTGTTGCACGTATCAGTAGTGTTACAGAATTAATTTTTGGCAGCCCAACGAAAGGGCTACAAAATCCCCACACGTTGTGTTTATTTAACACAACTGCTACAGTATTAAAATTTGTCTCCCCACACGTGTGGCAAATTTAAAAGTGATACAAGTGTCTGTAGGAGCGTTAACACATGCTACAATGTAATAGGCGTTTATTTATTAACGATAAATGTTGACGAATTATATTCATTAAATTTTATCTAGCCTATTTACTGAAACTACGCCCATTCAGAAACTCTTGGAAAAATTTCATACATATGTTTAACAAATATTGTATCTAAATTTTCTTACTAACGAGATGTCCTGCATTTTCAGAACTATTTTGTTTTAAATTTCATTTCTCAAAGAGCAACTCGTCTATTACATGTGAAAGAACTTAAACATAAATTTAATACATGGATACATATTTCCCAAGACATCTTTAAAGTCCTTATAATTTTTCACTTCTTAAATATTAAAATTATTTTTCACTTATAAAGAAATATTGCACTATAATTATATATATTTTATACTTCGAAAATTGGTATATTTAATTTAAATGTCGCTACTGTTGTAAATTCGCCACCAGAAAATCGTTACTATAAGTATTTCAGGTTTTAAATTTTAGATGTTTTATAAAATTAACCTTTATTAAAGTTTTCATAAAAATTAAAATCTATTATTACAAGCTCTAATCGATAAAGCTCTTAATATTTATGAGTTTATCGTTGGCAATCTTTTAAATATCACATCATAATTTATTCTTATAAATCATAACAAATCTAGCTCTTCCTCCTGTTTTTAATATTATTTTGTTATAAATTGAATTCACTATTTATACTTTTTAAATGCTGTAAATTTGTTTTCTTAAATAATATTTAACTTCGGGAAGTGCAATATTTTTAATGTAGTAAATAATTTTCAATCACACGGCTGGTGTTTTTCGTTTTTAAGTTCGGTTTACCAAGATTATGTTTCAAGTTGACTGTAGTAATTTTAAGCTCGCACTGTAGATATAAATACGTAAAATTTCTTTCTTATAATCCAACTAAGATTTTGCTTGTAATATTACTCTTTTTTTAAACTTATTGAAATATCATTTTCGTTGAATATCCTTTTACTGTTCCTGTTATGAATGAATAAACTTATGGTCAAACAAAAAATCCAATAAATTCTGAAACGCTAAATTACTGGAAATAAAAATAAATTTAAGAAGCTTTAAATGTTAAAATTATCGACAGTAACATTTTAATACGACTGTTTTAAATAAGAAATTAATTTTGTTACTAAATAAGTATTTTTAATTTGACATCTGGTTTTTGGAGAGAAAATTTGTGAGAACCGTTGCATGAAGAATAATTTACTTATTTATTTCCATTATTAATTCTGTTAAATATATTGTAATTCATTTTTGTAAATCAGCTTTTCAATCATTATCGTTATTTATGAAGTAATTTTCATTGAACTAACTTAACAGTAACTTCTGAATTTTTCTCCCAGGTTTAACAAATCAGTTTCTGTTTTAATACTTAACTTCTTAAATTTTTCTGGCTCTGCGAAACTGATGTTCAATTACAAAGGTTTTAAATAATATTTTTTTTTTAATTCTTTTTGTTTCCTTTTATTAATTTGTGTTACAAATTTAAATTGCACATAAAATAATTTCATTCGTGAACACTAACGACAACATGGTTCCGAGCAGCAGAAACATAAATTAATGACATAGTCAAAATATGAAGCTGGTATGAGCAATAATCTCAACACTATAATCTCATTCATTACTACCTTCAACTGTCAGCCTTCTCAGAATTTGAAGATGTAAATACTATCGAAACTTCCTACAGACATAACTAATTTCACCATGTTGCAATAAAGCAAGTTATGATATAGATTCAGCTATAATCGAACATATATGGGTGCAGGAAATATCTTACTGCATGCCAATTTTTTTTGCAGTGGAGACTGTTGTTACATTTATTAATTTATGACAATAATCGCATCTCCTTATCTATTTTTTTTTTTTTGCTTTTACATATAACAATATAACTCAGACCCATGAGATATATACTACAGTAAAACAAATTACTCATTAGTGGCATACGCCATAGCAAAATATTTCATGTTGAATAATAAATCTTTAAAGTTTCTCATGAAGATTACAAATATACCTATGGCAAATGACACCTATTGACCTTAAAAACTGTCTAGTGTGTCTCAATCGTTTTCCATTCCATTGTCACTTTGCCGTCACCTTCCACTGGCAAACAACTGCCACTGAATTTTCACAGTTTATAGGGTACCGTAATAATAGACGGGAAGTGAATACAGGCTTATTTACAGCAGTGATCATAAAAAGGCAATATATTACTGTATTAACTCCTCCACTAAATTCTCGCGGACAGCACAAGTACCCCCATAAAATAGAGACAATACTGACCTTGTTCACCATTAGGTTGTTTTATCAGAGTTCTGCGTTCAGAACAATTCACACTGAATTTGAATAAGTGCAGAACCATAACGAACTGTTGAAAAATGGAACCCTAAGCAACGAAAACGAGAGGATTTCTTCAGTGACCAAGTTTCTCGTACGTTATCGTACTTATATTGAATGTGATCTCTCCGAATCACTTGCTTGTGAGCATCGTCGATTCGAACCAGCGATTCACATTTATTGATCAAGTAGGTGGTTAAGTACATCAACGACTTTAAATGCTCAGGAAAAGTCTACATTTACGTGGTCACCATCGTACGGTAGTCGACTGGTGCGTCACCGATCTGGGGTGCGGGAGGCTCTGGGTTCGAACCCCGGGTAAGGCGTGGGTGTTAATTTAAATTAGGTTGTAAGTTAGTCTGTAAGCCATCCCCGGGGGACCTCTTACTTTGGTGGGTCCCGAACCAATTGATTACGGTTTTGTGTTCGGGTGGTTTTCGAGTCTTACTGGATAGTGGGCTCGCAATGTATCCGGTCTGGTCTGGCTTCATGAGAGCGATTCATCGGTGACCAAGGCCATTTAGAACCCTGAGTGTTCCAAATTCTAGCACAAGCTAACATAAACAAGGGCGTGTTGTCACTCAACTTTTGTGGAAATGTTTACAATATATGTAGTGCAGGGTCGTATTCACATACAAAGGGGGTGACACGAGCGATCTAAACAAGTTTATGACGTTGCAGGCAGATGACGGTTCCTGTGTTATTAAACTAGTAACGCATGCCACACCGTCAGATGGTAGAGAGAGAATCCTAGAGATCACCCTGCCAAATTATTTTGTAGGTACTATTAAATAATTTCTTACTGGCCATAAAAGTTTAGTTGTTACAAATAAATAATTTAGTGGTCACCATATTATATTCTTAAGCATACATATTTTTACCATGTTATACTTTTTTCTCTCTGTCTTTGACCTCTGATGAATATCACTTCTTATAACACGAAATTCAGACTGAAATGCACATTTCGCTTACCTCAAATAAACTGATAACCTCTCTTCGGGTTTAATTGCACGACGAAATTTTGTGTTTACAAAAGTCAGATCAGTACCAATTATATCAAGCAGTTCGTGATGTTTATATATTAACATTCAAAAATACGACAAAAAAAAGTGCAATATTTTTCAAGATCTGAAAACAGACGAAACTCTCTTTCTGTTAAACGAACGTATCCATAAAATTCGCTTTTCTCTTTCTTCTTCGTGCTCATCTTCACACGGAACACTTGCCATCGCAAGTATTACTTCCTCAGAGCTCTCCATGCGCTGTTCTCAAAACACAGTGCGCGCGCAGCTAGACAAATTATTTTGCATTTGCCGGTCACTGCTGGTGTAGTGTGCGATAAATAGAGACCCGAGAAATTCGCGAGTGCAATGACCTATAAGCTAGACGTCACAGTCTTATTTATGTACTCTCATACAGATATAGGCGATTCACGGTGAAGTGAGCACTTTTTAAGGCCCTGCTTAATTTTTTAAAATCATATTTCTATCTTCCTGTCACTTTTTATTATAAACATTGCCATGTGACTAATAAACACAATGTATACATTTTTCCACTCCTAAAAGTCTACGTCTGGGGCTGCAATTAAATATATTTATTAGTAGTACAGAGATTTAAAAAGTACTCACTTTACCGTGAACAGCCTATACCACCTGTTTATTGGTTGATTGTTGTGGTAGTAAAATGCGGTGGTTGGGCGCACAATTTATTGCATGTTCGTTATTGGTTCATTTATCTCCAGGTGTCAAACAATTTGTGAACCAATTACAAAAGTAACATGAACGTACAAGTGAGTGAATTCCAACTTGTCTAGAAATGAACCCGCGAAATTCTCGGATTTATAGCGATAAGACGAAGGGAAATTCGACTTCAAAGAAGGATGGTGAGTGGAACGGTATAAGCTGTATGACAGGTGTTGCTGAATAACTTTCTGAGCAGCCTACTTTTCCCCCTCTCTTTTTCGGACGATGGGTAAATTTTAATCCCTTCATGGTCCAGCTCAAGAATAACAGTTAAGTAACATCCATCTTGTCTGTAGATATAATTAATGATTTTCAAACAGTTTTATTTTACAGTTTGATAGCGTAACTGTATGCTAATATGTGAGTTTGCATACAACCAAAAAATCTTTCTTGGCAAGTGATGTGAAGCATTTGTTCGATTTATAATAAAGTAGTTATTACATAAAAGTTACCGTAACTCGCAACTGCTTACATTTTACTATGGAACAAAATGTCTTAAAAATTTAGGTGTCATAAAATTTTCAATGTCACTGAACAATGGAATAAGGGTGAATGTTATTGTCACGTGAAGAATGCCTGGCATAGTTTATAGTTGGAGAGCATGTGTAAACTATCTTGAACGGATATTTTAATTCCTCCATGTAATCTACAGAAAAAATGTAAGTTTATACGGGGACTTAAAGAGTCGGAGGGACTCAGTTTGCCTTATATGTCACCAATGTTAACTTGCGCCAAGAAAACTGTACATTTTTTCGAGGTGGCATTTGTTCTGCATAAAAAATAAAATGAAATCATTGTTACTATTACTTAAAAACAGAAAATTTTATTTATGAAACACAACATTTTACTGTTTCAATATTTCACAAACCCGAATTTTGTGCATTCATATTGTTTTCCTATGTAAACGGGTATGCTTGGATAATAAGTAAAAAAAAAAAATGCATACTTCCTCAGACAGTTACACAGCATTTTAAATACTGCCTCCGCTGTATAAATAATGTGATTACTTTTGAAATAAATCGAAAAAAAACTTTGGTAAAAGATTATATTCCAGAAATGAATTCGTAGATAGACCTGTTTAGCACTGGGGCATTTGGCAGGTAGAAATATTGAAGGATGGTTAACGACGTTCTGCCAATCCACTATCTCTTCGGAGCATCTGCACTTTACACAGTTTGTCATTAGAAGCAGCGTATTGGTCCGAACACTCTACCCACGGAAGCGCGAGTTGTATTTGCTGTTACTTTCGGGAAATATTGTCTCGATCACGCACATTACTCTATAGCGATAAAAATGGGTAGGTACAGTACGAAAGGCAATGGAAAACGTTTGCGACTTAAAGCAAGACCAAGAAAGATGAAGATGAAGCATTTACAAGAACACAGGTCTAAAAAAAGGTAACTACTAATATTATGAACATAATACAGTTCATCTCGTGTTATGTTCCCAGATTCTGACAGCTACTGCTGCCGAAATATTTTTTTAGTCACAACTGAATAACATCGCACTTGAAATAAGGAAACGGTGGCTGGTTGCAACGTGAAGTAATTGTGGTATCCCTGAATATACAATCGTCTCGTTTTCATCAGCAGAAACGAATGGCGCTTAGTGAAATTAATAAATTACAAAAGCATTTTGGAATAAACTTAATGTCATATGTGTTTCGAAATAATATTTCACGGCATCGTATCAGTTACAGATTTACTCCTTTCTATATGGAATTTATCGTAAATTTAACTGTTTATCTCAGTGTTGGTGCAGTGGAAACGAACAGCCAGCCATGTTGCTTGTGTCAGGTATAATTTTTCGTGTGCGCTTGCTTGATTGAGCTCCCTGTCAGATTTGAAAAGATTTTAAATTTTCTGCGTGTTTTTATTACAATGCCGTGACCAGAAAACACTGAATGAAATAATAATCTGTGTAACTTTATTTGGAACACATTGAAATACCCGGTCAGTGTTGCTTCCGCCCTTCATAGGCACATAGTCGTCACATTTAATGTTTCGTTTATTTGCAAATTTCTATACAGTATTCTACATTCATGAGATTTCACCAGCGATCTGGCAAAATGTGGAATCTGTAAGGGAGAGGGAGAGAGAGAGACTAACATTTCATTTGCATGAACTTTTTAATTAATGCTGTTATCTAAATAGATGCATTACTACTTTGAATAATTTACGAATAATTCGACCATTAAATACTATAAATTTTTCTATAAACAATTTTTTTTAATCAATCAAATACTGCGAATTGAACCATTACCAGCGAGACAAGAAGGCGTGGCAACCTCTTCTTACCAAGCCAGTGACGTCACGGCTAGGGGCAATCGTTGCTAGTGTTTAAGAACAATATGACCATAGACGTAGGTACCTGTTTGGTAGTTTACAGCGTAGAGTGAATCTACGGTTTACGTCGGCATGTGATATGTTTTGCTTTGACTGTAAGCGTTCAGTAAAAGTGGAATTCTCTACGGTGTGCAAGTTCGCGTTCCTCAGCACAGAATAAAAAATCAATGTATTGTATATTCTGTGTCCTCAGTGCCATAGAAATTATCCGAACGGACGGTAAGTTTACGGTTTTAAATTTTCCGATGATTAAGAAACAAACAAATAATTTGTAGAGGCAAACAATCCCGAGGAAGCACTTCGCTGTTCAAGAATATGTTGATACCTATCAACTTACCATACAGTATAAATAGTTCTGTATAAAAGATAACTTCTGTGTAAGAATTCAGTCCAGTACCACCAAACATTCGCAATGAAATACTTTACGCTGAAGAACTATAAAATCGAGTTTAAAAGTTAAGTTAATCGCCTTACTGTTCTAAATATCGTGTACCTTGCGTCTGAGATAAATTCATGTGACAAGGGTCATGTTTCCTTATACAAGATTTTATTAAAAAGAGCCGACTTATTTTAATTTTTCCACAAACATTAATATTGAAAGGGGAATATATAAGTAAATTACGTAAGTCCTCTTGCTGTTTTTAATTATGGCATTAAAATTAAAAATAATACAAAATGTTACGATACAGCAAAAGAAATCATTGGCATAATTAGTTATATATGTGTTTTATGATTTTTTGAAGAAAAAAAAAAATTAGTTTGCAAGTTTATATAAATATAATCCATTTTGGCTTAGTGCGGCTATATAAAACTACTCTTTTGTGATAAAGTATCTTAGGAAATAGATATTAGCTGATTTTATTTCAGATTATAATGGACCAAGGTTTTTTCAAACATTTTCAACATTTCGACATTGATCAGTGGCATAATGGTTCGTGTTCAATGACAAAGTGTCAATATACCCTCCTACACTAATTTCCATCTTCCTCTTTCTTACAACCTTGACAATAGAGCACATTGAAATAACACCTTTTAAAACTTCCATGGACACAATGACTAATTTAAAAATCATATACCCTATGTATAGTGCTTCCATTTAAATGTAACATGAGAGGGAGTGTTTTTTTCAAAAACAATGTGTGTGAGGTACTTGTGTATTGAAATTATTCATTTTAATGTAATTATACATTTAGTAGATATTTTCTTAGCACAGTCGGATGACCAATCACTTTTTTGTAGAAATTTGTGAATTTTGGAAACGTCAACGCACGGCAAAATTTCGACGAAAACTTGCATGCATTAAATGTCAGCCAACGACGTGTGTGTGTGTATATTATATATGTACGCAGTTAGAATTTTCCGTATATTTACGGAAATTTTGACGAAAATGCATAGTAAATACACGGAAACGCAATCCGCAATGACGAAAAACGGAGTTAAGTGCGTAAATAATAAATACGGAAAATCTCCGTATTTCCTATAACTTCGGGTTTCGGGCACGACCAATGCCGAGTCTACACGAAACATTATTCTCCAATGTAACCAGAAAATTATCATTTCTGCGGCAGTTAAGTTTATCCGTGTCACTAAGAACTATTCTTTCAAACATTAAAAAGTAGCAACAGGCGTTATGTTACACTCCGCAGCACTTAAAATACATTAACTTCAACAGAAACTAAAGAAGTTGTTTATGTTACTAATAGAAATTCAGAAGTTAAAACAGGTCCATCATGTGAGTATTGAAGGTAAGTGGTTAGGGTCGTGAACTTGCAAGTTTTTTTACTCGGGTTCAAATATATTGCTTAAGTATAAATTTGTTTAAACTTTTTTAAACATATTTTTCATACACAGTAGAACACCAACATAATGAAAATTAAAATAAAATAGATACTAACAAATATTTAAACTAGAAGTACAGAAAACTAATTTGGGATTTAATGGAAAGGTTTCGTGAATTTTACAGAAAGTCCGTTTTCGAAAATCGATATGTCCGTAATTTTACGGAAGGTTTACGGACACCTCTGGATGAATTTTTACAAGCACTTTTCCTTAAAATGAAGGAAATTTTTTTAACGGTGTAGGTATATATAAACATACATGTTTAAACATGTGTCATTACTGCCAGCACATGTATTTCTCTTAATCTATAGCTACGTACCTATGGATTTAATTTAAATTAAACAAACATAATTGAAATACGGCAATTCACGAAAAATTAGCCGCAGTTGGTACTGATAAAGGATTAAAGTACTTTTTGGTTGAGTACCTGCTGTAGATACACTATGCCAATTAACGCTTATAACGTTTTCCTGTATTTGACATTTTATCCCCTTGAGAAATGTTATAACACGATTCTACTGCAGTAGGCTTACAGGCCTACCTGAGTGTATAATGCGTGGCTACAGACGTAAGCAGTAAGTGCGGATGAATTAACGGGGCTCATTGCATGAATACATGAAAACAGTGGTAATATATATTGAAATACGTGTGTGTCAAATTGAAGCATACATAGATATGTAGTTTATTACGTATTTAGCCCCACTGTGATGCCCATGCTAACTGCAAATGCAAATTGTTTGAGAATTATGTGATATCAGAATGCCTGGGCGTTACAGTGCTGGAAAAATTATACGATTATTGTAATACCTTATCTAAGTGGATTAGGCACGATATATAACCACACAAGCAGGCTATTTGGAAAGTAAAACGAAAATGGTAGTATAGAAAATCTACAGAATTTGAGAAACGTACAGGATAACTTGAACGGTGAAACATTTAGTAAAATTTTTATTTTGAAAGACGTGAGGATGAACTTGTATTTCTATGTCAGCGGACTACACTGCTAACCTAAAAGCTGCTGTAGAGCTGATGTAAACAAAAACGTCACACTTTATACTTAGCGCTTTTTTTTTTATCGAGACAACACGTTTTAGTTTAAAGTGTATAGACTACTGTGTATCATAAATGACAAATTAAATTTAAATTTACTCACCATCTTAATTTTCCGTTGCGCCTTTTATGTAGAAATAATATTGAGGTAACTGAGCATTGCAAGTAATAACTTTCCTTGTCATGCTGTTGTCCAGAATTTCGTTCACAGTGTCGCTAATTACATGGAATTCTTTATTCTCGAACCTGTGTTTTTAAGAGCATGGCAAAGTGAATGCCAAATTTAATCTACGTAAAAAATTATTATATTTTTTCAGAATTAAAATTGCCATTTTTGTAAAAATAATTGCTAGCAATTATTTACATTCCGTGGCAATGGCACCTTAAAATGCTTAGTAACGTAATATTTTGGTGTGTGTTGCGCTTGATGCAGCTGAATGCTCAAATTTACATTTTTATCCTCAATTTCAGACATAAAAACCAAGTAAATTTTTAGTAATTTATAATTTATTGTGTATGTAAATATTTTATCCATGAACGATCACGGGCGTGACTGTTGATCGGAAAATGTTTAATTTAAGACAATTTTGAGAGTTGTTTTAAAAACTAATTTTAAGTGACATCGTTTTTGTGCAGTCTGTATGTGATATTTTTGGAACGTACATATTTTTTTATAGCGCATATGTCTAGAAAATGATAGTAACTATGCATGCGAAAATTTTCAAAATCAATTTTACGCAATTATTCAGTATGACTAGATAGTGATTTATCGCGAAATCTTTCAGGTAAAGATGGTCACCAAAAAATATGTTTTCATTTTAGGCGAATCAAGTAGGTTCAGTGTCAGAGAAGCAAAAGCCTCGTTGGGAAAAGCCAAAAAAAAAGGAAACAATTTTTCTCACATACTGTAGCCAGTCAGAAAAGAAGTGTTGCAGGCATGCGTATAGGACGGTGAGACCAAATATAATAGAGACTAATACCGGACAACTGTGTACGAACAACACAGGCGAGCATGTGAACAGCATCAGCAGCGAACCTAGCGGCTTGAGGTGGCAAACACTCGCAAACTTTGAATCTGTGTATACGCACAATGGACATAGCGAGTGTATTTGTTCGCGAAATGCAGTATTCCTACAAAGTATTTTATTTGGAACATTTTTATTTTTATTTTATATCATAGTACAGGAGTCTTAATTCGTGTGGAGTAGTTTTTATTAAGAAAAAAAAGGCGGTATTTAATGCCGGTAGAGCGCAGGGCAATCACTTTTCGCATGGGAAATCACCGGCTGTCCGGTATTAGTCTCTATAGTATTTGGTATCATGATATCCGACTTTTTTCGCGATAAATCGCCATCTCTAGAATGGCGTAACTGTCGTTATATCCCGCCTGTAGTTCATGCAACATTGTCGAAAAGAATTTACACCTAAGAAAAATACGCGTAACTTTCTGGCCTACAGTTTTGTACTCGAAGGTTTTCCATTGGCGAGTCGACAAAATGAACGTTGTAATGTACTCATAATTCAATAATTTGAGAAACACCTTGCATAAGTAATTTTTTTATATAAAATGTATCTGTGTGTCAGAATAACTGCCAGTATTAACGAAATTCAGTAACCTAATTTTTAAGCGGATTTTAGTACCAAACTGATTACAAAATCACTGTCGTAAACACGGTCAAAAACTAATTAATGAACACGTAATTATTAATTCCAACTGATACAATTAACTCCAGTCTTAGAGCAAGTGTTGACTAAATGTATAAAGCCTTAACAAGAGTAACAATATTTGCAGCTTCCAGCCTAAAACCTTTGCGCAAATGAATTTTGTGTTTGGAATGCAAACCGAAGTTAAAGTTTGTGAACTCTCATTACATCGACAGTTTCACACGTTATGAGGGTACACTACGATACACAAAATCATCCCTATAAATTTACTACATTATCATAAGCGCAAAGCGATGTTATTAACCTTAATGTTTTCACTGCTGAATATACATGGTTTTATTGGCGCAACTTAAGATAATGTATGCAAATATGAATTACATTTTTGCTTGCCTAACCAATGTTATTGCTTTCTCGCTCGCAAATAATACTTGTTCATGTGGTTTTACAGGCTGCAGTAGTAGGATTCAGAACTTAAAAAGTGTTTTTTTTTCGGAGTAAAAAACAAGTACTGTACAGCCTGTTGCCGTGCTGCAGCATTAGGGAAAACTCCGAAGCTGCACACATGCTTCAAGAACTTGGAGGAAAACCAAAGTCCATCAAGTATGGAAGCCGCGCTAATTGTTGAAGGTTTCCGCCAGAGTAGAAATGTATGGTATAAAATGTACTAAACTAATTGCTGATGGTGACAGTAATGTATGGTATAAAATATACTAAACTAATTGCTGATGGTGACAGTAATGTATGGTATAAAATATACTAAACTAATTGCTGATGGTGACAGTAATGTATGGTATAAAATATACTAAACTAATTGCTGATGGTGACAGTAATGTCTGGTGTAAAATATACTAAACTAATTGCTGATGGTGACAGTAATGTATGGTATAAAATATACTAAACTAATTGCTGATGGTGACAGTAATGTATGGTATAAAATATACTAAACTAATTGCTGATGGTGACAGTAATGTATGGTATAAAATATACTAAACTAATTGCTGATGGTGACAGTAATGTCTGGTGTAAAATATACTAAACTAATTGCTGATGGTGACAGTAATGTATGGTATAAAATATACTAAACTAATTGCTGATGGTGACAGTAATGTATGGTATAAAATATACTAAACTAATTGCTGATGGTGACAGTAATGTCTGGTGTAAAATATACCAAACTAATTGCTGATGGTGACAGTAATGTATGGTATAAAATATACTAAACTAATTGCTGATGGTGACAGTAATGTGTACAAAAGAGTTTCGGGCGCGCATCCTTACTAAAATATTACCGTAGAAAAAATCGAGTGCACAAATCATCTTCTGCGTAATTTCTGTAGTAAATTTAAGGACATTGCAACTAAAATAAATACAGATTGATGACATCGTCATGAGAAAGAAACTTGGTGACAATATTCTTCAATTCAGAACGGCTGTTGTCAAAGTTGTAGAACACAAGCGGCAAGAAGAACGGCCACTGCATGAAAAAAGTTGAAGAATTACGGGAAAGACATCTTGAGCAGTGCAGGCCATGTATTTGGCGATCATTTCCTCTGCTCGGATAGAAGCTACTTTTGTAAGTCAGATGGTAGTGATCGTAATTATGTGACAGAGCTCATTGAAAAGTGGTCTGCACGATAATATATCTGGTGTAGTAAGACAGATGAGCAACCACAGCAGAAGTTTAACCCACGAGGTGTGCAAACAACCCTGTAGAACACTATAATTCTGCAGTAGCTAAATTCGTTGGTGGAAAGAGAACTAAGTTTTCCACTAGACGATCTTACTGTTAAATTTCTCTCTCTAGAAATTAAGTGGGCTATTCCAAGTTCGTTAAGGGATGGAGGTTTTAATCAAATAAAAGAATTAATTATAATTCCCTTATTTTATTTACAATAATTACAGCAAAATTCTCTGAACTCAAATTCTCACAATAAATTGAAATCACTTACTGTTCTCAATTGACACGAATTAATAAAATTTATAATTACGACAAAGAAATCAATGAAATTAAATCATTAAAGATCACTCCCTATAGACAAGTGTATCGACCTATTCAATTCGAATATTGACTGTTTGAAAACCATTTATAAGGAAACTCTCAGTTTGGCGCACGTTCACTGTTCCCACTAAGTAGTAACTGAGATTCGCGTAACAAAACTACGTCACTCAAGGCGGGACCCAGGCATGTTATCCATGCATGCTCAGATATAAGGGAACAGCCAGGACATTGACCAAGAGAAACGAGTTGGATGTTTAAAGCGATAAGACCGCGGCTACCCTCACACCCGCTGCTTTGACAGACACTCATCCTCATTGGAGTGCGTGCGCGAAATGGGCATAGCAACAACCACGTAACCCCCCCCCCCCCCCAACATCTTCCGGCGAGAAAATCGCGTATTTTTGGCCAAGTCCCTCCGACTCTTTAACAAGGATTTCCGACTTCCATGAAAGGAGATGGGGACCGGAAGAACTCAAGAAATTAAACTCGAGGTATATAGTTGTATTGATGTAAACAAACTTATTTGGTTGAATTATTAAATTCATTTTCTAAAAATACACTTTACGAAGTTTACTTATAAAATATAGATCAGTCAGTATATAACTGAAATGTTTCTTTCAGTTAATGATTACTATAGATTAATTATTTCCTCCCCCCTTCATGACTGCGCGCATGTCCCTTTAACAAACGACGTGCTTCTAATCTGCCTTCGGTCAAAGAATAGCTGGATAATTAAATTGACAACAAAATAAAATAACAAGAGGCCAACAGTTTGGTAAAAATGTGGTTTTTTATAGGACACCATGGTATTTTCACATACATTATATAACAAAATTGGAAAAGTCTATTTTCACATCCTGAAATACTTACATTTATACGCCAGTTGGCGAACATGTATTGAAAATTATAATATTTATTTATAAAATTACTGAACATTTTTTCCCCCCAAATCACACAATTGTTCGAGGTATTATAAATCCACACGAGATGGCGAAGACAATAAGGGGAGAGGAGAAGAGTGTGCATAAGTCGAATAATACTTACAAATCAGCTTCTTTCCTAACATTCTAAGATACCAACCACCCGATGAACTATTAATGATATGCCTCATTTGTATCCTGGTCGTCGTGATTTTTATATCTTAGTATTTTCTGTATATGAAAATAATACAAACACAAATTAACTACCAAATGAGGCAAAATACTGCCAGTCAAGTCAAAATACAGAGCTCGACACTAACAAAATTTGCCTCAGTTAAGATAGTATCACTTGGTTGAGATTTTAAAGTTGTCATAAGTATCACGTTTATTTGGATGCTGGATAGGATAAAACGGCGCAGTCACATCCTCTATACTCTCGGTGTTACATTTTCACTTTTTGTCACAGATAATTGCACCAACCAGCCGTACAATATTACAAAAACTAACGTCTCGTCCATAAACAATAAAAGGATCAACTACTAAAACTATTTACAAAAATAAACATATGAATTTTTATTTCAATGGTACTCCAAGTCAGTTGAACAAATTACATTAAATTGAACACACACACACATCATACAGTAAAACAATGCCATGACAGTTTTATTCATACCAGGCTGAAATGTCATTCGCAGAAAAAAAAAGTAATCTTAAAAAGGAAAAATCTCTACTCTAAAGATAAGACAATTTTTTTGAGTAAGACTTCATCGTACGTAACATGCTCTTACAATAGAATTATTACATTAAGTGACTTTAAGTGAATTAGCGACTCGCACATGGATCGTAAGTACACCACCAATCATAATAACATCTGTCGTCTTTGAAGCAGTATGTTAAAATAAACCAGTTTGCATGTAACAACGCTAAGTACTACTAGGAACACAGAAAATTGTCAGAACTTGTGATGTGCTCTCCAAACTTTATTAGCATCGGAAACATTTTGTCACCATGCATTGTTTGATTATCATCAAACTGATAACTATACCGCAGCCTAAAGTTAATGCAGTGCTCGTATCTAACAGTTATGACTTAATGGCTCCTTTGCCGCATGTCCAAATAACTTTAGGTGGGTTGTTAACATATTTTATGTGAAGTTAAGGCACTTTTAAAATTTGTACTTTTAGCATGTAGCAACGTGAAGTGGTCTCGAGGAAGATAACGGTATAGACAAGCATACGTTTTAGTGGCAAGTGATGGGAATGCTCTTAATTTCAATTCCGGCACTGAGATGAAGTAAGAGTTATGTTTCCACACTTTGGTAAATTAAATTATTCTCAAGTGCATAATATTGTATAATAAACTTATTAAACCTTCTATAACTACTTTTTATTTAATTACTGATTCTAAATAAAACATTAAAAGTCATGTATTCTCACATTTTACGTGGAAAAAAAAGTACCTCGAATAATGTATTATAAAACATCCATCTGCCAAAATCTTGTAAAAAAAATAATTTTTAATGCGTTCTTCAATAGTCAACAATAAAAGTTATGTAACCACCATAAACTGAATTCGGGGATACATACTTTTTATTGTACTGTTATATGCCTCACGTATTTTGTTTTCTACTATCATAACGTCTCCATTGATAACCAGCGTCGCGTAAGTTACTGAAAATTTGTGTTGGGGGGTATTGAAATGTCTTCGCAATATAGCAAGCGTACAGAGCGATTTCATTAAGGACGCCTCTACGAGTTATCTGTTTAAGTGCGTAGGATTTGAAATTAAATACGAGCGTGCCGACAGAGGCGATGCGAGTACTTGGTGCAACACGAGTGTTCAAAAGAAAGGAAAAAAAAAAAAAAAAAAAAAACAGAAAATGCGACAGTCGGACGATCATCGGGCGCCCTCGCCGTCGGCGCATTTGGTCGAGTCCACGTTGGAACCGGGCGAGCTCACGCCTTTGGCTTCCTCGACGGATCGCAGCGAGATCGTGCTCTTGGTGTCTTCGGCCGAGGAGACGTTGCTGTTCGAATCGGCGGATGGGTGGCGCGAGGTGGCGCCACTGTCTTCGGGTGGGCTCGCGACGTGCGTGCTTTCAGCGGGGTTGCGATGGGAACCCGTTACGGTGTCATCTTTTATGTCTGGAAGATTCAGGTTCCCGTGCTGGGCTTCATCTTCAGGACCCGCTGGACTCCGGCTCTTGACCTCCTCTTCTGGATCTTCCTTGCTGGGGTCCAGAGTGGAACATGAGTCCTTCCTCTTGGGGTCCGTCGTCATGATAGAAGACTCCTTCTTCGTGGTATCTCCTGCGGCGCATACAGAACCTCTCCTGCTGTCAGCGACCATGTGGAAAGGCAGGCTCGTCTTGGTCACGTCTGGGGGCGAGCTCGGCTTGGTGCCGTCGTCGTTCACGAACGCCATGTTGAGGGCGCCTTGCTTCTCAAACGGGATGATACGGTTGTCGTAGGAGCCGCAGTTTTTCTTCCTCGAGTAGAGACCCATGCACGCAGCGACGCACAATGCCAGTCCCAGGATGATGGCCAGCCACCTGGTGGTGTAGAAGGTGTTCACCATGTTGTTGAGGGAGTGGAGGAGGACCAGATTTTTGTCGTTCACCTCAATACCCTGCGAATATAAAGCACATTAGATCTGTTCTATCACTGTTTATCGTTTTTAGAAAGCACATGAACGATAATAACTAACTCGCTTGCAATAATGAGGTGAACAATTATGCCATGAGATACTTCACGAAATCAGTGTGAACACTTTTTTCTTTAATTTTTTGAAATTAGTTGAATTGTTACGTAGTTTTTATTGTGACCGCCTCCACCCCCCCGAACATTTATAATTTTAGCAAAGTATGTCTTGAGATTAATCAGCCAACACTTTACAACATTTGAAAATGAGTTTGTTTGCTTTGTTTAATTTGTATGTTCAACATACTGTGCAACTGTAATCTGACTCGTGAAAGTGTAAAACTATTGATTTTAAAAATGTTTTGTTCGAGAGAAGTGATGCCACAGGTAGATAATGAGTACGCGTTGAGCACTGCTCAGTACAAATATTATTTTTTGTCCTCCGGCATGCATAGAAATTTACTGTCGGTTTGTCATGACCTCGTGGTTGCATGACCTCCACTCAAGGTTTTCCAAGGCGATTACTGAAAACACCAACATTTCGTTTTATTTAGTTTCACGTGTCTGTATCTTATACATAGCTTGAATACAACTACCGTTTGGTACAAACATTTTAGATACACATGAGAGGTACTGGATTCCATGATGAATTTTCGAACAGAAATAAGTTTCTTGGCGAAAGATTGTATGTTAATTTATTTTCCATGCGTATATGTTGTTGGGAAACTAGGTTTCTTGCTACCAAGGGTGCCTAGCTTTAATAAAGTAAGGCGACACATTTTATGGCAGTGCTATTTGTATGTACAATCTTTGTTTATTAACAAAGATTGTACAAGGTAAGTGCTGAGCGAAAAGATTAGGTTTCTACTTTATCCAAGATCCCATGTTTAATACACAGCTCAAGCATGTATTTAAATCTCAACAAGGAGGGATCACACAAGCACCGAATTGGAATAGGGGGGAAACGAACTCGCATGTGGTATTAGGCACTTTTTATCGTGCCAGCTGCCACCCCTTCTACTCACCAAGTGCAATCCTGCGATAAGATGCAAAATGATATAAAGTTTTTGTTTATTTATTTTTATTTATTTTGTCTCACTAAAACGCAAAAAGATAAGAATAAAAATCTAACTCAAGAAAATAAACGCAGGGCATTTTTAATTATTATTTTCACTATAAAAATTAATTTATCATTTTTCGGTTTTGTTCTTATATCAAGCACTCCTCATCCACCAATTCCAAATACGTCTGTTAAAAATCTTAAGGGAGCGAGCGGCACGTGCTCCTTGTTCCTCCACCCGCCCCCTTCCACCCTTAAAATTCGTGCCTGACACGGATAGCCGGAACCTCGTGGCAGTCATGAACATCTACTGGGATTTTGGGTTAATGCAGCGTCTGGGATATCTTGCCAGACGTTTCGGAAATCATTACAGCTTTCAACATCGGGGAGACAATCCCTGACGATACTTTAGTTGGTCAGGTATTGTTTCGTTGATGACGGCAACTGTAATGACTTCCGAAACGTTGGGCAAGAAATCCTGGATGCGACTGAAATCAAAAAGTGCTATAAATGTTGCTTGATACATATTTGCAAATATAAAATGACCATATTTTGTTAGTCAGGGTGATTTTCACCATTCCTCGTTAACCTGACGGGAGCCCACGGTTGCTGTGGCATGCACTGTAAAAAATTTTGTAATTTTTACCGAGAAATTGTGTGTAATTTTACAAAAGCGTTTAACAGCACAAATATTTCTCTTGTAAATCTACTCGTTTGTAAAACTACAAGGGCCGTGTATGTAATAGACCTTCGGAAATGTTTGCACTATACTGACCCGTATCCACGAGCTTCAGCAAAATGGCGGACACTCAAAAACGTATTACCGTATATAGCCCTTCGAGCAAAAACTATGGGTGATGTAATGGTAGTTGCGTGCAGAAAGAAATCTGTTGCAAGTTTGAATAACGTAAAAAAAACTTCAAGCAACTCAAAGAATCATAATAAAATTATAATTTCAATAAAACGTGACCGTATTACTTATCAACTGTTGATTTTTCCTAGCTACACAGAACTCAAAATTGTATAGATGTATTCTTCTTACCCAAATAACTTACTTAATATTTTTACAAGTATTTACAGGTATATTTACTATAAAAATGAGTCTTAAGTTCGTAAATCAGGTTGGTCTCGAGGTTAAGGTTGCGGATTAACGGAGTGTAGGTTCTAATCCCCCATACTGACAAAGTGTAATTTTTTTGTTCGTAGGTTATATCTTGACAATTTTTGGTCATTCCCTGTTATTAACTCATCACGTTTGTTTTCTAGAAGAAAAAATGTATACTTCTCAATGATGTAAGATGAAATACAAGGCTATCATTTGTAATGTTACAAGTATATGCTTCGCAGATTTTACAAGAAAATTGTTTGTAGTTTTACAAAGGATTCTCTTGGTAACTGGGTTTCCAAGAATTTTTTTTGTGAAAGTGCAAACAAATTTTTAGAATGTGGCACATAAATTAACGCTGGTCACGTTCGTTGAGGTACGCAGGTTCCTGGAAGATAATATTGATAAATCAAGAAAGACCAATTATATATAACAATTCCTGCCTACTTTGTGGGAAAGTATTTTGACGGAATAATACATTCCTTTGGCGCGTGATATCTTACGTCCTACTAAAAAGTGCAAAGTTACGACCTAAAAAATAGCCTGACAGTAATGCATCACGTTGACAAAATATTTCCCCGCAAATTAGCGAAAAATATTATCTAGGATTGACGTTTCTTAGATTTCCTATTCGCTTCCACAAACCTTCGTCAATGCGTTTAGTGTTTATTCGCGTACGGTTAACAAGACAATCGAAACACCTGAACGAACAGGATCTGCGCCGCTCGTTTCGGGACAGTGGTTACAGAAAATTGTTCCTGAGGTGCTGAATTAGTTCTGACGTCGCTTGTGCCTCATTAGCTCCACAGTCGTCGCGATCCCGATCGCCGAGAACTGGTTCCCCGTACACTGTTGCTCTTTGCTGGTGATTTCTTTACGCGAGTTGTGCAAGCCGTCATCACCTCGAACATCGTCGCTGTCGATACGCCTGAAACACTCGCAGTCTTCGATACACTTGCCCCGACTAACAGTGCTCCAAAAAAATCTCCACTTGCTGAAACAGCGAGATCTTCCGTTTCGCCTCACCTACGCGCTAAGCAATAATTCGCAAATTCACCACATCAGTGTATGCATACAGTGAGAACAGCAAGTGGTAAAGTTTTTTCCCATCCACCCACGGTAGCATTCCTGCATTTCCTTAGGAAAGAGTCAAATGTGTAGGCAAGTTGCCAAATTTGTATAGTGGCGACGTTGAGCATTCCGATAGTTTTAGCCTGATGTGTGGTCTATTTCCATGCGATGTATACATCCCATTACAGTTTAGGAAGTATACCAGAAATATTTTTTACAGTGTACGTCTGGCACACTGAACGCACGAATACGTACTACACCACCTAGAGTACTGCAGACTATAGGCTTTTCACGGCAAAACGAGTACTTTCGAAATGAACATTGCGAAAATGACGCTGCCCCTACCTGCATATGTTTTAGGGCACAGTGGGCGGCATGCGCCCAAAAAAGTTGGTAACGAAAGGAAAGTATATCCATCCATGTCTCTACGCTAAATTAAAGTGTTAGGTTAAATATCTGCTAATATTGAAACCATTTGATTTGCTTTCAGGTTTTTAAAATGCATAATACAAGTGAAAATTATCAAATTTGTGAAATATTCACTTTCTTGATAATTTTTCAGTTTCACTTCACCGACGCATTAGTAAAGTGAACAGGCTCACAGAAATATTAATTTTTCATGTGGTGGAAGAGTAAACAACGCGCACACTAGTAAATCTTAAGCAAGACTTTCGGTTTATCGTAAACATCCTGCAACGTCCTTCAATGCAGTACCAAACGACAGTCGCAGTGCACGAATGATCAGTGCTGCCACCTCACAAAGATGTGCTCAAGAACATACGTCTTTTACATTATTGTGATGACCACAAATGTGCGTACCACACCCTTGTAAATTGAGTGGCCCTGAGAACCCCGACATGGCGTGCTAGCGATGACAGGAAACCATGACAAATGGATAGACAATATGGCTGGTGGGGTCTATTCGACAGGACAAGTATGTGTGAGGGAGAATGGAGACCTGCCAACTAATTAACCAATGAGAAACATTGGTATAGGCTGTTCACGGTCAAATGAGCACTTTTGAAAGACCTGCTTAAGATCTACTTATACGCACGTTGTGTATTCTTCCGCCTTAAGTAAAATTAACATTGCCATGGGCCTCATCACTTTATTCGTGCGTCGGCCAAGTGAAACTGTGTGATTATTAGATAAGTAAATATTTTACACATCTGCTCATTTTTACAATTCGAGGCTTTAAAAAACACAGAAAGCCAAATAAATAATTTAACTTATCACAATTGTTTACCCAACACTTTTTATTCGACGTCAAGATATGGAACTACTTTCCCTCGATCGTTACCAACTTTACTTGGCTCATGTCACTCAGTGCGCTCGTTAAAATATATGCAAGCGTGGGCAGCGATTTTTTCTAAGGTTGATTTCAAAACAGCCTTTATAAGGCGGTTCACGGTAAAGTGAGCACTTTTGAACCTCTAGTTCCTTTTCCATTCAGCCATTTTTTATCCTTTAACCGCCTTTCTAAAATAAATATTGCCGTGTAAGTAATAAACACAGTGTGTAAATGCCATCGCACTCGAAAGTTTATTGCATATTATTCCAAATTAGAGGGCTTCTAAAAGTGCTCACTTTACCATGAATATCCTATAGGGGATGGAAAGGTTATGACATTGTGATGGGTTGGAGGAGGGTTGGTCATCCGCTGGACATGGTGCTGGGGGGGAACATACGGAAACGCAAGTTTTCAACACACCTCGTCCATCCACATGGCCGGGAACAGTCCTTCCGAGACGTTCCTCAGCACGGACACCTCCGGGATTCGGGTCAGGAACATGTTGAGCTGCACCTTCCTCGAGCCGCGCAGTGGTATGCCCGTCCTCTGGAACCAACCACACACCACCGCCTCTCAGCTGACAGCGCTTCACTGGCAGAACCATGAAGGGAACGCCATCCCGCACGAACAAGGTACACAGTGCCCAGCAGACGTCTCTCTGGAGACGCCCCCCTCAGGCCGCCTTCCGATACTCACTGATTTCACTGGTCAGTAATTTCAGAAGGCACTGATGGCCACTGTTGGTCGCGTCTGAGAGGCACCCTGTGCGAGGCTACAACCGTTACTGATATCGCGGATTTTTCTGCCGCTAAAAACGTCAGTGTTGTCGGGTAATACCTACGTTTGGCAGGAAGTTCAAGGCATGTTCAAGGAAATTATACTCACGGAAGGTACAGGTGCTGAGGCAGACACTTACAATATTGTCGTGCCATCAGAAGATGCCCAAGAAACAGCATAAGTTGAATAACATTTCTACTGTTTTAGTCCAAATGCTATATGAAAACTAGTGAGGTTAGTGTGTCCGCCATACCTGTTTATATTTATCTGC
Source organism: Dryococelus australis (assembly GCA_029891345.1). Taxonomy (NCBI): domain Eukaryota; kingdom Metazoa; phylum Arthropoda; class Insecta; order Phasmatodea; family Phasmatidae; genus Dryococelus; species Dryococelus australis. Next base: position 96,629,986 of record CM057003.1, read on the forward strand.
ATGCGGGAATACTATTACCAGAAGCTCCGAAACAATAAATTCACTGACGAAGAGAAACATGTGGTAACAACGGCAAGGACGCACCACCTGCAGTTTGCGAGACAGCTGATAGCATGACCAGCGCTTCGCGCGCATCTCTTTCTCTCCTTGCGGTGTTAATTCCAATCTCCCCTTCGAGATACAAACCCAGACGTCTGCCGAGCACTGTACCTGGTTCGCGGTTTATGGAGCAATTGCGATAGCCACGCTTGGTAAGTTTGTTTAAAGTCGTGTGTATCCTTTCATAGCGACATGGAACTATAAAAACGTCATTGAACTAATCTAGTTCTCATCCCTCCATCAGATGATGATACAAAAATTTTAGACACAAATTTCGTTAGCCGATAATTTAAATATTACCTATGAAAAACGCGTTAAGAAATTTTACATGTCTAATAATTATTTCCTCATTTTAAGGGTTTTCTAAATATTTTTCTGGTGTGGTACCTGGCATTAATGTTCAAAAACAAAGGAAAGGGATTAGAGAATTATAGAATTATATATTTTGCTATATGAAAAATAGTAACGTGTTCCACTACGGCTTAAAATGATAGATTGCCAAAAATAATATTTGCTGGAAAACCATGACATAGTTCTCCCGTAGTTAAATTTTAAGTTCTGCGATGTAATTCAATATTCAGTAAACCAGAAGTAAAACAGTAATCGCTTATCTGATCTCAGATAAATTACTTTATTACATTCATACGGCTTCTAGGAACACTGAATTTATTTTATATAAAACTTTGCGATGAAGATTGTATCCTCAAAACATAAATAAAAATAATAAAAAAGTAAAACAAATTTTTAACGCTTTTTAAGTACGGAAATTCTTTTCATTATTCCTTGCTAACTCCATTGTAAATTTATCAGTCAGTAGACACTGATAATTTTAAAATCTAGGCAGTTACAGAAAGTGACTTTTTTCAAAAGTTGACTTCGGAAGTGCTAACTTATTGATGAACTCATCACTACAGTTAAACATAATCAGTTTCAGTGGCACTTCGCGAAGGTACTCCCAGGATTGGATCGTTTTTTTTTTGTCATTACAATTACATGATGTACGATAGCCTGATGACTATTAGTTAAATCGCCTGCTTTATACTTTGGATAAGCTACCTCCAGGAACAGCTCAAATATTGATTAAACAAACCTTACTATTAAAACAAACGTCAAACGCATTCGCCCCTGAGGTGTCGGATTCAACCCTAGACCGTCTCTTTAGTAGGACTCCCGAGATGAATATACAAATCTTATTGACCTTTCTAACGCCACCATTTTTATGCCTGCTGGTTAACTGTGAAGGAGGCCAGCTTATAATAAAATACAACTTAAAGTATTCATATAAATTCAGCATGTGCATCCATTGCTCACACGAGGAATCAAACTTAAAACGTCATTGTCCGGGGGTGAGACCTTAGCGACTTCAGCCCCGGAGATGGCCAGCATTTTAATGCTGTTTAGTATAGATCTACACGTTAGCAAATTCAATAAAACAACTAATTTAGTCTATAATTACACTTTATCCTTTGTACTTCATTCTTTAAACTTTATGGTTTATACTTTATTTAATCTGCTCAATCCTTTACACTATACTGTGCATCGTTTAAACTTTATTCTTAGAACTACGTTCTTTACACGTAATTATTTATACTTCGATTTTGCACTTCATACTTTATACTCGAATCTTTGCACTTCATTCCTTTTTACAATTTATGGGAATGGCGGGGTTTCAGATCACTAAGTGAGGAAGAGTGATATTAGGTGGCTTTAGACTAAAAAAAAATCGGAATAAATAGCCATACAGGAGGCCGGAGAGCCTAGCATCTTTTGTTTTTAGTATGATTTAATGATTGGGTTATCGTTTCAAGATTGTCCAGAACATCGTTCCTCACTTAGTGATCGGAAACCCCGCCATTCCAGTACTACAAATCATTATTTATACTTTATTCTACGATGGTCAGACTCGTGCATCATGCTAAGATGTAAAGAAAATTGACTCTCTGCCTTCTCCCTCTAAAATATACATGACATACACATGTGCTCATTAAAATTTTTAAAGTACACTTTACCGGCTCCACTTCAAGGAAGGTCTCGTGTTTCCGTCTTTCTGGACTGATGCCTTCGGCGTATTGCAAGTATTCTGGGTCAGCCATGTATAAATGAGGGTAGCTGAGGATAACAGCAACTCCTATGACACAAAAAAAAAATCTGTACACAATCATGCCAAGAAGCTGGTAGTGCGGCAACACGTGAGTAAAGATATTTGGGTGGTTCTTAATAGCGAGGTCTTGAAAGCTGATGAGGGTGATTGAGGTGAGTATGGAGCAGCGCCGGAATGAAAAGGCGGGGGAAACGGGAGATCCCCGAGAAAACCCGCCAACTAACGGCATCGTCCGACACGATTCCCCCATCCGAAAATCCGGGGGCGACCCCGCCGGGAATTGAACTCGGTTCGCCTTGGCGGGAGGCGAGCGGACTAACCGCTCGGCCACCGCGGCCCTTGCGGTAACACGTGTTTTTTCTTCAAACTTGTAGCTTTATTCCGACAATCATCAGCGAAAGTGTTGGAAAATGGTTTCTTAAAGTATTTTAAGTTCCAGACAACGTTGCCTGCAGTGTTTCTCATAGGAATAATTAAAAATTCTCGGCTTCTCCTACTAAATGTCTCGAAACGACATCGAACGAACGATTTGCAAACTTAACGTATTGTAAAAACAAGTGTAGGCTAACTTTAGCAATTTTGACGTATAATTGGACAATTCCTGCACAAATGAGGAATCGGCCCCACATTGCGTGAATACTGTCACCGTCTACGAATAACTGTATGCTTACATGCATGAAATAACTATGCTTACATGCATGAAATAACTAACTTTCAGACATGTAACATTGCGTATCGCAGTTAATTTTTGAAATTTTATAACAATTTATAAATTAGTGCTGTAATTTCGTGTACATGTACAATACTTAAAATTAAGGAATAAAATGGCTTAGTAGACCAGTATATTTTAAAAGACTAACAGTATGAAGAAAGCTTGTTATAGCGAAAATGATAGTGTTTCCACGCTGTTCCATTGGGGAAAATTTTGTATTTTACTGTAGTGTTTAGTGTATGCTTATCCTCTGTAATAAATGTCACTACATTAAAAAAAAGTATGTTTGTGATTATGATTTCCTGCGTCATAGATTTGTAAGCAATGTTTATGTTTAAAAACCCATAAAGGTACCTCATTTCATCTGCATATAATAAGTACCGTATCAATAATACGGGATTGTTTACGTGTGCTCAGCGAAATACGCAAGTTCAGCTACCGAATTAGAATAAATATAAGTAGGTTTGTGATTTATATTTTCCTGATTGAAATCCCGGCTTCAAGTACCGCTCAGTCCAAAACTCTGGAGCGGACTCGGAAGACTGAACGTACGTTATTTAAAGGGGGAAAAAACTGTAGGCCTTTTTGGTGGCCCCTTTGGGCTCATGCGAAAATTATCGGTAGAATTAAGAGCGAAAACCTCCTGGTTTCTCATCATCGTTAACTGTACACTTAAAATGATTTGTTATGTAAGTGTTACATACACATATTTTAGTAATTACGTCTTCAAAGGGAAAAATTAATGTCTGTAAACTGTCCGCCTAGCATTATATGTGTACTTTTTTACGGCTTACGTTATGCAAGTCTACGGCTGATGACGTCAAAGCCACTGTAAGCACAATTTACTGAGCACAAAACAAAGACTTCAGTTTCCTGCACTTAAAGAGGTAAATTACAAGCTAAAGAAATTTCTGTCGACCATCTCTCATGGGCTTCCCTAACGTACAAACGATGCATCTTCAAAGTGTCCTCGCAATTACTAACGTGCGAGCTGTTCCGCCGTAATCACAAGCCAGCGGAGTCACATCAACAGATAACTAATCACTGGTTGGCGTCGTTACGGCCATTCTTTTTTATTACAGTAGACAAACCGGTGTTTAGGATTTGAGTGGCCTTTAATTATTGTTTGACGCTCGCCAGTAACAATGTGCCATGCATAACACACCAAAAAGGCTAAATTAATGTGGAAATATTTTTTAATGATTATTTAAAGCATACTATCTCTAAAACGTTATTGGATATCTATAGAGCAAGTGGGCTGTACGTTGTGTACGAGATGTTTGCCAATTTGCTTTTTAAAACACTGAATTCCACCAAGAAAAACGTGCAAAGGAAAATTCTTAGAATGTTTTTTGTAAAGTCCGTTCACGATAAAGTGGGCACTTTTTAAATCAACATTAGAAAAAAAGTCACTGGCCCTGCATGTATATATTTTAACGGGCGCACTGAGTGACATTCGCCCAGTAAAGTTGGTAACGAATGATGGAAAGTAGTTCCATATCTTAACGTCGAATAAACGGTGTTAGGTAACCATTTGCGATGACTTAAATTATTTATTTCCCTTTCTGCTTGTTTAATGCATATAAGCGTTAAAATGAGCAGATTTTTAAAATGTTTACTGTCGTAATAATTTTACAGTTTTATTTGACCGACGCATAAATATAGTGCTGGGGCCCGTGGCAATGTTAATTTTACATAAGGCGGAAGAAGACACAACGTGCAAACAAGTAGATCTTAGGCAGGGCTTTCAAGAGTGCTCATTTTATCGTGAACAACCTATAGTAAGTTCTGAGGGTCGAAACAATCCTACTCCAATACCAAGATCACAATGTTCTGTAATTTGCTAGTTGTCACAGAAGCAATATAAAACTGGCTGACGTTTTTGTGTTGAAATAACTGCCTCCTTTGTGGTAGAACCAGTGTACTCTGTTGTCAGTCAGTAGAAATAATAGGCTGGTTACAGTTGCAACTACAATCGCAGCGATAAAAAAAAAAAAAGTGTGTCAACTGTAAACCTACCACTGCTGTTGAGTAACTGCAACGGGTGCATTCTTCTCCGGTTACAAATGGCTGGGCTTTGGTAATAGCGTATTTTTATCTATTACCGGAAGAACCGTTCACCGATAACGGGGTTGTTGTAATGAGCATTGAATTAACGCTGCTATTTCCTCGTAACTTCGCAACAAACACAAGTCATGTTTGCATTACTTTTATAGGAAGGCTAAACAGTTCCCGAGGTATAAAGTTTTCTGCATCTGTAAAAAGGAAATTGTTTTGCCTTTTCGTATTTACGGCTGACGCGTTTTTGGGAGTACAAGGGAACGCTTATCCAAAGCAAACCTTAAACCCTGAAGGGGCCACGGTGGCCGAGCGGTTAGCCTGCTCGCCTCCCGCCGAGGAGATGGATTCATCCCCGGCCGGTCACTCCGGATGCTCGCATGTGGGAATCGTGCCGAGCGATGCCGTTGGTCGGCGGGTTTTCTCGGGATCGTACGCTCCCGCTGTTCTTTTATTCCGGCGCTCCTCCATACTTACCTCGAATCACCCTCATCGGCCCTCGGCGTCTTAAGGTCTCGATGTTGAGAGCCGCCCACATCTCTTCACTCACCCGTGCGCTTGAAGATCGTAAAATTACAGTCTTCTGTGCAATCTATGCCAGGCGTCTCATCATCAGGGCTGGCTTGCACGATCCTGAGAACAGCAAATAATTACCGCTTAAAGCAAAATAACGCACCTCCCACAAATTTCGCAACGCGGCTTTCGTTGCTCATTAATTTCAGTCTTAATATGTTGTTTTCCACGTCACCACAGAACGCAGAGACGAATTGGCATGACAGTCCGTCTTTAAGGGCCCCGCCTGCCTGAAGCTTTTCCCCCGCGTTTCAGGCCAAGAAGCCCAAGAGCTGGAAGGGCGACACTGCCATGCGTTACAGGCGCGCTATCGCCGCTACGCGCAGGACTCCGAACTGGCGTACGGCGTTCTCGTCGGACTGTGTGTGCCTATGGGACTTTCAGCGACGATATAGGCTGTTCACGGTACAATTAGCACCTTTGAAAGCCCTACTTAAGATCTACTTGTATGCACGCTGTGTATTCTTCCGCGTTGTGTAAAGTGAACATTGTCATGGGCCTCATCACTTTATTCATGCGTCGATCAAGTGAAACTGTGAAATTATTAGAAAAGTAATAATTTTTTAATCTCCTAATATTTACAAACTGATTTATTTAAAAAATAAATAAACAGAAAGCGAAAAAGATATGTAACTACTTTCCATCTATCGTTACCAACTTTACCGGGCGCATGTCACTCAGTGCGCCCGTTGAAGTATATGCAGGCATGTGCAGTGACTTTTTTCTAAGGTTCATTTCAAAAGTGCTCACATCATCATGAACAGCCTTTAATGAACATAAAAAAGTAGTTTCTTCAGCATTATTTAAAACTGACAAAGTTACATAACCGCTTAGCGTGTGTACCAAAGCAAACGTGTGGTCTTACCAGCGCAGGGCGAGAGGTCCAAAACGCCGCCCTTGAGGCACGTCCTGTAATCGGGCCTGCCGACGCAGTAACACTTGTTGTCGGGATACTTCTCAGGATCTCCCAGGAGCGCCGGGTCGTTCACGTACCGCAGGACCGGCAGCCCTCTGAACTCCGACTTCCGCTCGAATTTCAAGGTCACCGACCTGAGGACGACAAGCCCGGGGTAGCGCGACACAAAGAGTCCGGGAAACACTGACGAACTACCCCATCACATTTCGCATTACTGAACCAAGATAAACTTCACAGACCTCTGGAGCCGCGGTGGCGTAGCAGCTAGAGCTCGCTTCCCACCTAGGGGAAGCGGGTTCGATACCCGTGCAAGGTCGCTCCCGGATTTTCGCACTCGGAATTGGTGCTCGTTGGTGGATTTTCTCGGGGTTTTCCCATTTCTCCCGGCCCTTGCAGTCCGGGGCTGCTCCGCACTCGCCTCGCTTAACCCTCTTCAGCTCTCGAGGCCCCGATGTTAAGAGCAGCCGAAATCTCTCCACACCTCAAAGGGGAGAGAGAGAGAGAGAGAGAGAGAGAGAGAGCAGTGATAAGAATGAGTTGAGGTATATGCTGTTCACAGTTAATTGAGCACTTTTGAAAGCCCTGCTTAAGTTCTACACTTCTTATAATTTTGTATAATTCTGCTATATGTAGGAATAATATTGCCGTGGACCACTTCACTTAATTCGTGCGTAATCCAGTTGGAAGATATGGAAATTTTTACTTAAAGCAAAACTGTTTTAATATAATACGAATTCGTGTTTTTATTTGTCTAAAACAATCACTGTCTTCAGTAGCCATAAAATTGCGTATTACGCTCTCATTATAACTTAAAGACTAAGAAGTAGTTTTATTAATTTATTACCAACTGGAGTCCACATGCCAGCGTGTACTGCAGCTTATTTGTAGTTAACAGCGATATTTCTCATAGGTTGATTTCAAAAGTGCTCGCTTTATCGTACACAGCAGTTAAGGAGGGAGGGGGCCGTGGTGGGATAATGGTTAGACCACTCACATCTTACCTAGGTTAACCGGGCTCGATTCCGGCCGGGGTCGCTCCCGGATTTTCACGCGTGGGAATCACGCCAACGATGGGGTTTTCTCGGGGTCTCCTGTTTCCTCTTTACTTACATTCCGGCGCTGCTCCATACTCACCTCGCTTCACCCTCGTTGGCTCTCAAAGACCTCGCTGTTAATAGCCCAGTCAGTGGCGCGTGGCGAACTGTCGCAAGGTAAGCTGTGTTTTCCTCTATGCTATATCTAGTCGTTTGCTAGTTTACATATCGGCCACTCAAACGTAGTACCGTAGTTGACGTCACGTCACGTATATAATGCGTGCATAGCCGCTGTCTCGTGAGTGGCTTCGGTACATTCAGTTTCTCTCGGCTCAACTCTGGTATCTAGTTCCTACTGCGTGCGCCGAGTTTGCACAGCTTTGAGCAAGCACCAGCTTACCTTGCAACAATTCATGACACGCCACTGGACCCAGTGGACACAATTGTGTAGATTGCGCGCAGTGTAGGTAATCTTTGGTTTGTACAGCACACTGCGAAGCTCGATGACCAATGATCGTACGTATGGGTAAATGATTCACAAACCTTCTTAAATATGCCTATAGGACATAACTAGTTGATATAACATACTGTCACACAATTGTAGCCGAACATAAAGCCTATAACCCACTGGCTGTGAGAACGAAACAATTGTTGTCTCATATTAAATACAGCATGCGTCATAAATTATAAATAGTTGTCAAATATGGTTATATTAGTGTAATAATGTTTGAAAATGAAATTGTGTTTGAGTGTTTCATGTATTGTGTATGTTTTATTTAGAAAAAAAATGTTATATTGAAACTGTGTGTGTTATTCATTTGCTTATTCTGTAGTTTGAATTTTTGAGTGGTGCCATAAAATTGCTAATGATCACCTCCACTGTTTATGGTTGTGTTACCATATTTACCTATCCTAACCTAACTTAACCTTACCTAGCGTAACATCCTAACCTATACGAACTTAACCTAAACTAACCTAACCCAAACTAACCTAACATATCCTAAACTAACCTAATCTCTCCTAACCTAACATCCTAACCTATCCTATTCCAACTTAACCTAAACTAACCTAACCGCTCATAACCTAACATCCTAACCTAACCTACCCTACCATACCCTAACCAGCAGCACCAGAAACCGTAAATTAAAGTAGTTTTCTTGAAAGGGTTATGAGGGCGGCAGGCACCTGCAGATGTCTGACGAGAAGGCGACCAGGGGGTCGTCGGGGGTGCGCAGCGGCGAGAAGAATATACCGTCGGTGCCGTTGACGCGGTTGCAGCGGGGCTCCAGCCACGCGGCCGTGCTGTCTTCGCCGTCGTAGGCGACCACCTGCGCCAGTCGCCTAGAGTCCGTCAGTCCCCGGTCCACCGTGTACCGCGCCTTCGACGTCCCGTTTTTCTGCGCAACACAAACACACATATTTCACTTCTCCACTGTCATTCCAGTCTATTCATGGTCACGTTAACCTTTTCCGAAGCCCTGCTAAAGATCTACTTGCAGGATAATCCTCCGCCTCATGCAAACAAAGCTTAACTGTGTCTAGAAAATTGCACCAACGGGACGAAGCACCACATTCGTGCTAATTGTTTATACGCTACCCACGGTAAAATGAGCACTTTTTAAAGTCCTGCTTAAGATCTACTTGAATACACGTTGTGTATTCCTCCGCCTTGTAAAATTAACATTGCTATGGGCCTCATCACTTTATTCATGCGTCGGTCAAATGGAACTGTAAAATTATTAAGATAGTAAATACTTCACAAATCTGCTCATTTTTACACTTCGGTGCATTAAAAAAACAAAAATCGAAAGAATTAATTTTAAGCTATCATAAATAGTTACCTAACACTTTTTAGTCGACGTTAGGATATGGAACTACTTTCCATCCATCGTGGCCAACATTACTGGGCGAATGTCTCTCAGTGCGCCCATTAAAATATATGCATGCAGGGGCAGTGACGTTTTTCTAAGGTTCTTTTCTAAAGTGCTCACTTTATCGTGAATAGCCTTTAATAATATTTTGCATGATAAATATTCATTGCTAATAATTTCAAACACACGTATTTTGGTATGTTTTTTACACATTAATTATAAATTAAAAATTTATATTTTATAGATAAGATATACTTAAAAGTCCCTTTTTAACAAAAACATGATATATTTGGGAAACAACCCGACTCGTCATACATGGAGTGCTTCTTCAAAGGTTTGATTTAAAATGTGTAAAGATACTGCGAATAAACAATATTATTATTATTATTTCTTAACCCTTTTGAAGGTTGCCCAGGGGATTTTGAAGGTATGTTGCAAAGCTACTTTGGAAGCCCCCAGTTGACGTGACACTATGTACGTACAAGTTGTCCCCAGTATTCATTCTCAGTGACATAGCAGTGAAAAGTGCCCATGTGATGGTAAAAGGACAACTTTTACAAGTCTTTCTCAGTCATATTCATTCATCGTGGTGGCATAGCAGAAATAAGTACTTATGCAGCAGAAGGAGACATTGTACAAGTTGTACCCAGTCGTCTTCATTCTCAGTGATGCAAACAGGGAGATGTACTTACATGGTGGTTGAATGTAAACTTGTACAAGTTGCCCTCAGTCCTCTTCATTTTCAGTGCCAATACATGGAGAAATAAATTACGCGGCGGTAGAAGAACTTGTACGAGTTGTCCCCAGTCGTCTACTCTCTCAGTGGCGCAGCATGGAGAAGTACTTACGAGGCCACAGCAGGAGCAAGGTCATTCTCAGTCCTCTTCATTCTTAGAGGAATAGCAGAGAGAAGTACTCACGTAGTGGTAGAAAGAGAACTTGAACGTGTTTTCGTCAGTTCTCTCCACTGTGTCGGGCATCTGGCTCTCGAGCTGGTCGCACACTATCTCCGCTATCTCCGTCCTGGCGTTGGAGCAGTTGATCACGGTCATGCCCTCGAACAGCAGCTGTGCTACTGTGCCGGTCAGGAAGATGGAGTCCGAGTACGGGAAGATCTCCGCGAGGATGGGCTCCATCATCTTCAGAGCGAATGGGAAGTACTTCTTCACTTTCAGAGCACTGCCCTGTGCAAACACAAATTTACTAAACATATCCGGCAATTAGTAATATCAAGTTTTGCTCTGACACGACCCTGATAACCCACTGTGGAAAAACTTATTGGCAGACGTTATATCTTTCGTGATTTATCATCACTTTATTATGGACACAGGCATGGATGAAGATCAGTAAGGCTGACTGATAGGTACTGAATCTTAATGCATATACAGTGCTACTGAGGGGTTAACTTCCCTTAACAAACAAATGTGCTTGATGCTTGCATCCAAAATAATATTCTACGACATGTTATGAAAAGTCTATCCCTACCTCTCTGCCATCCTTATTTCGAAGAAGAAAAACTCTGAGTTAATAAATGGAAAAGTATACAGAGAGAGAGAGAGAGCAGCAAGAAAATTAAAGAAGATCCCAGAGCAGAGCAAAGGAATGCCTGCAGGAAGGATGTGGATGAAATAATTCGTGTTACACCATTAAGAGTGGGATAGACCCCCGTGGGAACCCCGCGTCGAAGGTCAAAAAGCGAGGGAGCGATACGGGCGACACTAACACGCACGCCTAGTGCCTCATCGCTCCTACGCGCAGGGCGTGCAGTATTTCCTTTGTAACGCCGTACTGTGAAAATTAGATCTGTAACAGTGGGGTTTTATTACACGCGATGAAAGATCGCAGATTAAACTACGCCCGTATCTTTGTACTTCTCTTGCCGCTTAAGAAAACTGCATACGCAAGCTTTAAAATTGCTATACTTGACCATTTTCACGAATTTTTTTCTACAAGAATCCACATAATATGACAAGAGTGAAAAAATAGGAGCATAGATAATTGTTTTTTTTTTTTTTTTTTTTTTATCTTTTGTGACAAAAATTCGTATTTGCAGAACATGTATTAACCGATATACGCGTATTCGCGCAAACAACTATTTCACAAAAAATGCGTGGGTCCATCCCACTTTTAAAAGAATGTGGACTCAGGCCACTTTTAATTGAGGAACTGCAGAATAGTTGAGTATGTTTACCGGTTAGGATAATCGATAAAATTCTGCTTCTATGTTGCCTCTACCTGAAGTAATGCCACGATTTTCCAGTCTAATACCATCTGCGTCGTCAACACAAGATTCAAAATTTTTCATAGTAACAACTAAACAAATAGCTAGATAACTGGAAACTATCCGCGTATTACTCTCTCAAAAATACTTTAAATTAATTATTTTACAAAAATACCTCTACTTCTTTGGTGGAAGGTTGATCGGCGGCAGTCTGCAAGCTTAACTAACCGAACAAACGTGTGAACGGTACAAACATGCATGGCTTACACGGGAATGTTATTTCAAAAATCTAATTCAGATGCTTGACATGTAATCGGCATCAAACGAGATGGTGTGGTTGTAAGCCACTGGACTCGCATTCCGAAGAACACGGGTTCGATTCCCGATCCGGCCATCTTGATTTCTGTTTGCCATGGTTTTTCGAAATCATTTCAGGTGAACATTGGGATGGTTGATTACCACATGGCATGGCCAATTACTTCCCATTCCTTTTTTTTTTTTTGTCAGAGAAACCTGCACCATCTCTAATGACTTAGCTGTCGATTAGACGTTCCAATCTGCCTACCTATGTGTAATCAATATCATTATATTAAAAGTTTAAAATTTTCTGCTATAACATACGCAATTTATTCTATAATTGAAGGAATACAAAACATAGGGAAGATGACATATTGCTAGGTGTAAATATTGTATATAATAGCGTATATAATGTATAATAAACAAAAAAAAAAAATCCATACATGCTTGTTTCGAAAAAAATTATAAAGGCTGTTCGGAAAAACTCGCCCGAAATATTTTGGAATGTGACTTCTTGTTGAAAATGAGGTAGGCATTTTCAATACAACTTACAGCCTAGTTTAGTTCCTAAGGAGATTTACGCTCTTGAAAATCGAGATAAGAAATTGAATTTTTGCAAAATATCATAAACGGTGTGGAATTGAACTAAGATTCTCTGTGCAACTTTTAGTATTATCGGGATCTTCAACCTATATAAAAAAGGCGTTAATACATTTCGCTTCATAAAAGTAATTGGGGTGGCCACCCCCTTAAAGCAATCAATTTTTTTTTGCCTTCAAGTTTTATGAAATTTTGATGTTTTATTTAGTGGCACGTCCAACTTAACAAAAAGGTCCTCTTGTTACAAGTACCTGGGTACTGCAGCTTCCTTTTAAAACGCATACAAAATATTCAGCGGTGATGACACAATGCCTGGCTTGTAGGCATACTTCAAACGCGAGGAGGTAAACACATCGTAAGCAACTGAGTTGGAATTAGAAAAGTAATTGTGCTAGACTATAAGGTGTATTGCAAATGTCTACTACGTTTTTTAACAACGAATCGCCTCCCAAAATATTTCATGGGAGTTTCCGAACAGCCTATTTTTTCTTCAACGTACCAGTAGAGGTAGATTGATGATGGTGACATTTTCAGATGTTGACTTATTGCTGGACAGCTCCTGGTTGAAGAAAAACGTACTTTTCAGATTATAAGAAATAGTTTCGCCATCTTGGTTCTTCACTACGTCGACTCGTTCTATGTGCTCGCTATTTTGAACAGAGAAAGATAATGGTTTTTATATAAGTTCATACGTGCGGAGTATTTAACAGTCGCAGAGTCCAATAAAATAATTAATGTTCCTACAAGTGCACATCTGTAACTGGGTTAAAGATATGCATACGTAAAGAAGAAACAATTTGTGGTAGAAATAACATACTGCAAGAAAAACGTTGTTACAAGACAAAACTATGTCTATTAACTTGATACACCACAAATATATTCACTGATGTAGATACCAGCGACATATAACAACGAAAATAAATTACGACCAAACATTACTTCACTGTAACACAAAGAGCTAACGTGTTTTTGCGAAACATCTTAATTACGTTTGGGGGGGGGGGAGGTGGTTTTTGTACTGTGTATACATGTGCAGCTTTTATTTAGATAATGTGTCATGTAAATACTGTAATTGGTTTTATAAGTAATAAGCAAATCACTATTGTCACTGGACGGTCGGCATACTGTACTGCACCTCCTGATCCCGATACCCTGAACACTCAACCCATAAATTCCTCCCATAATTCCCCATGCAATACCAACATTCCATCCAGTCCATCGCTGTTTACGTAAAGAGGACAAATAATACTACAATATTTATTGCCCACGTAAAGTTGAAAATATGCCACCTTCGTCGCCATCTCTATACAGGCAATGATTTGGCACGATACATACCCAGAAAAAAATTGATTTAACCAACAAATTTCGTGATTGAATAGCTGCAAATAAACATCAAAGTTGCTAATTGATATTGCGATTAAATGGACACAGTGCGAAAAACAAGACTATGAGTCTTGCAACCAACAAACATGTGGGAGACTAAGTGACAGATTCTGTTACTGAATAGGCCTTTGCTACACAAGAAAACGTTGCGATGGTCAACTTCAAAATAACTTTAACGTAACTGACAATTATTTTTATCATATCTCTAATTTTCTGGAAATAGGGAAGCATGTTGGGGTTCATAATCTTAATTAACTTATGTTAATCTGAAAACCAAACACTCATAACCCATACAGGCGTGGTTATGATCTTCTATCGTATATTTACAGTCAGACATCATAACGTCTTTGTTACAATTATTTGAAAGATAATCAGAAGGCAATCTGCAGACATCTTAATGGTGGCGGGAATATTAACATGAAAAGGTGAATGTACATGTAAAAAGAAACTAAAAATATCTTAATACATGCAGTAATCTTAGCACAAGGAAAGGGTGTCACTATTTCGCAAAGGTTCATTGATTGAAATGTGTGTTAAATAAATTAAAATTACTGAAATTATAACTTTAATTTGCTGTTGGAATAGTCATCATGATTCTCGCCCCAACAACTTAACTCTAACTGACCCATCAGTAAGTAGCTCTTCAATTGGCATTTTATGTGCTAAAAGCACATGTTTTTGTCTTAAGATATTAAAATGCAATAAAATGTATTTTATATATATATTTTTTTTACTCTCTATGCTAGATGTAGTGAAGACGGTATTTTATTCATATGTTTTGAAATAGTGCCACATTGACAAAAAGTTTCACGTCAATGAGTGATAATGCATTTCGTTTTGAATATCCATTTCAATGAGCATGCATGTAAAGATAATGTTACGAATTACGTAATCTATATGAAAAGAGATGACTTTTCCAGGGTTCTTTGTTCAGCTGCAGCAGGCACAATTGGACGATTCTTTCTGTTCTAAGGTTACAAATGAGTTGAAATCTGGTATCAATCTGTCATATTTTTTCGAGAAAGGTGTCCTGTATTTTACAAGAAATAACAGCCGTGCCCATTAAATAGTGATTCCTTTGTCTTTGCTCTCCATGGTGCTCTCTTATTTCCATGATTCTGTGTTTGGAGGGCACCAGGAGGCGAGCAAGACATTTCAGAAGATCTCAAATTATTTTGCCTGGCCTACCCTCAAGAGCGAGGTGGGCGAATATGTACATTCGTGTGGGAAACATCGGACAGGCTGTGGTTTAGATACCAGAGGCTACTTGGCAAAGCATCCATTTCGACATTTTCGGTCCTCTGGTACGCTCCAAGAAGGGAAAAATCTGCATTTGAATTCTTTGGACACTTTCACTAAATTTGTGATTTTTCTAGCCCTTCGAAACATGAAGGCTACTACCATCGTTAGGGTGCTTAGTGAGCCAGTATGGAAGGTTTTTAGTACACCGGACAATGCCAAGTACTTCACCTCTACAGTTTTTTAAGGGTAAGTGTTTCAGGTAGGCCGTGAAGCATTTTACCTCCAGCCCCTATTTCCCTAAGGGAAACCAAGTTGAAAGGTTCAATAAGAACATGAAAGGCCTGTCTTCGAGATTTTTCTAACTCGTGATCAGACGTAATGGGACCAGGACATCGATTTTGCGAGTGTAGGTTTCAACAGTGCCCTACATGGATCAACTGGGATCCCTTCATCCTTGCCTTTCCTTGGTCGCCCTCTCTACAATCCTCTTCTTAAATTGTGGAGTCTTCCTCCCGTTCCTTCGCCCCTCACTGACACTGACCGCGATAAGTTGTTTGGAGAAGTCCACCGTCATTTTGGCGTGGCCAAGCAGCTTGTTAACTCTCGTCTGGATAAGTCTAGGACTCCCGTGTACGTAAAGGTGGAAGACACGATCTTGTGCAGGAACTTTTCGCTAGCCAACCTTTCAAGTTATAAAGGTAGCAAGTTCATCCCAAAATTTGTAGGTCCATATCGGATTCGCAAATTTTTGGGACCTAATGCCGTACAGCTATAGGCCGTTCACGGTGAAGTGGGCACCTTTGAGGCCCTAGTTACTTTTCTCTTTCTGCCATATTTTATCCTCTAACCACATTTCTAAATAAATATTGCCTTGTAAGTAATAAACAGTACGTTTATATTCCACTGAACTCGGAAGTTAATGTCTACAGCTAAACTAAAACACATTTTTCGACCATTATTCCAAATTAGAGGGCTTTCAAAAGTGCTCACTTTACCGTGAACATCCTATAGTTTCATTATCATCTGGCCGCACCTTTCGCAAGTCTCATATTTCCCACCTAAAACCTTATGTGTTTAGAACCTAGATGCACTGTTGTCTGCCTTGTTTGTATTTGTACTTGTATTTTGTATAAGAGTGCACATTGTTTAGCTTATCCTTTCTCCCTCCCTTTTCTTGGTTTTGTAATTTCCCCGATTTAACGTTTCTCCGATTTTGTGTTTTACCTGTCTTCCACCTGAGTTGACCCCCAGGAGAGCTCAGGAGCCTTAGTGGTGTCTGCGGAGTACAGCACCTGTTTGGAGCGGCGTTTTCTGGTCGTCTATGCTGCTGTGCATCCCCCCTTCCCCCATTTGCTACCGTTTGAGAAGAAACCCTACTTGGCACTTGGTTTCGACCCGGCTGCCCACCGATATGTGTCATGCCCGGGATGGGATTGCTTCGTCAGAATTGTGTCTGCAAGAGACAAAGACCTTTTAAATGTGCATTAACAGAAAGGTAGCAATATTATGCAAATGAGAAAACTTGAAAGTCTTGCATACTCCGCAGTGTAAAAATAACCAAGCAGGAAGTAAATAAGAAGTAACTACGAAAATTTTGGTAACATAACATAGCATAATTCAAATCAAAATAGTGTAAAACCTATAATTTTTCCCCCAATAAGCAAACCATACCCAAATATGACAATTCAAATAATTTATGTAAGTTGTATAACAATAAGATTACACAATACAATTACTTATAAAGGGCTTGAAATGCATTTAATGGTTAACATCTTGTCAGAGTTACCGGTATTACTGAAAATTTAAGTTTTTTCAGTATGTAGTCGTAATTTAAAATCTTCAATCAATATTCAGGGATTCTTTCTAGATACAGTTTCGCCATTTTTTAAACATGTATACGACATTTTCTTTTAATTTAAGTCACTCTAGCTTTCCTAATTGAAGTGACAGTTGAAGGCGTTGCCCTGCCAAGCCTGCAGTCGCACAGAGATTAAAATAAGAATCAACGTTTAAAAAAATCCTTTACAGAGCATCAATTTTAAAGATAACCATTTCGAACAAAAAGTGTTCTAAGTGAAAGTTCTTAAAGAATACTGGAGTATTAAGAAATCTTGCAAATTTTTATGTCCAATATTTCATGGAAGAATATGAGGCAATGGGAACGCATGCAGCTCACAAATACTTCAGATCATTCCACAGCTGTCACGTTTTAAGTGCCACATCATCCAGTATTTAAAGAATCAAGTACAACTATAAAGATGAGAGTAGTAGTTGATGCATCTGCTAAGTCAAGCAGTGGAAATTCCCTGAATGACACACATATTGCAGGGCAAACAATCCAAAAGGATTTATGTTCCATAATTATGAGTTTCCGCACACATAAAGTGTGTTTCGCAGCAGACATTTTAAATATATATAGACAAATCAGGCTCGATTCCCAAAATTATTACTTTCAGAAAGTCTCCACTCAATGAATACAAGTTTACTACTGTGACGTATGGTACTACCGGTGCACCTTTGGGCTTATGGAGCATGTCTTTATGTGAGGTCAAGAAACGAAAAGGGAGGAACCATGGTCAAATTCCAAGTTTCAAATCAAAGGCTGCACCATTAAAGAGAATTTCTTTACCACATCTAGAATTGTGTTTTGCCCTTTTGCTAGCATGATTGTTCAAGAAGGCCAGAAGTGTAATAAACCTCACTATAAGTCAAGCTATTCTGTGGACCGACTCTACAATAGTTTTGGCCTGGCTGTCGGCATTCTATACAAAATGGAAGACGTTCGTCGCTAACAGGACGTCAGAAATTCAAGACAGCACATCAGTGGCTGAGTGGAGACATATGTCCTCAAGAGAAAATTCTGCTGATATAATTTCGCGAGGAGTCTGTCCAGATGAGCTTGTTGAAAACACCTTGTGGTGGCATGGTCCATCATGGCATTTAGACTCCTTCATACCATTGCCTACAAGTACACAGCCTATCGTTCAAGATGCACCAGAAGAACATAAATTTAAAATAAACCTCTCCATGACCATACTAGATTTTATCATAAAGAGATTTTCAAGCTAACCAGGCTCCAAAGGGTGATAGCATATTGTTTCTGGTTCTCACATAACTATAAATTACCACATTCAATGCGCAAGACTGGTCCACTTGAACTGGAATAACTATAGAAATCATTACATACATGTATCAGAATAGCCCAGTAGCAAGAATATTCAAGTTAAATTCATGCCCTGAGCAATTTCCAGCAAACATCCAGCAAGAGCAAACTCAATTGCCTGAATCCATTTTTGTGCAAGCCCAAGTCCTGCACATTGGGGGCCAGCTCCAGAATTCTAAGCTTCCTTTTGAAATAATTCTGCCTCCGAGACATCACCTAACACAATTGGTCATTGAAAGGGCATATCTGCGACTGCTTCATGCTAATTTTCAGTTGTTACTTTCATCATTTTGACAAACATTTTGGGTTGTAAATGGAAAAAATTCCATTTGAAGCATCCTTAATCACTGTATTGTTTGTGAAACACTGAAGGCAGAAACCTCGTAACAGCCCAAAGGCCAATTGCCTCACACTCGAGTCAATTCAGCAAGACCCTTTCTTAACTGTGGAGTGGATTATACTGAACGCATCTACATAAAATCGGGAACGCATAAGAGCAAGTTTCAGATCAAATGCTATATTGCGATCTCTATTTGTATAGTTACAAAGGTAATCCACTTAAAAGTTGTGAGTGATATGTCCACTCAAGCATTTATGGAAAGGCTCTAAATAGGTTTATGTCACGACGAGTTCAGTGTGATAACACCTACAGCGACAGTAGAAGCAATTTTGTTGGAGCTCAGAAAGAACTGCAAAAATTTTACATTCTTTTCAAGAATGAAAATCATCAGGCCTGTCTCCCTGGCTACACCACACAGGAAGGAATAAAATGGCTCTTCAGTCCTTCTGAAGCACCACACTTTGGTGGTCTGTGGGAGGCAAGCACAAGGTCTTCAAAATTCCACTTATGCTAGGTTACAGGGACCACATATTTGATCTATGAAAAGTTCGTCACCTTGGTGACCAAAATCGAAACCTGTCTAAATTCCAGACCCCTTGTTACACTCTCCAGTGATTCCAGTGACCCCCCAGCTCTCACACCTGGACATTTCTTAATTGGCACTGCTTTCACAAATATCCCTGAACCAGATTTAGGTGATGTTAAACTTGGCTTGCTCTCTAGATGGCAACTACTTCAACCGTTTTGGCACAGATACTCCAAAGAGTACTTCAACCATCTCCAGAAGAGGGTCAAATTGACATCATCTTCTGCAAACATAAAGGCTGGCGAATTAGTGGTGCTAAAAGAAGACAGTGCACCACAATTATGCTAGCGAATGGGAGTCATCAAAAAGGTTCGCTCATGAACTGATGGTCTGGTACGAGTAGCTACTGTCTGGACCTCTACGGGAACCTACAAGAGACCAGTTACAAAGCTGTGTCCTCTACCAGTGAATTAACGGCAGCGCTACAACAGTTGTACTATATACTGAACTAAGTACAATAATGATGATTACATATGGCTTATGCATAATGACATTGATCTAGCTGAAATGTACCACTGACGAGTTATTGTGCATGTATTTCTTGTATCATTTTGTTTCAGTATTATCATTGGTAGTCATAAGTTGTGAAGCACAGCATTTAGCATTTAATAAATCACTGAATATGTGTAGTAGAAAAAGTGGTTCAACCCCTTTTTGGGGGTCGGTATGTTGAGGCCCAATATTTGTTGGTGTTTGTTGTCTGCGAGGCCGAAACCTCAAGAATGAGTTCTTTTTTTCAACAGCAAGGGGTCGCTCATGCTGAGTTGAGACGAAAGTCTGGAGGAAGGTAGACATTTTGTGGGCCGCATGCGACTTCTCGCTAATAAAGTACTGAAAACATGTGCAAATCCAGTGATTTAATCGCGACTATAAATCAGAATACAGTCCATGTAATTATTCGATGCAGCAATTAAAACATACATATACACTAAAGATGTAGGGCGAGTAACTTTTCACGTAAAAATTGGAGCACACAGTAGATTTCAATACTATATATACTATATAAACTGTTATACCTCCATTGACTGCTGGTGCCATGTCCGCATTTGACCGAATCATTAAACCTTCGTAATTCGTGCGCAGACATGTAACACGGGCCAGAACATGTTTCAGCCGATCAGAAAAGCTGGTTATTTCTACAGTGCTTTGAACTGTACCTGTCTTGAAAGCGTTTCGAGAAATGTCACTGCCTCTACTAACGTGGTACATTTGCGAATAGTTTCTTCGAGTTTATAGTGGCTTCCAAAAACACGTCGACACTTCAGTAAATGTGCTCAGCGCCAATTCATGTGAGAGAAGATTTAAGGGAAATCTCTACTAAATTATATTGAACTCTTCAAAAGCACACGCGGCCACACGGAAGCGTTGTGACAGCGATGAGAAATATCATACGCAATCCTCGCGTGTTTTTTCACCCCTCGGAATTCTAAGCGGTGATTATGAGTAGAGAGCCGGGATTTTCGCGGATTCATTCGGCAACAAGTTAGACTCCACAATCCTTTGTATATTCGAGCATCAGTTAGCAGTTCATTGACTGATGCTCCAGTTTACCACCAGACCAGATATCACGGTATTCGGTTCTTATTTTCCTTGCAGGTTCGTTATTGGATGAAAGTCGTTCGGGGCATATCTAACAAATTATGGTCAAGTGGAAGCACACACACTTATGTACACATGAATGCAGTTTAACTTGTCCTCAGATGATTCTGCAACATTTCCGGGTCTCTAATCATGAGGTTTTAATAATACAGCTATCTGTTCAAAAATTATATACAGTATTGTCGCTATAGTTTAAGGGGAATGGTGCACGAAATCCATGTATTTACCTTAATTTTGGCCAAAAGTAGTTTTTCAGAGAATTTTTTCAAAATTTTTGGCACAAGACATAAAGAATAATTTCGAACACCTTCTTACATTGACAGATATTCACTACCATTACTACTATCGGAGCACTGATGGAAAATAAGAAAGAATGCCTAATTTCTCATCTTCCATCAATGCTCACATAATAATAAAGGTAGTGAATATTTAACAATGCAAGAAGCGGTTAAAAATTAATATTTACGTCTTGTGCCAAAAATTTCAATAAACCCTTTGAAAAACAATTTATAACTAAAATTGTGTAAATATACTGATTTTGTGCACCGTTGGCCTTAAAAGAGTTTTACAGAAGAAAAAATATCGTAAACACAGTGTTATTTAAAACCGATTTTTTTCTGACTTTGACATTTTCAACAACCACATGCACGTATGTTGCACTAACCAAATTTATGACTCGACAACAAAATATCGACTTTCATTTCTGTCCTTAAAAAAATATATATTTATTTATTTATTTACCTTGAAATATTCCATTGCTTTGTTTTTAAATTGGAATAGGCACAAACAATTGCAATGAGGCACGTACTGAAACTAGAGAGGTGCCTTAAAGGAGTACTTACTCGTACACATAAGGTCCCAGTTCGTGTAGCACAGGGCGAGATCCGTTCTGCACCTCATCTGGGTTGGTCACGTTGAACAGGTAGAACTTGGTGACCAAAGGTTGAGGCAGACGCCTCCACCGTTCGAACGCAGGCGAGTCGTCCACCAGCACAACTTTCTGTGGGTCAAACGCACGTCCCAAGTCGGCCTTAGACTCATGATAAAAAAAAAATTGCTTCGTAAAATTGCAAGTTCCATTGTGTCAGACATGGACTAAATATGAGGTAGACCAATCTCGCTGGCTGCGCACAATCAGTCTGCGTGTCCCAGCGTTGAACTGCCTTTTCTGCCAACACGACTTGCAAAAATGGCGTGGATTGGATTTGAGGTTAGAACTACGTTCAGTAAACAAGTATTTTGATATGTTTTTATACATACTTTAACCAATTTGTAATGCAGTTTGATTAAAGTCAAATTGGTAAAAGCCACTTTTATTAATATAAAAGTGTTTGTCATTCAAAAATAAAGATATAAACAAACATGTTCATCGCTGTTGAACATGTAACTTTGACAGTTGTGTTGTTTTGATGTAGGTCGATGTTGGGTACATGCGCAGGAGAAGAATAATCGGTCCACCTCATCTTTAGTGTGTGATGTCCGAATCATGTGTGCCACCAGGATGTTGTTTTTCCAGGAGGAAAGTGAGACTTTCAACCGGGTTCTACGCAAAGTAAATGCAACAAACATCCTTGACGCTGCATATGAAAATATTACTTTGTTTTTAACCATATAGATCGTAATATTAAAAATATTAATGACACAAACAATTAATAAACTAAAATTATGGGAAGAATAGGAAGAACTTTGCTACTCCTCCGAACAGGGGCTTACATTTTGGAGTTGCGTCGCTAATAAGCGACAGGAAACACCACCTCAAACATGTCCACTCTTTGTTTCCACGAATCCCCACTTTGAATTACACTCTAACTATGGGGCACAGCCGACAGATTGGTAAAAACAGCGAACTGTCTATCTCACTTATCCAGTAGTCACCAATCGCTATATCTACGTCAAAGACAAATAGGTAGAGAATGATTCATAAACAGCTGTCGTGACGGATCATGGATACGTCATATTCATTTTAAAAAAAACGATTTTAAGTAGTGAGGGAGCAAGTGCCCCCATTTGCCATCCCATGGTCCGAACTATGTATTACTGCGCGCACATATAGTGCACGCAGAGCACGATTATCGTGCCCCCAAAAAACCACTCACTGAAAACTAGAAAATTCTTTGTTATGCTTAGGGACTTGCAGAACTCGCGTTATTATTTTGGCGCCAGGCTCAACTTCACAGCACTGTATACACTCGAGCCAGCATCGTTTATTCATTGGCCGCTGCCTACATGTGAAATCACACCTTTCATGACTGAACTGCACGTGGTTGGGGCACACAGTTGTGATGTATCCATTTATTGGCGCAGAGTTTCCCAGGGCGTGTCGAATAACGTGTGGTCCAACGACAAACGCAACGTATTGCAAAGGTGCGCGCGCTTTAAGTTAAACGTGCCCATAAACAATAACGCGAATTTTGCAGGTCTCTAGTTATGCTGCAATAAATGTGTGCGTATCACACAAGGGAAATCCCTAGAAAACAATATGAAACACTACAAGGCCACATCGGCCTAAAGGAAGCATTACGACTGCGATAAACAAACGGCATAAACAAACTTCCTCGGAATTTTAAAAAGTGACTATAGGGTTCAGACTATATACAGCGTTGTCACTATATGTTTTACAAAAGAATGAATATCGTCAACAGAGAGCTACTTAGAACGATTTTTGATGAATTTAATATTTTATTCAACGACAGCAGCTATCTTTTAATAACCAAAGATTTACACTGATATTTTCCATTGTATTTCAAAAATTAGAATTTACACAACTGCTTATTATGAGATCCAACCTGGCAACAATCGGTATTGTTCTAAATATAAGAATTAGGTCTGACCTTTGCCACGGCATTCGCCTAGAGGGATTTTTGAAAAATCATTGAAAAAGCGAAATCACTCATGCCGAACGGGGAATGTAACTAGTGTTCTCCCGAATGCGAGTTCAGTACACTATCAATGTGCCGCGTCACTCGGTAATGTGATTCACAGTGTCCAGGTGACATTTTGCACCGAAGAAAAAACGTTTACGTTGCTCTCTTATAGGCTGTTCAAGGTAAAGTAAGCACTTTTAAAAATCAACCTTTGAAAAATGTCACTGGCCTTACCTGTGTACATATTAACGTGCACACTGATTGGCATGCACGCAGTAAAGTTGGTAACGACCGAGTGAAAGTATATTCTTGGTATAACGTCGAATTAAAAGTGTTAGGTAAACATTCGTAAATACCGAAATCATTTATTTTGCTTTCTGGCTGTTTTTTCACGTATATAAGAAATAGCAAATTCGTAAAATATTTACATTTTTAATAATTTCACAGTTTCAGTTGACCGACGCACGAATATAGTGAAGAGGCCTATGGAAAAATACACAATGTACATGCAAGTAGGTCTTAAGCAGAGCTTTCAAAAGTGCTCAGTTTATTGTGAATAACCTGTACTTGAAAATATAAAAGTAAGTACACTCATTGCCATAGCAAATGCCACGTCCGGAACAGGTAGGCCTAGTGCACAAGATGCGAAAGCACAGGATTATCACGAGTAATACTGCAACTAATTTAAGTTTTGTTTTCCTAACGGCCACGTAAAACTGCCACCACGATCTCCGCCACAGCCTTCGCAAAAGTAAAAGGTGGGGAGAACGAAGTAAAATCAGAATGTGTGTGAAGAGAACGTTTTTTAGAATAGTCGATTCGCGGTGTCTTCGCATTTTTAAATCCAACCTTTGAAAAAAAATCACATGTTCGGTTGTTTCCTAATTACGTCTCGTAACACAAACATTTTATACGTGTACTAGAATAAAAGTATCTTATTTTTTATTATCTTGAACTTTTACTTATTATTTATCTATAAATCATGGTGTTTCGTTTGTCATTGATATGAACGAAAAACGAGAGAAAGTAGATGTGTTGGTAATGCCCAGTAAAGAATAATTCTCATTCTTACAAAGTAGAAAACTAAGTCGCCCGGCCGCGTGTGTATGTGTATTCGGCTAAGGCTTCTAAACTACTTCATGGATTTTAATGCGGTTATTCACCATCATTTAGAGAATTTCTTGAGGAAGGTTCAGGTATAAAATACATTAATATTTAACGTAAGAATAGTAGATAAATGTCGACGTTTTCTAATCAAGTCGGAAAAAAGCCGCTTTTCGGGCGCGTGCATGGCTTACGCTGGCTAAACCATAAGATATGTGCCAAAATAATGTACTACAGAACTACAGATCTCAATTAGGACTACAAAAAAGTCCGCGACAGCACTTTTAAACAACGCCATATTTGCAATTCGAACACGCACAAAGCCGGGGTAGGTCGCTAGTACAAAAGTTGGAAGTTACCGTGACTGGATGATACCTTGTATCAGGCCAGGGTACCAAATGCGCGGATATCAACAGTATTCCTGTCCACACATACTCGTTCTAACAGCTTTTTATTTTTAACGTCACACTTACTTAGTCGCGGGGATCTATGTATGCATCACGCATTGGAGGGTCGCCCAGCGATGCGAAGTACGATGGATCGTGGTGATTAATTACGACTACAAGCCGAAAGAATTAACGTTACCATGCGCATGCGCAGTGAACATTTCAAAATTAAGTCGTTGATCCGGCAGAGGCGCCAGTGCCAGCGAAACACTCGCGGAGAGAAAAAAAAAAATGTGTGCTGTGTTTGCTGCAATTCATTTCTCAGGTACGACGTTAACCTACGACAAAATGACCATAGCGGTGTCTCGACGCCCATTCGGGTCGACGGGTCGATAGTAATTGTGTTTAAAACACACACGACCAAGCAAACATCCTCCCCGCCCTAGACTAAGGGTAGTCGAGGCACGCCTACATTGCCACACGACATGCAGTTCATCGGTAAGATGGCAGTTCATTGCTCGTCAGTTTTCTACTGGCGGATGCTAACAAACAAGGTCTCAAAGTTGTTAGTGTAATTTTACAGCGGGGAAAAATGTGTCGACACTTACATACAACATTTTCGGTACGGGAACTTAAAAAAAAAAAAAACAAGAGACCTGGAGAACGCTTTTATCCTTGTGTTTTAATACAATAATAATAGCAAATGAAGAAGCGCACTGTATGAAGTGACAGATCTTTGGGGGAAATCCGGAAGCTGTCATCGTTCCTGGACGTTGACGCATAATGAGGTTTTCTTACGGAGAATCAGTGGAATGCTTTTCTGTGGGAAACGGGAGTGAGTGACGAGCAACCCCGCAGGTCATCGGCAACATCCGCTATGCATCCTGTACGTGAAAATCCGGACCTCGCTTCGGGTCGCTGGGGTTGGACGCCGGCCCATGTTGCGATACTACTGATATGATACTGGTATCGATACTTTCTCTCCGATACTGGGTATTTTGGAATCTATAATTTTAGTTCGATACTTTACCAGTATCATATCAGTAAAAGATTCGATACAATAATTTTTTTTTCAGGAATTAACTTAATTCTAGTTATCAATTTTGAAACCTTTCCATCAGTGTCCCAAAAATATAAAAATGTGTTTTCCCTCATTAAAAAAATAATTATTTGAAAAGTCGCACGCATCAGTATTTTACTTGTTCTTAAATATAACTAATACTAATAAGTGCTGCGCTCTGTATTTTTTTCAAACCAAATATCAGCTATAAAAAAATACCTATTCCAGAGAGACCTCGAAATGAGAGAACGATCTAAGTATTGGATTATTAAAAATATAAATTAGCATGTATAAATATAAAATTATTCTATGTAAAATAAAAGACTGACAAGATAAATAAAATAAAAATTACTGGTACTGATATGATACCGGTATCGATACTTTTCTTGTTATACAGGTATAGAAATGAGTATCGATGCCGTTCTTTCGATTCCTCTTTCGATTCAAGTATCGATACTTTCATGGTATCGCAACAACCCCTACCAGCCAGAGACCCCACCCCTCTTTCCTCACCGGCGTTATACTATGACGCCAGTCCCAGGTATTTTCCGTGTTCGAGGCACTTCTTTGCCGAGCGCCAAGTGCCCATGTATCACGATGGAAGATTCCTTTGAAAAGTCCATGTAAGCTGTAAGCTTGCACAACATGGCCGATGGCATGGATTTTCCTATGAAATATTTAGCAGACTGCCGACGGTTTTCGTGGACCTTTTTCGTAACTGACCGTGTGCAATCTTCGACGTAAGGTTTCGTACACGGTTGGAATCTTAGCCAATCAGAGAGAGGGTGGAGTCTGGTACTGACGGTAGGGGTAATTTTTGTTTATTTTTGTTTTGAGAAACATGAGCAAGGCCAATAACAAGAGTCAAGTAAATAGTACATTATAGACCGTGAAAATGCAGTTTAATGATCCTATAACAACATTAAATAGAAATTATAGAAACACATATGTGTGTGTGTGTGGTTTCCCCCCCCCCCCCCCCCCCCCCACACAAGATGTCACAGTTATACCAACGAAACAATTTGGCTTGGCGTATTAACGGATATTGCAGAAGTTGCGAGTAGAGTTCTTCCTAGAGCCGCAGTTGCAGAAGTAAAATCAAAGCAAATGCACTCGCGTTTACTTTGTGTGGCAGCAATTATCGTGTAACAGGTTTTATTCCATAGAAACCTCCATACTTGCTTGCATGTAGGCTCGGATAGCAGGCGTCGCAGAGCTTGTGCGGAACGCTGTATCGTGGTTCATGAGCGTATCCAAGGGGAGCTGAGGGGACTACGCCCCCCCCCCCCCCCGAAATGACACACATTTTTTTAAAACCCTACTATCAAAATGTCAATCATTATTACCCACATAACACATTTTTTTACATCCTATATTAAAATGGCAATCATATTTATTTATTTGTTGTTAACCACACATATGATTGCATCTTATACATCAAAACTTCGTTTTCTGAATAAACAGTTGGAGGGGGGGGGGGGTAGTCAAGTACAGAAAACAAATTTTCTGTGATGTCTCTGTAATATCTACTGCCTGCTAAAGCAATTGGATAACAATTTGTATGCAATGAACCAGCAGTTTCTTTCTTTGAAGATGATTTGCCTGGATTCCGTGATGTGATCGAAGCAGAGTGGGAGTTGTGGAAGACAAAATGGGCAGCAGTTGATGACGATGCAAAACCTGTTACTGCAATAGGTGCTTTGTGCGAGTCACATCCGGACGTTTATCCAAATATCCATGGAATGTTAAAAATACTGACTGTGATTCCAGTTTCTACTGCAACAGCAGAACGAAGTTTTTCTACTCTAAGGAGACTTAAAACTAGTTTAAGGAGTACTATTTCAGAATCGCGTCTTGTTGGAGTTGCTATACTTTCTATTCATAGAGATATTCATATTTATGATGAGACTGTGATTAACAAGTTTGTGAACAGTGGTAAAGCAAGAAAACTTAATTTTGTGCTTTGATGTCCAGTGTTTTTTTTTTTGGTCTGAATGTATATTGCGACTTTTTTAATGGTTTAATCGGTCATAGTACTGCATGGTAGTTCAGTTCTTTGACTTAGTAACCTATTCAAGTGCATTTTCCATACTTTTAACCATTTTAACAGTTACTTTATGTGTGCGGCTGAGGAATGCATATTATGTAGCATAGAATGTGTTGGCCACGCTCGGACTCAAATGGACATTTAATTGACTTAAAAAATTTTCTCATAAAATTTGTTGTCGCCAAAAATGATACGGTATCATATATACTAGTGAAATAATTATGCTGTGTTATCTTCTCAGTGTAATAAAATGTGGCGGTGATTAGCTTACATATGCGAAAATATTAATGCTATGTTTACAGATTTAAAATGTAAGATATTTAAATGACACGGTGATGCAATTTACATATGACTATTGTGTGGATCTATTGTAAATTTGTGTGTATATGTGAGCGAGTTTGCATAAATAGTTATTATCCTACTTTCCATTTCTATCCTTCAATGTGACTGGTAAACGATGTACTAGTACTACTAGCGACAATTTTGTTACCCACCGCCCCCCCCCCACCCCCCTCCTCGAAAAATTCTGGATACGCCCATGTCGTGGTTCACAGGGTTGCCAAATGTTTATAGGCTGCCCACGGTAAAATAACCACTTTTGAAAGCCCTGCTTACTTGTGTGCACGTTGTGTATCCTTCCGCCTTATATAAAATTAACATTGTCATGGGCTTTATTCATGCGTAGTTCGAGTGAAACTGCGAAATTATTGGAAATCTACAAATCTGATCATTTGTACAGTTCGATGCATTAAAAAAAAAAAAAAAAAAAAAAAAAAAAAAAAAAAAAAAAACAGAAAACGAAATAAATAATTTTAAGTTAACACAAATGGTTACCTAACACTTTTTTACTCGACGTTAAAATGTGGAACTACTTTCCATCCACCGCTACCAACTTTACTGCGCATATCACTCAGTGCACCCGTTAAAATATATACAGGCAGGGGCAGTGACTTGTTCTAATGTTGATTTCAAAAGTGCTCACTTGATCGTGACCAGCCTTTATCTGCCTTCGTGCGTACGGCGCTGATCTGGTGGGCAGTCTTGCATCCATGAA
The DNA here is from genome assembly GCA_029891345.1 of Dryococelus australis. Lineage (NCBI taxonomy): Eukaryota > Metazoa > Arthropoda > Insecta > Phasmatodea > Phasmatidae > Dryococelus > Dryococelus australis. The sequence goes on from CM057003.1 coordinate 96,659,296, forward strand.
ATGTGAGGCTCAACGTCTCTACACTATTGTAATTATTGCGTGCTGAACTTTTGAAACAATTTTAAGAAATGCAAAACAAAGAATTTTTAAGATTAAACAAGAAAATTGAATGATTTCTGAGGGGGAAAGAAGGATTTCTTAAACATATTTCGTAACTAAACACTGCTCAAAAACAGTAAAAAGTTTTTTAATAAATCGCGATGCAGTGAAATTCATTGAGCTCTTCGATGGATTAGGTACCAACTACAAACAAAGCTCAACATAACCTACTGCAGGGCAGAAACTTTATATATATATATATATATATATATTACTAAGCATGGATTGCAAGTCTGCTCAACGTCCGAGCAATGGACTGGAGCTCATTAACAAGACACATCAGATTTTCGGGAGAAATTCTGTCCAGTTTTATTCAAAAACACTAAAGAACAGATACGCTTCTGATTGAATGGTTCCAATACTTTGCACGTCATATGTGCCTAATCACAGACGTTCTGTATCGGAGTAACTTAGTTCTGACTGGCCAGTCGATTACAGAGATTTCTCACATAGATACGTGGTCAGTAAACCGAAGGGAAAATTGCAGGGACGTACGTAAGAGATATTAGAATCTAGCCCTGCGCGGACCTTTCTCATTCTTATTGCGGACGTCAGATAGTTGACCCTAAATATAACCACCAAGTAATGATTTCAACACTCGATGACATAACCCGAGTCCTCGCCGTCTGTTGACACACCGAGATCTGGCACTTTAGACAAATAAGAAGTGAGTCACCTACATCCACTACTGCAAGAACACCGGTTCGGTTGGCGTCTGTGTTAGAACTCGCCATTGTCCTATTGGCCCTCACCACACCGGACAGCACCCTGCACTTTACAGCGTTCATTATAGGCCTGTCATCAACCGATGGAGAGCCCGAGCTGATATTGACCCAATCAATTGTCCGTTATCGTATGAAAGCGTTCACAATCAATCATGTCCCTCTTGAGTGACCTTAAAAAAAACACGCAATGTATCGTCGGCGATGTCATTGTTACTGCGCTGTCGTGTTCTCTTGAGGTCATGTCGAACACTAGCCGAACAAAGACTGCACATCCATGCGAGTTTTGTTATGAAGAACAAAGAAATTTTCAAAATTAGCTTTGCTCGAGCTGCGCTCAAGCATAGTCAACAAAGTGCTAAACACTGCACAGTGTGGTGGATTGTCAGTTCAGCCCGCCTTTCGTGTAGAGGTGATGTGCTAAAACATATTACTTCATTTTGAAATTCACTACGATAAATGGCAAAAAGTTTTTTTTCTTTTTTGTCGGGGTCGCACCACGCTCATTTGACGAGAGGTGGAATGGGATTCGATGCTTGTTTCTTTGCGGGTCTGTTATTGACTCAAGAGTTCACCCTGGCCGTGTCTCATAAACTGTGATCCGATTGTAAACATAACATAAACGTGCTCTTTCAACAATATTCATATTAGCAAGGTTGAAGGGGTTTGAAGTCCGGTTTGTCCTAAAATGAATTCTCGAAATTTTCCAGTCCTCAATTATAAATAAGAAGTCTTATTGTTTTTTGCCTTACTATACAAAAAAAAAATACGCATTTCGTTGTGCAATTCTAACACAGCGCATGTAGAAAATATCATAAATACAAAAAAAAAAATTGAGCCATTCTTTTTTAATTTTTTGCTTAGCAGTGGCAAATTGTCGCCATAGGCACACGCCACGATGAATATTCTTGTGCATATTACATTATAATTTCTCGTCAACAAGGTATTTTTAAAAAAAAATAACCGGTGTGGATTAAGTTATATTGAAAAATGCGTCTACTTCAAAGTAAGGCTCCGTCCACAATCGACATGGCGCGCACAACATGCATAGCATAAAGAAGTAAAACCTGTGTTTGAGATGGTGACGTCCACAACTAGCATTCGCCGAGACACACTTGGCGCTATTTGCCTGACTTGGCGTCAAGATGGCCATTCCCAAGTATCTCAGGCCAAGTTTTTAACGCCGGCGAATGAGAATGTAAAACGCCATAAAAACTGGTGTAGCCAACTTATGCGTACAAAAATTATTGCGCTGGAAAAATTATTTCCTATTCGTTTGCTCTTTCTAATTGGTTGGTGAAGGGAATTTTTTTTTTTTTTTTTCTTTCACGCCCGATTGTAAACAGGCGGTTTCGCTTGTTACGCTTTGTAAATAATGTTATTTAAGCCAAGTTGATTGTGGACTGGACCTAAGTTACACTCAGATATTAGATGTTACTGAGAAATTTAACAAGTGATATAAGATTGATAGACTTCTGCGCGTTAGCAGGTTGCTGTAACATGTTGATCATTTCGTTCAGGCGAGTGTCTAAGAGTGCCTTGCTTTATTTACACGCAACTTTATCGTGCGGCAATTGTAATGTACGGCCGTGCAGGTCACAGATGTTATTTGAATGTAAATGTACTAAAGTATTCAAAAGTTTCAGTCAGGGTAGTGGGGGGGGGGGGAAAGGGGGGGGGACACTTTTTACAAAAACCGACTGACTGGATTTGAATACCGTTGCGATGATTGTACTTGCGATTATACGCCGCCGATCTCTCATATGCCCCTGGAGGCCGTGCTGTCACGAGACCAGGGACCAAAGTTCCCATAACTATAGGCTGTTCACGATAAAGTGAGCAATTTTTAAGGCCCTTATTAATTTTTCCTTCCGACCCATTTCCATCTTCCTGCTGCTTTTTAACATAAGTATTGCAATGTGATCAATAAACACAGTGTATACATTTCACCACCATTAAAATTTAATGCCTGAGGCTGCAATAAGACATATTTACTAGCGGTTAACGCCTTAAAAAGTGCTCACTTTATCGTGAATAGCCTATAGCATAGTAGGTGCACTTGTGATGATATGCCCTATACACGCGAGTCATGTCTGGTGTTAGCAAAATATTTACATCAGTCGTTTCTAGATTTTAAGTAAATATTTCTGAAAATTCTAAGTGCTATAAGAGAAATATTATCATGTGGATCGAGTTCGCCCTACAGTTAGGACCTATATGGTTTCTTACGTTCTGAATTCAAAATTACTTGATAAACTAATGTTCATATTTTCAGCCTTTCATTTTAGAAAAAGACAAAATGTTATTATTTTAATTGATCACACTTTAGTACAAAAGCGTTAGAAAAATGTTTAATCTTTATACAACGCAAAACATGCATAAAGCTGTTCACGATAAAGTGAGCACTTTTGAAATCAACCTCATAAAAAAAATCACTGCATGTATTTTAACGGGCAGATGGCTGGCATGCGTCCAGTAAAGTTGGTACCGATGGAGCGTTGAACAAAAGGTGTTAGCTAACCATTTCTGATAACTAAAATTATTCCTATCGCTTACTTTTTTTTTTTTTATGTTTCGAAGTGTAAAAATGAAAATTTTTGTAAAATAATATTTTATTTTCCAATAATTTCACAGTTTCACTTGGCCGGCGCATGAATAAAATGATGATATCCATGACAATGTTAATTTTACATAATCCGGAAGAACACACAATGTGCAGACAAGTAAATCTTAAGCATAGCTTTAGAAAGTGCTCATTTTACCGTGAAGAGCCTATAGTTGAAATGCTGTTGTGCTGGAACCAAGTTAAATCGGATTGTTTTGTACAAATTAAGGTATATACATTTTTTTAACATTAAGTAAGTTGTGAGCAACATTAAAAACATATAGTGTCAAATGGGTTATTAGAGTCACACACGAAGCTATTGACATATAAAAAGAACTTTATTGGCACTTTTTGTGTAAGATGTGGTAAATGGAGCGGTTTCTTATAAAGGCAACAGCCAACGAATACCCACTGCAAATAAAATAATACGACTGAGAAATTTAGTCTGCGACTTAATAATGGGTAAATGGCAACATTAAGAGTGGGATGGACCAGCGCGTTTTTTTTGTGATGTAGTTGTTTGCGGGAATACGCGTATCTCGATAAGTAAATGTAATGCAAATACGACTTTTTGTTAGAAAAGAGAGAAAAAAAAAAACAATCATCCATGACCCTATTATTTTACTTTTGTCATATTAAATGTATTCTCGGAGAAAATAACCCGTGAAAATGGTTAAATATAGCATTTTTAAAGCTTGTGTATGCAATTTTCTTAAGCGGCACGATACAATTACAAACATACGGGCGTAGTTTAATCTGTGGGCACTCATGGTGTTTCCACTCCACTGTTACAGATCTAATTTGCACGGTACAGCGCCGCGACGGAAACACTGCACGCCTTGCGCGTAGGAGCGATAAGGCATCACGCGTGCGTGTTAGTGTCGCCCTTATCGCTCAGTCGCGTCTTCACCTTGGACGTACTGTACATGACTTTGCCACTGCATTCATTCTCGGTGCTGACAAAAGTGAATTATTGTGTATAATGCGTGAAGGGCCCCAGAAATTCGCGTCACAACTAACTGTATCCGCTGATTCTACGCCGAGATAAATACTCAGACCAAATTATAGTTTCCTACGAATTGCGCAAGAAACCTCTGTGATTTATCGCGATGAGACAATATTTGTTGTTCCCTGGGTTAGGCACTTTACACTCACCATCTTCCTTTCTAAATTAGTAACAATAAAAAAAACACACTCTTTTGATAACGTTTCAGTACCCTGAATGTTAAGAGATGATGGTCATCGATGTGCCCAGTGCTGTTTTACTCGATTATGCAAAAACTCTGATTTACCGATGAATTTAGTTATTTACGTAAGATAATTTTTAACTAGCTCACTGGGGCAGCGGTGGCTGAGCGGTCAGACTGCTCGCCTCCCACCAAGGCGAACCGGGTTCAATCCCCGGTTGGGTCACTCCCGGATCTCGGCATGTGGAAATCGCGCTGGACGATACCGCTAGACGGCGGATTTCCTCAGGGATCTCCCGTTTCCCCTGCACTTTCATTCCGGCGATGCTCCATTCTCGTCTCGTTTCACCCACATCGGCTCTCGAGACCTCGCTGTTATTAGCCGCCCAAATCTCTCAACTCAACTCAACTAGCTCACAATGCGTAAAAGCTACTGTATGAGATTGGCTACGCCCTCTTTTTTTGTGACTACGACTAGCCAAAGCATTTAGCACGTAGGCAAATATAATCACCTAATAACACAGATGCCACTTATTTCCATCCACGCATTAGTTAAGAAATAAAGAATGCATAATTTACTTCGAATTGAAGTGCAAACCATGATATTCATTTCAAAAATAAATATTTACATATATTTTGAAAGTAGTTGCTTTGCAAAATTAAAAACAATTCACCTAACAACAGCTAAAATTTAAAAGACCTAGAAAACACGTAGGTTTAAAGCAGAATGTGTTTGTTGGTGGAACTGGCGGGCCAAGTACCAGTGTAACGACTTCTGCAGCATCGCGTATTTAAAAAAAAAAAAATTTAAAAAAAAATTAATATTTACAAGTACAAATCTTCAGTGCCCTGTTGCAGATCTGACGGGTGATTATCAACTCAAACATTAAATGTAGCCAGAGATTTATTTTTAATGCGTAGTATATAATCACATAAAATCAACATCATGCATATAATTATTACAATAAATATTTCGTCCTTTACGTGTAATGTGTTGTGACTAATTAAACACCCGAAACACGATATCACCGGGGATGTCTACTTATGAAGTAATTAAAAAAATTGGGAATTGCTGAGATAAAAAAACACAAGTCAGCATGAAATGCATATATCCACGAAGTAAACAAACGATCCGGCAAACCTGTTTGCTGAAGCTGTGGGGCAACTGGGATTTCCCCGGGCGCGAGATGACAAGGTGGATATAACAATTCTCTTTAAGGTGCTAAATATGTTCCATTTGCTTAACAATTCGTGTCGCTGCAGTGGGACAAAGCGCGCTATCCTCCTCCGTAGCAGTCTGTTTTCTCAGACATTTACATCATAATGGTATAAGCTATTCACGGTAAAGTGAGCACTTTTGAAAGCCCTCTCGTTCCGAATAATAGTCAATAGGTACAGTTTATTTTAGCCGTTAACTTCCTAGTGAAGTGGAATATACACACTGTGTTTATTACTTACATAGCAATATCATGTGTTGTTATTTTGAAATTTAGCATAAAAATACAGAGATAATGTTCGTTATATAAGTTTGAATTTTTTTCTAGCCTGCTAAAATACAGAATGTTGCAAAATTGCATGTCAATACTTCGGGGGAACTTTCCTTCATATCTCGAGGATGAAAAAAAATGTTACATGAACATAGGCCCGCAAACGCTTCGTTTCTTTGCTACAGCTCGTAATACATAGCGTACAGGTTATGGCCCGCGGGCTGGTTCATGTTACTGTGGAATGCCATCGCAGCGTTCGATTGCATGATACACGACACCACACGCCACGATACTACGCCTAGAACAATAGGGGACCGCACAGGAGTTACACATGTGTGGAAGCTTATCGTCGGCACTGAAATAAATGTTCAAAATGCTCTCCATCAGCAGGAACACATGCATCAAACCGCCGTTGCATGGACTCCCTGATGCATTGATGAATCGCTGGAAAATTCCTGATTGTTTCGCAACCCTCCCCAATCCGGTTACGAAAGGTGCCCACGTCGTCCACTGGGGTTGCATATAGAAGTGCCTTTTAATGTCCCCACACATAAAAATCTAGTGGATTCAAATCACGGCGTCTCGGAGCTCGCATATGGCTGCCAATTACATCTGCGATGGCATTCCACAGTAACAGGATCCAGCCCGCGGACCATACACTGTATGTCGTGTATTACGGACTGTAGCAAAGAAACGAAGCCTTTGCGGGTCTATGTTCATGAAAATTTCTTTCACCCTCCAGATATGAGGAATGTTCCCCCGAGGCACACAATTTTACAAAATCCTGCGACTTTTACCGATGAAAGTACTCTTTTGATCGTACACAGAATGAAAGATAATTCTTGTGGGAATTCTTGTGTTTCAGTCTTTGTATAGGCCTACTTATAGTAATTTCTTTGATTATTAATCATACTTTTTCTGTAAAGTGATGTAATAAAACCGTGTTTTAAAAATCACCTATTGTGAAATGAGGAATTAACCTTGCAATAAGTGTGGTAGCATTCTAGTTGCACGCCCTTCAGATATGTTTGCCTTTACCAAAGTAGAACAGACTAGAAGCACAAATGGAAACCGAAAGTGGCCTTCACAGTTATGATGCAAGAAAAGGTTAAGCAAGCATACACTAGTCACATCCAAAGATGCTAGGAATTTATATTTGGGCCGCGAGAACCTTCAGGCCTGTATTCCAGATGAACGGACATGTGCATGGTGATTTTAGATATACGTGTAGGTATCAAAAAATTTGCCTTCCAGGTTTGCCGAAAACTTAACAGTAAGCACGTTTATAAGAAGTCATTAGATTTAAATTTAAGATCAGTACCACACGCCCATTTTCAGATAGCAGATTCCAATTTGACACATATAAAAGAAAAGTGAGTTTTAAGTCTGTAACTTCAGAGAAATGAAGGTTCTATTTTAACAGTAGGTTAAAGTTGTATAAACAAAGTGTTTCAAAATCCGTGTCATAAACTTCTAGGTGATTGAGAAGATAATTATTTTGTATAGGTATTCATGTACGGTAACGTTCCGTGACTATTTTCTTTTGCGTGGAGGAACATTAATATGACATGAATTCGAGTTCCAATACAAACATTTTCCCACTAATTTTGATTTTCCTTTATTGGTTTGCAGCATCAGTCGTTCCATTCGGCACTGCATGAAGGTCCACCACCCTCCCATTACGTTGACAACGCGAGTACAAAGCAATACGGGAACATCCGCATAACAATTACCCAGTGCGTGTTTAACCCTCTCATACTGCGACGAGAATTCGTACAAGTAGACCTTAGGCCGTGTCCGAAATGAAAAAATTCGATATTTTGTAATTGGTCATTTTGTAAGTTTTGATTCGGACGGTGTCATCAGTCAGTTGTTTAGCACTCGCAGCCACAAATTTTTACATTAACATTGAAAATAATTTTTATCTGAATTGAATGCTTAAGAGGGTGATAAAGAGCATCCTTAAGAGCTGTTTTAGAGTTCAATGCGATAGCAAATATAGGTGAAACAAGTTTATACAGCAGAATGCGATTTTTACGTGCCATTAAGAAAAGCTTAAATTAGAAACGCCTGTTCTAAAAATTTCGTCAACATTCTTATTAATATACCATTTTTAATAATAAAAAGGGCTATATTAGAGCAAACTACACAAGTTGCAGAAAATATCGAAAAATTAAAAACAAAAACAGTTACGTGTGACCTTCGTTCATAGTAGATGGTTTATAGAAAGAATTATTTTTTTCACAAGGGCGATTTATATGCATAAGCGCAAAGCACTGTAACACCATGTTTGAGCCGGAAATATCCCACGTTACTACTTGGAGATAGGACACTTTTATCCTATCCCTTCAGCACGAAGCAAGCGTAGCGAGCAGGGTAGATAATGCTGACCATATGAGGGGTCATGTCTTCCTGCTGTGCACCTTCGCCATTGTTCATGGCTTGGTGACATTTAGAATGGTTGAAAAAAAGGGGGGGGGGGGGATAAGAAGGTCCGGCTCCCCAGGGAGAAGCAGGTGAGTTGACAAATGCAATCCCCCCCCCCCCGACACAGTTGAGTACATGCATGTTTGAAACATTTCGAACGGTTGCTAAATGTAAATGACCTGAGGCTGAATGAATGTGTACATTTGTGTGGAATTGCGTCTCAAAAAATTAACAAAAATAAATGTGGAAATTTATTTCCTTGAATTGTGACAACTTACGTCAAAATATCATTTACAACTGGAAGTATTTTTTTAAGTTGAGTTGAGATGTTATGACGGCTCTTAAAAATGTATTGTCTTGCGATCCGATGAAGGATGGCATGAGGTGAACAGCGCCTGCAATGAAGGGTGGGAAAACTGGATAACCCCGAGAAAAGCGAGGCCACGGTGGTCGAGTGGCTAGAGCACTCGCCTCCCACCAAGGCAATCCAGGTTCGATTCCTGGTGTGGTTGGTCCACATTTTCGCATGTGGGAATCGTGCCGGGACGATGCTGCATGTCGGGGTTTTCTCGGGGATCTCCCGTTTCCACTACCCTCCATTCCCGGCGCTGCTCCATACCTACATCATTCACCCCTCATCAGCTCTCAAGATCATAGAGAACCGTCCAAACCTCTCAACTCAACCCGAGAAAAGCCGCCAAATAATGACATCGCCCAGGTACGATTCCCACATACATAAATCCGGGTGACACCATCGAAGTATTTTTAAGAAACCTATTTTTTAATACTGTGGAGAGCGTATTAGATTCTGCCATTTACATTCTCCCTAGGTTTGTGAAAATGTGTACAAAAAATGTGTGAATTTCTAATAAAAAAAATTCATGTCGTAACGTCTTTCCAGTTTTAGGGCTCAAATTATCCGGACATCTATAAAACGTATCTTGACAAGATGCGGATAGTTTTTGTGAGCAATTAAATTAAATTTTGGAGACAATGTCTGTTTTAAATTAATATTTTTTTTGGTTAAAATGTAGCATTTCATGTGAGCGGGAATTTATACTGCATGCTGAAGCAACATTTCATAGACTGTTCTGGCACAAGAGTGTTCTCATTCCCATAGATCCGTGAATAAAAAAATTGTCTTGCCTATGTGGTGGTAATAGTTTTTAGAGCTTGTTACCTGTACGCTGTAAAAACTCCTATTTACAAAAAAATAATATTTTTAATGTTCGTTGCCAAAAGAATTACTTTCAAAGCTGTGTACTTTTTCATTGTAATCAATACAATAGCTTGTCCAGTTTACTGTTATTGTACAAACATGGACTTTGAAATAGAAGTATTTTCTTTACAAAATCTGCGATACCGGTAATGGATTCATGCAGAGAATCAATCCTCTGAGTAAATTTTTTTTTCCGGCAATGTGAAGTAGGCCTATAGAACTCTCGCTCTCTCTCTCTCTCTCTCTCTCTCTCTCTCTCTCTCCCCCCCCCCCCCCCCACAGCAAATTGTTTTCTTGTCTTGTATTTTAACATCCATTACGTGCGGTAGCTACATTTGCAGTCCTTAGCATGGCAAACTGAAGAGTGCAAGCAGGATATCCGGGCAAAGTGTAGTATCTATCCTGAGATGGATTATAGGAAGATATGTCCTATAGAAATTGAGGTCACCGGAGAAATTCACGTTACATGAGAGCCTCAGTGGTTGAGCGATTACTGGAGCGTTCGTATCCAACCAAATCGTTCCGGGTTAGATCCCCGGCGGGGTCACTGCCAGATAATCGCTTGTGGGAATTGTGCATGGACGATTATGTTGGTCCGCGGGTTTCCTCGAGAAACCCCCTCACCTCCCCCCACACACACATAAAAAAAATTTTCATTCCTGGCGCTGCTCAATGTCCATCTCATTTCTAATTTCATTCGTTTTTCCCCCGTATTCTTGTTAAACTACAGGAAACTTGACACAAATGACACGTACGTTATTTTGGAATGAAAGTAACAACTGGTTTTACACTGACATTCTCGCTAGCATGAAATTAAACATATTGTCAATTTCATATAAGTGGGGTAAAATCTGACAGACAATGCGAACAACCTACACTCTATGTAAACAGTAAATGCTCTTGTTCGTACATTATTGTATCAGCTGATGAACTGCCGCGGGATCTGTGTTGTTAGGTTGGCGATTTTTATGATGGCCTTGGAAGAAAATAGTACTCAGAACTAAAAGTTGTAATTAAAAATTTTAATTGTACTTACAACATTTATGGTTTAAATTATGTTTTTAAAGCAATATTACATTTTCTTGGCTATTAGTGATTGGACTTTAAAAACATGTTCAGCATTTATTACAGAGTATGTCGACACGTACGAACAGTAAACGTTTCCAACTAATGGCTAGCTAGCCATGTTTATGTTTCGAGTTTCCAGACCGATGAACGGCCGTTGTGCGTGTGATTTTTTTCTCATCAGTTTATTATACGAATACGTTTCTTGTTGGTTTTGTCGGAATATTAAATCGGTAGTTAATTATTTTTTTTAACATTTTTAATTATTTTTTTTTAGTTGGTTGTAGGTACCGCTGTGCGTTTTCTCGAGTGAAATGTAATATTAGTCGTCACGCGTTTACCGCGTCCTTTCCGCCATTTTCCTTGCCGCCTTCCATAATGAAGCGACACGAATATAGTTTAAGTGTATGTGTTTTAGTTTGTTTGTATCAAGAAGATTGCGCAGTGTTGATTTTTCTGAATGGTTCTGCAAATAAATTATTTAATGCTAGTGACGAGCAAACGTGATTCTGGTGAAGTAAACTTGTCAAGTATTGCCATAATAAAACACGTGTTCAAGAGAGGCTACAAATTTTACAAACAGTAAGTTTTGCGTGTTTGTAAAACGTATTTGTAAATTGTTAACACAACTATTTAAATGCGCGTGGCCTGAAAGAGCCGTAATTTCCACACTTGCAGTGAGTGAATAGTATTCGTTTATTTGTCTATCTCGTAAATCCAGCGAGTGTAAGGTTACTTCGGTCGAAGTGTGTGCGTGTATATATATATTGCCATATGTTGCTGCATCTGCACGAATGCGAACAGCGACGTATGTATCGCGTTTTCATTTTTCAATAAAGTTGAAATTTAAATAAATTAAATGACAGTTGCTTCCTCACTCGATAAAACAAACGCTGTGCCACTGCGGCCTACGCACGATATTTTGCGCTGTTATTTTAAACTGTAAAAATGAAATATGTTGTCATCGGAACTACCTAAATATTTAAATATTTCAATAGGCACTGTTTAATTTACAAATAGCATACTAAAAAATTAGGTTTAAATAATATTTCAACTGCGAACTGTTTCTTACACGCCGTTGCCAACACGTTGCTTCTTTCAATGATGTTAATTCATATTTAATACGAAATAAATATTACAACTTACTAAAGTAAAGTTTCATCTATTCAATAATACAGTTAACCACAGTGTTATATATTTGAGGAATACAGGTTATTGAAAAAAACAAGTTGACAAGTTATGCCTAGAGTGATTGTTCAAAGGTTCGTTTTCAAAAGTCTCTTCCAGTCGGGAATGGACTATATATATATATTTTGAATATCAAAACCAAAATGGCGCTGACTTTGTCATTTTGTATTTTTGCTAACATCTGCTAGATACAAAATATGAAATGCCAAATTACCAAATACTTGCAACATTTTTGTATACAAAATCGGGTCACGTATACAATTAATTTTGTCAACAGAATCTGCCATTTCGGACACGGCCTTTAATCCCATTCTACAAGAGCTAAATAAATCAACAATATCCTCTCCACAGAACCTATGAGTTTGTAGAAATTTGAAAATATGCCTGATATTTAGCATCCCTTCAGAACTAGCGTGATGCCATGACACAACACACACACACACACACACACACACACACAGAGAGAGAGAGAGAGAGAGAGAGAGAGAGATAAATGTCTTGCAAGGATGTAATAAAGACCAAGAAACATTTGTTGCAAATCATGAGCTTGTGTAGCTCAATTTCTGCACTAAAAGTATGCCGGTAACAAGCTTGATGAATCGTTGTATCTTGATACTCTCATAACACGTGGCCAGAAAAGAGGACGAAATACAGCTATGGGTATTAGTTGTGTAAATACCCACTATGAAATGGTCAGTCACTGACGCGACCAATGTAATAGCGTAGGTAAAAATATACGTGTACTGTCAACGAGAAAATCATCTTTCTTGGTTTAAAAAAAAGAAAAAAAAGCATGACAAATTCGTTTGTTATAATTGATGGTTTCAGGTTCTATTAAGAGGCCGACTTAGTATTCATGTGGGTCTCATTGTAAGCAGTCTTGTATGTCACAATTAAAAAAAAAAAAAAAAAAAAATGGGTTCGGCTGTGTTGGGGGACGGCCGTTTCTTTGCAAGAATACGTCCACGTTGACGCACTCGGACGCCTTGATGATTTTTTTACGTTCCCGGCACCGCATCACTCGATCATATGGGTTTTATGGGTATCCTGGATTGATTTTGAGATGGTATTTCCAACCGTATACAATTTCTGTTTTTCGACTTGGCTTTTTGACGAGCATAGGCCGAAATTGTGTTAAGTATTCTTAATTTTTTTATGTTAAACTAATACAATTTCACCATAACCACGCCAGACAAATGTTTTATACACACAATCGATTGAGCTTGACGATAGCTGTCGATTGAAACTTAAACGAGCGTCGTAGCTTCTCCTAGTCAAAAATTATACCACGCGGTAGTTATGAGATGCGGCGAAACGAACTTAAAATTGCGCCTCCCCCCCCCCTCCCCCTTCTCATTCCGACGTGCGCGAAATGCTTCGCAGTCCTCTCTCAAAGTAACATATTCTTTGATCCTTTGGCAATCGAGTGGTGTAATTGAATTTTGAATGAAGTCGATAGATTCGGAGTTACAATGCCAAACTGTATCCCCCGATTTTATCATCGGATTTTCTGGATTGCCACCCACTATGGTGGCAAATTTAAAGACGTATTCGCGTCAAAAAAATATGGAATATTTAACGTAAATATTTTCAGGACAGAAAATAATGTATTATTTTGCCCATTCATGAATTTGGTTATTGCTCTACATAAATGTGGTCACTGAAAAGCGTTAGTGTCAGAAAAAAATAATTGTAAGTAACGCTCCGTTTGCAATATTCGTTATTCTGTAAAACAGTGTTTTAAACTATATATCTCTCGACGTTACTTCACACTTTTCTGGAGCCCTGCTAAAGTTCTACTTCCAGGATATCCCTCCGCCTCATACAAACTAGGCTTAACTGCGTCTAAAACATCACACCAAAGGACAACGCACCGAATTCGTGCGCACCCAGTTGTAATAACATTTTGCATTAGAACTATTTCTTACAAGGCGCTACCAACACACATATTTTCTCACTGTTTTTTCCTTCATATTTATTATAAGTGACATATTTAAATTTATAAATAAAATAAAGGTAAAACTTAAATTTAGCGAATGGATATATATTACCTTTATGCAATGTGATACATCGCATATTAGGAAACAACTGAACACGTCATACATGGGGTGAATTTTCAAAGGTTCGATTCAAAAAGTGTGACTAAACCGCGGATAGACTATATACAGACAATGCAGCATCTTTTCTGAACAGATTGATGCATTAAAACTCTAAGTCGCCGCTTAAAATTCTGGGCAAACACACGACACACGCGAAGCTTGTTTATGCCTTTTTTTTTTTTTTCACCACCGTAGCAACGCTTCATTGTGGTCGCATGTAAAATTGAAACATTTCATATTATTTTCTAGGCATTCCCCTTAATGTAGGTTAAAGACTCGAGGTTTCTTCCTCGGTAATAGCACCAACGAGCCTGGGCTGGACCTGAAAATGTCCAGTGGAGAAAAGCCGCTCAATTATAATCGTTTTAGGACTTCCCATTACAAGGATAACCTTTTGAAAATGGCTTACAATTTGTGAAATATATCTCCAAATCAATGACTTCGCCAATAGTAATAAAAACCTTCTGACTCCAATAATGACTCACGAATTAACCAGAGATTTACTAGAGATACCAGTTTTTCGCGTACTGCGCTGATTTATAATCATTTGCGCAATGTGACTGGATTTTAAGTGTGGTATTTAATAAAGAGCTGCGACTATTAAATAACAAAAAAAAAAAAAACTGTATACTTTTTTACTATAGGATCAGTGTTTAACTATCATGCAGTAAAACTATGTACTTATGAAAGGGGGTTTATAGTAAGCCTGTAGGATCAGTGTTTACCCAAGAAGCAATAACTAATGTCTGTCAAATCACTCATTTTTACGATTTTCCCGTACGAACTTACGTCTTCTAGAAATACTGAGGATTGCCTCATTAAATCGATAGTTACATGTATGAAAATCCATTTGTGAAGTTTAAGTTGTCGCATCTTGTCGGACGCGTGAGATTGCATACTTTGTAAATTCCCCTATCACGGCTGAATCCGCAGTCATTCTTGTATAATTCCTCGACCCGCAAGTTTTACACAAAATAGTTATTATTTAATTACTTAGCTATTCTTAAGTTGAAAGGTAAAGGGGTGTTAAAATTTACTTAACATTTGTTTCATATGTTTTATTATTTAGCGTGTTTAAGCATTACATTAAAAAAAATTGTAAATCGCTATAATGTATGTATTAGTTGTGTTTTGTTCTTAAGTTAAAGTTCGGGTTTCACGCCTCACTCCATATGCGAACTTCTTGTGGGTAATAATATTGCCGAAAACAGGGGGAATAATGTATTAACCAACGAATTGGGGGGAAGATCCTTCTTCCTTGGCACTGTGACGAGTGGGGTTTGAAATCGGGGAACCGGCCTGTGGTTGGCCGTAAGGATTTCTTGAATGGCGTTACCTAGTGGGAGTGTCCGTGACTATAGGCCGTTCACGGTAAAGTGAGCACTTTTTGAAGCTGTTTCATCAGACTTAATAACCAATAAATACATTCCATTGTGGCCTCGGACTTTTTATTTAGGGTATGGCGAATGTATACACTGTGTTTATTACTCGCGTGACAGGGTTTACATTAACAATTGGTGGAAGGATATAAATAGGTTGAAATAAAAAAGTAACTAGGGTTTCAAAAGTGCTCACTTTACCGTGAACGGCCCATACGGGAAAGGCCCTCGCCTCCAGTAGAGACTCACAAGTCACGTGAGATGTAACCAAGTAAGCTTAACGAGAGCTCCTCCGATTTAACGAGTAACTAACATTCTGTAACGAGTTCTAAAGCATACTGTAAAGAGATGTAATTCGATAATGATTTAAACACAGAGACCAGACTACATACTTTTTCCTTGGCGTTAACACGTTCAGAAAAACCGTTTTCGAGGAAACAAAGGCCTAGTAGTTTCTGACATTTTGCTAGCATAATACATTCACGGTTATTTCACACTTTTCTGAAGCCCTTCTAAAGATCTACTTCCAGGATATTCCTCCGCCTTGTGCAAACTAGGCTTAACTAAGTCTGGAAAATTACATCAAAGGACAACGCACTGCACTCGTGCGCACTCAGTTGTAATAATAATTTGCACAAGCACTATTTCTTACTGCGCATTACCGATGCACATGTTTTCTCGTTGTTTTAAATTCATATTAATTATAAATGAAATATTATAAATTGTAGAGAGAAAATAAATAACGTTTCAATTTAATGTTACTTTTATAAACACAAATATAAAACGCTTGTGATAAAATGGCATATTTAGGAAATAACTAAGAGTCATACATGGGGTGATTTTTCAAAGGTTTGATTCAAAAAGTGTGAAGAAACCGCGAATAGACCATAATTCGTTTTATTTCCCAATTTTTATGGGGGTGTATCTCCCTTAACAATCACGTTAGTGACAAAAACCTGATCTGCCTAAATTTTCTTGGTTATTTCACCAGCCGTTCTCAATACAACCTCTTGCACATGGACTTACGACTTTAAAACAGACGATTGCTTTGAACGCACATCTAACAAAGAAGGCGAAAATCAACCAAATGGGTTAGTGTCGCCGACAAAATCTTTGCTCGCTGCAAACAAATTCCTTGTTAATAAATATACCGGCCCCGCGTGAGCAATCGAAGAGTAGAACAGAGTCGTTATATGATAGCGGCGGCAGCGCGAGTGATGGTGGCCACGTATAAGTTACAAAAAACTCATCGACACGATAATCTCTTCTGCGGCGCAACGCTACTGATCTTGGTTGTATTATTTTCTGCATTTATCTGAATAATGCTCTGGATTACTGACCTCGTTCTCTCAGCGCGACTCGGGTGCGTTGAAACTTCCAGATGGTCAGGCAACGCTATAAATATTGTGGCAGGCCTCTGGGACTTGAGTTGAGTTGGGGTTGGCGAGTGAATGAGTGGCTGAGTTGCTGAGTCCCGAGCGATAGAAGAACGAGCATCGAGAGAAATGACCAGCGTAAAGGAAGTCTGCAACTGCGAGTATCACGCAGTGAAGGGCGCGACTGGCAGGATGGACTATTCGAAAAGATGCGTGAGTGAAAAACTTTATAAATGATGGCAACAGATAGACTGAACATGTGTTAATAATGAGTATGAGTTAGTTGCCTGTATCCAACAGAGAAAATTAAGGAGGACGTTAATCAGAGTTGAAATAGACGTTAAATATTGCGCTCACTGTTAAATAAAACGAGTAAAATTGCAGACAAATAATTTAATGATGTAAATAATAGCTAAGTGAATAAATGATAAATCAAATTTAGTTTCTTTTATTTCTTTATTAAGACCTCAATCACCCACGAACTCAGATACGCCCCTCAGACGTCTCCGTGTAACAACGTGTTTTCTTACACTAATTATTTATTTAACGTACTGAAACAACAACATATTTGACACAAACTAAATTGTTAATAAATAAATTGTTCGGCTTTGTGAACCAATGTCATTCATTTGATGGAATGGGGACTTGGTAGTGCCAACAAAATACCGTTAAGCTAAAACAGACGCCACGCAAATATAGCTTGCATATTGTAACAATTATCTTTCTCAGTGTGATAGGTCATGTTTGCTACCTCATTTACCACAAAGCATAATTTCACAAAGGTTGTACCTAGAGTTCAAGATAATTGCTGTATAAACAATGTGTATACATTAGCTGCATCTTAACACAACTGTCGACAGCGTGCTTGGAATAAACTCACGGTTGGAGTTGTCTCAAGACGATGGCGTAAGACTACAAAAAGTCGTAAAGATGGGTCGTAATCTCTCAGCTTCATGTTTGAGGTGCGGTCATGACGACTACTTGCGCGAGGAAAAGTGCAAACTCAAGGACGTACAGGCAGTGATGGCAGTTCCTCAAATAGAGTACCGGCTCAGGGATGTTATACACAATGGCGAGAAATGAATGGCTCAAGGATGAATACGCTGAGAGAGACATTGAATTAGTTTCAGTCTGTCTTTCGTGGGAGTCATTCTTCGAAACCTATTGCGTTGGCACTGTGATCACAGCACGAGTCTAATTACTGTGTGGTATGGGAAATATACTACACACACAAACTCCTTTTCAAAATCATTAGCAGATATACTGAAGATTATTCGGTATAAAAATATATTGTCGTTCCCAGGTGGCATTTCGCACGACTCACCTTTAGGAGCTTCGGCTATTATTAGTATCAAATTTGATTCAACGAACGTGTTGAATTAAGAGAATGATGCTGCTCAAAACAACGAGGTCTTGAGAGTCGATGAGGGTGAAATGAGATGAGAATGGAGCGGCGCTGGAATGCATGGGCGGGAGAGACGGGAGATCCCCGAGAAAAACCGCCAACCAGCGGTATCGTCCCATACGATTCCCACTTGCGAAAATCCGGGAGTGATCCGGCCGGGGATTGATCCCGGTTTGTCTTGGTGGGAGGCGAGCAGGCTAACCGCTCAGCCACTGCAGCCCCTTAAACGAACGAAGTACGTGAATTTATGTGTATCCCGCAACATATACCCGATAGTGAAAGGACAAAAATCACGTAAATAACGGAAAATAAATAATCCACATAACACAGCAGTGTATAGGTTAACAAGGAGATCAACAAAAAAAAAATTGGCCACTTCCTTCGACCCTGGCCTACACCATACTCGATAGTCTATTTGCGGTTTATTACGCAATTTTTTTTAATCAAACCATTGAAAATTCACCCGATTATATTACGTATTTGGTTGTTCCTAAATATGCCAAGTATCACAAACGGTTTGTACTTCGGTTAACGTAAAAGTATCTCATTTTCCGTTAAATTGGACTTTTACTCATATTTTATCTATAAATTATAATATTTTACTTACTATTAATATGAATAATAGCAGAGAGAAAATTGATATGTTGGTAATACCTATAGTAAAAATTATTCTCACGCTAAATATTATTAAAGTGAGCACGCACGAATGCGGTGCGTTGTCACGTCAGTTAAGGTCCATTCTACTCAGATTGGGAAGCTGAATGCTTTTATTTTTGGCAACCATAATTTCTCGCCACCAGGCAGCAGGTACAGTGTATCACGGATTTCCCCGTTAAGTATGTGAGTAAATGACGTATTTGCAATTTCCAGAAAATAAATTCAGTAGAGTGAAATCTTTCTAGTTGTGTTGTGTTATACATCCTACGTAAAGGATAAACTTTGTTTTCCGCACTAAATTGGAAATGTAACTAAATAAATTCACATATTGTTAAATGTTCTCTCGTAGAGGCTGTTCGCGGTAAACCGAGCACTTTTCAAAGTCCTGTTTAAAATCTACTTGTATGCACTTTGTGTGTTCTTTCGCCTTGCGTAAAATTAACATTGCCACGGGCCTCATCGCCTTATTCATGCGTCGGTCAAGTGAAATTGTGAAGTTATTAGAGAAGTAAGTACTTTACAAATCTGCTCATTTTTTCACTTCGATGCATCGGAAAAAAACTGAAAACTAAAGAAATAATTTATCGCACAGGGTTACCTAACACGTTTTATTCTGCGTTAAGATGTGCAACAACTTCGTTCCATCGTTACCAACTTTACTGGGCGCATGTCACACAGAGCGCCCGTTAAAATATGTGCAGGTAGGAGCAGGGTTTTTTTTTTTTTTTCCAAGGTTGATTTCAAAAGTGCTCACTTTAAAGCGAACAGCATTTAAACTGGATTCAGCGAAACGTAGGCGTACGCAGTAACCTTATTTGAATATCACGACTGAATTGGAAAATATAATAGCGAATTTATTAAAAAATATCATTTTTAGGACTTTCCTGCCAAATTTTCTTAATCGGAAGGAGAAAATTGCAATGTTCCTTTTGATGACAAGTGTATATTTTCCGCACTTAAATTCGTAACGTTCCGCCATTGAAATAAGCTTGTTTATGAATGCCCAACGACAAGCACAATCGTATTTTTACTGTTTGCCCTTGTAAACACCGTTGTGTAGCGTGAATAATAGTTAAGATAAAAAGTTAATGCTTAAAATTTTGGGTGCGGCAATAAATATCACAGTTTGAGCCAAGCACTGCCTTTTACAAAAAATTATACAGAAATTCTTAATTTATCGTCAGCTTAAAAGCGACCTCTTGGGAACATCAACACACATGGCGGCGTAAATGTTCACAATGGCAAACTTTCCCATACGAAATCTTGTTTTGTTACTAACACGAGTAGAATTAATCTTAAGTTGGTATAATTTTCTATACTTGGTTAAGCTTCGTATACATGAGACGGGGGAATTTCCCGGATGTTAGAACTTTAGGAGAGCTCCAGAAAAGTTATAAATAACCAGAACGGGCTGTATAGGCTGTTCACGGTAAAGAGAGAACTTTTGAAGACCTAGTTACTTTTTCCTTTCAACCATTTCCCATCCCTCAACCAGCCTTTTAAAATAAATATTGCCATGTAAGTAATAAACACAATGATTATATTCCACCTCACTCGGAAATTAACGTATAAGGCTCAAATAAAATATATTTATTGGCTATTATTCCAAATGAAAGGGCTTTCGAAAGTGCTCACTTTACCGCGAATAGCGTATACTTAGGGGCACCTGTTTTTCGCGAAAAGATTTCAGGACAAGTTGTGTTCGAAAGCACTTTAGTTCAGCACTCATGGACGGTCAGTACCCAGAAAGCTTAATTCTGGTTGGCTCATTCATGTAACAGACAGTGTTCACACAAAAACACGCAACCAATAGTCGAACGAAGATCGAAAGTGTGCATATGGGCCAGCCTCCGCGTAAATCCTTTCGCGAGAAACAGGTGGCGCTAGGCTGTACTATTACGATGTTGCATATTTCCTGATCGTGTTTCACTTGGTCACCCGAAGAGAAGAATCGGCACGAGGATCGCGCGCGTGCCTTACACACTGCGTCGTTACACTGGGACGGCGAGGAGAACTGGCTTTCGACGAGGCTCTCTGGATGCCCTCGGCGCGATCCTTCACGAATGTGATCGCGACGAGAGTTCAGGCCGGAACAGAGGAGCGTCGCGCACGGTCTTGAAGGCCCGGTCACGCACATGAGAAGCACGGCATGTGAGATGCGTGTCCTCCGTTCGGCAAACAGGGTGGCTACTGGCGTTCGACGAGGCTCTCTGGATGCTCTCGGCGCGATCCTTCACGAATGTGCTCGCGACGAGAGTTCAGGCCGGAACAGAGGAGCGTCGCGCACGGTTTTGAAGGCCCGGTCACGCACATGAGAAGCACGGCATGCGAGATGCGTGTCCTCCGTTCGGCAAACAGGGTGGCTACTGGCGTTCGACGAGGCTCTCTGGATGCCCTCGGCGCGATCCTTCACGAATGTGATCGCGACGAGAGTTCAGGCCGGAACAGAGGAGCGTCGCGCACGGTCTTGAAGGCCCGGTCACGCACATGAGAAGCACGGCATGTGAGATACGTGTCCTCCGTTCGGCAAACAGGGTGGCTACTGGCGTTCGACGAGGCTCTCTGGATGCCCTCGGCGCGATCCTTCACGAATGTGTTAGCGACGAGAGTTCAGGCCGGAACAGAGGAGCGTCGCGCACGGTCTTGAAGGCCCGGTCACGCACATGAGAAGCACGGCATGTGAGATGCGTGTCCTCCGTTCGGCAAACAGGGTGGCTACTGGCGTTCGACGAGGCTCTCTGGATGCTCTCGGCGCGATCCTTCACGAATGTGTTAGCGACGAGAGTTCAGGCCGGAACAGAGGAGCGTCGCGCACGGTTTTGAAGGCCCGGTCACGCACGTGAGAAGCACGGCATGTGAGATGCGTGTCCTCCGTTCGGCAAACAGGGTGGCTACTGGCGTTCGACGAGGCTCTCTGGATGCGCTCGGCGCGATCCTTCAAGAATGTGTTAGCGACGAGAGTTCAGGCCGGAACAGAGGAGCGTCGCGCACGGTCTTGAAGGCCCGGTCACGCACATGAGAAGCACGGCATGTGAGATGCGTGTCCTCCGTTCTGCAAACAGGGTGGCTACTGGCGTTCGACGAGGCTCTCTGGATGCTCTCGGCGCGATCCTTCACGAATGTGCTCGCGACGAGAGTTCAGGCCGGAACAGAGGAGCGTCGCGCACGGTTTTGAAGGCCCGGTCACGCACATGAGAAGCACGGCATGCGAGATGCGTGTCCTCCGTTCGGCAAACAGGGTGGCTACGGTGTGTTGACGCCGCGTTTCGGACGGAACACGCCAGCCCTCTGCGATATTTCTGCAGATGGTGGAAGAGTGGTAATAATTCTGGCGGGGAATTTTCCGCGATTCACTACGCTTTTTAAAAAAAAAAAAAAGAAAAAAAACTTGTTCACGTCACGAAATAATAAAAATATAAATAAATGTTACAGAAGGTAGTTATTTGATCATGTGTCTATAAGGGAAAAGTGCTGTAAAGAATCACACAAGCAAACGTCCGACGTGAGACATAACTGCACACACGTGCGGTCTACTGCGCACGCGGGTCCCTAACCGGGTTGGGGGGGGGGGGGGAAGTTGAGATAAATAAAGATACCGACGCGATTGTCAATAAAAGGACTTATACTTTGCTAGCATATCGAATTTTATACACAGCGCTTGAAGCCGAAGTTTTATATGTGGTTGGGGGCGATGAAATTGTCCAGGAAGTTCACGATTGGGCTGCGGTAATTATAAAACAATGAAAACACATACAACTAGATATAATTTGAGTTCTGAATCATTCAGATCGCTCATGCGACAGCTCGTGTTATACAATGCCTACCACGGATATCAGCAGTGAAGATATCTTGAACAAGTGAAATTTACTACTTTTCAAAACGGCCAACTTATCACCATGACTAATCATTTAATTGTTGAAATAACATACTTATGTATTCGCGTATTAGAGTAGTAAACTAATGTTACCTTGCATATTTTCTGCATAATGACCACGTTGTGATGAAATTAGTGAAATTAGGACTGTACAATTCACTGAAAGCCTATATTGCTCTTAATGGACAACCTTAGCAAAGAGTGGTCGGTGACTGCACGACTATAGTATTCTAATAAACAATGAATTATGCACGTGTTATTTTTATTTACATGATGCCATAAAGCTGCCTCTACTGAAACGATTCGTAGCAGGTTAGGCAAAATATACCCACATAGCACAGGACATCCACCAGATATCCTAATTAGATCCACAATATTTAAAAGCCACCCAAGTCCTACAGTGACTCTCGAATGATGTATGTCCTTTGGATACCCAGTAGTAGATACCCGTTTGTACCACTTACTGGATATCCATTAGATATTACACAATCTCCAATGGCCATTACTTAAAATAAGCGACTACATCCAAAGATGTATATAGGACATCCCAAATATCTATATTACATTTTGGATATTGAGCGGACACTTGGATATCTTTTGGTAGTCTTGTGAATGTAACTTTACTATTGTTGTATGTCTCTGGATATCCTGAATGTCCGAGTGTGACATCCGTCAGATATCCTTTCGATGGCTGTGTTATATAGGTATCAAGTCTGGGTGTAATATTTCTTTTTCAAAATTTCTGGACAAGGGAGTGAGTGTAAATTATGTCACGGGAATTGAACCCCATGCAGGAAGCGTGCCATCAATAAGAGTATATCACCATTCTCAACTTGAGTATCCACCCCCACATGCAAAAACTGACAGCGCAATTGACTTAATGACAGGAATCTCTGAGCCAACATTTATGATGATATAACATTTTGAGTTTCCATTATACTGTGTGTAATTATGGGCAAAGGATTTTAAAACAAAGTTTGTCTTCATCAGAGTCCAGCTGACTTTAATGTGACTCAGCTGAAGTCTACATTATGTTATAGCTTGCAGCCGAGAAACGTATCACTTTTTTTTTTAAAGAACTGCTAAGTTATTTCTTTCCGCTAATTATTTATCCTCAAGCCATCACACATTAAGTTAATACTGTAGGGCGTATAAAGGCCAAATGACAGCGACAGTGTGTGTGTGTGTGTGTGTGTGTGTGTGTGTGTGTGTGTGTGTGTGTGTGTGAGGGGAGGGGGAAGAGAGAAATGGAGATATTAAGAAACACAAAAGAGAAAGTTAGAAACAAATTGCTACTGCTTTATTAGGAACAAAAGAAAACCGATCTCAGTTATCAATTGTTTGTGAAACTGAATTTTTTTTTTGAGACTTTAAGACCCAGCATGACTCCCCTGAATTTAATGTTAACTTTACAGGGAATTATTCGGCCTGTGTTTACGCTGAAAAGTCTGCTTACAGGTAGAGATTTTATAATTAAAAAAAAAAAAAAAAAATTTCCTTCTAGAAATTGATTTCGAAAGTACTTAGCGAAGAAGCAGTAACCTGTCTGTTATTTCCGTTTCTTGCCACTCCGAGACGCGGAAAACAGGCTGCGGCCTTGAATCCTACACTCGCTCGCTATTTGCAGCTCAAACAAGAACCCCGCGCTAACACTCGTGTTCAGCGACGGCAGCAGCTGTTCAGTAACAGATCTGTTGTAGTTAGTGCAGGAGTTGTTATAGTTCATGCAGGAGTTATTCCGGCATAGCGAACTACGCCAGACATGAGAATGCATTTATTATCAAACCGTTTTATTTCAAATTCGCTTTGGCAATCAACTTCCGCTCTACTTGTTTAACCAACTGTTGCAAGCCCCCTACCACGGACTTGCAGCAGCTTCACAAGCCCTGGAATTTTTTTTATTCGCCGCGGAATTCACTTCACCACCCCCTTTCCACCCCCTTCAAGCAGGGAGAAAGGGGGAATAACAACAAATTACAGCCATGGGTACAGGTTCTAGGCGCACTCTGGGATAATTTAAATTGTGGCTTGCCACGATTTATCTACAGTTTGAAAACAGCCTGGTGGTGGGTTGGGGGGGGGGAGCTCTCCTCCCCTAACCTGGAATTTACGATGATAAACAAATGGGAGGACAAGGGCCTGTACTTCCCCCGTGCTGAGGGAGGATAAACGGTGGCGGCCGGTACGGTGAGAAACAGTCTCGACGACTTCATGCACACACATTTTAGAGAGGCCCCCGTACATAACACCCTCCCGCTAACTCAAGAAAGCACGACTTCTTTCATTTATATTTGAAAATATAACTAAAGAGAAGGATGCATCTTTGGGGGTTAAAACAAATATTCGGGTCCTTTCCCTTATCAATTTTTATAACTCGAAAGTTTGAGAGGCTTGTAGCAGAATACTTTCCCTTAAATGTTTGGAAAATTCATTAATGAAATTCTGACATGACTGAACTCTTGTATGTTACCAACTAAACGAGAAAATTCTGACCTGAGAAATCTTGCCAGTTTATTTAATTAATTTAACATCAAACGCACGTAATCTCCACACTGGGCTTCATGAGTCCATTAAATGATAATCGAAGTGTTCGTAATATGAAATGCAGATATTTTATTTTAAAATGTATAAATATTTCCGAGCTATTTAATATACTACGACTATTGAGCCAGTATAAATATTACCGTATTAACTTAAAACTAAGACGATTGATTATTAGGTTACAAAAACTTTTTAACAAAAATTTGGTAAAGCTTGTTTATACTTCAAATTTGCATACTTAGTACGACGGAATTTCCCACATATTTTGTAAGCCCATATTTTAAGATTTCTGATGTTTTACATGTACTTACGCTAATAGTTAAAAGAAGCTTTAAAAAAATTTAGCAAAAATATTGCGTTTTTATTATTGTATAATTTATATGATTTCAAATCATTTTTATTATTGTAAACTTTATTTGATTTCAAATTATTTTTATGTGAAATTTATTTTACTTTTAATTGCCCCCCCCCCCTCCTCCTCCTTAATCAGCCTCGTCAATAGACGAAATTCGACAGATGTCTGACGTTAATTCATTCACGCCACTGGCACAAAAGTAAAAACAAGAAATTATTTTTATAGTTTTTTGCATAATTACTGTTTTTCTGTTTCTCTGGAAATAAATAATAAAAAACCAACTGGCTTACAGAAATTAAATAATTTATATTGGTATAATAAGCCAGGAAGTACCTCAGAACAAATCCATCTAAACTGACACAGGAAAGTTTTTTAATGTCTTCTTTTAATACAAGCAAACTAATACAAATATTTTATCCGTAACAGTTCCTGGAACTTTGTAAAATAGCTTTTAGTAAGCACATCTTAAAATAAATTAGAACCAAATATCTCCGCTTCTTTTGTTTTATTTCTTATAAACGGTTAGTATCATTTGTGTGCCCTGAAAATTGTAAAATTATGAATCCGACATGTTATTATGCAAACACAGTGAATCAAATTTTTATTTGATTCTCTGGAAATTTTTATAAGCATGTGACAAGTACGAAATAATATTTTTTCAATATACGCCCTTAAGGTGGCCGCCTGGGTAGGCCGCCGAACGGTGTAGAGAGCTCCAGCAGGAAACGTTTTATTAAATAACCGTCCAACGGCTCTGAGGTCCACTTGCGAATAGCATTTAAGAAACTTTACACGTCTGTATGTTTTTCATTTCCCCCATTTCTCTCTAAAGCATGTATTTGTGACAGTGAAAATGGCTCAAACGAGTGCAAAAAATTAAAAAAATAAATAAATAATGTAATAGGACCGTGCATCAAACCTTTATTTCGATTATTACGTTATAAAAATGGTAGGGTCTACGTTGAAAGTCTTTTACAGGCGCGTTATCAACGGCAAGACTGCACGCCAGTTCGGTTCTTTACCCGTAGAGACGACGAGAGAGTTGATGCGCACGTCTAGGTCGCCCCTAGCGACCCTCTGCTTTTAAGGCCTCAGACGTGCAGAATTCCTTCAACCAAGCGGCCACCTTAACCTTATCACCCTCTAGGACGCAGGGGACGCACGAGGAGGAAGCAAAATTTCCCTCTGGTTCCTCCCGGATAATCTCCCACCGTTCCTTCCCGCCCCTGCCTAGGCGAGCCGAACACAGCGTCGAACGGAAGAATTCCTCTCCTTGACCTCGAAGATTCTTCTGTCGCGGGAGTCCCACCAAGCTACCATCCGCTCCCACAGAAAATTGCTTCTCGTAAGATCGACGCTACTGAGTGTGTCAGTTTTATCTTGCTATGCCAGGTGGGGCGGATTCTGAATACGTAAATCTGCACGCGGAATTTTAAATATCTACAACGAAACTTCGCACACGACAGAAGTTTGTCGAGACTATGATGAAATACTTCGTGACTGTAAGTCACTACGCTATCTATTGTGAAACGCAGATAATTGAATGAAAACAGAAAATCAAAACGTGGAAGCGAATCAACGAATTTGTCCACTGAAAAGTATTCAGCACTGTTTTTTAACCAATTGCGTGTATCACACAAAAACAATAGTTTTGTGGGTTGGTTCTTTATACGTATATACATCCAGTTAAAACATTCAGTATACAAGCAGATGCTCGGTGGTGATAAGACCAAAATATTTTGATAAAATACACTTTTTTTTTTTTCTAGATTCCTGTTCACTGGGTTGATTTCATTTCTTAATGCTAGCTTTCCATTGAGTTTTACAGAACCCGTCCAGTCTTTATTGTGCAGGATACGGGACGTTTACCGCAGTGGTTAAAAATGGGTTTATTTTACCGGAAATTGTACCTGGCGACGGCGTTGTCTTTGCCGTAGTTTCTTTTTCTCTTGAGCCACCGTGGCTGAGCGGATAGACTGCTCGTCTTCCACCAAGGCGTACCGGGTTCAATCCCGGTAGGGATCACCTCAGAATTTTCGCGAGTGGTAATTGTGCCGGTCGACGCCGCTTGTCGGCGGGTTTTCTCGGGGATCTCCCGTTTCCCCCGCCCCTTCATTCCGGCGCTGCTCCACTCTCACCTCGCTTCACCATCGTCGGCTCTCGAGACCTCCCGAAACTTTTAACCCACTCACTTCACTCACCCTTCGCTCCTGACCCAGTGTATTGTATATCGAGCCGGAATTTTTCGTGGATAGCCGAGGTCAAACGCGAAGATCTTTTGCAAGGCTAACGTTTCTGCCTTGCGTACGTTATGTAAACTGGAACTTTATTTTATCCATGAAACCATAGAACGATTACGAATATCTTGTTAAGCCATCACCTTTCAACTAATCGGAGAATGGACGATGTTCAGAAAGATTTATTCTTGCGTTACAGACTTGTACGTCCAAAACAGTACTATGTAACGTACACGCTAAAAAAATTAAGGTATTTAGTAAGTTTTATATTTTTTCTCGCCTGTTCTGTCGAGTGTTCAGTTGTTCATTTGAGGGGGGCCGCGGTGGCTGAGCGGTTAGGCTTTTTTTTATGTTTATTTTATTAGCCCTATTAACCAGTATAGCCATCCAGGGTGTTCAGTTCTATAATGACTACTACAATTTAACAAACAGTATATAAGTTAAATTAATTCACAATTTTTTTGTGGAAGGGCGACTGTTCGCCTGGGCGCCCGCAATTTAAGCTACGAATTCTATTTTTATTCAAAAGCATAATTCACACTTCCTAGGAAGGTGCTGAGCGATTCTGCCCCGACCGAGACAGCTCCCCGATGGGTATCCTTTCAGCCGCCCCCCGTTTCGCCGCCCCCCGCCGGAACAGACCAAGGACCGGGATTCCCCCGAATCCACCCGCGCGACCAGACGCCGTCGGGCCCGCTCACAGCTAACTAGCCTTTCGGCCGGTCCGTCATAGCACCCAACGGGCGAATGGACCGGCCCACGAACCCGTAGGCCCCCAACCCCCTCCCTAGCTGTACTATTCTGTTTGTTCTTTTTTCCCCTCGCCCACCGTTCTGCTCCAACCTAAGCATCGTCCAGGACATCGAAGTACCCCTTCTGGACACCCAGGCCTACGTTTTCCGACGGACGAGGGAATGGACATCCGTTCCTACGGGCGCCCCCTTTTTTTTTCTTTACACAGACACATACACATACACAGAAATCAACCAACATATTATCACAAATCACATAATTCACTCATTTAGATTTTCTTCTCCGCAGTTCCTTCCGTTCTTCTTTCATCCGTTTCAGATCTTGTCTTTCTTCTTCTCTTTCTTGTGCTTCTCCTACTCTTTTTCTCTCTTGTTATTCTTCTACTTTCCTTCTGTGTTCTCCTCTACATTTTCTTTCCTCTTCTTCTTTCCCCTCTTTTTATTCTCTTCCTTCTTCTTGTTCTTCTATTTTTCTCCATTTTCCTACAATTTTTCTTGCATTCATTTCAGATCTTGTGTTCTTCTTTATAACTTTTTCGTGTTTGGAGCTTTTCAATTTTTCTTCCCCACTGTTATTCTGCGAAACTTCAGTATTTACTGAAAATTCTGTTTCTTATCTAAAAGAGAGAGTTATTTATAATTTTTATTTAATTTAAACGATAAAACACTAGACAAACATAAACACTCACTCAATAATTCCCTTAGTTCCAGCACACTCTCACCCGCTTTCTAGACTACTCAGTTAAATCATCATTCATAATTTTTACCAAATCATATATTTTACTAATACTTTCATTTATTATTTCTACAATTTCCTTGTCATAAATATAATGTTTTTGTAATGGCCATTTGTCATTTAAAGGTTTTAATTTCTGTTCTAATTCTTTCCTTTCTTCTTTAAATATATCACACTAGTACAGAATATGGTATACCGTCTGAGCACCCTTTTCACATTGACAAATGTCGACTTCTATTTTATTTATTTTAGCTAACTATTCTTTAATTTTACAGTGTCCCGTTATTACTTTCAACACACTATTATTTATATTGCTTTTACTTTCGTACCATTGTTGTCTGTCTTTAATATAATTTTTAGTATTTAGGCCAGTTTCTGTTGCGTCGTACTTTGTTTGCCAATTTATAACACTTAGTTTATAGATTTCTTTCTTTAATTCTTTTAAGATAATATGATGATAATGTCTATATTTTCAACATAAATATTATTGTGCTCTACTATCTTATTATGTGTATTTCCGTTGTATTCTATTTCGTCAACTTCATTTTTGATTTGATATATTATATTTCTATATTTTATACTATAGTCTATTGGGATTTCTTTACTAACAGTTATCGCGGATACAAATCATGTTGTTAGTGTTAAATTCATTATTTTCATCAATACATATCTCTGTGATGCTCTTAGTATAATTTTAATGTGTGTATTTTCAATTTTATTTTTGTAATAAGTGCTAGCATATTGTATAATATTACGGTATAATGCCTGATATATTATTTTATTATTTTCATTATTATAATTTTTGATATTCCATACCGTTTGCTTTAATTTTAAAAATATATTATTAACTTTTTCGGTTATATATTTAACACGTGGGACAAAACTTAATCCCTTATCCAAAATAATGCCCAAGTATACTATTTCCTTTTTAACTTTTATTGTTTGTTTATCTTACTTTATCACTGGTGGTCTTTTATCTAATTTTCCGTTTAAAATTATGGTAACTGTTTTCTCTACTGATAATTTAAGTTTTTTCTCTTTCATACACATTCAAGTTTTATCCATTATTTTTGTGTCCGTTCTTCTAGACTGCTCGTCTTCCAACAAGGCGAACCGGGTTCAATCCCCGGCCGGGTCACCTCGGATCTTCACAAGTAGCAATTGTACCGGACGATGCCGCTGGTTGGCGGGTTTTCTCGGGGATCTCCCGTTTCTCCCTTCCTTGCATTCCGGCACTGCTCCATTCATACCTCATTTCATTATCATCGGCTCTGAAGACCTCGATGTTAAGAGCCGACACATGCATTATGAGAGGACACCTGCCAAATTCAAGTTATATTTCGGTGACAAGATAAACTCCATGGCCTTATATATATAAGCGAGTACAGTCAGTGGTTTTATTGGCCGCTAACCTTTAAGTGGAGTTACCTACCTGTTTGACTTAATATTAAATAACAATCATCACATTTTCCTGGGTGACTTTTGAAGCCTTTCATGTTTTTTGGCACGTAGTGAAACTTCAACCTGACCCGCCGCGTGAGCCATTTTGCAAATTGAACTTCGAAAAAAAAAACAACATTAAAAAGTATGCCCAAGCCGCAACCACATATCTAGTGATATTTAGTATTTTCCATATTTTTTCGGGAGAGCAGAATGATGGTTTAATGATCCATGATAAATCAGGATTTAGTTGTATCAACGAACTTTATTGCGTATGCAATATACAGGTTGTATCTAAATTCAACCCACAAACGTTGGCTGCAGGTTTTTCACAATAAACATTATATATATATATATATATATATATATATATATACACACACACACACACACACACAACCCGTAGTCTATAGTGAATCCTAAAAGAGGTACACAATTCGAAGTTGGACCCGAGACACAAGTTTGTTGCAAATATTGGAGAAAATATTTAAGATGGAACACTGAATGTCTGCGTAATGGGTAACTGAACAAAGATATGCTATCTTCACAACACCTGTCGCTGTCATCAAATTATTTCATGTAAATTATCGTGATTATTCCTTTTTTTTTTTCTTTTTCGAACTAAACTGCATGACGTGGTAGCATATTTGGGATTTCAGTGGTGTATTATTAATAAGCGAGATACAATTCACGAAAAAAAAAGTCACCTTGTGTAAATACTCTAAGCCTCGCCGTTTTAGAGTTGTTCATGTTTACTTTGAAAATTTTACTACCAATATCTGGCATACGGGCAACACGCACAAAACCCAATAACATAACTTTCAGGTTATTAAAGGGAGAGAAAGATTCTAAAGAGAAATACATAACAGTGATCTAGTGCTTTAGGTCCAACTTCAAAAATGTGTACCACCCTTAGAATTTTCTTTTGACAATAGGTTGTATAAATAAACGTTTTCGAGTTCTTTTTTCGTCATTAACTGTAGCTGAAGGCTGTCGGTCGAATTTAAATATATTCTGTACAGAAACATTTATGATACAAAAATGCTAAACTTATTACGAAATTGTATATCAAGCAATACCATCCTCCAGAATTGTACTAAAAAAAATGTGTTACGCTTGGAACAGTGCAATATTTGACAAATCATTCTAAATAAACATATAAGCTTTCGATTTAACCTAGAGTTGATCATGGATGTATCATATAAGTGAAAAAAAAACCCCATCCAGTATCAGCTTATGCGATGTCACTCTAGATATACTCTTACAGCCATTCAGGGTATTTAATAGCATAAAGATTATAAAGCGCAATAAATCTATCATTTGAATTACTATGTTCGACCTTAAATATTACAAAATACTGCCAGAACTATTTTCTGTCGCAATTATACTGTGAACAGGCATGCCAGCCAATGACTTTGACTTCCTCTGAAATTGTTTATCTCTACAGCCACCTGGGAACGAATGAAGTATAGAACGTATATGAGACCAGAATCAATTACGTAATACGCTGATGTGGAACCAACTACGCCAATGATCTTGAAACTCAGTTCCTATTATCTGTTCACCGTTTCTTCGCACTTTTTAAATTAAACCTTTGAAAAATCACCCCATGTGCGACGTACCTGTTTGTTTCCTAAATACATCATGTATTTGAACCATTTTATACTTCTGTGAATATAAAAAATGACTTACTTTTTGTATATATATATATATATATATATATATATATATATATATATATATATATATATATATATATATATATATATATATTGATTATTCACTTGTATTTTTTTCGCAAATTATAATAATTCATTTATAATTATTATGAATAAAAACAGGGATAAATTTTCATGTTGGTAATGCCTAGTATAGGCTGTTTGGGGTAAAATGAGCACTTTTGATAGCTCTGCTTAGTACCTAATTGTATAAACGTTGTGTATTCTTCCGCCTCATGTAAAATTAACATTGCCAAGGGCCTTATTACTTTACTCATGCGTCGGTCTATGGAACTGTGAAACTATTAAGAGAGTAAACTATTTTACCAATCTGCTCGTTTTTACACTTCGATAAATTAAAAAATTAATAATCTAAAAGAAATAATCTTACGTTATCACAAATGGTTACCTAGCATTTTTTTATTCGACGTTAAGATATCGAACTACTTTCCATCCATCGTTGCCAACTTAACTGGGCGAATTTCACTCAGCGCGCCCATTAAGATGAAAGAGCAGAGACTTTTTTCTAATGTTCATTTTTAAAATGCTCACTTTAAGAAATTGTTAAAACGAAAAAAAAAAAAAAAAAAAAAATTATTGCACCGAGTGCGCATGGATGCGGTGCGCTGTCCCTTCGGTATAATTTTCTAGACTCGGTTAGGCGGAGGCGTATCCTGCGAGTAGATCTTTAGTAGGGCTTCAGAAAATTTGGAAGTAACCGCGAATTGACTATGTCGTAGGCGGCAGCACCTGCAGCAGAGCGCGAGAGGCCTCACATCGTAGGCACATTCCCGTCCCGTCGTCTGTAGACAGTTCGCGTCTCTCATGCCCGTCTGCGCGAGGGCGGAGAAGCGTTTAAGGAGGCAGTAGCCACTCCATCTTCGAATTTTCTTATAAATCTGCGTAACGAAAATGTATGACCAGAAAAAAAAAAAAAAAAAAAAAAAAACTAGACATGACATGGATGACTACTTGACGATTTTTTTTTTTTTTTTTATTTGTAGGGTTTCATGTACACCTGTATTTTCCCGCGTGGGACTGAAATTACTAAACGATTAGATAATGTTTGATTAAGGTTACAGATGTGACACTAATCATGTAAGAAAAATAAGCGGGATTCAGAAATAACTGTTAAAATGTTCCCTTTGTCATGACTAGCTCGGTTTTTAATCATTGACTCCGAAAATGAAGTTAATGAGGGAAATACGCAACTCCGAGATAGCAAGGTTACTTCCCCCCTTAACTTCGTGTTCCGCGTTCATTTTATTGCTGTGCTGCCTCCTTGCTTCTGCCGTCGTCAGGGAACGTCGTTACATTCGAACAACGTAGGTATTCTGTGTGCCGAGGAGCATACAAAGTAGTGTGATAATGAGTATACAGAAGGAGAGATTCGGGCGGCTCTTAAAACTTTGGGTGCTACCAACGTAATATTACGTCGGCTGCATTTGACAGACTTTCAAAGGCTGTTCACGGTAAAGCGAGCACTTTTGAAATCAACCTTAGAAAAAAAAAAGTCGCTGGCCTTGCTTGCATACATTATAATGGGCGCACTGAGTGACATACGCACAGTAGAATTGGTAACGATGGATGGAAAATAGTTCCATATCTTAACGTAGAATTAATAGTGTTAGATAACCAATTGTGATAACTTAAATTATTTCTTTCGCGTTGTGTTTTTTTTTTTTTTTTATGTTTATGTATCTAGGCGTTAAAAAAAAAAAGCAGATTTGTGAAACATTTGCTTTTCTAATCATTTCACCTTTTCACTTGACCGACGCACAAATTAAGTGATGAGGCCCGTGGCAGTGTTAATTTTACATAAAGCAGAATAATATACATCGTGCATACAAGTAGATCTTAAGCAGCGCTTTCAAAAGTGCTCGTTTTATCGTGAACAGCCTACAAGGAGTTTGCTGTAATATTTTGATTTCCATATTGTTTGAAGACACGGGCGAAGAAATATTATGTCACCAGCAGTTTTCATAGTGTTCTCTTGCGACGTAATATTACGCAAGCACTACTCTAAAGTGCAAATTTCTCAAATGAACAGGATGGTTTGTACATTAGTCTATGTAGGAAAGAACATCTGATTTGACCAGTTCCAAGTCGATTGGCAGAGAGGCGGCCAGTAATAAACGTTGTACAGTGTAGTAGGCGTGTCCAATGTTATGTGAACCAATACGAACACAGAGGCCAACAGAACTGATAGTCATACAACCGGGGACATGCGTAACTCTCTTATAGTTTGTCTGAACACTCAGTAAATGTGTACCGCACTCAAAGTGTTAACATCGAGGTCTTGAGAGCCGATGAGGGTGAAGCGGCTCCGGGATGGAAGGGCAGGGGAAACGGGAGATCCTCGAGAAAACCCGACGACCAGTGACATCGCTCGGCACGATTCCCAATAACGAAATTCCAGAGCTGAGACCGCCAGGACTCGAACCCGGTTCGCCTAGGTTAGGAGGCGAGCAGTCTGGCCCCTAGGCCAGCGCGGCCCCCTTGACATGGATAAAAATCGTCCCGTGCGACTGACTATACAGAATGTTTCAGCTGTAGTTTGCCGCTGCCACAGGATAGGTAAGCATACATAAATGTAACGACGTGGCGATTAGCTTCACGTGGGCGACGCCCATTTGCTGATTGGGAGCGCGAGGCTCCGGAACGAGTTCTTGGGTCTGACAGGCTATCGCGTGCTGCGAAGGAATCTCCATTGACTGGACCTTCGGCTAGCAATTGGGTTGCCAGGCGCTGACTAGCGAACGACATCCCGGCATCTTGCCGGCCATTGTCGCGCCATTTTGCTGGCATTTGTGTCTGGAGATTGCGGCACGTATCCGGCTGTTTCACCTCTGCATGAATACCTTCTCTGTGACATCGCACTTATAGGCTATTCACGGTGAAGTTAACACTTTTGTAGACCCTTTCATTTGGAACAATAGTCAATAAATACTTTTTATTTTAGCCTTGGACGTTTTCTTTCGGGTGCGGTGTAATCTACACACTGTGTTTATAACTTATACAGCAAGGGATGAAAATGGCTGAAACAAATAAGAATCTAGGACCTTAAAATTGCTCCCTTTACCGTGAACAGCCTATATCGAGTTTACCAGACCCACAAACCAACTGGAAAATTCCAGCGGCCGGTGTCACAAATCGAACCCGATCCTTCCCCCCAAGTATGGCACGAGTACGGTCACCAAAGCGATCTTGAAAAGATAGTTCTGGATATTAGTGTAAAAAGCTGATCGTTTACTGACTGATATAACACAACAAATACCTGTGCCACAACGAGTGCTTCTGGTGATGTTTTTTGTGACAGTCTAACGAGTATTAAAAACCAGATAAAACGAACATTGAGTTAGAGGTGGGCGGGGTTACAGTGGAGTAGGCAAGTTCCAAGCCTACCTAGACATGAGGTGGGCGGGGTTACAGTGGAGTAGGCAAGTTCCAAGCCTACCTAGACATGAGGTGGGCGGGGTTACAGTGGAGTAGGCAAGTTCCAAGCCTACCTAGACATGAGGTGGGCGGGGTTACAGTGGAGTAGGCAAGTTCCAAGGATATACGAAGTAAGCGGCAGCAGTTGTTTGTTCTCCGCCAGACCTTCCTGATGCGAGCGCAAACATCTTGCGCGTTTGCCAACAGTATCGCAGTTACCAAGATCAAACATGTCGTTTTCGTTAAGTCATGTCTAAACTCATCGCAGGCCGGTGTCCATGGATATATTCGCTTGATGTGACCTGACGAATTAATTAATTGTCATTTGAATACACTGTGAGCTGTACTGCAAATAGAGATGTCTTTATTCGACAGCGGCTTCAACTAAACAGAGATCAATACTACCAAGAGAAGGAGACGAGAACATGCGATACACTACTAAGGGGAAGCGTGATTGTCTGAAATATGACAATTAGCTTTACATGCGAGTCGTGCCGCTTGTCATGCATCTTACACACGCGTGAATTAAACGAAGACATCGCAGGCACGTAAAGGAACATGAATTGAAAGTGTACGAAATTGGTGAAAGTCGTTAATCAAATAGATTCATCACGAAGTTCAAGGTGGTTGAATCGCCTTAAAAGAAGCAAGGGGATTAACTGTAGAAAACAAAAATGCAAAAAAAATAAAATAACAGACACAATAACACCACAAATTGATTACTGACGAAAGATAAAAAATATCTAAAGTGAATGCGGGAAATTAAATGGTTTACCTCGATACAAGTTGTATAGACAAAAGTTTGAAGCCTTCCACGAATTGGCAACACGGCAAAGGATCTGGAGTCCAAGTCAATTCAAGGAAATGCAGAAGATATGCTTTTTGGAAATAAGAGGGTGGGACTAGATACATTTCTAATAAATTCGGAGATAACCATCGCCAGGTGAAACACATTACTTTTGGGGGATAAACTGACGAAAATTTACTACCTAATATGCCGTCCATTTCTATTTCGCAACGAAAAGTTCGCTCAACCATGCTGAAAGTCGATATATAAAAGCTCGCATATGACTGAAATATTATGGAGGAATCATTCATAATAAATGGGAAACATTTTGGCACATACGTTTCCTCCTAACATACGTGATCTGGAAAAGTCTTTTCTGGCGTAGGAGAAAACAAGTTATTGAAAGATCGAAATGCCACAGGCGACATGTTACTAAACATATTGAACACTCGTTTTTTTTTTTTTTTTGTAATGAATAGGGTATTTCAGGTACATCCTCGAAGAATGATACCAGAGAATCCAAATGATCATTCCAAAAGCATTGCCAGAGACCCAAATTCAAGATTTTCTCATCACGATCCGATATTCTCCTGTCCACGATACAGAAACCACAATAAATTGCAAGTAAAATTCTTACCACTTTTGATTGTAAGCTACACGGAG
This sequence comes from Dryococelus australis, assembly GCA_029891345.1. Classification (NCBI taxonomy): domain Eukaryota; kingdom Metazoa; phylum Arthropoda; class Insecta; order Phasmatodea; family Phasmatidae; genus Dryococelus; species Dryococelus australis. The sequence goes on from CM057003.1 coordinate 96,696,749, forward strand.
GGAGAATTATTTTAAGGAATTTTATAAACAAACAGTTTTTCACTGGGTTTGCCAACATTCGCTATCATAAGTACAATTCGGTGCCAGAACAATACCCCAGTAAGAAATCCACATTTTTTCTTCTTATTTTGGTGTGCACGTGCATTTTTGTAAAATGTCAACAGGCGTTGTTTGTGCTTTACACCATCTCTTTGCTATAAAGATACTTCTGTTTCACAACAAATCATATTTTAAGTAAAAACAATACATATTATTTATTTTAATGAATCTGCGTATACGTTTAACACGACGAATCTCTCATGAAAATATTGGAGAGATTGATTACGTAAATATATCTGTTGTTCGAATGATTCTTGCAATCATTTAACAAACCGTTAAACATATATGATTTAAAACGAAGAATTTTCGCGTGGCCTTTGCCGACTTTTACAGGTGCTGCACTGATGCTTTAAAAATTTCCGCCGGCAATAACTCTTAACTTTTACGACCGCACGTCGTTAATCGTTTCCTAAATTTAAGAAAGTGGCATTAAATGATGTTCTAAGAAAAACTAGCGAAGCATGAAAATGTCCATCCGTATCCTTTAGTACATCATCGCTATTTGACCCTCATACTTGACCAACGTCGCACACAAAAACATTCAGAGACTTTATTCTAGGAGTATTTTTCGCGTTCACTTTTCTTTGGTCGTTTTATGTAAACTTAACGAGCATGAAACTGTGCATAAACTTAATTATCTACGGGAAGAAATTACTGGGTCCATTGTTCAAATGCGGTCTTGCAATAAGCAGTTCGCATAAGATTACTTGGTGCGCTTTGTGATTGTGTTCGGATAAGCGAGAAAATGTTTCTGGTTTGTATAGTAGCGTATTCAGCGTGATATACGCGGCCTTGTACTATCACCTCGTCTCTTTTTGACGGCACAACAGCTACTATGGATTAGCCAAGACACGATGAGCACGCAGGTGCACAAGTAGGGGATTTCCCAAAGAAAAAATTAACCATTTTTTTTATGTATAGGACTTATTAACTCTACATTATTATTGCATGTGAGGACGCCTGAGAGGCGTATCTGAGTTCGTGAGGGATGGAGGTCTAAACAAAAATAAATAAAAGAAACTAACTAAATTTTATTTCTAATTTATTCTCTCAGCTATTATCTACAGCGTGAATTAGCTGTCTCTACTTTTACTCTTTTTATTTGCCAGTGAGCGCAATATTTAATGTATATTTCCACTCTAATGAACGCCCTTCTAAATCGTATCTGTTGTTTACAGCCAATTAACTGATAGGCCTACTTATAAACACGTGTTCAGTCTATATGTTGCCATCATTTGTAATGTCTTTCACTCACGCATCTAGTTCAATAGTCCGGCCCGCCAGCCACACCCTTCACTGCTTGATACTCGCAGTCGCAGACCCCACTTCCACTAGTCGCCTTCTATCGCTCGGATCTCAACCACTCATTCATTCATCCATTACAACTCGAAATCGCGGCCCGGAGGCCTGTGGCGATATTAATGCTCTAAGGTGACCACCTGGAAAGTTCAACGCATCCCGAGTATCGCTGAGAGTACGAGGTCCGTAATCCAGAGAATTCTACAGATATCGGCCGAAAAAATACAACCAAGGACCGCGGCGCTATCATATAACGACTCTTTCTGTCCTCTTTGCTCACTCGAGTTGGCCGAAGCACCAAGCGCGCAACATTACTTTTTGTCATCCTTGGCTAACGAAATCGGAACGAAGAGGCTCGCATATTAAACATACTTAATCCTGAGTTAAAAATAAAAACTTTATCCAGCATTTTTGTCCGGGACTTTGCAATCTGATCGCGACGCCACTCTGGAATTGGGATTCACTTGAAGAAAAATGACAAAGTAGAACGACACAGTATTGTGAAGATGGGCTATTTTGTCAGGACATACGAAAGCGCGCGAACTCACACAAACAAGCGCGCGCGGTAGTTTTGCTTTTGTAGTCTTGGTTATTTCTTGATAAGATATTAAGCAAAGCGTCCAGAAAGGTCGCATTTGGCAGTCAAATAACTACATTTTCCATTTGCAGCGCCTGGAAACGTCTCCTTTGGAAGCAAATACGTGATTAAATATCTTACTGTGCTTATTACGAATACGTGGAAATTAGCTCTAAATACGTTCATAGAAGGACTGGGATTATTGGGAGCCACCATAAAATACCCAAGAAAGTACTGTACAGTGTTAGATAATAGTTTTGTCAACTTAGTACAGGCTATTCTATTCACGGTAAAGTGAGCACTTTCAAAAGCCATCTCATTTGGAATAGTAGTCAATAATTAAATTTTATTTTAGCTTTAGGCAGTGGAATAAACAAACTGTATTTATAATTTACAGACCAATATTTACCAAAAAGATGGTTAAAGAATAAAAAAATAACTAAAAGGAAAAAAAGTAAGAAGGACCTCAAAAGTGCTCAATTTACCGTGAACAGCCTAAGATTTGTGACAAGAATTTTATTGCTACTCAAGGTGATATGCTGACGTGAAAACTTTTTTTTTACCTAATATTTCTACCTCACGCTCTTTTAGTACCACCGATTTTATGCCACAAAGCTAATCGGGAGGATTAGGGACGGCGTGCGAACTCAACTTGCCTCAAATTACGTGTGAGCACGGCACACGCATCCCTGACCGAATTCCGTTGCCTGCACATTGCGCTAAACGCGCGAGGAAGTTGTTCCGATCTCTCACTGCAGGAGCATCAGCGTACCTCCTACGTCACTATACCTCCGGCTGATGTCGGGCATCAACTGCGCAGAATGCTTCGTACGTTCACGTATTCGTGTCGACGCGAACTGCTGGTGGGAAGGAACGCGCGTCAAATTAGATTAGAGAGCCCCGGCCGGGTCACTCCTGGATTTTCGCATGTGGGACTCGTGCCGGACGATGCCGTTGGTCAGGGGGGGGGGAGTGGGGTTCCTCGATCTCCCGTTTCTCCCACCCCTCGTCGGATCTCGGACACCTCGCTGTTAAGAGCCGTCCAAATCTCTTCACTCGCTCGCGCTTGTTGTTTCGTTCCCTCGTGGAGTCAATAAACGAAACAACATCGCACGGGCTGTTGGTTGTTTTTAAACAACTACGTTTCGGGAAGATAACGGGGCACGGGCCATGTTTTACCAGGGATCGGAACCCGGAACCTCACGAAGCGGGTACGACTTCGATCACGGAGGTCGCCTGAGCGGCCAAGAGGTCCGCTGCTGTGCAGCCTCGGCGAGGCTGGAGGCTCCCACCGTTGACCGTGACGTGATAGAGGCCTTAAAGACCATGTTTACACACGTGAAGGTCGGAAGATCCTTCGCGGAGGGTCCGCGACTCGACGTACGTGCCGCGTTGTTTACGGCGCGGTGGCCTCCGCGCGGGAGGACGCGTCTTGTTGCTACGGGAGAGCTCGACCTCCTATTTGCTAAGGCTGGATTCACAACCGTCCGTCGAACCCGGCTGTCGTCCCTTTATAGCTGGACTATGGCTTATTACATTCAGGTTATGAACAAAACGTGATACCTTATACAATAAAGGCCTGTTCACGATAAAGTGAGCACTTTTGAAATAAACCTTACAAAAAAGTCACTGCCCCTGTCTGTATATATTATAACGGGCGCACTTGGTGACATACGTCCAGCAAAGTTCGTGACGATGTATGAAAAATAGTTCCATATCTTCACATCGAATTAAAAGTGTTACGTAACCATTTGCCACAACTTAAATTATTTATTTCGTTTTGCATTTTTTTAATGTATCGAAGGGTAAAAAAGAACAGATTTGTGGAATATTTACTTTTTTAATAAATTCGACGTTTTACTTGATCGACGCATGAATAAAGTGATGAGGCCCATGGAGGTGTTAATTTTACATAAGGCGGAAGAACACACAACGTGCATACAAGTAGATCTTAAGAAGGGCTTTCAAAACCGCTCATATTACCTTGGACAGTTTTACACCTATTTTTCTCTGTATTTATTTATTCTAATTATAAATATCATAATTTATACATATAATATAAGTGAAAGTACAATTTTTTCCAAAAAATAATGTATTTTTATGTTAACAGAAGTACAAGACGCTTGTAGCGTATGACAAATTTAGGAAACCACCATCCACGTCATACATAGGACAATTTTTCAAAGGTTTGATTCGAATGTGTGAAGGTACTGTGGATAGGCTACATAAACTTATTCTGTGTCTCCGCGGGAAGTTCTGAAGACAGCCGTGGCACGTGGCAGCAGGGATGACCACGTTCGTAGCCTGTTGTCAGAAGAAGAAAAAAAACAACATAATCCTACGACCTTGGGGGGGAGACCGAAGACGCCTCCTCAAATCGCGACGCAACGTGCATACGAAGCAGCTCGTAGAGATGTCGTGACTGGTGTACCAAGAAAACTGTTTTTGACACCTCTGTCGGCAATGTCCACAACGCCCGCGCGTTATGTCACGCCGGCCACATCTTTGTGACCACATCTCTTGCGTTGCACGTGGCTGGAATCCGCAGGAAAAAGGCCGGATCGGTGCCCATTACTATTTTGGGTGACGGCGTCATCAATAAACTGCCGCACGTTTTGTGCACCGGCCGTGCATGATGAGTGTCCTAAAACTACTCTTAGTAGCCAAGACCAGATTCGATGACGCATCCTACTGCCGGAGTCAATAACTTCCCAGCCATCTTCGGTCTACACACACCCTAAGAAGTTATTTGTAAATGTACCACATCAGTGTATACGTACAGTGATGTATTTTCCCATATATGCATGGTAATATTCCTGCAGTTGCTCGGGAAAGAGTCAAATGCGTAGGGAAGTTCCCAACTTTGTACAACATTCCCATATTTTCAGCCTCATATGTGGTAGTATTACCATATTCTCTAGAGGTTAAAAACTTACATTACAGTTTAGTTTTGCGTGAATACGTCTACGTTCACGCGCTCGGACGCCTTGATGCTTATTTTACGTTCCCGGCACCGCTTCACTCGATCATATCCTTTCGAGATGCTCTTTCCAACCGTATACGATTTCTGTATTTCGATTTGGCTTTTTGACGAGTATAGGCCGGAATTGTGGTAAGTTTACTAATTTATTTTTTGCATTAAGCGCATACAATTTTCACCATAACCACGCCACACAAAACGATTGAAACTAAACGGGCGTCGTAAGTCAAAAGTTATACTACGCGGAAGTTAATGAGACGCGGCGAAAAGAACTCAAAATCGCTCCACTCAATGTAACATATTCTTTTATCCATTGGCAATCGAGTGGTGTAATTGAATTTCGAATGTACAGATAGCGGAGTTGCAATGCCAAACTGTATCCCCCGATTATTTTATCATCGGATTTTCTGGATTGCCTTCCAACATGGTTGCAAATTTAAAGACGTATTCACGTCAGAAAGAAACGAGAAACAAGTTGCGCTTATTTTAATATACTATCTTGATCACTTCTTAACCTTCATGAATGCAAACACCAAAACTTGCTGAACATGAAAGTCGGCAAACGCCAACCACAAAGCGACAGCTCGAGATCCTGAACGCATCTGACTGCAGATAAGCAAGCACCGCAGGTTACGTGAAGGTCGTGAGCGCATTTCTACTTTCTAACTAGCTCGGACGGGTCTCTGAGGCATTACAAGTATTGTATGCTGTTCGCAGTAAAGTAGCCACTTTTGAAACACACCTTTAAATGTAATCACTGCTCGTAACTGCATTTATAGTACATGGCACACTGAAATGCACTGGAGTTTTTTTTTTTGTCGTGGCCACAGTGTGGTTTGTTGGTATTCGCTCTAGCAAACTTTTTTTTTTTTTGTGGTTAACGCGAAATGTTTTGTAGTCAACCCAAAATGAGTTTTTAATGGCCACAAAAGTTTAGAAGGTGACATCTAAAAGAGTTAGTGAAAATAACGGTAAATACGGGGTAAATACCAACAAACTACGTTGTGGTTACTATATATTTTTTAAGTGTTACAAATATTGGATGTATCGCTACGGGATGTTAATATTTGCGGCCACTGAAGGTAGTATTACAGTAGGCTACTTGTTTTATACACATCAGAGAATGAATTTTAATATCGGTAACACATTTATATTCCTAACATTCCCAAGGTTGTTACATGGAGGGCGCATGAACGAAGTGACAAGGCCCGTGGTAAAGTCAATTTTACAAGCTGCAGAAGGATACTAAATGAGAAGGAAAGTAGGCTATATCCTAGGCAAAGCTTTCAGAGCTCTCAATTACGGCGCCTAATGCTTGAACTGCGATGCAGCATGTTTGACAAACGCTTTTTCTAACGAATACATTAAACGTGACTCCAATACGTTTACCTACGAAAAGGAAACATATCCCAGACGAGGACAGTGTGTTACTTTCAAGACATACACTCATGCTGTAAATAATATTTTGGAGCTCTTTAACATAGTTAAAAATTGAACTTTTCAGACACACTCCCCGCACACGAGAGTAACTACGACAGCAGCCTGAATTGAACCTTGCCACACGCTGTTCTCTGTCAACTGAACACTTTTTAATTACAGTGTATCCTTCCGCGATATGAATATTTAACATTCCCGTGGGCCTGGTCACGTGGAAATGTGTTCCTTGTGCGCTAATTCTTACTATTATTTTAATAACACAAGAAAAGCTAACTTCGCTAGGGGCCGCGGTGGTTTAGTGGTTAGATTACTCGCATACCACCCAGAGTAACTAGGTTTCGATTTCCTGGCGGAGTCGCTCCGGATTTTCGCACGTGGGAATCATGGCGGACAATGCCGCTGATCGGCGGGTTTTCTCGAGGGTCTCCCGTTTCTCCCCTCCGCTTCGTTCCGGTGCTGCTCCATACCCACCTCGCTTCTCAAGACCTCGGAAGTTAAGCGCCTTCCAAATATTTTCATTCACCCGCCAACCTCTGCGAAAATTAATCTAAACACTACGCTCGCGATACAATGTCGAGCCTTAGAACTATGTTTATTTCTTCGTTACCAACTTAACTTGGAGCCAGCATGCACTTCAACGTAGTCGTATTTACGAGCAATGACATTTTACAAAGGTTGATTTCAAAAGTGCTCGTTTTACCATGAATAGCCTGTCAACACTTTCTCACAATAAACTAATAGCATTACTGCTTGGAGTCTCGTAGGTAAAGGCTGTTTCCGGTAACCTGAGCACTTTCGAAAGCACTGCTTAAGATCTATTTGTATGCACGTTGTGTATTCTTCCAACCATATGTAAAATTAACATTGCCATTAGCCTGATCACTTTATCTATGCGTCAGTAAAGTTAAACTGTGAAATGACCGTATAAGTAAATATGTCATAATTTTACTACTTCTTGCACTTAAATGTATTAAAATAACTAATAGTAAAATAAATAACTTCTGTAGTCACAAATGTTTACCTAACACTTTTAATTCTAAGTGATAACCACGGAACAACTCTTCCTCCGTCATTGGAAAATTTACCGGTTATATGTCAGTCAGTGAGCCCGTTATAATATACGCAAATAGGGGCAGTGACATTTTTCAAAAGTTGATTTCAAAAGTGCTCACTTTACCGTGAACAGCCTATACACGCAGCACGGCGATAACACTGTACACCAGTTCAGAGCCTTGCACGTAGGGGCCATGGCGTACTTGATGCGCGTGGCAGCGTCACCTTAATCGCTCCCGCGCTTCTGAAACTCGGGCAGGCGACCGCTTTAAGCGTGAACAAACTACAACAGAAAACAGATGTGGACGCATTTCGAGCTGCGAGGCAGATGTCAACAAACAGCTCGTCAAGTCGTTACAGAGCCGATCGTCAGCTCATTACTTCCATGTCCAATACCAAAAACACGGCGCATTGACGCCACTGCTAACGACGAAGTACAATTTTCGAGGGTATTTATTTTTCCGTTGTTAATTCACAGGGGTAATTGCGTGAGTTGTCACTTACGAGTGGCATCTGTTCAGGGCCCCCAAACAGCATACGGAGATTCAGTCCTATATAGGCTATTCACAGTTAAATGAGCACTTTTGAAAGCCCTGCTTAAGATCTACTTTTTAAACGTGTATTCTTCCGTATTATGTAAAATTAACATGCCTGGGGTTTCATCACTTTGCACTCCGATGCATTAAAAAAAAAAACTCACGAGCAAAATAAGTAATATAAATGATCGCAAATGGTTACCTAACACTTTTTCTTCGACGTTTAGATATGGAACTACTTTCCCTCCATCGATACCAACTTTACTGGGCGCGTTGTCACTCGGTGAGAGGCAGGTGCAGCGCCTTATTCTAAGGTTGATTTTTAAAGTCATCATCGTGAACAGCATTTAGTTGTCTTTTAAAACTGCTTCGTGTAGCACCAGCGAGGGGTATGGGAGGCAAGTCTTTGTCTTATCGCTCTAAACGTCAGCTTGTCTCCTTGCTGTTCCCCTGTACCTGAGAATGCTAACGAGTCGTGCCTTGATCCCGCTTTCTGCGACAGTTTTGATGTTTGGCAATTCGCAAGTTACGAATTAGCGGGAATAGTTTAAAACGGTTTCCAAATTATTTCATATTTGTTCTGAAATATATCAGAACGTGTACTAATTTACTATGAAAAATTTTATGCAATATATACACTCAAGAGAAACTTTTGTTTTTCAATGTTTTAATTAATTTAGTATGGATAATTACTTTTAATATAATATCAATTTAGTATATGTCATTTTTAGTTTAATCAAAAAACATTTGTATTTGAATAGCGTTATAAATGTTTCGTATTGGTGAAGCGTTCGGGAGTGAGACAGGAGGATCTTTGAGAAAATCAAATAATATAGCCGTATTAATTACAGGGATTTTTTTCTCAGTGATGAAAAACTTGATTTTTGGCCGTTTTTTACTGACCATATTTTTTTTGTAACACAGAAGTTATTCATAATCTTATTATAAATATTCCCTAACAGAAATAACAATCCCGTTGTCGATATTTTGCATTATACAAAACAGTGATGCAAATAATGGATTTATTGATTGAAAAAATGGCAAAGTTATCCCAAGAATATTTTTTATTGGTATGAAACCACTTTTTAATCATCCAACTATACTGTATACTTAGTTTCGGCAAACTGTTTCTAATGTATACACACAGGTAAAATATCTCATTGAGTTCACTCCTGAAAAAAAAAAAATGTATCATATCAACAATACTGAAACAACGAACGAATTTTGGATATTGGTATTTTAAATTTACATTGTATAACATTTAGGGCATAAGCCTATGCGATTGATTTTGTTAGTACAGTGAATTTGATACTAAGACATGACAGATTAGGCATTCTACTTACATACCTGTACTGTAGCATACGGGACTTACTGGTGCGCTAACAGAATATAATTATTTAAAAACGGACATCTCATTACAAGCCAACATTATTTTATCTAATTGAAAACAATCAGAAACGACAAACACCAAACAAGACATATTGCCACTACAAAACTTTAACCAGTAAAATGTTATTTATGTACTTACTTGAATTCTACACTTTGAGACAAACGTTAAGATTAAATATAAATTAAACAAGATGATGTGGTCTATTGGTTTGGACCTTTAACGCCCCCCAATGTTATGTCTGAAGGCTTACCAGGGGACGGCTTACAAAGTAACCTGGGTCGAACCCAGAACCTCCCGCACCACAGTCCGGCGGCGCATCAACCGACTACGGCACGGGAGGTCGGCGTTGTAGTCTGTCTATAGTCGTGGAATTTATTGGGGATTATTTATAGAGAAAGTAACAGCAAGTCGTTCTGCAATGATTCATAAATTGATCGAGGATAAAACATTTTGTCTACTCACATTATGCTATAGAGGATTATTTAAAAATAACAAGCAAATGCAGTGATTAAATCAGTATCAACTTAGAGTTTCCAATTTTGACAGATCGTTTCAAAATAGGCCTCTGTAAACAGACTGACTACATAATTTTCTGTAACTATGTGCTTTCCACTGGAATCTCAAATTAAAACAAACTAGAATAAATTACAGTAAGCCTATTTTAAATTTGAGATGGGGTATTTGTGTTTACTACTTTAGTGTATCTTTAAACATAGGCCTAAAAAAGCTACTGAAACTAATGATGCAGAGCCACCCAGCCACTGAGCCACTGCAGCCCCACTTGAAGAGTGTTCTAATCACTGAGCCACTGAAACCTCAACTTTGGGTGCTCTAGCCACTGAGAAAATGCGGCCCCAATTGACGGGTGCTCTAGCCACTGAGCCACTGCGGCCCCAATTTTGGGTGCTCTAGCCACTGAACCTCCGCAGCCACACTGAAAAAAAATCGCTTTAGCCACTGACCCTCCGCGACCGCAATGAACAAAAATCGCTCTAGCCACTGAGCCTTCGCGACCCCAATGAACAAATAAACGCTCAAGCCACTGAGCCTCCGCGGCCCCACTGAAAAAATTTCTCTCTCCACAGCTCCCCCGTGGCCCCTCTGAAAAATAAAAAGGTACCTTCTAGCCACCTCAGTAGCAAGAGCGAATTTTTTTCCAGTGGGGCCACGGAGGCTTTGTGTCTAGAACGATATTTTTATTGGGGCCATGGAGGCTCAGTGATTAGAACGATATTTTTTGAGTGGGGCCGCGGAGGATCAGTGGGTAGAGCGAATTTTCTTTCAGTGGGGTCGCGGAGCCTCAGTGGCTAGAACTAAATCTTTCAGTGAGGCCACGGAGGCTCAGTGGCAAGAGAGAATTTTTTTTGAGTGGGCCAGTGGACGCGCAATGGCGAGAGCGAACTTTTTTTCAGTGGTGCCGTGGCAGCGCAGTGACAAGAGCGATTTTTTTTTTTCAGTGGGCCCGCGGAAGCTCAGTGATTAGTGAAATTTTTTTTTTTTTTCAGTCAGGCCGTGGAGGAGCAGTGGCTAGAGCCAATAGTATTTTAGTGAGCCCGTGGAGGCACAGTGTGAAGAGCGATTTTTTTTTTTCTGTGTGGCAGGGAGGCTCAGTGGCAAAAGTGAGTTTGTTTTCAGTGGGGCCGCAGATGTGCAGTGGCTAGGGCGATTTTTTCAGTGTGGCCGCGGGGACGCAGTGGCTAGGGCGATTATTTTTTTATTGTGGCCGCAGGGGCGTAGTGGCTAGAGCATTTTTTTTTGTGTGGCCGCGAGGGCGCAATGGATAGGGCGATTATTTTTCTTTGGTGCCGCAAAGGCTCAGTAGCTAGGGGTTTTTTTTTTTTCAGTGTGGCCGCGGAGGTGCAGTGACTAGGACGATTTTTTTTTCAGTGTGGCCGCAGGGGCGTAGTTGCTGGGGCGATTTTTTTTTTTGGTGGGACAGCGGAGGCGGAGTGGCTAGAACGATTTTTTATGTCAGTGGGGCCGCGGAGACGCATTGTCTACAGCGATTTTGTTTGCAATGAGGCCGCAGATGCGCAGTGGCTAGGGCGAATTTTTTTCGGTGGGGTCGCGGAGGCGCAGTGGCTAGTGAGAATCGGTGGCACAGCGGCTAGAGCGATATTTTCAGTGGGACCGCGGAAGCTCTATAGCTTGATATGCAGGCTTTTTATTCTTTTTTCGTGTCCAGCCAAGGTGGGTCACGCAGTTTTCTTATCACCCCCGCACCTGTGCCCTTTCTGGGTAATGCAGGGGTATGGGATGTTCCTGGCGCTGCACGCACGCGAGCCCCCTTTCTTGTATTGAACACCCCTTCAGACACACGGGTAATAAATAGTAATAATAGGGGGCTCGAGCACGCGATCGCTGACCCCTACTGTCGGACACATAGCTTCGGCCAGCATAAGCAGTTTTTGGATTATTTCTATTCGCAGTCGTGTCGTATGGCGATAGTAATTTCGCGTGGACTTTTCCCGAAATACGTGGGTTTCTCACCGGGAAGATTCGGCGTACATCTTGGTTGTTATGCCCATTTTGCACGCCGGCTGTTGAGGATTACTGTGGCACCAGAGAGGGGTATGGGATGGAAGTTTTCATCTTAATCGCATCTTATCAGCTTGTTTTCTTGCTGTTCCCGTATACCTGAGAATGCTGAAGAGGCATGCCTGGATCCCACTTTCTGCGACCGATTTGATGTTTGGCAGTTTCAAGTTACGAATTAGCGGGAATAATGTAAAACGATTTTCAAATTCTGTTGATATTTGTTCTGAAGTATATTAATACGTGTACTAATTGACCATAGAAAATGTTTTGCAATAAATACTTAAGAGAAACTTTTATTTTTCTATTTTTCATTACTTTAGTATAGATAATTACTTTTAATATTATATTAATTTAGTATAAATCATTTTTAGTTTAATCTAAAAATATTTTAATGGCTTATTTGTATTTTATTGGCGTTATAAATTTTCCGTATGAGTGGGGCGTTTGGGAGTTGGACAGAAGGGTCTTCAAGAAAATCGAGATAATATAGCCATATTTATTACAAGTATTTCTTTCTCAGTGATGAAAAACTTTACTTTTGGCCGTTTTCAATCGGCCATATTTTTTTTGTGTCACAAAAGTTTTCATGATCTTATTATAAAAATTCCCGAACAAAAACTATCACGTTATCGATTTGTTTGTACTATTTAAAACAGTGATTCAATTAATAGATTTATTGACTGAAAAAATGGCAAAGTCTTCTCAACAACATTTTTTCTTGGTATGAAATCACTTCTTCATCTTTAAACTGTACGGTATGTTTCGTTTCGGCAGACCATTTCTAGTTTATATACACAGGTGAATATCTGTGTTCTCTCATTCAGTTCACTCCTGAAAAAATGAAATTATCATAACAATACTGAAACAACGAACGAATTTTGGATATTTTGAATTTTAAATTTACATTTCATAATATTTAGGGCATAAGCCTATGTGATTTATTTTATTAGTACAGTACATTTGTTACTAAGAAATGACAGATCAGGCATTCTACTCACATATCTGTACTGTAGCATACGGGACTTATTTCTGCGCTATAAGAATATAATTATTTAAAAACGGAAATACTGTATAAGTGTCGGATTAAAATTCTTGTCGAAACTGCACCAGACGGCATGTGCGTACAAGAAGTGTTCAAATGTATTTTGGAACAGTGAGGAAATATGAACACCTTAGCGAATGGATGCCACCTTCGTTGCCAGGAGCCTTCAGACCACAAGGTCTCTAGTTCGAATCTCGGTCTGGCCACTGACGTGTGTGTGTCGTTCGCAGGTGTTAATTTAGGTTAGTTTGAAAGACTGAATTTCAATATTTCAGCTAATATTATGTTGAAAAAATATACACCTTTCCCAGAAGTTTAAAATATGTTACCAAGAACTGAGCGAACTTAGCCGAAACTCATTTCTGCGTCTAGTAATAAAACTTATATTCTTTAGAATCTCTAAATAAGAATAAAAGTATTTTCATTCTGTTAATGAAATAAAAGAATCGTAAACATCAGTTTCCTAAGGTAAAGTATGCGTTCGGGGATTAAAAATTAGAATCGACGAAAAAAGTACATATTGTAAATTTTGACGCATGTATTAAAAGTCATAAAAAGACTTTGAACTATATTACTCACTAAACGTAGTGTTGCCTTTTTCTGTTGTAGTATTTTTCTTGCAAACGTTTCAGCTTCCTTCTCTTTGGCTGAGCACTACACTTACCACTTCCCTTCGTAAAGTATCAACGTTCCATTTTTTTAATTTATTTACTAACATTACGGCACCAACACTTGAAATGAAGTTATGCTAATGATTTCCACGCCTGAACTGTGCTTCTGTGGTCGCTGGCCAGAATGTGTCAAGCTGTCACGCCAGAAGAGAAGTTCCGAGACAATGTGAAATATTCTGTAGTTCAAAACACGGATATGTCCAAAACTTACTTTTCCGTACTATACATTAAAATAGATTTATTTTATTTAATTAAAAAGTATTAACATTAAGCCAATGGTGAGTGCAGTATTCGATCACAAGTAAAATTATTTACCCAGCTACATATAAACATTTACTAGTTCCTGATGGGAAACACACATTTTCTCGTATAACATGTCCGTGCAGAAAAAAAACTCTTGTGTTTTAAGCGATAAAATTTAATATTTAATATGATAATTTGGTAATTTAGACTTTTTAAAACTACCATTCTGAAGGTTTTAGGTTCCTTTTGTGTGTCTATAAAACTGCGTTTCAAAAGAGAGTATAGTTCTGTTGCAATTTGCTGGTAAAAATTAACATTGGTGATAAATGGAGGCAAAATAGCTTCCACCAACTATTCCGTTCCTAGAGTGTATTTTTTTTAAAATGTGAAATAGGCTACAACTGGTATTTCACAATAATTTTTAGGTACAAAATTTCCGTATCTGACTACTTGACATACCTTATGGACATGCAGCATGCCGCTGTCTTTATTTTTACACGATAAACTGATAGGGTCGCTAGCGAGAATCCCAAGAAGGTAGGGGACGGGAGAACGACTTTACACCCAGTTGAGAGTGGGGTGAACCCCCCCCCCCCCCCCCATCGTCCCCCGCATTTTTTTTAGAATAGTCGTTTGCACGAATACGCTTCTCTCGGTAAAGAAATGCTCTGCAAATACAACTTTCTGTCAGAAAAGATTTAAATAAAAAAATTATCTAAATTATTATTATTTAAAATTCTTGCTTTATTAACACGAACAGAAATCTAACACAGAGTTTACATAACTTGTTTAACCAACAAACTGAATTACTAATAATCGCTACATCCATAAAGATTCAACATCCCTACTCAATTGAAATTGTTTTATTCAAATATAATATAAATTGCTTCTTCTTGATTAGTACCTATTTACAAGGAATAGGCTTCTTTCTTGTCGATAACTTTCCATCTTTCCAAATTATAACCTTCTCATGAGCATTTAATTAGTACTTCCTTCATCGCATGTTTCCATTTGTTTGCGTCTTTGCCATCTCACTGCCTCTTCATAAGACAGTGCAATTCATTATATTTAAACATTTAATACTATGTAACCATCCCCTCATTTAAATCTATTTCGTGTTATTTGACCTTTTCTTCAGTATAAATTCAGATGTTTCTGGCAATCTATCGTTGTTGTTTAATTATGTTTCATTTTATAGTTGATCATCTTCAGCTTCATTATTCCTTCCGTGTAAACATTTGACACTAATACATTAAATTATAACAAAATTTTCTATGTGATTATTTTGAATCCATTTTCCTCGTTTTTTACGTAACTTCATGCAAGCCATGCCGATTTCTTTTCTTCTAGAATTATGATCATTTCAAATTTCCAAATATTAAAGTTTCTATAGTTAAGAATATCCATGGAATAAATATCCTGGGCCCATAACCTGTTCATCTATGAGTCCATCTTTAAATTCGTAAAGCATCGTGGTTTTCTGTAACATGGGGAGGGACGACATAAGTAAATATTATGGAACATCAGTACACTGCTTCATCAACCACTAAATATTCTCGGCATAAGATTTAAAAACTGACTTTAACATACAATAACACATACATAGCCCGGAATGCGCGTTTCTTGTGATAAGAGTGTAAATATGAAGCCTATTTGACACATTCATAAACAAAAGGTACACGCGTCATTGTGAAACCTAACACCAAGAAAAGAATTCCATATTCTTTATAGTCCATGTTGTAATGGATAGCCAAGAGCTATATTTACTTCATGGTTCAGTTACAGACGATATAAATTACGTCGCCTAGAAAGTATTTTCAATTCTGGCGTCTGGTGTCTGGGAAATATAACAGTGCTTCCCTCGCCAACGCACACAATTTCTTCTAACAAAACAAATACACGCTTATTCGACATTTTCGAAAATACATTTCGATGCACTGTCGTATGAAGAATTTATTCACCCTTATTTTTGCGCATAATATTAAACACTGTTTTTCTATGTTTATAATTTGTATAACCTACACTAAAAACAAGTAGTGTTTCCGTCAATGAAACTTTCCGTTACGTACGATGTAATTTGAAACAATGAGCTAAGAACCAGGAATGGCTCTTTTTTTCGGCATCGTCAGAAAGTAACAGACGAAAAGCTTATCTGCATGAGCAATTTTTGAACAGCCTCCATTCTTAGAATTATGCATTGAAAACGATGACGAAGTATTCCAACTGTTAGGCAACAAGGGCATTCCTGTCGGTCACCCTCGATATTGCATGGCAAAGATCAACAGTAAAGTTATTACGTAACCCAGGTAATTGTGTGATATCTGTAGACAGTGGCTCAAAAAGTATTCGTCTTACTAGACTTCCAAGTTTATATAAATGGTGGGTACATAAAAATTATATTATTATTTATTGTGACAAAGATACAAAACATACGTAACATAAATGCAGTTTTCTCCTGTAGGACCAATCATACATAAAAATAAGTTACACATATCATCTAATCTCAAACAAGTATTCGTTTGCAATATATATACAAATATTTCTAGGGGTATTTTCTATAGGCCTATTCTTAATACACTTCCTGTTTTATCATTTTTGTAACCTTCGGGGGATATATTTGTCAGAGTTTTCGGATGTTTCTGCTGGTATCTTCCCCAATTCGTCTATTAATGACGCTTGTTTGAGATGTGCATTCGTATTCTTTCTTCTATTATGTGTCATATTCTCAGTGGGATTAAGGCCTAGCGACTGTGATGTTGTTGCCATCCAGTGTGGCGTGTTGTACAACAACCACAGTTTTGTGTTTAGGGTTGTTGTCCTGTGTGATGACATTGTCCCCACTAAAATTAATGTCTTTGACACTCTTGGGAAGGCGAGACTCCAGGATGTTAATGTAAAGTCACGTCGACCAATCATGTTAGAATTACGGAGCTGCATAAAAAAAAAATATACAGCGTCGTAATTCTAATATTTGTCCGTTAAGAGCGGGCCTACCTTGACGGGACAACCACGACCTTTCCCAATGAAGAATGGTCTTTAATATTATTTTGCACTGAGTGTACACAAGTGCTTGAGATTGCAGTTTTCAGAAAGAAAGAACTGTTCCTAAAAAGAGTGATTTCTGAAGAACTGGACAGTTCCTCCTCTAAGTAATATCACACCTTCTCCACTTCCCAACCAGACTAGGTGTGGTCGCGACCGCCATTTTACATCACTGGGACGCTACTCCCTCAGCGCGGGGGTGGATCGGTCCCTTGTGAGGGACCTTGGCCACCCAGTTAGTTGTCAGTTAGATTGCGGAGGCGAGTAGAAGCTAACCCCCTCCCCCCAGCGCACCCGTCAAACATACTTTATGCTGCAAAGCTAGCATTCTTTTACAGTATTCCCAGGGTAGCGCCTGGGAGCTGTTTCCATAGCTGTGTTTTACTCTCTTTTTCCCTGCCCGTACGGGATAAAAGAGAGTGGTGAAGTTAATTGAATTTATCAGCGCGGAATTTTAAAGTTCAGGACTTGTGAAGTACTGTCACGAGCTCCCTGTGAGAGAGCTAGCGACAGTTTGGTATAAAAAGCGGAGGTTAATAGCCAAATGAAGTTAAATTATCGAGTAGTTACGTAGTTTTCCCATGACTGGAGTGGCAAGGGTTTATATAATTAAATTAATTATATGTATATTGTAGTGGTGAATTTCAGTTACGCGAGAATTTAAATTAGTGTAGTTGTTTCAGTAATTTACTTCATATCTTATGAGTTATTGTTAAAAACCATTAAATAATCTGATTGGTGTGTAAATGCATGCCTGAATGTACTGTGACGAGCGACTAAAAGTCAAGTAAAACATGTTAACTCGGGGAAGTCCGAGAGCGATATGGCTGGCGCGATGCTAGCGCCAAATAGTTTTGTTAAACGTGGTCGATTTTTGTCCCGGACCGATCGGAAAATTCCGGCCAGTTTCGGGGCCTTATTTCTATGAAATCGGGCGGTATAATTACGCTGAAGGCGTGAATTTAAATTTTTATAGTTGTTTTGAACTATATACCGTGTTGATTATTATTAAGAGTTGTAAAATTCGAAAGCAGAGCCTGGAAAACACGTCGCGTGAGTGAAGCTAAACAGTAATATTGGCCAGAGGGCTCTGATTGGCCGAGAGAACTTGGAGGAGCGGGGCTTAATGAAGTTGCTCGAGAGATGGCAGCATGGTCGTTATTTTACCGTCAACAGTTTTTATATGACACGGAAAAATTTAAATATATTAAAAGCGGTTGTAATTAAAGTTATTAAATCGTCTTAAATAAATAATTAGTGCTGCAAAACTTAAAATGATAGTTTTTGTTTTTAGTTAGTAATTTCGTTCAACAATGCAAAACTATGTGTTTCAATCAGTTAGTTACGACTATAAAATATACGCGATTTTTTTCGCTCATCATAGTGATTAATATTTATGTAATGTGTTTCGGAGTCGCTCCAGTACAGAGTAGGGAGCGAGTGAGGAGAACAGCAGGTAATATCACACTTTCCCCTCTTCCCAACCAGACTGGCTGTGGTCGCGAGTGAGGAGAACAGCAGATAAGGTCTTCAGCTAAGATGCCTCGGATTGGTTCGAAAACACATTATCTCCAGAAGCGACTGAAATAGCTAACATTAGTTAAGAACTTGTAATAATTTCGGGGACACGCTTCATAGTAACAATTTGTGGTACATCACAAAAGATTTTATTGAACGTATTCTTTAGAACAGCATATATTAGTCGCTAATACATTTACTACAAGAGGCAGCTGAGCACGATTTTTTAGGCAGTGTCACAGGAATTGTCCATAATCAAAATTACATCTTTAATACCAAATTTCACAAAATTAAATTCGAGATTTAGCATATGTAGTTCATTTCTTTACCTCAAATGCGACAAGGCACTGAAATTTTCAATAAATTTGTAAATTGAAAAATTCTGAAAACTTTACAATATAATTAACATTGCTTATTATGGCTTGCATTTCAGCTACTGCTGATTCTTAAATTCTATTCCACAACAAAATACTTCAACTTTTTAAAATTTCGTTTTTATGTAGTGAAACACCCGCAAAACTTAAAAAAAAACAAAAAGTATAATCCCTTTTTTTCAAGAGACAATACAAGAGCACCAACAAGAACATTTACGGTTGGGTTTTGTAAATTCAAGTTCTGTGAAATTCTTGGTAAATTCTCAATTAAAATAACGACATGTCCGTAATGCTACGAAAATAGGGAATAATTTTTTACGAGTCCATTTTTAATGCCATGGAACTTTTTTAATAGCATACTAACTTTGGAAATATTAATTTTGTATGTAAATGCTAGCCAGAAACTCAAAACAACTGGTAATAAGTTTGGAAAGTTTGCATTTAAGGAATGCAACAACATTAGCATGTCGATGGAAACCGCTTTGGAAAAACCATCCATGTTGCAGCCCGTCGCAATAGATCTCAAAACCTGTCGAACTCGAGTCGAGCATGCCATTACATGACCAAACTCACTCTGATTGAGGAAAACTATAAACCTGTTCGTCGAATCCTCGCGGCAGAACAAGGAAAGATAAACCTCACGAATATGTGAACGTGTTTTCCGCAACATGTCCTCCTCTCCACGGCTACGCTCCTCCTGAACTTGGTCCCTAAAGGTGGATTTACGATTGATTTAACATAATAAGTGTGCCTTGTGCTTAAGATATGAATCCATGTGTTCCAAGGGTTTTAGTTTACGACTGTCGTGTGCGGGTCTTGCACTGTTAAAAAATTTCCGTATATACACGGAATGTTTTACGGAAATGTGCAGCGTATATACGGAAAGGCAATCTGTAACAACGAAAAACGGAGTTAAGTCCGTAAATGCAAAATACGGAAAGTCTCCGTATTCCCTTTGGTTTCGAGTTACGGGGACGAACAATGCCGATTCTGTACGAAGTTTTCTTCGCCACTGTAACAAGAAATTTATCGTTTCTGCGGCAGTTAAGGTTATCCGCGCGACTATGGCCTATTACTTCAAAGATTAAAAAATAGTATGAGGCATCCGTAACATTTGGCAAAAAAAAAAAAAAAAAAAAAAAAAAAAAACACACACACACCTGAATTTTTGCTTTTCATTTTTCAATAGAAATACAAATGTTATACAATTTTTTTAAGTGAGAGTTGTAGGTGAATAGTAGTAAACATCGCGTCCGGTGTGCGGAGTTCTGTCGCCCCGCGCTCTTAAACGGGGCTCTGTTCCGACGCGAGTAGTAATAGTTCTATATTAGTGTCAGTCACGTCTAGGTTTGTTCAACATGTCTAACGTGCGCGTGAATACCTTGCGTATCGTGTTTGCCAAACGACCTTCGGCCATGGAAGTACATGAATGGATAGATACGGTTTTAACTGTAACAGAAGATCAAATTGAAGCTATTCAACTGGATGGGCACCAGAACTGTTTGTTTTTTAAAACTTGACTCCTCTGGACCTTGTGAAGCGAAACTGCGTCGCACCAACGGACAGTCAACTTCAGTCACCGCAGACCAAGAAAGGATCAACGTCACCATCGAACAAGCCTTTGATAACTTAAAACTGGTAAGAATTCTAAATTTACCTATAGAAATAGACAACCAAAAAATTCAGACGGAGTTAGTGAAGTATGGTCGACTTGTTACATTACAAGATGAAGTATGGAATCATATATACAAATTCCAAGTAAAAACGGGAGTACGCATGGCAAAGATGGAATTAAAAAAATACATTCCATCTTACGTTTCAGTTGACGGCTTTCGGGCTGTAATGATTCATCCCGGACAACCACGAACGTGCAGTTACTGCCAGTTTCCTACTTATGAACGAATTGCGTGTTCTAGTTTGCAAAAAAAGGACGCACAATACGCCGCTAGGGGATGAATAGGGCAACGGAAAATCTCGCAGCTGACACGTCTATACTGTCCACCCCTGCCCGGCACTCTCCCCGAGCGGATTACCCTCCACTTCGCAGACGCGAGCAGCAAGGTCCAGTACAAACACCTGTCGGTGACTCATATGCTGAGCATGCGGTCAACATCAACATCTTAGTGACCGCGCCACGCCAGATACACGTGGAGGCGGCTCAAAATACTGTTACTGCTCGCGCAGGGCTACCACCACACACACAGGATGTCTCGCCGCTACACATTCCATTGTCCTCTGCTTCATGGGTGGACAGCATGGACGTGGAGAGCGTAAACAATGCAACCACACGACGGGAGCATGTAACAACTGCGGATGAAAATATGTCCGTAAGAGAAAAGCAACCTTACGAACGTGACGCCCGGGCCACAAGAGTCAGTCCTGTTCGCAAAGCGAAGGTGTTATCGCAGAGCGAACAATCACAGCTACAGGACAGGAAGGAATCTTTGGAACTAGCAAAGGCCGTTATAAATAAAATGTGTGCCTCTAGCCAAGAACGTCCTGATAACCCAACTAACTAACAATACGACCGGCACATGTGTGCACCGCCACCTGTATGCCCTATTACCGGCCCCCATTTTTCTTTGTCCACTTTTCCTTTTTGTCCACCTTTCCATTTCCTTCTCTCTGATACTATCACTACATTTTTGAGGTACACATGATAGAGTTATTGACAATTTTATCTTTAAATATTTGTGCAGTCTCGGCCAGTGCGCGATTGGCGGCGCTGGAGACACTGATTCGAACACAGGCAGTTGACAGTGCATTCTTGCAAGAAGTAGCGATTCAAGATTTTATATGGTTTCATACCTTCAATGTGTATACAAACGTTGGTGACCGCGGACGGGGGACAGCGATTATTACAAGCGCGGGGTTGGAACTTGAAGACCTGCGCTACCACCCGTCAGGCCGAGTGATGTCAGGACGAATAAACGATGTGTCGCTAGTCAATGTTTATGCTCCCTCCGGCTCCCTAGCGAGATATGAAAGAAATCGGTTTTTCTCCGTGGATTTGATTCCGTTTTTCCATCCACCCTGTAATCAGTTCAAACTCGGTGGAGATTTCAACTGCATAGTTCACCACCATGATCATCAGGGTGGCATTTATCCTACTAATGCTGCCCTATATACTTTAATAACTCGCTTAGACTTGTGAGATGTTGCATCTAACTTCCAAGGAATTCATTACACCTATGTGACTTCACATAGTCGGTCTAGGATTGACCGATTCTACGTTAAAAAAAAACAGCATATACATGAGGTGCATCGATATGACGTTCTTCGGTAGCTTTCAGCGATCACTCTGCAGTGATATTTACGTATGAAAAGTTTGCGAATGTAACACGGTTTGGCAGAGGGACATGGCGTCTAAATACGTCTTTATTAGACAGCCCAGAAGTAAAAGAGGACTTCCTAGCTAATTGGGTACGTTGGCATAGCAAAAAATACCAGTCCCCCTCTGTGACGATGTAGTGGGATGCGTGTGTAAAACCGAACGTCATGAGGCTTTTTAAAGGGCATGCGTATCGACTGGCAGAAGAACGGAGGGGGAACACGTGCATTCTACGAACGTATGTTACACGAACTTCACCTGCAGGCAAACAATGGTGCACACGTAACTCCACGTATTAGAGACACGAAACAGAAGCTTATGCACTTATTGAGTGAACAGTTTAAAAATCGTCATATTATGATAAATGATAAAAGTCTATTCGCAGAAGAGAAATTTAGCATGTTTAGTATCATTAAGGAACAACAGCAAATACGACGCAAGGTTATCAACCAGCTTACTGACAGTGATGGCGATATTGTTCGGGACCGGCCGGAAATAATGCAAACGCTTTGCAGTTACTTTGCAAATCTATACTCGAAACAAGACACGGACGATGCTCTGCTTCCATCGGTTTTGCAGGGTTGTGAAAACAAAGTTAGCTGTGACAGCAAGACAGGCATAGAGGCGCCATGTTTAGATGCGGAAGTTAATATAATAATACAGCAATTGCCATCAAAAAAATCTCCTGGTACTGACGGTATTCCATACGAATTTTAAAAAACTTATTGGGATATTACTGGTACCGACTTCTGCGAAGTTGTTCGCGATGTGCTTGAAAGAGGGGAATTATGCAAATCTCATAAAGGAGGGATAATTGTTCTTATACCCAAAATATCCCGTCCACTTAAACCCGCGGATTATAGGCCAATTACACTTTTATGTGCCGATTATAAAATAATTGCTCGGTTTTGTGCGACCCGATTAACCAAGGGATAGTCAGATATTATTGGTCCCAGCCAGACATGTACTGTTCCAGGACGTTCCATTTTACAAGGCGTGTTTGCCCTAAGGGACATTCAATTACTTTCGTCAATACAACACAGTAAAATGGCTATATTGAGTATTGATATTGATAAGGCATTCGATAGAGTCGATCATAAATTTTTACTTCATGTTATGCATCATTTCGATTTTCCAGCCAATGCAGTACAGTGGGTGCGGATGGTGTGTACCGGAATTTGGTCACGACTGTTGGTTAACGGATTCCTTACCCCACCAATTAAGATCGAGAGTTCAGTACGACAAGGATGCCCTCTATCCATGATTTTATTT
This sequence comes from Dryococelus australis, assembly GCA_029891345.1. Lineage (NCBI taxonomy): Eukaryota > Metazoa > Arthropoda > Insecta > Phasmatodea > Phasmatidae > Dryococelus > Dryococelus australis. The sequence goes on from CM057003.1 coordinate 96,720,151, forward strand.
ACTATCGCCATTGAACCTCTGTGCAGAATGCTCAGTGCCCGTTTGCAAAGATTCCCTGTAGCGAACCTGTCCTTTAAATTAAATGCCTATGCTGATGACATCACATGTGTCGTTCGTTCAGAGCGGGAAATTACAGAGACGGCAGAATGCCTGGACTTTTTTTCGCAGTGTCTCTAATCTGCGAGCGAATGCTAACAAAACTGCCGTACTGGAGCTCAGCGCGACCAGCGAGCCATTTGACGACGTTCTCCCCTTTTGGAGGGCCGAAACTTTGAAAATATTGGGCATATACTTCCACGCAGACGCCACTCTTATGTTGCAATATAATTGGAACATGACAATAAATAAACTCCATGCTCGTCAAATAGAAATGAATTATCGTCGTACAAATATTATACAGAGGGTTACTTTAATAAATGTATTCTTACTTGCGAAGCTGTGGTATGTGTCACATATATTCCCACTACCTCGTCAACAAAGTGCACAAATACTACAGATTGTTGGCCGCATGTTGTGGAAATCGTATATATTTAAATTATCTAGGCCGCAACTTTATCTTTCCTTGCAAGACGGAGGCCTGAGTCTAATTAATCACGTTTTGAAGTGTGAGGCCTTATATCAGTATTCAGCAATTGCAACAATTTTGCGCCCAGAGGACGTTTACACAGCATTACAGAAAATGATGTGGTCTGAAGTTAGACACATGCCGTCAGGCAAAGGAAGCACTCGCAACTCTAGTAGAACACTTACTGGAAGGGACAGTCGCATCAGCGAGATATTTGTACATTCGGGCTTCCAAAACGTCGGCTGTCATACCATCTGTTGTGAATCGCGCCCCAACCATCCGCTGGAGGCGCCCATGGAAAATACTTGCCGATCCTAACCTTTCCTCGGATCTTCGGGCTGCAGCATTCGGCTTCTACAATAATATCGTGACAACTCAGCAGCGTAAATACAGCATTCACCTGACAGCTGACCCTGCATGCCCGCTGTGTGGCAACACCGACACGGCCCTTCATAGGGTAATTTCCTGTGTTTATGCAGCTCGCATCTGGCAGTGGTGTCGCGTACGAGTACGAAAAATAATTCGCGATGAACGTAGAGATGTCAGCGACACGCACATGCTTCATTGCGATTTCTTCACCTTCCCCTCAGTTCGACGAAGAGCTGCGGCCTGGTTTGTACTTCATGCGATCGTGTTTTTGGTGGACCGTTCGCCACCGGTGACAGTTTAAGACTTTGTCCAGCTTCTTCGTCAAGATAGGTGGAGCATGGCGCGGCGTGGCACATTCGCGTCAGTGGTACGGCAATTCATTCTGACGTTTACGCCTACAGGAAGTGCGTGTATATTACCGAGGTTGGGTGTACGCCGTGCGCTGCCCACCCCTCGGTCCTTACAAGTGTACAAATTAATGTTCAAGTCGTAATCGTCGATAGGTGGTAGTGTTATAGGTCAGTGTCACGTGTCGGCGTGTACGTCGTGCGCTGTTCCTCCGGTTAAATAATTTTTTATGTGTTCATCGACTTTGTCAGTAAAACCAGTTCACCAAATGTTCATATCGTTTTGTGCCCCTATGTAAAAATTGTGTTGATATTTTATTGAGTATTTTGTTATTGTTTATATTGTGGGTTAAATGTGTACTGTATAATAGGTCAAGGGTAAACGCCTCTGTATATCGTTTATGAAATAAATCTATTAAAAAAATAGTAGAGTCATAGACTGGTAATTTTTTGACTCGGGTTCAAATCTCGCTTAATTACAAAATATTTTAACTTTTTAATATAATGTTTATACACGGTAGAACTTCCCACATGACGAAAATTAAAAACATTTTCATCGTCTCTTTTTATTTTAAACGGAAAGTACTGAAAACTAACTTAGAAATTAACGGAGAGGTTCCGTGAAATTTAAGGAAAGTCCGTTTCTGAAAATCAATGCGTCCGTAATTTTACGGAGAGTTTGCGGACACTTGTGGATACATTTTTACCAGCACTTTTCCGTAAAATGAAGTAAAAATTTTTAAACAGTGTGTGCTTCTTGGGTTGACTTAAGATATCCTTATATTTTCTATCTTAAGTACAACTCAAGACGAAGTAGCCAATCAGAGACCAGTGACATTTGCTTTTGACGGGAAACTGTATTTACATCTTAGATTTAGGTTATGTCGTATTGTGAAATCGTATGCAAATAATTATTTTAATCGAGATACAGTATCCTCTAAATTGAAAGAACAGTTAATGGTTATGTATTATTTTTTGGAAGAGGTTACTGAATTCGCTTTAACTAACCTTTTCAGATGTATTGATGTAAATACTCAATGTTAGCATTGCCTTTCCCCTCTATGAGATAGCACGTGTTTGTCAAAACGATTACACAAGCAATAACCACGATTAATTAAATATATGTAAATAATCTTCACTCTTGTCCATATTTCCAGGTTATGTCGGCTGCTTTCGTATTCTACGAATCTGATTGGCTAGACTTAACAGTTGCTAATTCGAACATAAACTGCAAATTTTCTAATTGCTCATTTTCCGTGTGCTTATTGAGTCATTAAGTACAATTATTAATTCTTCAGTCTTTAATCGTAAACACGCCTTAAAGGTTTAAAGAAAAGGAGAAAACTTTCCGAGCCTAACGTTCCGCCAAACTGGACATTTGCCATTGTTCTGGTAGCACTGCCCTCTCTGGGAAGGCACGCCCCTCCACTGGTTTCCCACGCAATCGAGATTCCCAGATTAAGCGCAATTCTACTCTAGAGTTGTTCATACGGGAAGACTCGGCACTGAGTGACTTCGGAGTCCGAGTCTCTAAACACCGCCTTCAGGAACTTCGGACACGACGAGGGCACAGCGCCGTGCTAAAGGTTGAGTTCAAAACTGCACACAAAGGTATAGGCTATTCACTGTAAAGTGGAGCATTGTTGAAAGTCGTCTCATTTGGAATAATAGTCAAGTAAATATATTTCATTCTAGCCTTAGGCGTTAACTTCCGCGTGTGGTGGAATACACACGCTGTGTTTATTACGCACATGACAATATTTGTATTAAAAGGTGGTTAGAAGATAAGAAAAATTGTTGAAAGGAAAAAGTAACTAGGGCCTTAAAAGTGCTCACTTTGCCGTGAACAGCCAATAAGGCTACGTGCATGTACTCATACACGCTCGCATTTACAATCAGAATTTTCTGGGCAATGTCAAACGTACCAGAGAAGCAATGGCGCGTGAGCGGGAACATTAAGGGTGTTAATTAATCATTTTATATTTGTACCAAACATTGTTCGCTTTGTACGCATTGTATATGAGGGAATTTTCCTCGAATAAAATTTTTTTACACTTTATATTTTTGTAATAATTTGAAGTCAAATACAAAATTCTTCTTTCTCGTTGCAAACCACAGTAAAAAATAATAACCAAGTTGTACAGATTTAAAAAAAATTACAGAGTAAACGAATCCTATGGGCCACCACGTGACATATGTAAATCACAAATTAACAAACCCATATATGTGAAAAAAAAGTTAAACATAAAGAAATTTTTGCATTTTGAAACGCTTTTTAAAAATTGTATGAACTTTTATTTTGTGAATACGTAGTCAAGCAGTAGCCCAAGGCATTATTTTACTTGTAATTTTTTTCATCTGCACAACTTAGTTAGGATTTGTTATTATGGTCGCAACGAGACAAAATAATTTTGTATTTGCCATCAAATAATTTTAAAAAATATTAAGTGTAAAAAATTTTTATTCGAGGAAAATATCTCAACATACAATGCATACGAGTTGAACTATGTTTGGTACAATCATGAAATAATTAATTTTTTTTGGGGCCCAACACAGTTAATATGCGATGTTTCTTCCTTCTTATCGGGGATGATAAATTCGCGTCGAATGTTTAGCCGAGGGTTAGGAACATATACACATTTCATACCACAGTTATGGAAACCTCTCGCGACCAAGTCATCGATTTCCGGCGATTATATTCGCTACTAAGCGACCTACATCTTGTATAAAATTTGTCTGTGTGTTAGTTCTGGTCAACGGGAAATGCGTTTTTTTTTTTTTTTTTTTTTTTTGCCAGCGCCCTCGTTGGGATGGTAAAGCGGTACCACAACAAATGTACGGCGTGATAGATTTTTCCAGAAGACAAGTCAAGGATGAAGGGGGAACATCTAGAGCTCCATAGCTAAATATTTACTGTGAATAGTCACAACCAGATCAGTATTTTCACCTGGACTCTCTTTTCTAGTACGAGAAAGTTCTGGAAACATTCATTTGTAAAGAAAAGAATTCAGAACTTTTTTTTTAAGAACAATTGTTCTACAGTATAATTTCTTTGGGGGGGGGGGGGGAATATTGAAAGTGGTTACTTGCCGACTTTGAGAACTGCAAAACTGAGTAGATACACATACATTGCGCGTTTCGTTTAACGTGCGGGAATGAATTCTTCATTAATCTCAAGTTGACAACACTCAGGTAGTAAACATGCGCCATTTGCTGAAAGAAATGTAGTTACAAGACGTCAGCATTTTTCCCCGAGCGAGCAGAATTTTCTTTAAGAAAAAAGGGACAGGATAAAAAAAAATTTCTGCTGGTGCAGGTCAGAAATTTTCCCGTGATTGAGATTTATTAAGGTACTACAGCGCGCATGACGCTCAAATAATTTTGGAAGGAGAAAAAACGCAATGTCGTATGTACACCTCCCTCAAAATCTGTGTGTGTAAGATGAAGGGGTGGGAGGGGGGAGGGGGGTTACAGTATAACCTTTTACCCTCGTTCCTGCACCACTGTTTCGCTGTTTAGAGTGTATGAGGCTAAAAATTCAGGTATAATCCATTCGCGGTTACTTCATTCTTTTCTGAAGCCCTGCTAAAGATCTACTTCCAGGATAATCCTCCGCCTCGTGCAAAGTAGTTTTAACTACGTCTGGGAAATTACATCAAAGGACAACACACCTAATTCGTGCGCACTCAGTTGTAATGATGTTTTGCATGAGCATAATTTCTTACTAAGCGCTACCAACATACATATTTCCCCCTGTTTCGATTCATATTTATTATAAGTGGAATATTATAACTTATAATTAAAATACAGATAAAACTTCAATTTCATTAAAGATAATCTACTTTCACGTTGGCAGAGGTATAAACGCCTGTGATACATGGCATATTTAGGAAATAACCGAACACGACATACATTGGGTGATTTTTCAAAGGTTTGATTCAAAAAGTGTGAAGAAACCGCGAATAGACTATAAGACGTAATATACTTGATGCACTCTAGTCAGGTAAAGGTTGTTCACGATAAAGTCAGCACTTTTGAAACCAACCTAAGAAAAATGTCACTGCCCCTACCTGCATATATTTCAACGGACGCCCTGAGTGATATGCGCCCAGTAAAGTTGGTAACGATGGATGGGAAGTAGTTTCGTATCTTAACGTCTAATAAAAAGGGTTAGGTAACCATTTCTGAAATCTTAAATTATCTCTTTCGTTTTCAGTTTATTTTTTAATGCATCGAAGTGTTAAAATGAGCAGCGTTGTTAGATATTTGCTTTTCAAATAATTTCACAATTTCACTGGACCGACGCATGAATGAAGTGACGAGGCCCACGACAATGTTAATCTAATATAAGGCGGAAGAATACACAACTTGCATACAATTAGATCTTAAGCAGGACTTACAGAAGTGCTCATTTTACCGCGAGTAGCATATAGGAAACGTGACGACCTCATGTCACGTGCGGCGAGCAAAGCGTGCTTCCTACCTCAAGCAAGCTGACCTGACCTGGCCTGACCCCCTACCTCGCGCACCAGCTGACCTCCAGACCACCTGTTAGCATGCTCTGGGATCTGCCTGTCGACGCTGTGCACGTTTCAGGGCCACACCTTCCTCACAGTGACAGATCATATCTGTCGTGGATCCGCGCCAGGGACATATTAAGCCTTTAATGACGGCCTTTATGGGCGGCGGATTTTAAATATACGTGCGACTCCGAGGCACCTCCCATAGTTAGACGTTCGAAAGTAAATTCAGTGCTACTCCATGCTTTGCGTTAAACTCTTGTTGTGTAATACAATTACTTCGCGTGTGAGTAGTATGTTAATGTCGCCGACAGCTAAACCTTTCTATATCATCAAATTATTTCATGGAAATAATGTAGTTGGCACCCTTATTTTGCGTTAAAAAAAAAAAAAAAAAAAAAAAATGTAATGAAAATAAATTCAATTTTGTATTATTTCTCAAACCATATATTTTTTTTAAAAACTCGGGCACAAATAACAAAAATAGAATTCGAATGTCTGTAAGACGACAACACGCATAGCAGTTCCTTGTGGATGTGTACTAGGTATGTTATTGTTTTAGGCAAATTTATCACCTCGAGACACATTATTATTGTCCACTGGCAGGTTTTTCAAGCCTCCGTTACGAAATTCACGAGCCAAAATATTTATGCCTCATTCAGTGTGGATTTCTTTCAGAACTACGAATTTTCCATCTGAAACAATATAAACGTAACAGTTGAATTCAATTAACATCGGTATTGATTTTATCTATGCAGTCTCGTGTAATTTTTATTACAAATACTTTATGCTTTTAATATTAAAGTGACTGCTTGCAAAATTTTGTGACTGTAGTGACAACAATATATATATAAAAAAAAGATGAATTCGGATACGTTCCGGTGTTATAAAAATATCTCGGCTGTTATGAATTTTTATCAGAGTATCAATTTTTCTACAGGGAATATATAGAGATGAAACAGAATGAAAACCGTGGAAAACTTATGCTTTACAAATTTTATCCACGCGCACTATTTCACAAATTCAGGCTATTTAAAAAAAATTTATTTTATAAGTATGGCATTTGTTCAGTTCCAAGAATGCCGTAATAAGGTCAGCACGCACGCCATCAAACGCCATTTCCAATGATCAGCGAACCAAGGGCATTGAATGAAAGTGGCTATGGGATGTTCACGGTAAAGTGAGCACTTTTTAAGGCCCTTCTTAATTTTTTCTTTCATCCTATCTCCATCTTCCTGCTGCTTTTTAATATAAGCATTGCTTTGTGATGAATACACACAGTGTATACATTTCACCACCCTCAAAATTGAATGCCTGATGCTGCAATAAGTTATATTTATTAGTGGTTAAAGCCTGTTGGGAGGGCCTTAAAAAGTGCTCACTTTACCGTGAACAGCTTATACCTTTTTTGTGCACACGCATCGTCGAAAGGTGGTATTTCAATGTAGCCATAAATACCAAGGTTCGCGTGCATGATAGAGCAACAATAGAATCACTTTACTCGAGGCAAGCCTTTGTTTTCAATTGAACACAGGTGAAACTATTAAAACACGAAACATTTGCCTCTTAGTTGATATAGGCTACGTACTATACGTGGTGATATCTTCATTCGCGTGGTTCACACGTACCTCATACAAGCTATTCACGGTAAAGTGAGCACTTTTGATATCAACCTCAGAAAAAGATCACTGCCCCTACCTGCATATGTTCTAACGAGCGCACTGAGTGACGTGCGTCCAGTAAAGTTTGTAAGGAAGGCTGGGAAGTAGTTCCGTATCTTAACGTCGAATAAAAAGTGTTAGGCAACCATTTCTGATAACTTGAATTATTTATTTCGCTGCATGTGTCTTTTAATGCATCGAAGCGTTAAAATGAGCATATCTGTTGGATATTAACTTTTATATTAATTTCACAGTTTCACTTGACCGACGCGTGAATAAAGTGACGAGGCCCATGACAATGTTAAGCTTACATAAAGCGGAAGATTTCAGAACGTGGATACAAGTAGATCTTAAGCAGGGCTTTCAAAAGTGCTCGTTTTACCGTGAATAGTTTATATAAATAAGTTAATGGTTTCGCCAATTTAATGCGCAATTTTGGCGTAGTTGTAGTTATTGCGTAGCTAATTAAGAGCGCTTTTAATTTGCCACGAGAAGTCGCATGAGAAAAAATAATCAGAATCCTCACATTTGTATCTGAAAACAATGAACTAGAGAGACGATAATTTTTCTTCTAAGCAATTATAAATCAGAAATAGGTAGCGCAAAGAAAAAGAAAAAACGGAGGTGACGATTCATAGTAATATACCAAAACTAATGAGACTGGACATTAACACGTGATGGTTGCCAGGTTCATAACAGCCTCTGGAACCACAGAGTTAGTTAAGTAACGACTTATTAAACAACAAGATGGACAGAGAAGGCTTTTTTTTTTTATCAGCCCATAGGACAATCCGAAGACTAAGAGCGCGTCTTGAGATGAGGGATGAAGGCGGGCTACCGTCCGGCTCATCAAAAAACATGAGCACGTGACATTTTACTTCGTGAGCTCGATTTAAAGTCGTACAAAGGTATAGTTCAAGTCTACCGTACTTGCGAAACATAGCAAACTTAGAATCACGCAAATATACGATTGCTCACAACATACACTTCAGGAAAATTGTAATTTTCTTTACTTCCTACTATTTATACGCGAAAAAAAGTGATCACGTAAATAAATAGACGAATACTTAGTCGAATGTATAATTTTTAAAATACAGTTTGGCCATTTTATGTGTAGTATATTCGCGGTTTCTTCACACATTTGGAATCAAACCTTTGAAAAATCGCCCCATGTATAACACGTTTTGTTGTTTCCTTAATATGCTTTATACCATAAACTTTTATACATGTTAGAACAAAAAATTACAAATAACCTTTTTTTTTAATCAATTAAATTTTGTTTTATATTTCATTTATAAATTACAATTTTACACTTCTAATCAACAAGAATAAAACACAAGAGAAAATAGGTGTGTTGGTAATGCGTAATGATAAAAAGTTCTCACCCGAAATATTACTAATCTGAGTATGCAAGAATGCTGCGCGTTGTCCCTTGGGCGTAATTTAGTAGACTCGGTTAAGCTTTGTTTGCATAGCGCGGAGGAATATCCTGGAAGTAGAATCTTAGCAAGGTTACGGAAAAATTCTTGAAGTAAACTCGAACAGTTAGTATTTTTATTTCTACCAGTTGGTATAAATTGCTCGGAATAAAATACACGGGGCTTTCGCAAATGTACGGAATGCGTAGGCGGACACGCGCCCACGTTCGTGTGGGGCTCGACCTGCGAAGCGGACGCTGGCGGCATCGACCACATTCTAATTATTATTATTATTATTTGGAAACGCCGCACGCCACCACGTGGAACAGGGCTCATTATCGCGGCCGCAAGGACATTTCACAATAAGCTGCCTTTCCGGCGAGCCGGGTCATTCCAACCGGCACGGACAACGGACTGGCGCAGTCAGCTGTTTCACAGGTTAGAAGAGATAGGTTGGCAGGAAAAGGGGGGGGGGGGTGGATGAACCGGAAATAAAAAGGACACGCCTAATTGCAACGCGCCTGGGTTATTACAGCCGTGCAGTGATGGCCGGGAAGTTCGCCCGTAGTATAGTGATCTCGTTGGATGCCCCAACATTGAACTGCTCTTCTTCCCTGCTCGGGCAAAGGCTTTAACGTTTAAAGTCAAGGCATGGCCGATTGGCGAGGAGGCAGGTTTAACTGAAAAATCCGGCAGAAAGCCGTGCGAGTCCCAAGAAAGAAGGCACAAGGCACTGTAGGCCGTTCGCGATCAAGTGAGCACTTTTGAAGCCCTAGTTACTTTTTTTTTTTCTTTCAAACTATTTGTATACTTCCATTACGTGTTAATGTAAACCCTGCCATGTGAGTAAAAAAAAAAAAAAACACACCGTATACATTCACCACACCCAAAACCAAAAGTCCAATGTATTTATTGATTATTATGTCTGATGAGACAGCTTCAAAAAGTGCTCATTTTACCGTGAACGGCCTATGAGACAGAGGAGGAGAAAGTGCGGTGCATTATCTTACTCATCCGAGTACAGTTGCAGTGCGGGAGGATGGAGGGTGTACCGGCCTTTAGGCCGTTAAACCCGTTCTTCTGCCATCACAAAAAAAAACGGCGGGGATTGGATGAGAAGTTAGAACACGTTATAGGCTGTTCGCGGTAAAATGAGCACTTTTGAAAGCCCTGCGTAAGATCTACTTGTATGCACGTTGTGTGTTCTTCCGCCTATTGCAAAATTAGCTTTGCCATGGGGCCTCGTCACTTTATGCATGCGTCGGTCAAGTGAAACTGCGAAATCATTGCAAAAGAAAATGTTTTGCAAATCTGCCCATTTTTTCACTTCGATGCATAAAAAAAAACAGAAAGCGAAAATTATTTAAATTATCACAAATGGTTACCTGACACTTTTTTTTATTCGACCTTAAGATATGGAAATGCTTTCCATTCATCGTTACTAACTTTACTTGCCGCATGTCACTCGGTTCACTCGTTAAAATATATGCAGATAGGGATAGTGACTTTTTTGTAAGGTTGATTTCAAAAGTGCTCACTTTATCGTGAACAGCCTTTAGTAAACAAGTCTGAGATATTTGTATGCTTCCTCAAAACAATTTATAACGGAGTTTTGATTAAATCAAGTTGGTAAAAATATTTTGTTTGCATAAAAGTGCTCGTCTTTTAAAAAAAATTAAGTTATAATAAACATAAACGTTTATTACTGTTGACCGCGTGGCTTTGACAGACGTGTTATTTGGGGTAGGTCATGTCGGGCACTAGCACAGAAGACGAATAATCGGCCTACCTCATCTGTAGTCTGCGGTTTTGCCAGCTGGCTGGCTGATAGAACTGTTCGCGGGGTTGACAGCCGTAGGTGAGTGCGTTCAGATGGGGACAGAGACGGAGTGCACGAGTGGTGGGAAATAGGAGCTCCCCGCGAAAACCAGCCAGCCAGCAGCGTCCGCCATGTTTTCCACATGCGAAAATCCGGGTTGAAAATACCTCAAATATAAGCCGGTTAGTGCGAAACGTACGGTATGACCTCCTATTCCACCGCGCTTGCTTCATACAATCTATAATCGAAACCGTTAAAAAAAAAAAAAAACTCCAAATCAGCGAATCATTTTATTGTTAGTGTTGGCTGATTAAACACTGATTTCTAGTGATTCTTAGTGAATTGCACTGGCCTGGCAGTAGAAACCTCAGTGCATTCCTCTGATTTGCCAGTACATAACAGCTAATTAGATTAATATTCGGTAAAGTAATCCTACTGATTGAAATCACTGATTCATATTTAAAAGTGTACCTGAAGGGGAAAGTTGAAAGAAAAAAAAAAGATGCAGTCGACTCACGTACGATGATCATTGGAGAGCTGTCTTCAAAGAACGTGATCCGTATCCATCGCTGCGAAGATCGTGGACATTTAATTTCCTTTATAGTCTGCCACTAAGGCCCCTTTCACACAATCAAATTTTTCTTCGAATTACCTCCAATTTTTATTGAATTCAATTCACTGAACGGTATATGACGTCATAGAAACGGCATAATCATGGCCATTTTTTTTTTTTTTTCAATCTCTCGAATGTCTCGTTATCCTTCAAGATTTTGGTTTAGAACACGTTCTATATTTTCTTAAGTGCAAAATTTTAATCGCCTATCACAGCTTTTCTGAAAGTATTAATGAAAGTAATCTCGTAATAATAGAGTTTGTTCGCACACTGGCTGTAGCAATCTTCAGCTGAATGTACGGCCACCTGCCTTGCTTTCATATCTATCCACAGCTTGCGTTCGATGCATCCTCCAATACCGTCAACCGTGCCCTTTTAAGTTTTTACAAAAGGACAAATATATAAAAAAAAAAAAAAAAAAATGAAAATATACAATATAATGAAAAAAATTTGTTGGGGTTTAGCCAATTATTTTCGTGTGTGCATGGGTAGTAGATAATTCTAAAAAATTGACTTGTGATATTTTTTAATATGGTTTCATAAAAAAACTTTGTGATAAATTGTCATGTGGAGACTTGAAAGATTATTTAATTTAATTTAATTCATTGAAAGGCAAATTAAGTGATTTTTTTCCGTTAAATAAATAGAATAGAATAAATATGTATTTGATTGTGTGAAATGACGCAAGACTGCACAGTTGCTGCAGAAACGCGATACGGACAAACATTCCACGAATCCACGGGCTTACAGTGTTTCGAAGATCAAAATGTTGCGAGCTTCTTGTGAGAAACCATTCTGCTCCTATCGAAAAGCATATCCCATTCTTTCAAATGAATTTATAAGCTGTTCACGGTAAAATGAGCACTTTGTGATGGCGCTGCTTGATATCTACGTGTACGCACAATCAATATTCTTCCCCCTTATGTAAAATTAGCAATTCTATGGGCCTCATCACTTTACTCATGCGTCGGTCAAGTGAAACTGTAGAATTATTAGGAAAGTAAATATCATACAAATCTGCTCATCATTGCTCTTCGGTGCATTAAAAAAAAAAAAGACAGAAAGTGAAAGAAATATTTTAAGTTATCACAAATGGTTACCTAACACTTTTTTATTCAACGTCAAGATATGGAACTATTTTCCATCCTTAGTTACCAACTTTACTGGGCAAATGTCACTCATTGCAAAATATATGCATTCAGGGCCAGTGACATTTTTGTAAGGTTCATTTCAAAAGCGCTCAATTTATCATGAATAGCCTTTAGAAACATAGCGCGTCATGGGTACACTTTGGAAATTGCATTACCCCGCCCTAAGCGTGGTTAATGTTATTTCCACTCAGGTTGGGAACAAAACGAGTTTTCTTATGGGAGAGTTTGGCATAGGGAAAATTATCGCCACTAGGTGCGCAGTGTTCCAAAAAGTTCACTACTATACATAGTATAAAATAAAGTCGCCCGACCGCGTCTGTCTGTGTATTCGGCTAAGGCTTCTAAACTACTTGGTGGATTTTGATGCGGTTTTCACCTTCACTTAGATAATTTATTGATGAAGGTTTAAGTATATAATATAGTACTATTTAGTGTAACGGTAGTAGAGAAATGTCGACGTTTTCTAATCAAGTCGGAAAAAGCCGCTTTTCGGACGCTTACGTTGCTTACGCTGACTAAAACATAAGAAATACGCCAAATTAATGTGCTACAAAATAGTAGATGTTAAATAAGTCTACAAAGAAGTCCGCGACAGCTTATCATTTACGGATGACCTACAGTAACCATTTTTGTCTTTTACTTACGAAGACTTTTTGAACAACCTAGTTTAATCCTATGTTAGTTACCTTAAGCATTTAGTGTATATAGTTTCTGTTAACCTAAACGACACAATATTTGTAAATCGCACGTGAGCGAGGCTGGGGAGGGTCGCTAATTAAAATATATTTTTAAGTCAAGTGAATAATAAAAGAAAGATCTTGCTTGGTTACGTAGTTATTTTATACTGGATCTATGATTATTACAATTCTTTATTTTTTTTTAACGTAGAAAATAAAGAAAATGTGACACTAGCACTTACCTAGCGGCGAAAAGTTTTAGTTGCCAAACTAAAAGCGTTGATCTTCCCAAGCTGAGTAGAATAAAAATTAGCGTGCTTATTAGAAAATACGGACGTTTTATTAAAAGGAAGAGATGTAACCACATGCCTACTGGAGTCCGTCATGTAAAATTAAACACGGCTTTAAAATTCACGTGTTCTAAAAATAAGACTATAAATTCATGGGTAAAAAACAAACGAGGAAACAATAGAAAGTCCCAACCAACAAATCTCACAAAACTACTGTCTGCTACTCAGTAAACTGCTTACTTAAATGCGCAATTTCGAATTTTAGCACACTTCCTTTAATGTTACTTGAGTACAATCAAGCTACCAAAAATATTTTTTAGAATATAAAAGCGGAGCTTTATTGGAGAACCAAACGTACAGAAATGTGTAAGTGACTATACTGAACAACGTGATTTTTATATTTACAGCTGCAAATACACGAGTCAATTTTGAGAATATGAGAATAAGACAAAAACAGTAACCTGCCACTGTTTCATTTTTCATACTCATTGCTTTTATATAGTTAATAACATTTCTAGCGTCAGCTATTTATAAATATCACTTTTACAAATCTCCTTCACAATTGACAAATTGCGCTCTTAAGGGCAAGCTTCACCCGCCATTTTGGATTCTCGGTTTTTCTTGCTTAGTTATATTTTTTAATATGAACATTTCGAAAGTACATCAATAGCGCACGAGATAAAAGCTGTTCACGATAAAGTGAGCACTTTTGAAATCAACCTTAGAAAAAAATCATTGCCTCCACCTACATATATTTTAACGAGCGCACTGAGTGACATGCTCCCAGTAAAGTTGGTAACGATGGAGAGAAAGTAGTTCCGTGTCATAACGTTGAATAAAAACTATTAAGCGAACATTTGTAATAACTTAAATTACTTCTTTCAGTTACTGTTTTTATAATGCATCAAAGTGTAAAAATGACCAGATTTGTAACATATTCACTTTTTCCAATGATTCCACAGTCTCGCCATACCGAGGCATGAATAAAGTGATGAGACACATGGCAACGTTAATTTTACATAAGGCGGAAGAATACACAACGTACATACAATTAGATCTTAAGCAGGACTTACAGAAGTGCTCATTTCCCCGCGAACAGCCTATATTGACCTTACCCTGCAGTACATACATCAAAACTGTACTAAGAATCATAAACTATAATTACAATATCAATTCTGCACAATTTTGGTAGAATCGATATAGTGACAATTTTTGGGTTCGTAGTTAAGTTTTTATTTACCGTAGTGCAGCGTAAAGTCAACAAATCATACTTTTGAAATGTTCTTGTTAAACAATATAAATAAATAAAAAACCAAAAAATCCAAAATGGCGGTGAAGCTTTTCGGAGGTTATGGCCGACTGAATCATACCTCTCGAAATCTTGGCTGAAGAACGGCCGTGTGATAAAATTGAATTTGAATGAATAAGTATTACGAATTGGAGCTGCCTGCTTACTAGAAGATGTAACAGCAAAGCAGCAATAATAAACTACCTAATTTGTTAACATTATCATGAAAGAAGTGACAGTGATGTAACAAACCCCCTTGGTATTACGAGCACGTATCGAGAGTATTTCTAACACCCTGTGGCAACTTCCCCGTCGTTATGGCGTGAACAAAAATATTACACTGTATAAGACAGAGATAATTATTACCCGTTACCGTATAATACGTCTTTCAAGCGTTGTGAATTACGGACGGAATGACAGTTTACTATTTTCTATGTTTGGCGGAGTGATAATACTTTTTTTTTAACTCTGCCAGTGACCAAGTGAGGTGTCTCATTCAGGAGGACTGGGGTTTGATTCCCATTTCGGCCACTTTGATTTTGGCTTTCCGTGGTTTTCCGTAGCCACTCTATGCGATTTCCGGGATCGTTCTTTGATTGAGGCTGTGGCACTTCCTTTGCCGCTCCCGTTCTTTCGAGCATCTAGCCCCAACTCTAAAATACCTCACTATAGTCCATTCCTCACTGGAAGCAACTTTCTCGGAGCCCTGCTAAATATCTACTTGCAGGCCCGTTTCGTATCCTTCCGCCAAACGTAAACAAACACTGCCATGTGACTGCCATGTAGCATCTGTCAGAATCCATGTTTACATGCCATTGTGTGTGTACATGTGTTCGTATACTTTCGCTACATTTAAACATAAACACTGAAATGTGACTTCTACTTTTATACCTGTCAAATGTGTTGTTTACTATTTACAGCTTTTCAAAGAATTGTCATATTCCAAAAACCATTTCGTCTCCATCATTATTTAGGTCAGCTTTATGACTTTTTAAAATTGCCCGAATAAAGGATAGTTTTTACGGTTACGTTACATTAACATATTTATTTTCCACGGCATAGCACATTACACGTAATGCACGTTAGTATTTTGCGGCGAATGTGTTTAACACTGTTGCAAGTGCGGGGTAAAGAATTATAGTATTTAACCATTTGTTATTTATATGTGTTGGGTTATTTCTTTAAAAGTACGGCCTCAGTTGGAATAAATATTAAAACGAAGGAACAACCAGTCCTACGAAAAAAACACATTAAATTCAAGCACGCAACTCGTGTCGCTTATTTTTTGTCATACAAACTTAAAAGATAGCGGTGAACATGCACACAAATAAGCCTTCCGTAACTTTTACCCCGCTCATATTTCTATGTATTGCCACTTACTGTTTATTAGGTTTATTGAAATTTATCGGGCTGGGCTTAGCATTTTTCTTCCGGGATTGTGGCAAATTACGTTACATGACTGTGTTTCGAACCCCTTGGGGCAAAGGTACAACGTTGTGGTAAATAAATAGACGTTAATGTAAATAATAAACTCCGTCATAAAAACAGTTCACATTTAAAACGTATAAATAGCGCTACTTAAATATTTGAAATCACGCACACAGACAGGGCCAGCGTATCGACCACGATGCACAAAGGCACTCCATTTCACAGAGACGCAATAATTAACGAAACACACGTCACAGTATATTTATTACTGCCGTGGAAACAGATTTATCACATCATCATAACTTGCCTAGGTAGGTTTAAAAAACACAACTTCTACAAATGTGATGTATTAATTAAAAGTATTTTTCGGAGTAAGAATAATTTACGTTTCGTTTGGCAAAAAGCAACACGCAATGTCATGGTTTGCCACGTCTGCCAACTTCACTAGGTAACTGCCCCTCCATCATATCTAAATATATTAAAATAAGTATTCAAACATGAAAATCTTTTTTCAGTTGTAAATTACAAATTCAAAAATAATTTTTTTTTTCCTGTAATAAATATGAAATATGATACAATTGAAAACATGTATAATTTCCAGCTCACTAGCGAAGTGAAACTTCCCGAGTATGAAAGAGATAAAGAAAGAGAGAGAGAGCAACAAGCCTCGCCCAGCAGACAGTTTGTTTAAGTTTTCATCTCGCTCAATAAAACAACACCGTACCATTACGGCCTACTCACGATATTTTCCGCTGTTATTTTAAAATGTAAAAATGAGATATGTTGCTATCGGGGCTACTTAGATATTTCAATATTTTAATAGGCACCATTTAATTTACAAATAGTACACTAAAAAACTAGGTTACAATAAGATTTTAACTCTGAACTATTTCTTACCGGTCGTTGCTAACACCGTCACTGCTCTCGCTGTGGTTAAATCATATTTAAAAATAAATAAGTATTACAAGTTATAGAAGATATTAAGGTAACGTTTCATTTATTCAATAATGCAGTACTCTAAAGTTAACCACATTGTTATATATTTGTGGAATACAGGTTATTGAAAAAACAGGTTGACATGTTATGCCTAGAGTGTTTTTTTTTTTCAAAGGTTGATTTTCATAAGTCGCTTCCAATCGGGAATAGACTATACATAGAGATGAACACAAACGCGCACACTGCTTATGTCCACTCGCAGATACATTAAACTCTAGGAAACATTTAATTTTTAGCAGGTAATTACTTTTAACGGAGGTTCGATAACGATTTTACATAACAACTGTTACTTTTGTAGTTGAGTCACCACATGATTATTATTTTCGCAAACAACGTTCGATGAACTGCCGCGAGGCTATTTAGACGTCACAAGATTTTCTGTGTTCGAATCCTAAGTACATTATAAATGTGACTGAGGATGAAAATTACGTTATTTTAGTTGCTCCGATCAGCCAAACAAAGTGAAAAAATAAAACATATGCGATGCACCCAGAGAAATGTTATACGTGTTTAAATTTGTCACGGCAATGATCATTCGCCGTTGCTAGAGGAGACGTACGTTTAATAAAGAAACTTTGCTGCTTCCGAATCTGATTGGTTGCTGGTGATACGGGAGCTCAAATGTGATATACCAAGCTCTAACTACAACCATGTCATACAGCTGCCAGGCAATATTGCCTGAGTAATGAATCACTTGAGGTACGAATTTTCCACTTTTAACAATGTTTCCCCCCTGAATTTTCTTAATCGCTTGAATGTTAGGCGTCTGACATATACTGTTTATTATCCTCTTAAAACATTTTTATATGTACATTTTTTAACTGCGAGATATCCGAAATAATTGTTAAGACCTTTAAACTCTCCCCAAGCCAAATAACTATGTTTTGTTCAAAAGCTTGAGCAATAATTAAATAGACTAATATAAAATGAACTATACCCACTAATTATCCTACATTACATAAACAACTCTCTATATAGATAAAGTTCGGTGACATTTTTGTATGGTAGTTGATAACTACCGAAGTCCTTACGACCGTGTTAACTAACGAATTTGCGGAGCCACTCGTGTGCGACTGAGCAGTAACTTCACACAAAGGGCATTTTCAACGTGAACCGAAGCTCAAGAGTTGGTACACGCGTTTCGTCGCGGAGCGGTTGTTTGTGACATTCGACACTGCGCAGTCTGCCACGTCGTGAAACGTGAGAAAACATTTGTTCCGTCCGGGAATTCCTCGTGCTTTTATTGCTCCAGTCGCCATTGAATTTCCGACCCAGTGCTCGCAGTCTCATTTATTGCTCCAGTCGCCATTGAATTTCCGACCCAGTGCTCGCGGTCTCATTTATTGCTCCAGTCGCCATTGAATTTCCGACCCAGTGCTCGCAGTCTCATTTATTGCTCCAGTCGCCATTGTATTTCCGACCCAGTGCTCGCGGTCTCATTTATTGCTCCAGTCGCCATTGAATTTCCGACCCAGCGATCGCAGTCTCATTTATTGCTCCAGTCGCCATTGAATTTCCGGCCCAGCGCTCGCGGTCTCGTTTACTGCTCCAGTCGCCATTGAATTTCCGGCCCAGCGCTCGCGGTCTCATTTATTGCTCCAGTCGCCATTGAATTTCCGACCCAGTGCTCGCGGTCTCATTTATTGCTCCAGTCGCCATTGAATTTCCGACCCAGTGCTCGCAGTCTCATTTATTGCTCCAGTCGCCATTGAATTTCCGACCCAGTGCTCGCGGTCTCATTTATTGCTCCAGTCGCCATTGAATTTCCGACCCAGTGCTCGCAGTCTCATTTATTGCGCCAGTCGCCATTGAATTTCCGACCCAGTGCTCGCGGTCTCATTTATTGCTCCAGTCGCCATTGAATTTCCGACCCAGTGCTCGCAGTCTCATTTATTGCTCCAGTCGCCATTGAATTTCCGACCCAGTGCTCGCGGTCTTATTTATTGCTCCAGTCGCCATTGAATTTCCGACCCAGTGCTCGCAGTCTCATTTATTGCTCCAGTCGCCACTGAATTTCCGACCCAGTGCTCGCGGTCTCATTTATTGCTCCAGTCGCCATTGAATTTCCGACCCAGTGCTCGCAGTCTCATTTATTGCTCCAGTCGCCATTGAATTTCCGACCCAGTGCTCGCGGTCTCATTTATTACTCCAGTCGCCATTGAATTTCCGACCCAGTGCTCGCGGTCTCATTTATTGCTTCAGTCGCCATTGAATTTCCGACCCAGTGCTCGCAGTCTCATTTATTCTGCTGACAGATTAAAAAATAAATAAATATGCAGTTTTGCGTGATGACAATTCGGCTGACAGTTCGGCTGTTTCGAGTCACGGTAGTTGCAGATTGTTCTGTTCGTGCCGAAACGGGCAACCCTATTAGATTGAAATATATTTACTCTAAATTTATTTTGATCATCTGCAGCGTGAATCTCATTCTTCTTCACTGACGGCAATGTCGTTCAGTACACGTAAAATAAGTCTTGGAATAAGCATGCAGAAATGCTGCAGCTATCTGGCTTTACTCTGCCGAACGCCGTGAGCTATTTTTGTACGCTGCTGCGCACGACATCAACATAGCGGACAGCTATCACTTTTCTTTCAGCTCTCTACATACTATCTTCGTCAGTTTTGGTATGTTTATCTCGCCGAAACAGCATGGTTAGACATTAAAAACTGCATTCTAAGGTTTTTCTAGAGAATTACAAGAATTCAATTCACAGAGAGCGTATTTCTTCCTTTTACCTGACTTACATGGCACGTAGGTACAATTTCAGACATGTTGAAAACTTGACACTGAACTATGTAGTGTAAGAGTATTGACATTTAATATTCTGTGACTAAAGGCTGTTCACGATAATGTGAGCACTTTTGAAATCAACCTTACGAAAAAGTTACTACCCCTGTCTGCATATATTTTAACGGGCGCACTGAGTGGCATGCGCCCTTTGAAATTGGCAATGATAGTTAGAAAATAGTTCCATAACTTAACGTCGAATAAAAAGTGTTAGGTAACCATGTGCGATAACTTAAAATTAATCATTTCACTTTCTATTTTTTTTTCTAATGCATCGATGTGTAAAAATGACCAGATTTGTAAAATATGTTCTTTTCTTGAAATTCTATGGTTTCACCTAAACGACGCGTGAATAAAGTGACGAGGCCCATGACAATGTTAATGTTACATAAGTCGGAGGAATACAAAGATTATAATCCTTCATATATAATAAATATGAATAAAAAATGAGAAAAAATGCTTAGTAAAAAAAGTGTTTTATGCAAAATATTACTACACCGAGTATGCACGAATGCGGCACGCTGTCCCTTTGGTGTAATTTTATGGACTCGGTTTTTGCATAAGGCGGAGGATTATCCTGGAATTAGAACTTTAGCAGGGCTTCAGAAAAGTTGTAAATAACCGTGAATCGACTGTATATGGAATACTGACCATCTTTTGCCTTTGAAATCGGGCAAGATTCGCCCCTTGATAGAGAAAAGGGGACACGGTTGTAGACCTCAAACCGTTTCTCCTACTTAAGTTAGTTTATCTGTCATCCCACGTAAAACTAATTTAACCTAAACCTCATTTAACCTCAGTGGTATTAAATAATTTTAAGTAAAGTTAATTGAGCCAAAATGAGTCAAATGCGTTCGGTGTTGTGTTTTCTGTTCGATAAAATATATCTGAGCCAGCAGGGAGCAATAAAAATAAACTTAGCTTCAGTAGAAATCGTTTTTCCCTAGGGCTCCTATATTTTGCGACCTGGGAAGGGGTGGGGACAATCCAAGTGTATGTTACGTATTAAATAACATCCCTCATAAGTAGGGACGCGTGTTTTCCGCGACAAGATACCAAGACCAGTTGTATTCCAAAACACTTTAGTTCACATGCACTTTGGTGGTTGGATGATTTTAAAAGTCACGTGCCTCAAATGTCTTGCCCGCGAATCATGGACGTTCAGTATCGGAGTACTTTATCCTGATTGGCCCAGTCAAATAAGCGCATGGCCTTCTCACGTAGACGCGCTGCCAATAACCAACGAAAGGTTATGATTGTAGACACAGCATAACGAAGTATAACACGAGCATAAATCTTTTCCCGAAAAATACATGTCCCTACTCATAAGTATAGGCTATTCACGGTAAAGTGAGCACTTTTGAAAGCCCTCTCATTTGGAATAATAGTCAATAAGTATATTTTATTTTAGCCTTAGAGGTTAACTTCCGGGTGGAGTGGAACATGCATGGCAATGTTAATTTTAAAGAGGTGGTTAAAGGGTACAGAATGGTTGAAAGAAAAAGTAGCTAGGGCCTCAAAAGTGCTCGCTTTACCAAGAACAGACTATAGTAATAATAGATACGATTTTGAGATGATCGACTACCACTCGGTTACACGTGCCTGGCACAGATATCTTGATGCACCCGACAACGGAGATTATTAAAAAAATAATAAACCACGGGTGACGGTTGGCGAATTCCCCCAACGACTCGCAGGGGGGAAAAAAAAAACCCAGTCCGGAAGCGTTGAAGAAGCTGGCGGGTCGAGCCGCAGGTGAGAGGAGCTCGCGCGGAAATTTCGCAGGAACCAACAAATTGACGTCGCGACATTGACAAGTGTCACGCGACACCGCCGAGCTCAAGTGTCTCGTGGTAGTTGTCTTGGGCCGCGACGGGAGAAGGCAGTTTCAGTTTCCGGCAGACGAAAACACTGTGTCACTGCGAGGAGCCGAAATGAGGAAGTTTACGGCCGAGAAAATAAATATCCTAAAAAATATATTTACCATCCAGCCTCACTTACGAACACTGAAATACCAGTATTTGTGGATTTAAAACAACGATGTTTATAAATTATGGAGGTGAAATTATTACTTCCTACATATACTGAACAAAACGCTTATCAATATATGATATGCGTGTATTTCTTTTATTTTAGAAAAGTATAATTACTTATAAGCTTTTATACATTTTCCAGGATTTTTTTTTGGTATACGTTCTTGCTCTGCTAAGTAGCGCTGCTTAACATAAACGTGATAAGGAGAAAATATGGATGCCATTAATATTAAATGGCATCCACATACTAAATGGCAATGTCCGGTAAACATAATGTCTTGCAAATCTTGTAATAAGAAAATTTTCACTTTAAAGTCTCTACTACAGACAGATATCACAAATGGTTACCTAACATATTTTATTCGACTTAAGGCATGGAAGTACTTTTCATCCATCGTTACCAACTTTACTGGGCGTATGTCACTCAGTGCTCCCATAAAAATATATGCAGGCAGGGGCAGTGACTTTTTTCTACGGTTCATTTCATAAGTGCTCACTTTATCGTGATCAGCCTATACAAAAAAAGTCAAGTGTTCTGCATGGAGCCTTCCAGGAGACTTTCCAGCAACAAAATAGTAGGATCGCTGCTGGAAGTCCCATAGGCACACGCAGTGGAGACGAGAGTCAGTTCAGAGCACGTCAGTTCAGAGCACGTCAGTTCAGAGCACGTCAGTTCAGAGCCTTGCGCGATGGCGTTCTTGATGCACGTAGCATTTTCGCCCTTACAGATCCCGCGTCTCTCGGTCTCAAAAGGGCAAAAAAAAAAAAAAAAAACTCCAGGTAGGCCGGAGCCTTAAGCTTGGTTCACAATTTAAATCATAACAGTAACTACAGCACATAAGGGGGGGGGGGGCACGGTGGCTGAGCGGTCAGCCTGCTCGCCTCCCACCAAGGCGATCCGGGCTCGATCCCCATCCGGGTGACTTAGGATTTTCGCAAGTGGGAATAGCGCCGGACGACGCCGTTGGTCGGCGAGTATTCTCGGGGATTTCCAGCTCCCCCCCCCCCCGGCCACACCATTCCGGCGCCGCCCCATACTCACCTCGATCACCCTAGTAGGCTCTCAAGACCTCGATGTCCAGAGCCGTCCAAATCTCTCCACTCTCTCGCAGGACATAGACAGTGTTCCACAGGTGCGCGTAACATGTCGTGTGCATTGTTATATTTAATTCCGTGTGTGGTGCTCATGGGACAACAGCCAATCAAACGGGTGTAAAATTTTCAACGAAGTTGTTTGTTTAAATTGGAAGAACAATTATGTTGCACGTACGAATTTTAGAGAAAAGAACAGGTGACCATTTGGTAACGAAATTTTTAAATGGTTATGGTAGAAGAAAAATTGGTAAAGATAAGCAAAAAAAAAAAAAAAAATTTGAATTGCCGTCCAATTCCAACACAATATCACAATCTGTTACAAAAATCCGTCACTTGCAAACACCGCCAACTGATGTCATACTCTTCGCAAAATTTCACTGGCTAAAAGTATTTCGTAAGTGTTTAATCACGAATCAAGTGTTTTGATTGTGAACACACCATTATGATCACTGAGACACCTTACGCTCGCTGCGGAGAGCTTTATAGTATCCCGAAGAAGTGGGAAACTAGGACGAGGGAGAGAGAAGGCGGAACAGAGAGCACAGTCGTGACCTTGAGTATTTTTCCGGATGCACGCTTGGCTTGGTCGAGTAACAGAGGCCTGCGAATCTCCCAATTTCATCGGGAGGCAATGTCGCGCTTCAAACACGTATATTTCAGTGTTACTCTTATGGTTGAATCACGATCGTCACGACTCTCTATGGACGATCACGAGCCGAATAGTAAACAGGAAACAAAAAGCAAAATGGGGGGAAAAAATACTTTCTACATGTCAGCAGTGAGACAGATAATATATATATATATATATATATATATATATATATATATATATATATATATATATATATATATATATATGATGGGCTGAGTACGTCTGGCGCCACATGTATTCACGAAATTCATGTGGTCGTGCATGCGGCCGAATAATGCATTGAGGGTGGTCAAGAGTATTTTCCCGCCCCCGTTGCACGGAACTTGGTGATAAACTCCATCTTGTATGATTTTTGTAGTCCTCGTCAATTAGATGATATTTCCGACTAGCTCTCGTTAATTAAAGGAGATAAAAATGTAACCTTTGTTAATCCATCTAAATAAATACGTCTTGTCTGCATGGTCACATGAAAGGTTGTTCTTCCAATTAACTTACTTTGCACAGCCTCTGAATCACTAGGATTGAATTGTAGGCCAATCCCGCCTCAAAGACAATTGTAATATTTTTTTTTCTATGCGTAGCGTTATATCGTAGTTACTTTGATGTTATCTGCAACCTATTATTTGTTTATGCCACACTCATACTAACGAAATTTTTTATTATATCTGTGTTGCCTGTCGAGACTTGATTTCTGCTTCTCTTCGTACGTTATTTTTAGTGTCCACCCGTTTTAGAAATTTCCTATTAGTACGATCGGCGTGTAAATGTATAAAATAAATTAAATAAACTTTAATAAATATTATTAATAGCGTGTCTGGGGATTCAGAAAAAATTCGGGCTCCGGTTTAAATATAGTCTGGATAAAAAGCTGCCAGGGACAAACAATGACATGTTTTTCATGAAGGAAAAATATTCCTAAATACAAATGACTCTGCATCGCTTTGGGCTGCTTATTACATCGCAGCTGGCCTTCTCTTCGCTGTCTAACCATTTTACGCCTACCTTAATTTATAGTTTCAGGTGTTGCACATACGAAATTTTTGATGCGTGCTGTACTTGAACTGATAGAGCACTATCCCGTTATCCCAGCCAATGAGCAGTTGGCTTTGTGTTCCGGTGTACAGGATGTAGCAATATTGCATGTCAATACTTCGGGGGAACATTCCTCGCATCTGGAGGATGAAAAACTGTTATATGAACATAGGCACGCAAACGCTTCGTTTCTGCACTACAGCCCATAATACATAACGTACAGTGTATGGTCCGTGCGCTGGATCATGTTACTGTGGAATGCCATCGCAGCATTCGTTTGCATAATACACGACACCTCACATTACGACACTGCACCTAGAACAGTATAAACTGCACAGGAATTAGTTACTCGTGTGTGAAAGCTTATTATTGACACTAAAGGAAATGTTCAAAATGCCCTCCATCAGCACGAACACATGCATCAACCCACCATTGCATGGACACCCGAATGCGTTGATGAATACCAGAATACCCGCTACAATGTTGGTAACGGAGGATGCCCACATCGTCCACTGGGGTTGCATACACAAGTGCCTTTAAATGTCCCCACAAACAAGAGTCTTAGTGGACTAAAATCAGCACTCCTCGGGGGCTGGTATGGAGCAGCCAATTACAGCTGCGGTGGCATTCCACAGTAACATGATCCAGCCCACGGGCCATGCACTGTACGTTATGTACTATGGGCTATAATACAGAAATAAAAGCGTTTGCGGACCTATGTTCATATGATATTTTTTCATCCTGTGGATGCGCAGAATGTCCCTTGAAGTATTAAAATGCAATATTGCGACATCCTGTATACATATGGACCATTCATAAGGTAAGACCGTAGCGAGGTTTACTAATCAGCTATCCACAGGGAAGATCATTGGGAACTGAGTCTTCCAGTGTACAGTACCGGCAAAAAAAAAACCCTTCCTTTGTATTATACCCATCTACAAAATATCTCCGCTGTAAAATAATTGTCTCTTGTGTAGTTGAGTCCCGTGCCGTGTACGTAGTCGTTACGGCGCCTCGTCTGTTAGCTGAACATCCGACGCCGTTGTCACCCTGCACCAATCAGCGACGCGATTACATAGAATCGCTACAAAACAGCACGTGCGCGTTGATACCTTCTCGTCAGTACAGTAAGCGGTGACTATACTGTTACGTCACACGAAGAAGCACGATGGTTCGAAGCGAGGCAGATGTGTGTTGGTTAGGACGCAATCGTCACGTACCGACGTATGCGGTAAACATCGCAATGATCTGTTTTAACACGATAAACGGATGTGCATGCTTTTAAAAATGACTGCTCCTCGAAGCATTGCTGACATAACACCGTCCGTCCACCGCTCGCTGCACAGACGACAACGGATCAACGCGCACGTGGCGTTCTGCTACGATTGATGTTTTGTTAGAATGGTAGATATTTTGTTGCGGGTTGCATAGATACGGGAAAATATGCGCGGGCTACTCACCCGGTATATATACACACAATTGTGTACACTGGACATGAATAGGTAAACCTCGTCACACCTAGTGTATTCGATCGTATAGGCTTACATGACGGACATTAAGGCGTAGGATTGTGTACTGGGGTGTGCGTCGGGCGGACCAAAGCACACCCTAATGAGTACATGTCCCTGTTTTGTTAGAATGGTAAATATTGTGTGCGGGTTGCATAGATACGGAAAAATATGCGCGGGCTACTCACCCGGCATATATATACACAATTGTGTACACTGGACATGAATAGGTAAACCTCTTCACACCTAGTGTATTCGATCGTATAGGCTTACATGACGGACATTAAGGCGTAGGATTGTGTACTGGGGTGTGCGTCGGGCGGACCAAAGCACACCCTAATGAGTACATGTCCCTGTTTTGTATTCTAATCTTTTTTACAAAACGTGGCTTGAGTCTTGAGATAATTATGACATACGAAATGGCTACCTAAGTATTTGCAATGTATGCTGATTTTTTTTTGTGAATTTCAAATGTATAAAAATTGGTATTTTTCACAGCTGAATTTTCCGAATATATATTTCAGGAAACGACTGCGAAATTTGGTATTCGTATAGTATCTTACTTTGGCACAAATTCTGCGCAACTATCACTATTTTAAAATTAAAATTAAAATTTCCTTGGGGGAAACCCTTCCGACTTCCACTTTATAGGTAGTCATCTACGATTCTCTTTGTGGCACACCCTCAATGCGAAGGTTGCGCACGCCAATGGAAGGCAAAGCCCGGCGGATAGCTCATTCGTAAACAGTGTTACTTCTCTATGTTATGTCTTGTTTGCATCACGATCGCAGAACATAAAGCTTACGGCTCATTGGATGTGATAGTGAAACAAGTAATATGTTACCTTAGGCACAGCAATAAAAGAAACATTTTTTTTTTATTTGCAGTATCTGATATAAATATAACAGTTCCCAAAAAGGTTTAAGTGGAACTCCAACCACTCTGCACTTGGACTGAGCTGCAATACGGAATGAGATATTCGAAACGCCCTCCGACGCACCGAGCAAGTTGGCGCAGTGGTAACTCACAGGACTCGCATTCGAAAGGACCCGGGTTCGATTCCCGGTCCGGTCGCCCTGACTTCGGTCTTCCATGGTTTACCGAAACCCCTCCAAGCGAATACTGGGATGGGTCCCTAACAAAGGCTATGGCCGCTTCCTTCCCATTCTT
The DNA here is from genome assembly GCA_029891345.1 of Dryococelus australis. Taxonomy (NCBI): domain Eukaryota; kingdom Metazoa; phylum Arthropoda; class Insecta; order Phasmatodea; family Phasmatidae; genus Dryococelus; species Dryococelus australis. The sequence goes on from CM057003.1 coordinate 96,747,571, forward strand.
TCACCAATCCTTCTTCCCTGAGGGGGGGGCACGGTGGCTGAGCGGTTAGCCTGCTCGCTTTCCACCAAAGCGATCCGGGCTCAATCCCCGGCAGGGTCACTCAGGATTTTCGCATGTGGGAATAGTGCTGGACGTTGGGCGGGTTTTCTCGGGGATCTCCTGTTTTCCCCCGCCCGTTCATTCCGGCGCTGCTCCATACTCACCTCAATCTCCCCCTCAACGGCTCTCAAGACCTCGATGTTAAGAGCCGCCCAAATCTCTTCACTTGTTCTCGGGACACAGTCGACTTAGATTTCCCTCGGACCAGGCTGAATCAGTCAAGTACTGAGAAAAGCGAAGCAACCTCGTAAAATGGACTGAGTCAGTGATCTGTATCCCAACTCGCTGGGAAAAATAGGGGTTTCACTTGCTTCGCGAAGTTATATCACTCAAGTTGTAAATATTTTGGAGCATTCCAGTATAGTTGACCCTTTAATTCGCGCATTCATTTATTTTTAAGGTATTGCAAATAAGTAATTTTTTTATGCATACCGTACTGAAGCTGCAAGGATTTGTTTAGTTATCACGACCAATAAGTTGTAGGCTCTGAGCTTGGTGATCAATGATTTGAAGCAGTCATAACGTGGCGCAGTGGCATGGCCTAGGCTATCTCCGGATTCTCAAGAAATGCATACTTGTGCGTACCTGTCCCCGGAAGTGACATCGCCGTGTATATACTAGCGCTCTCCGAATTCCCAGTATAGTACACACAGGTTGGTAAGTATTTGAAATTGTATACTTGCTGGGCGTACTTGCGAACTTACGACAGTCGCCATATTATGTTTCAGGCGTGAAAACTAACGTGTACGTTTTCGGTTATAAAACGCGCAAGTTTTCAAAGTTAATAAGTAATTTAAAATGTCGTTACGTTGTGTGTGTAAATTATTGTCAGCTTAATACATTTTCTTCCGATTATGAGATTTATATAAACGTCTGCAGCATATTTCCCAGGTGTATGCTTACAAATAATATTAGATTTGCAATCCGCACTTGTAACAACAAACTCCGTTGAATTGTATTTCTCTTTCACCTGTTATCAATGTGTATATTTCAAACACATGGTAAGGTACTTATAGAGGGACGAGGAAAGAATGCCAGTTTCTATGTAATGCCCCTTTACATAGATCAATAAGTGCAACAAATCCCACAACAACTACCATAATTTACAATCTTCCACTAACGTGATAAAGCAATATACCGATGCTATTGGTGTGGTATGAACTTGTGAAATCGAAGCTGAACAGATAAACATAACCTCAGGATACCGAGGTGCAAGAATTCCTATATTCCTGCAATTTGTTTTTATGCTGTACAGTTTGTATACTCAAGTGTACAACGACCAAAAACGGATATTATATTGGCATATTTATGTATTAGTTTTCGTTCAAAACAACACACACCTGTTGTTTTGCTGGTCTGCCAAGCAACCAGTGGACAAAAATATTTCTGCGCCGCCATTCATTTCCCTCCTGCATGTACATAATACGCGCCCACTAATGATCCTATTAATCCTCATTCCCAGCTAAAGCCATGTTTCCGCGCTTAAACTGGTAAGATGTCAAGGTACAAAATTATCACAAATAAAAAAAAATTAAAAAATGTTTATATGGTTATATATCGTCTTAATGCACAACCATAGAAGTTATAACATACATGCAACACCATGCACCGCATTTTCGCTGTTCTCGCGTAGTTCCTGATAATTCCGCCAGAATGTGCGACCAATCAAACATGAAAAGGCGATGACAAATCCGAATAGTTTCAACAAGTACACGACAAGTACGCATCACAGCTAGTACATAAATGTACATACTTACACGTAAATACTGACAATCCGGAAATAGACTTAGGAACCAGTTAGTCCCAGGTAAGATGAATGAGCACTAAGCCTTGCACTGTACAGCACAGGCCAAGTACGATGTTTCTGTGCAGCATGCAGACAATCGTCTACAATGGGAACGTAAGGGTTAAAAACGGCTTTTTCAGACTGCCGTATCTTAAAACATACTAGACGGACACGAGTCGAACTAGCAGCCTGTATTAAACATTGCTAAAGGCTGTTCCAGGTAAAGTGAGCACTTTTGAAATGAACATTGGAAAAAAGTTACTGCCCCTGAACGCATTTATTTTAATGGGCGCACTGAGTGACATTTGCCCAGCAAAGTTGGTAACGATGGATGGAAAATTGTTCCATAACTAAATGTCGAATAAAAAGTGATAGGTAACCATCTGTGAAAACTCAAATTATGTCAGTAGTAGGGGCTTGAGCGTTCTAGATATAAAGGGATGCCACATTTTTTGATATCAAAGGGTTAAATTGATTGAAAGGGTTAATACTTAATCGGATATAACCGGATCGGAAATTCTTAATTATATTTTAATTCGATTAAAATATTTAATCCCATCTTTTTTGTATAGTTTGGTGCAAAAGTGTACTAAGGACCAAATATATTATTTTCTTTTTGTGGAGTGGGGAGCAGTTCTTGTATATGTTCACCCTCTGAGTTCTGGCACTCGGATGAGGTGTGGCCTGTTGGATATAGGGTATAAATATGTGGTGAGTTTTGTGCAAGTGTGGCATAAGTGCTAATTTTTTGGGTTGGTAGTGATATTGCTTAGAGACGTGGTGGGAGATAGGCAATTTTTTGTCATTAAACAGAAAGAGAAAATGGCATATAGTTGAAACACAAGAGAAATTTCTGTGTCTTTAAGCAAAATATATTTCAAACGAGTTCTACCTATCAGTATAAATAATATGAGAGAGAATTTTAACTATGTGAATAACCTGGTCTCACAAAGAAATAAGTGCTAAAGATCACAATTACATGAGTCTAGAGGATTCAGAAAGAAAATGAATTAATTAACGAAGCAAAATTGCCCCCATAAATTAAACGGCAGTCCCTAATCACAATCATCAGCGGTTGTCAAAACATGTAAAAATTACACTACTCGATGCCTCAGAGTTTTACATGTACCTTACATGATTTTAAAACATGTCCATCCGCCTGTGAGAATGGTGGATGAATGACGTTAGTACAGGATGTGCGGACACCTATAGGCTGTTTCAAGCACCACTTGGTAGGCGACCTATCGCAACAAAAGCTTAGGGAATCCCGTAGTTAACACTTATAGAGGAACTTCTCAAACAGAATCCATGCGTTAAACAATGATTATTAAAAAAGAAATTAATTTATCAACACTCATAAAAAGAAACATTTAACAGTCAGTGATTTTAATATATGTACATTCGCTTGGGAGGTCGCTGCAGCACTGACTTGGATATACCACTAAACGTTGACTTATAGGCTGAACAAGGTATTGAGAACAAACAGAACCTGTTTGTAAATCGGCCTATGTTTGATTATAATTTGAGTTTAAAAAACTAGGAAATGAACGAAAATACAAAACAAATATTTCCAAATAAATTAAACGGCTAACGAACACAAGTGCATGGCAATCATTAAATTAATTAGGGAACCCAGCTGTCCTGTTTTTTAAATTAATTCAATCACACCTCTCTGAAAACACGTCTGTCCGGCTGTGAGCTTGCTGAAAGAATGGCGTTAGTATAGTATTTGTGGAGACTTATAAAAGCGGCCGACGTCTCGAAGATTAGTCAAAGAATGAAATGTGGAGCTTGCAGGCTAGTTGAAATTATGGTGAACACTGTGAATGCAACAGACTAAACGAATTACAGAACCTATTTCCCTACCAAGCTACTATTAATGACTTCATTACTCTATGAACTACAACAGACAACGAAAGTATAATTTAAAAAAGAAACTTACCCAGATTTTTAACACTTTGTAGACTATGCTCGAGTGTAGCTCGAGCTCAGCTAATTTGAAAATTTCTTTGTTGTTCAGAACAAAACTCTTGCATGGATGTACAGTCTTTGTCCAGATAGTGTTTAACATGACCTCACAAGACCACCACAGCACAGAAACAATGATATTGCTAACGATATAATTGTTTTTTTTTTTAATAGCCACTGAAAGGGAATGCTTGATTGTAAACCCTTTTATATGATAAAGGACATTTTATTGGGTTATATCAGCTCGGCTCTCCATTGGTTGATGACTGGCCAATAATGAATGTTGTAAAGTTCAGGGTAGTGTCCGGTGCAATATGGACCAATAGGACAATAGCGAGTTCTAATGCAGACACCAACAGAACGGTGTACTTGCAGTTGTGGATATAGGTGACTCACTTCTAATTTGTCTCAAGTGCTAGTAAATGTGTGCAGACCTCAATGTGTTAATGCAAGTTTCGCTATTGTAAGAATAATTCACTTTTACCACAAGTTTCCATCGAAGTGTAGGGAGATTCGGATGGCTTAGTCCCATAAAGTGTAATCTTGCAACACTTTACCGAAATGTACTATATATTATTTTTAATTCAAAATTTGTTTGAAGAAAAATTATTTAATATAATGGACGTACTAAAATTTCAGTTAACTCTGTGAAATTCATGCCCTAGGTAGCAAAACGTTAGTTTAAAATGCTATGAACTTTCGTCGACTGACCTCAGAAATGTACTTGATATGATAAATGCTTATAAAAATAATGAACACACTATATTGGCTTATCACACCAAAATTTATTTCCTGGTTTATTAAAAGTTATAAAAATTGTTTATATTAAAACACATTTATAATATGCTTAAAGAGAATCGCAGGTAACACTCAGGCATATGGTATGCTTACACTCTCCAAAGCCTGCTGGCCGCTGCGTCCGGTGATGTCAGAAGAGCTGGTTCAGAGGAGTGCTCAGTAGCACGTGTATGCAGGACAAGGCTTGGTATTAAACTAAGATGGCACCAGACAGCTAGAACTGTCCACATCGCTCCTGACTGGAGCCCCTCTCCCCCAACTCCTCCCTTAGATCAAACTGCATCTTCGGCGATGCATCCCCCTCCAACACAGAATGCGTTTTTGCCCGAAAAGAGAATTTCTATCCAAGGCCACACACCCCTTCTATCGATCCAACGCCGTGGTCTGCAAAACCTGCCCACGACACCCTCGAGGTCAGAATATGTTTTTGGAGGGCCGCCCTGTCCAAGCACATTGCCCTTGCTGTCGATTCAAGGTTACGCACCACCAGTCCTGAGGGCATTTTCGGCTATCTCGAGCGCCGCCTGCCTCGGCCAGGCAGCCCAGAAAGCGAGTCTTTTGTGCAAAACATCGTGAACTTCCAAACACCCTTCGGGCCAGCAGATTTCGAACTGTCATTGCCTATATCCCCTCCACCCTATGTACTACAAACTTTTAGTTTCGCTTGGAGACTGAAGCTTCCTCTTATTTTTCGAGACGCAAGAGCCTGTCCTATTTGAAGCGAAATAAAATGTCACAAGTCCCGCCATTGAAATTTATATCCCTGAAGCTAAACATTACCCAATATTGTAATCCCCACAAGCTATTCCCCAGATTTAACATACCAACGAGAACTTAATATTTTAATACAATTAACTTTATCCCTTTACCAGCAAACTTATTTAAGTATTTGCACGAAATATGATTAATTTAAATACCAACGCATTACAAGACATATTTTTCACTGTCTAATTTTTTTTAAACATTAATTGAACACAGTTTGAAAACACATAATTTTATTTAAGCAATACACAAGTAAATGTTTTACTCTCGATCTCTGTCATTAAATATTTATTCGTACAGCAGAGAAAACATACATATTACATCTGTTATTAAATATTTGTGCGTATTTCACATGTAGATTTCTGCGTAAGTTTCCCAGCCTAGAATTATTAGTTATACCATCTAGCATAAATTGTGTATATATTTGGAACTTATTTGATTTAAAAATACAAACTTTCGATATAATATTAATGAAATTGCACGAATCCAGCTTCAAATGACAGTTAACGAAGATGAAATATTTGTCAATTCCCACAATATTACAACTGATTTTCCTAAAAGCCTATATTTAAGCAAATTTAAAGAAAAATGGTAGCCATTATGAATCCATTTACTATATAAAGAGGAATAAATTAATTTTCTCTCAGTGTTGTCATCATATGCTAAGGTCACTTCATGTGTGTAGGCATGCATGTGCACAGCATTTTCAGTAGTGAAACTTAGGCATTTACTACAATGCCAGATATCTACAATGACAGGTGTACACACCGAGAACGACACCAAGTATCCATCACGTCTACAACACCAGGTGTCCACTACAACTCCAAATGTCCACTACTTCATCTAGATCTACAATCTGTATCTACAAGGGATTACATCTCTGCATCAGCTCATGACAGGTACAATGCATCAAGGTCACTGCTGTGACAATTGTGATGCTGAATGTGTTGAAGTATTCAATGTGGTTGTAGCATATGGAAAGGCGAAAACGTTATTGAGTTTAGACTGTTCTCAATTGCGAGTGCTGCCGTAAGAGCTTATAATTTCTTTTGTGGGGCACAAATTAAAACTAGTATATCTGTTCCTTGCTGAAATTTACAAGCTGATGATATTGTGTCATATTTGCCATGTGAAGACTGTCTTTACAGCATGCCTGCGTTTGCTAATGATGATAACTTACAGCATATACAGAGGGATTGTATGTCGTGCAGGCTGGAGCAGCTACTTGAAGCTAGAATCATCCCATATATAGTAATGGACTCATCCAGGGTCGATGACGTGGATTCCGAGGCAACCACTGAGATCATATAAATAACATTTTTATGAGATGCTTTTTTGTACATACTGTATAAATTGCAAGTGTAAAAAAAGAAATAACATAATAAGGATGCGTTACTCATAGAGTATCGAAAACTATCAAGACAACTTGTTTGTAATTAAGGAGCTTGCAGTGTCTTAAACAACTGATGCTAATGACTCTAAAGTATTATGCATTAAATCTCTCAGACCTAGGTACAGTTTAAAACCTAAAGTTAAAATAATGTTTCGGGAACAGACTTACGAGATTCGTAACCAGAAATGGGACTCTGGTAACATAGCTTACAAAGGGCATTTTCAATATCTGAAAGATTCGCTCCTCGATGACTATACCATATACATGATTGGAAAAATGCAGAAGGAAATCTTAAGATGTTTAACCATAGCAGAAGTCATAAATATCAGAAGATATCACGACTGTTCGAGTATTAATTCAATAGCCAAACACTATAACACTAATCACTGTGAGGAAAAAATATTCTGTTCACGATGTAAAAGCGAAATTTTAAGAGAATATTTGTACCAGCATCCTACCTATGCGTGGAGATACTAATTTCGAAGAATAATTTGTTCCAGATTCATACCTACATATAAGACTTTGAAATGGAGACCTTCGAGCTCGCTAAGGCATACATAAGTGTTACTCCAGGATACAAGAGAGTTTGGTTCAAATATCTAAACATGTACTTCCAATTCCAGATGTGCAACCAAGATGATCACTAGAACATTGCCCAAAGCTTCGAAGGAAACAGGTATGCAATACGAGTGTTGTGTTATGAACAAGATGGCTGTCTGGTTTTTTAATATGACACCCAACAGCGAACTGCCCTGTTCTTCTTGGGACCTATGTTATAAAACAAGAAGTGAAGAAATAACCAAACCACCAGGACTTAGACAAATAATTTATAAATTGAGTCGAAAATTTTACAACAGCCCCATCTTAAGGACTGAAACATGTAATTTCAAACAACATATTATGCAAGTGCAAGGCAGTAGCCTAATTAAAATATTGCCTTGTGGTATGTCGGACTGTGATGTTTGGCAGAGCAATGTTTGTGGTTGTAAATTCGACATAAAGTTGTTGTTGAAGAACTAATTTTACCATAAACTGGAAAAACATCTGACTATACAAAGAGAGAGCATCATATACCAGAGCTTCAGTTACGATGGAAAGGTTTGACTCAGCACTTCCTTATGCCAGTGTTACTCCAGGATACAGGTGAGTGTGGTTTCGAATTGAAGATGAAGATATTCCTCTATAGATACAGATGTGCAAAAGAGATGAACATTGGCATTTTTCATTAATCAGTCCTGATTATACTTTAGAAGTTTCTGGCGTGTGTTATGGGCGAAATTCTTGTCCTTTATAAAATTTACGTCCTGACAGCAAGGTACCTTGCAATGATGGTCAGCTAGAATTTGAAGCTCAAAGTGGATACATCACAAAATGCAAGTCCTACAAGAAAATTAAATACATCATGCAGAAGGAATGTAGTTGCTGTTCTCCTACTACTGTTTGGACTGAACAATGTAACAACAAGCAACATTTTGCATACATCAGTGACCAAGAATTAACTACTCCCTGTGACATGTGGAATTGTAAAGTTTGGCTCAGCAAGAACAGTTAAAAATGAGAAAAAATGATGAAACAACAGCTATGTAAAGGAGAGCATTCAGTATTAAATTGTCAGTCATGGCTAGAATCTTCGACCCTACAAATGTATACAAAGTCCAGCAAATAGGACACAGAAGAGTGTTTTTGAAACCATATGACTGTATTCTACATGTTAATGTCTGTAATGATATAGAACATTGGTGCTACACTTTCGACAACAGTCTCGGAAATTTTGCTGGAATGAATAGCATGCAATGATTGTGCTGTGAGATATCTTTGCCCCGACAGTGACTTACCATCAACATTAAAAGATCTGATGATTGCCAGTCTTACAGAGGAGCTTGAAGAGGAGCAGGTAAACAGAGTAATCACCTACTAATTCACCAGACCTCACCAGGGAATCACAATCCATTGGAAGGAGACCTGCAATGTCGACATCCACAACTTTCTTTCGAACAAGGAGGATTAGTTCTTCCTTCTATGTGTAACATACTTGTGTGTGAAGTGGCTGATACAGAATAATGTTCTCACTTAAAACAAATATGAGTTTATTAACAAAGGATTGTATTCTGTAACTTATAGTATAGAAAATTCACATTTTTTTGTTAAGGAAATATGTGATTCAGACAGTCATTTCAAATGTATGTATTTCTCTCGACCTTTGACAGCATGCAGTAAATCAACTAGTTATGATTCCACTTTAACTAACTCCAATAGTCCGAAATGTCTTATAAACCAGTCCAGACTGCACAGAGTAGATCGAAAGCATAAGCTTTAAGGGCAAGCGCATTATTATGTCATTTTGTGAGGAAGAAAACAGTTTGAAACATCTTCTTTATAATACAGATAATGATTTGCCCTCTCAGCATTTCGAAGAATATGATAAGAATCTTCATACTTTATATCAATATCGCAACACAAGTTTGGTTATTTCTCTCATACTGGGCATGATTCATCAAAGTCTTACATGCATCACGTAATAAAATTAGCAAATATAAGATTTAGCCCTCAAAAATGTTTCAACCAGCAAGTTTAGAGAATGAATTAATCAATATACATACATTGTTCCTTGCTAATTTTTCTCAGTTGAGTGCTGGATGTCACAGTAGCAACATGACATATTTTCATCCTGGAAACCATTATGTCAGTCTCAGCAATTAAAGTCTAATATAACATACATGCCATAGTGCAATTGGATTTTGCGTGAATTTACAGAGACCTGCTACAGTGTCTGTCATTTTCAAGTAATTTATTTTCCTCTAGGAGTTGAAAAGAGCCCCGAAAGAATTCAATGCTGTGATAGTTGGAAATGTTCAGTGTTTTATATTACTACAACCACACCTCTTCCATCTAGTATTGAAGATGTGCACTCACACTATGTTGAAGCATATCCAGACTTGGTTGAAAGCATTGTTTTACATGCCCCTAAATGTAAAGATGTTTGTGTACAATATGTACAAACAGACAGGTTAAAACCAGAAATGCTCTCTGCTTGAAAGCAGGGTTCAATAAGGGGATCTGGATCCAATATCAAGAAAATACATGAAAACTTTGTTTACAGAAGTTGCTGACAGTTTATAAAAATATATGTTTTAAAAAAATGTTATATATATTTTGAATCAACCTGTAATTGCTAGTGGTAAAATGATGTACTTAAATCTGTTCAATTTTTGTGTCATTCTATATGTGTATATGTGTTTGAATCAAACCTGTGCTGATTTGTGTTAAAATGTTGTACATATATTTTGGAAACATTTTTTAAAATTAATTTATGTAACCTCCTGTAGTTACTTGTGAATGTTTTGGAGCAATCTGTACTTGCCTGTGTGTTTTGGAACATCCTATATTTTGTTTTGTCAAAATGATTTGCTAATTGAAACAGCTTTTGTTTGTATATATTTTGTCAATAAATTTATCTTGTAAATTGAATCCCTTTTGTACATTTATTTAACCTACCCCTTTTAATAAAAAAAAAAAGTATACTTGTTTTGCTAAGAAATTAAAAAAAATTGATAAAATTTGTCTCAACAGAGATTCTTAAATTCTAAAAAAAATAATATGTTGCAACAAGTTAAAAGTTTATGATTTCTATCAAGAACAAACTATGTTCTTACTAACACACATGAGTATTGTATTGAAAAAAGCAGAGAAAAACTCAGATAACAAACAAACCTATTTGTTTGCAAAAAAATAGTTTTCAACTAAACATATATAAAAGAACTTGTCTCAGAGCAGAAATGTCTGCTGAAAAACCTTAATAATAATTTACAACAGACCATAAATACATAAAATAACTTCTTATATTTTGCCAGCCTCCATAGAGTAATCAGATTATGCAGGGAGGCTCTGGGTTCGAATTCTGGATTAGGCATGGTTGATATAAGTAAGTTTATGGGTTCGAGTCCTGGGTAAGGTGCAATTGTAATATATCGATTCTGGTTTCGATTCCCAGCTATATAGATTCTGGTTTCGAATCCTGGCTAGGTCATGTATGATTTAGCCTTAAAAACATAAAAGAAATAAGGAATGAATCACATAATTGAAATATATACAATAGCTTGATAATCATTGTTTGTGTACATGAGAAGGTGTAAACAGTGTTGAATCATAGTAAATTCAGGTAACAAACATCTCGTCATGCAAAAAGCCTGTATTGGAATTACAATTACCTGTATACAAAATTGTTGAATAAGAACATAATTCAAATCTAATTGCTTAAAAACTAATAAATACACATTGAATTCCGACATATACATGCTATATGTAAAAAAATGTGTTAAATCCTTTTAATTGCATTAAATTTGCTTAAAATTTAGTTAAAATTGTTTCTAATATGTAATACATTTTTATGTGTATTTAATGTGAATTCAATATATAAATTTTTGCGAGGAGGGCGAATGGTAAGGTATAAATAGGGGTTCCTATGTGCAGCATGTCATTTGCTGGTGTGACTTCATGGGGTTAACACCTCCCCTCTAGTGTGTGCACAACCTGTGAGCCAGTCTGTGCTGCTGCCTGGAATAGTTTTGTTCAAGGACACCCTTTGCACTCCTGCTACTAGCTTAGCTCTGCCTTACTCTTCCGCGATGAGGGTCAAGGAACCGGCGTGTCGGACCATCAGCCCTACTGGTAGCCTACCACTTGCTGAGGAATACGATCACTTGCTGATGTAGGGACCCCAGCGCTCACCTTGTGGAGCAGGCTACCACTCAGCCCGCCTGTCCTTGGGTCCAGGTCTCATTCCACGCTTACCACCTTCGCTACTAGAATTTATGTAAGTTGATAATTTAAAACAATCTTTAGGATTTTTTTAATTCTTTTGCGGTATTTTGTTAAAACTTTTCGTAAATTCGTTTAATCTTTTTGAAACTTCCTTACCAAATTATTTCGAATTTTAGAATTTTTCTTAAATTGTTTAATCTTTTATCAAAATCTATAAACTTTTTTTTTTTTAAACAATTCTTTACATTTGAATGAAATTCAATAACAGTTTTAGTAACTCTTTAAAACTTTAATGAATTTTAAATGAAATTGTTGCAAATTGTTCCAACTTGGATTAATTTTTATAAATTTTGTTAAACTTTCCTAGCAAATCATTAAACATTTGAATGAAGATTACATAAAATTTATTCAGAATGTGATAAAAATCATTTCATTTCAACCAGTATTTATTCGAATGGGTGATTATGGCGACGTGCCATTGGTTAAATAATTATTATTATTGTTAATAAACGATAACTCTAATGGGTGATTATGGCAAAATGGTCCAGCCTGTTGGATAAATAGTTTATTATAGTGTTAATTAATGATAATTTGAGGGAGATGGGCAATGTGTTTATGTGTATGACTGCAAGTATGAGTGCAGGGGAAAGGTGCTTCAATAAATTCTAGGTGGGTTATTGATGTGTATTTGACGAGGATTTAATAAAGTTGAGAGGGAGATGTTCGATAACTGCTATTGTTCTAACAATAGAGAGAAGATGTGATATTATAACAGGCTGAGGCCCTATCTACAGTGTTAAATACTCGAAAAAATGTATTAGAACCACATTGAATAAAATACCAAGTACTCTGAGAAAAATGTTCAAAATAAGTGCATTACTGCGAGTATGACTGCTGGGTAAAAGTGTTTCAATAAATTCTAGGTGGGTTGTTGATGTATATTTGAGAGGATTTAATGAGTTGAGAGGGATATGCTTGGCAACCACTATTGTTCTTACAATAGAGAGAATGCATCACAATATCACAGAGCGAGGGCCTCTCTACACTGTTAAATACTTGCAAAAATATGTTAAAACCATTTTGGATAAAATACCAAATACGCTGAGAAAAATTTTCAAAATAATTGCTTGACTGCACGTATGAGTGCAGTGGAAAGATGATGCAATTTATTCAAAATTTTGTTAGTTTTATGTAGTTTTAAGAGATATTTAAGGGTGGGATGTTGTGTGTATGAGGTATGAATTAAGAAAAGGCTAAAAAAGGGAGAACTACACCACTCATGCCTATTGTTAGAGGGGTAGGGTGCATAACCTCAGCTCTCAAGCTTGTTTTGTGTGAGCTGTTTCATGAAGGATGTTTGAGTGATGAATTAATGAGCCTTGAGTACTTCTAACAAATGAAATGTTTTTTGATATGTACATGATTGGGTGGTTTAGTCATATTATTTCTTTAGATTGTAAGTAGAATTAAGAGATTTCATTTCATTTTCAAACTTGTTGAATAACTGAGTAGATAGAGACTTGAGTAGTTTTTTTAATAAAATCGAAGTAAATTTTATTTTGAAAATGTATAATTTTAAGAGTATTTGTTTAGTTAGTATTATTAATATAGAGTGTTACTCCCTGGCTGAAACATTTATATGAAAATCTTTATTTTACAGTGTAAAATTTATAATTTTTTCAATTGTTTAAAGTATTTGTTATGGTGTGCTCTAGTACGTATTTTTAACAGTTTGCACAAGTTTGATTTTTAATGGTGTAAAGTAACTCACAATATTTTTAAAAAGTGCATATAAGTTAGAAATTTTTTGCTATTCAAAACTGAGCTTAAACTGCAATGCATTAGTTTGAGTTAAAATTTCACTGTATTATTATAATCTAAACAAAGTTTGCTTGCTTTAAACTTGAAAGTAGTGAAAGATGAAGCAAGCCAGGTCAGGTAACTCATTGTATAGTGGCTAGAACTGTGGGGAAGGCAATTCGCGTCGCAGAATGAAGTCGAATGAGAGGCGTAGGCAGAGACGAGATGAACTTTCCTGCTGGCGCATCATGTGCACCCCCAGGATCTGCATGACGAGCGCTAGTGGGGTTGTCAGGTGGGGCGGGGAAAGGGGAGCGTGGCTGGATGGTGGCGTGTTGCAGCAGTTTATTAAAACATTTTTCGTTCTCTTGCTCACTCCACATGCTGTCTAAAAACATGCAGCTCGCGCTTCTGCTTTTCCCAAATAAATAGAACTTCACTCAAAAAATTATATTTATATTAAAGAATACAGTCCTTTATGATGGTATTGTAAGATTAAATTCAACTATGTCATGGTGAGGGAATAAAGTGGCCTTCTTTTTCTCTGTTTTCAGGACAGGGCACTTCATATTGATTTGTTGTGACTTTTATATTGGGGAAAGTAAAGGAAATTTAGGTAGTTATAATGTGTGAGTATAAGCGGCAAAATATTGACAGTTTGCTTGAAGATCTTTGTGATAAGCAATTCAGATTCTGAATCGCTGACAGAAAGACAGTCTACAGCAAGCTGTCGAGACAGTGTCCCTTCACATAAGTGGACATGAGTTAATCCCTTAGAGGATGATATCTACTTAAGCAATTCGACCACGGATTCACTTACATATAGATAGTCAACAGCGAAAGATCGAAATGTGTTCGCTTCCCCCAAACATGACAAGGTTGATCTTTTGATGGATGACTTATTTCTATCCGACTCAGAAAATTCTTGTGATTCGGAGAGTGCTCCATCCGTTTCACAACCGACATTCGAGTCGATCAGAGATATTTCGCCAATGGAGCTAGAAAATAATTTGTTTTCCGACTCATCAACCTTAGTGGAGCCTTTGCCAGACCTGACATATGAGCTCATGGCTACGACATTCATGGGAAGACTTAATGATGCGCAGATAGTTAACAATATGCTTAACAGTGATGCAGACTTTTATTCTTTTTTGAGAGGTGTAAGGTCCCTTTATTAAGCTTAATTTTGGCATCACCCTTACCAGTTAGACTTTCAGTTATGGTAGCAAGTATTTGAAATCCCTCTCGATGGAGGAAGGCGCTGCGGAAACCTTCTATTTTCAAAGCAAAGCCCTCCCTGTCCTGCACTCATCCTATGTGGGTTTAATCTATGATGACATCGTCCCTTATCTCACAAACAGGCTTCAGGAGTTTAGTGCATGTTGGTTCTGGCTGGAGTCTGCAAGTGTTGACATACATGGATGTACATATGTCCCAACACCGGCCGTTCACCATCAGAGCTGCACACACTAAATTAACCAAGATTATTGCTGATAGGAAAGCTTGTGTCGATGTACACTGCCCGGAGGGAATGTGATCCCACTATGCTGTTGTAGCATCTTTGTATCCTGCTACACAAAATGTCAAGTCACTCATTTTCATATCCAAAACCTCACGAGGTTTTAAATACTGAATGTCTGTCGACACATGTAGTCATACAGAATATTAGTAAGTTTCAGGAGAAGAATTCTATTTCTATCAACGTCTACTGTGTGGTGGACAAAGATAGCAATATAATTGATGAAACTTGTGAAAAGGGTGGGGTTGTAGTACCCATGCGTATTTCTCCTATACGCCATGACAAACATATAAAATTTTTTGGCGATTCCCACTAGTGGAAATACAGCTCATTTGCATTTTGTATGTATTAGAAATTTGTCGTTGCTGGTTGGTACTCAGCTGAGTAAGAGACATCAGAAAAAAATTTGTTTGTGATTGTTGCCTCCAGTACTTCCAAACTGAGGATAAACTTGCAAGTCATACTATTCTTTGCCAACAACAAAAAGCTGTTCGCATACTTTTCCCACTGGGAACAAGTACTTGGAATTTAAAGATTACACAAACAGCATAGATTGGGTTTCACTGCCTATAGCCACATTGAAAGTTGCCTGAAACCCATGTCCACTTGCTTGCCTAATAATGAAAAGAGTAATACAACTACCATCAACAAACATCTTCCATATGCTTGTTCCATTTTGTTGGTCTGCTCATACAATCCAAGTTTATTTAACTATTTTGAGTTTGTGGGTGCTAATTTTATGTACCAATTAGATGATAAATTAGCTGAACTTGCAAAGTAAATTGCAGGAATCCATAGCATGACTGTTCTGATGAAGCCAAAAACCCCCGCAGATGAAGCCAAAAACCCCCGCAGATGAAGCCAAAAACCCCCGCTGATGAAGCTAAGTTGGCAGCTCAAACATGTTGTCACATTTATAAAGAAATGCTCAGCACAGATGATATTGTGGTCGATCATGACCATCTGACTGGCGAAATCAGAGGTTGCACACATAACAAGTACAACTTAAACTTAAGACTGCCCAAAAGACAACTTGTTGCTTTTTTCATATCCTGCAAAACTATGACACTCACTTTCTCATAAAGCCATTGGCTGAATGTTTCATACCACAACCCGATGGAACCGTGGTAATCGAAAACCCGGGTAAAATTCAGGTGATTGGAATGGCCCTTGAAAAATACAAATGTATTACCAAACAAACTCCCAATGGGATTGATTTCAGTGGAAAGGCACAATATTTCAAGTTACGAATTATTGATTCATTCCAATTCTTGAGTGCCTCTCTGGGAACTTGGCAGGTAATTTACTACCTGCTCAATTGAGTATCACTTGCTCGATGTTTCCAGACAACAGCCAATTAGAATTGGCAAAACAGAAGGGAGGTTTTCCTTATGACTTTGTTATGTTGCCAGACAGTCTGATGTGCAAGTCCCTCCAACCAAAGGACACATTTCATAATGTGATGAGACGAAAAGGAATTAGCAATAAGGATTATGCTCACGCCCAAGCCACATGGGGTGTGTTCAACTGTATAAACTTGCTGCAGTATGGCATTCAATACTTACGTGTGGATACTTGTTTGCTGGCAGATGTTTTTTTGAATATTAGGACTGTATGTTTGGATTACCCAGACAACAATATTTACATGGGTGAGGACTACGACCCCAGAGTGTCATCGAAATATATATCCTATTTCGACGTCAACAGGCTGTACTGTCATACGATGCGATCCAAGCTTCCAATCGGCAATTTTGAGTGGATTGAGGCTGATGTGTTTTCAACATGGGATTTTTCAAACACTGTGATACTTGTTTTTTCACGGAAATGGATGTCTTTTCCAGAGGAATGTCATGATGCATTATCTGATCTGCCTCTGGCCCCAGAATATTGGTGTACCTCCGAATGACTCGCATGAGATACTTCTTTTGACACTCATGCTGCGGAAGAATTATGTTATACACAGGGAAACGCTGAGGCAGTACTTGATGCATGGAGCCACACTTAACTCTATTCATCGCATTTTGCACTTTGAGCAGAAGGCTTGGATGGCTCCGTACATAGTTTAACATTGAGAAACATGCCCAGACTGTGAATGAATTCGAAAAATCGTTTTTCAAATTGATGAATAATTCTGTTTATAGAAAAACATTGCAGAATGTCCACCGAGAAAGGGACATGAGAGTCGTTTCTAGGTATGACACAATCTATGGGGCTGCAGAGCTGATAGGACATCTTACATTCCATTAAAGACAGATTATCGATGAAAACTTAGTCCTTATCGAGATGTCAAAGAGTTCTGTTGCATTCAACAAACCTTTGTACACTGGTGTTGCCATTCTTGATCTATCAAAATTAACCCTCTACGAATTCCATTATCAGTACATGTGTACCAAAATTCTTCCACCAGCCTTGCACCCCCTCTATTGTGACACCAATTCCTTGGTATATTCTGTTGCTTGTGATGACATCTATAAATTACTTACCCCAGATTTAAAGGCGCAGTTTGATATATCCAACTATGCATTCGACAACCCGAAAAAATTCCCTAACGAGAACAAAGGCCATACCGGAGTAATGAAAGATGAATGTGCTGGTCGCATCATCACACACTTTGTGGGTTTTTCATCCTAAGTTTTACGCATACATTGTTACGAATGAGCAATGTATACATGAGGCAAAGTGCGTAAAACCTAACGTGTTACAGTCACTCAGGTACAAGGATTATCTAGACTGCCTCGAAAATTGCACAAGACTTTTGGGGACCCAATATCAGTTCCGTTCATGTGCTCACAAAGTCTACACCAAACACATAACCAAGGTAGTGTTGTCAGGTTTGGATGATAAGCGATACATTGAGGCAGATGGAGTAACAACCTTACCTTGGGGGCTCTACATAATACCTAAATATTTTTCCTCCCTACAATTGTTTTAGCATCACAATAAATACAGCCTGCCCACAGCACCACAACTCAAAGCACCACACCACAAATGACGTCAATGAGCTGCCACCATATGCACCTCCTATTCCACAACTAACTTCACATCTATCTACAATTATCTACATAAGCTACAAATATCTACAACTGTTTGCAACACCTGTTGCATCACCATCAATGCTGCTGCAACTTGTTTGCCTATCTGTAAAACATGTCAAAACAATGGTATCAAGAATACAACTGACTTCTATACATTTTATTAAATAAAAAGAAGATATTCACAGTTTAGCAAAACAGCATCTCGAATCTGAATGCGCCAGTGTGTGTTGTATCCTGTTATTAGGTGTGTGTGTGTCTGGAAAATATATTCCCAGACATGACATAAAGGAAGAACGCTTATCATTGAGCATCTTTGTAACCTCTTCAGGAGATTATAAAATAAATGTATATACATAGTTTAAGGTAAAAAGACGATATTCAGATTAATGTAGTATATTTGAAAATATTTATTAATCATTTTTTGTATATATTTGTTAATTTTTTTATGTAATCTGTGTAAGAAGATTTTGGAATGTAGTAGTAGTAGTAGTAGTAGTAAACAGGAAACAATTTCAAGATGTACATAACTTTGGAAAAAAAATTTTTTTGACATAATAGATAATTTTATTTTAACACATAACAACTTGTTTTTCTTAAACTGTCATTGATGAAATGTTTGGTACTTTAGTTATTTAAATGCATTTGAAAAAATGTTTGGTGAATTAGTTTGTAAAATGATTGTTGTAAATTTGATTCTTGTGATATGTTTGTTTTAAAGTAGGTGAAAAAATCCAATTTGTATACATTTATTTTATTTGGTACAACATAGTGAGATTGAAAAAATGTTTGATGTAAGGTAATTTTGTTTGAACATTATAAATATTTAGTTTTAAGGATAACTTTTTGAAAAAAAAAATTTTTTGAATAAAATTCTTAATGTTCAAATGGAATACTGTGATTTGTTATTTATTAGTTAGAAAATTTCTCATGTAATTTTATATTGTTTGTCATCTGTGTTGATCTAATATTATTGAACACAAAAATATTCTTGGTAAACATGAAAAAAGTGGGCGATGGCAAGCTTCTGGTTTGTATTTAAACTCGGGTAACTCGAAGTTTTTCACAAAAAAAATTAAAGTTTTGTGCTTCCTTCTTGATGAGGGAGAAAAAATTAAACTATGAAATTTACATTAAGGAAATGTAATAAAAACACACTTTAAAAAGCTGAAGAGTAATTTAAAAAAATGTTTGGAGGAAATCGAACATGTCTGAATGAATTTGAAACAAAAGGAGAGGAAACAGACCAGTATCTTCAGAAAACCTCCGTCGGCCCACTGGTCAAATTGAAGATCCCTGGGGACTTAACGAAACTGAGAGTCAAGTGACATAAATACCTTTTTCAAAGGCAGGTAGAAAGACCTGTTAGAACACACACAATGTTTCCAGCTGCCATCCAACTCTACAGCAAGCAGTGGCAGAGTCCAACGAAATTTAAATAAAAATATTTTCTCACAGCAACCAGATTACTACTACTGTTGCTGGGATTCAACACGAAGATGCCTGCTTGTAAAACACACTCATACTTTATACAAACTCAGAATACAAAATTGAAGTTTTTTTTTTTAATTACATTCAACTCTTTCACAAACATGAATACGTATTCTTACAACGGTGAAATTTAATTTCCCCAGAGAAGTGAAACTTGGGTTAAAAAATCTGGACAAATTTAAAAAAAAATATTTCTTCATTGTCTGTTATAGGACATGGTAGAATCAAGTAGTTAATAGTAGCTTGGTAGGAAAATTGGTTCTGTAATTCGTTTAGTCAGTCGTATTCAGAGTTTTTGCCGCAATTTCAACTCGCCCGCAAGCTCCTAGTTTTATTCACCGACTAATCTCGGAGACGTCGGCCATGCTTATAAGTCTCCGCAAATCCTATACTAACGCCATTCCTTCAGCAAGCTCGCAGACGGACATACGTATTTTTGGAGAGGTGCGATTTAATTAATTTAAAAAACAGGATAGCTGTGTTACGTAATTCATTTAGTGATTGTCATGTACTTGTGTTTGTTTGCCATTTTAATTTATTTCGAAACATTCGGTTTGTATTTTCGTTCATTTCCAAGTTTTTCAGCTCAGTCTATAATCAAACATTGGCCTATGCATGCACAGTTTCTGTTTACTCTCAACACCTGGTTCAGCTTGTACGTCAACGTAGGTGATATATCCAAGTCAGTGCTGCAGCGACCTCCCGAGCAAATGGACGTATATTCAAATCACTGACTATTAAACATTTTCTTTTTTATGCATGTTAATAAATTAATTTCTCTTTTGATAATCATTGTTCAACATATGAATTCCATTTCAGAAGTTCCTCTACGCATGTTAACTACGGGGTTCCCTGAGTTCTTATTGCAATAGGTCGCCTGCCAAGCGGCTCTCGAAATAGATTATAGGAGTCCGCACATATTATACTGACGTCATTCATTCACCAGTCTCACAGGTGAATGGAATCTTGTAAAGTACGTGTAGAATTCCGAGGCATCAAGTAGTGTAATTTGTATGTGTTTTCACAACCACTGGTTATTGTGATTAAGAAGACTGCCGTTTAATTGATAGGGGAATTTTTGCTTCGTTAATTTATTCATTTTCTTTAGGACACCTGAAGACTCACATAATTGTGATCGTTTAGCACTTGTTTCTTTATGAGACCAGGTTATTCCCATAGTTAAAATTCTCTTTCGTGTTATTTATATTGATAGGTAGAACTTGTTTGAAATATATTTCGTTTAAAGATTCAGAAATTTATCTCGTGTATTAACTATACATCGTTTTCTCTTTTTGTTTAATAACCAAAAATCGCCTATCTCTCACCACCGCCTACGAGCAATATCATTACAAACCCAAAAATTTTACACTTATGCCACTCTTGCACAAAACTCACCATATATATCCTGTCCCCAATAGGCCACACCTCAGTCGAGTGCTCAGAGGGAGTGCCCAGAGCTCAGAGGGAGAACATCTACCAGAGCTGCTCCCCACCCCACAAAAAGAAAATAATATATTTGGCCCATAGTACTCTCTTGCACCAAACTATAAACAAAAAAAATTATCGGATAAAATATTATGATCGGGATAAAATTGGTTTCAGGTTTTTTGATCGGATTAACCCTTTCAATCAATTTAACCCTTTGATATAAAAAATGTGGCATCCCTTTGTATCTAGAACGCTCACGCCCCTACTACTTATGTCCTTCGCTTTGTTTTTTTTATTGCACTGTGTGAAAAAGAGTAGATTTGTCTAATATTTGCATTCCTAAAAATTTCACCGTTTTAATTGACCGATGCATGAATAAAGTGATGAGGCCCATGGCAATGTGAATTTTACATACGGTGGAAGAATACATCACGTGCATACAAGTAGATCTTAAGGAGGGCTTTCAAAAGTGGCCATTTTACCGTGAACATACTATACAGACCTTTCATCAATAAATGACAGCGTACACGCAGGACTACGAGAACACTGCATGCCACTTCAGAGCCGTGCGCGTAGGGGCAATGGCGTTCTTGTAGCGAGTGCCAATGTGACCCTTGTGGATTCCGCACTTATCGGCTAAAAAAGGAGAAAAACGGTGCAATCAGATGGGAACAAAAAGAAGCAGCCGCCGTACTTAATAGCTATATTGACCGCAACCACATGAAATGTTGAATGCGACTGGGCTGATGAACTCGTCTGCTTAACTTTATATTTTACCTGACGTCTTCTATGCTGCACTTCAGCCACTCCAAGGTGGCAGCAGAGATAAACATTGTCAAAGTCAAAGCCGTTTCTGGCCTGTTAATGCTGTGATTGCGGCAGAAAATTGTCCGGGAGATATTTTATAATATTTTAAGTCAAACATATAAATTTAAATTTTTCACTGTCTTATTATATTAAAACACACTGTGCGCATGCAAGAGTATATGTGCTTGCTGCTTCGAAACGTTTTTGTTTTGTTTTGGAGCAAAGAATCACAAAGTAACCAGCGTTGCACAAATAAAATAGAAAATATTTTATGACTTTAATGCTAAATGTAAATGATTAACTTAATCACAAATACGTAACTAATGCGAAAATTGTTTTTATAATACAATTTATCATGTGGTTTTTATGATGTTATTCTGGCAGCTTACCGCTTATGAGTAGGCCTATGTGTTGGCGGTCGGCTATAAAACCAATGTCTTAGAAAGTTTGCAGATAGGCGGAGTAATACAATCTGCCACCTTGGATTGGATAGAGTATAGAGGGCCGCAACAACGCCTTCGGTCTGCGAGATCCAAACCCCCCATTTCGAACCCAGGGATTTCGCCATCGATACAATAAGTTTCATTCGTAAGTCGAAACCCACTTAACGAGCAGCCTGATATAGTCTATTCGCTGTTTCTTCACACTTATTGAATCAAACCTTTGAACAATTACCCCATATATGACGTGTTTAGTAATTTCCTACGTATGTTATACATAAGTCGCGTTTTATACCTCTGTTAACATAAAATTATCCTATTTTTCGTTAAATTGAAGTTTTGCCTATATTTTATTTATAAATTTATTATATATAATTTGTAATAAATACAAATAAAAACAGTAATAAAATACGTGTGTGTGCCTAGTAATAAAGAGTTCTCATGCAAATGTCGTTAGAGTTTAAAAAAATAAAAACTCGAGTGGGGAGTGAACCCAGGGCGAGGGAACACTCACCGAGTGACGGGCTTTCCAACTGGGACACGTATGTGAACCTCATCCCCGGACATGACATGAAATGAGGCCCTAGGATGGAGCGGTGCGGGAACGTAAGGGCGGGGGGGAAACGAGAGTACCCCCGAGAAAACCAGCCGGCAAGCGGCATCGTCCAGCACGATTCCCACATGCGAAAATTCCGGGAGCGAACCAGCCGGGTATCGAACCCGGATGTCCGTGGTGGAAGGAGAATCGTCACAGCCGAGGTGCGCCACGAATTCGGTGCGTTTTCCTATGGTGTAGTTTTTATAGACTTAGTTAAGGTTAGTTTGCACGAGGCGGACAGATATCCTGGAAAGTTTGCAGTAACCGTGAATAGGTGATATTCATTACGTCGATTCAGACCAAGTGTGCACAATTGCGTGCATGACGCACACGAAAGTTTTGTTTTCCCCCGGCATTGAACATGGCGAGTCACAATGGCCAGTGATCTCACCGTATGAGTAACTGATTCGCAAACGGCGTTACTCAACTGATTCGCAAACGGCGTTACTCTTCTAGGTGTTGGTCGGTTCATATCTCTTATCTGAGCACAAAGCATAAAGCTCATGGGTTGTAGCAAACGGAAAAAAAGTGTTGTGTCGACTTAAAGGGGACTATGCGCGTCCGCGGTCAGGACGCGAGGGAGCGATACGGGTGACAGTTCCACGCACGCCTAGCGCCTCATCCCTCCTACGCGCAAGGCGTGCAGTGTTTCCGTCGTACCACTGTAGTGTGCAAATTAGATCTGTAACATAGGGGTTTTATTACACGCCATTAAAGCACACAGATGAAACTACGCCCGTATTTTTGTGCTTTTCTCTTGCCGCTTAAGGAAACTGCATAGGCAAGCTATAAAAACGAGATATTTTACCATTTTCACGAATTTTTTCTCCAAGAATACACTGAATATGACCGAAGTAAAAAAAAAAACTAGGGCCATAGATAATTATTCTTTTTATCTTTTCTGACAAAAAGTAATATTTCCAGAAATTTTATTTACCGAGATGCGCGTTTACGCGCAAAACAACGATTTCACAGGAAACGTTTCAGTACACAGGACCCATAAGTACAGAACGAATCGGAAAATTTCTTGTTTGCAATGCCTAAAACCGTAAATTAAAATCGTTCTGAAAAAGTGCGTGTGTGTATGTGTGTGTGTATATATGTATATATATAGATGTGTTTGTGTAACTTGTAATAATTCTAATACTGTCTGACGATGTGATCACTGAATGAATGTTCAACACGGACCACGAAAATTTTATCGAAGTTTCCGCCGTCTTGGTCAATCCTTTTGTTTGTTGAGGCAGTCTGATCGGAAGTTGTGATATAAAACGTGCGCCTTGTTTTATCACAGACTGGCACGCTTATGTTATATGTATTTCTACGTACTTGGCACCACAAGAGGTGCAGTTTAAAGTATGCGTACTTTAGTGCAGTTCATTCATTCAAGGTTGTGCTCCTGTACAAGGTAAACCAAGCGCTTTCGAAAGCACCTACTCAAGATCTACTCTTATCGACAATATTTATTCCTCCCCCATATATGCTATTCACGGTAAAGTGCACACTCTTGAGGCCCTAGTTACTTTTTACAATCAGCTATTTTTTTTCATCCTGTTACCACCTTTTTAAAATAAGTATTACCATGTAAGTAACGAACACAGTGTGTGTATTCCACCGCACTCGAAAGTTGACATCTAAGGATATAATATAATATATCTATAGTCTATTAATCCAAATGAGATGGCTTTCAAAATTACTCACTTTACCGTGAAGAGCCTGTAGGTAAAATTTACTTTACCATAGGCCTAATCAGTTTATTCATGAGTCGGTAAAGTAAAACTGTGTGTTTCCTAGAGAAGTATATATTTTACAAATGTCCTAATTATTACACTTATGTGCTGAAAACATATAAAGAGAAAGAAATTATTTTAGTGTCAAAAATACAATACTCGAGAATAATGTTGGAGCATGCCACGTTTCGGTCAAGGTCTCAAAAATTTTCAGTGGCATTAATCCCACGTTCAAGTTCGGCCGTGAGCCGAATCCCGTTTCTCCCGCTCCGGCATTCATACATCGCTTCACCCTCATCGGCTGTCTCAAGGCCTCGGATGTATCCCCGCCCATTCTCTACTAGTCTTTTCAACTCTACTAACCTAGAGCATGTTCCCAAACACTCTATCTCCTGTAGCATTCTATTAAAATTAATTACATTTAATGCATGCAATATATATATTTTTTAATTTTTACTTCTCTGTCACAAGGGTTTTTGCGTCTCTTTTGACAGTTTTTCCCTTGCTCTTCATAGTTAAGACTAGCTCTAAGTACACTTAGGGAGGTAGTCATGGCCCCAAAGTGCAGGCCATGGCTGCCCAATCCCTCTTTGCCGCGATGCATGTCTTCTTGCATGATTTTCCTTCCTAGTAGGCGTAAGGAGTTAGACCTGAGACGCAATAAAATCCCCCCCCCCCACCTTCGGGCCTCAACTTCACATAACACTTAGAATAAGGTAGGTCCGGAGAAAAAAAGTACCTCGGATGTTACAAGCCGTCCAAATCTCTTCACACGCTCTCCCCGCAAATAAGTGTCGCTTCTCACGGACACAGGCCGTGAGAGGGGTGATGCGATTTGCGCTGACCTTGGCAAGGGCATCGTTTCAGCAGATGGCGGCCGTGTCAGATGTGACACAAACCCAAAGCGCAGCGTGCTTTATCACTCTCCCGATAGTCCACATCCCACAGAGAAGGCAAGGATGAAGTGTGAAGGATTTCACCCGAGGCGTGAGTCCGTGGCCGGCTGTTTCGTCACCTCCGCAAATATTTCCCCCTTTGTTCAGAAACACTTGCTGTGAAACGCACTTTATGTGTAGACTTAGGCAGGATTCACAAAGACCCGTCGCGTCAGTGCGTCCGTAAATCACGTGACCAACAGCCAATCAGAAGTGGCCATTAATTATATCCTTCCATCAGTCAAAACTCTCGCAAGGTTTAACTTTTTACAGATGAACGGATGAAATTACAGCCTTCTAAACTTGCACGTTTTGTTACTCGTTCATCCCGAGTTCTTTACAAGGCTGTGTAGCGTGTGCAGTGTTTTGTTTTGGCTGTCGTTTTTTGTTTTCATACGTCTGTATATGTGACTGTAAAAATGCAGCTGTAATTCGCAGCACCACACCAGTCCCTGATGAGCCCTGATTTGACTCGACTAGAATTTTATTTGTGAGGACATTTCATTAAAGGCACTCGTGTATGCAACTCCAATGGACGATATGGACACACTCTGTAACCCTCCGTAACCAAAACTGTGGCGGGTTGCGAGACAAACAGGACTTATCCAAGGATTCATCAACGCATCCGGATGTCCATGCAAAGGCGGGTTGATGCATGTGTTCGTGCTGATGGAGGGCATCTTGAACATTTCCTTTAGTGCCGACGATAAGCTTTCACACCTGTGTAACTAATTCCTGTGCAGTTCCTACTGTTCTTCTACGTGTAGTGTCGTAGTGTGAGGTGTCGTGTATTATGCAAACGAACGCTGCGATGGCATTCCACAGTAACATGATCCAGCCCACGGGCCATACACCGTACGTTATGTATTACGGGCTGTAGTAAAGAAATGAAGCGTTTGCAGACCTATGTCCGTTTAACTTAAAAATTTTCTTCATTCTCCAGATGTGAGGAATGCAACCTCGAAGTATTGTCATGCAATTTTGCAACCTTCTGCATATACATTGTTCGATACTCAAACCCACAGCTATCGAGATGCGAACTACCGTACACTCCACGGAGACCAGCTATATACACAGTGAAACATTTCTATAAGCCTACTTGTCACAAACTCTTCTTTAGAAACCAGTTTCAAAGATTTTCCTGTAGCTTCACATCTGAAATATTGTATACTTACAATACATTAAAACACACAAAATTGTTACGTAGCTCAAAATATCTTTAGCGTCTAGTGGAAAATGGAAACACAAAAAAAAAAAAAATACGTTTAGATATCGTGAAGAGCGAAGCGATTTGGGTGGCTCTTAAAAGCGAGGTCTTGAGATCCGATGAGGGTGACTGACGTGAGTATGGAGCGGCGCCGGAATGAAAGGGCGGGGAAAACGGGAGTTCTCAGAGAAAATCCGCCGACCAACGGCATCGTCCGGCATTATTCCCACTTGCGAAAATCCGGTGACCCCGGTTGGGGATTGGGCCCGGCTCGCCTTGGTGGGAGGCGAGCGTGCTAATCGCTCAGCCACCTTGGCCCCTCGTTTAGGTATAGGCTGTTCACGATAAAGTGAGCACTTTCGAAAACCCTGCACAAGATCTACGTGCATGAACATTGTGTATTTTTCCGCAGTATGTAAAATTTACCATGAGCCTGAACACTTTATCCATGCGTCGGTCATATCAAATGTGTAATAATAAGAAAAGTGGATATTTTACAAATCTGCTCATTCTTGCACTTATATGCATAAAAAAGACGGATACCAAAAGAAATAATTTAAGTTTTCACAAATGTTTACCTGACACGTTCAATTTAACGTTTAAAATACGGTACTACTTTCTCTCCATCGTTGCCAACTTCACTGGGCATATGCCACTTAGCGAGTCCATTAAAATATACGCGGGTAGGAGCAGTTATATTTTTTCAAGGTTGATTTCAAAAGTGCTCACTTCATCATGAACAGCGTTTACCAAGAAACGACGCGATATGCTGCCGCGCACGTAGAACACCGAGAGAAAATGTATATAGTTCATTCACGGTATCTTCGGCCTTTTCTGAAGCCCTGCTAAAGTTCTACTTCCAGGATATTCCTCCGCCTCGTGCAAACTAAGCTTAACTAAGTCTGGAAGATTACACCAGAGGGACAACGCACCGGATTCGTGCGCACTACGTTGTAACAGTATTTTGTATAAGAACTATTTTTCACTAGGCGCTACCAACACACATGTTTTCTCACTGTTTTTATTCAAATTATTTATAAATGGAGCAATATAATTTATAGATAAAAGATGAATAACATTTCTATTTAACAGAAAAAAGGTAACTTTTATGTTAACAGAAGTATAGAACGCATGTGATAACGTGGAAACAACCAAACACGTCATACATGGGGAGAATTTTCAAAGGTTTGATTAAAAAAAGCCGAAGAAACTGTGAGTAGACTATAGAATCGAAGGCCCGCGTGTATACCATATACTTGGTAAGCTCTCGCAGATAAACTTCCGGTTGTTTCGACATGGACTGTTGTTCACTTGTCCTTCACAGCGGTACCACACGCTGATACAGCCCATTACAGCTGCGACACACAACAGCCAGCTCGAAACACACGCGCCGCCGCCATCCCGCAGTCTGTGGCTGCCAAAATTTTGCATGAAATAATTTAGAGTGAAAAAGTCTCCACGGTTGTAATAAGAGAGACGCGTCATAGGTAGAGCCACGAGTATTTCGCGAATTCATTCGGAGGCGAGGTAGGCTCCAAACACGTGTTCTTTTCTCCTACTGCTGTGATTGGACGACAGTGATTTAGACACGCCCCGTTTAACTGTGAGCCAGGAATAAACACGAAGCAGTAGTGTGAGTGAGTATTTAACAGTCCTGTACAGAGGCCTCACTCGATTACAGGCAACCAATAAGCAAACGATACTGTCTCGAGTGTATAGAGGGCTGTCTAGCCTAGCTTGCTGCCAACTCAATCCGCGAAATACTCTGGGCTCTAGTCATGGGTAGAGATAGGTGTATTTCGCGAAAATATTTACGGCCATGCTATATTTCAATATCCTACGTCCACAACCACAACTTCATTTTGTTATTGGCCACGTGTCTGTGTGAGAAGACAAGTTCCTATTTAACTGGGCCAATCGTAATAAAGTACTCTGTTACTGAACGTCCATGATTCGTGGACAGACACTTGAGGCACGGGAAACTTAAAATCATCCGTAAAGTTGGTAACGATGGATGGAAAGTAGTTCCATATCTTAATGTCTAATAAAAAGTGTTAGGTAACAATTTGTGATAACTTAAAATTATTTATTTCGCTTTCTGTTTTTTTTTGTTTTATACATCGAAGTGTAAAATGAGCAGATTTGTAAAGTATTTACTTCCTTAATAATTTCCCAGTTCCATTTTACTGACGAATGAATAAAGTGATGAGGCCCATAGCAATGTTAATTTTACATAAGGCGGAGGAATACGCACCGTGTATACAAATAGATCTTAAGCAGGACTTTCGTAGTGCTTATTTCACCGTGAACAGCCTATAACAAAGAATTATGCTACTACTAGCATAGTTCTGGGGGGAAAAATATGTTCTTTGCGACGCCTAAAGTAGTTTCGATACTTGAAACTGAACATGTCAACGAATTAATTAGACACGATAACACTGCGAAGTACTTCTATTAGTTCTCTAATTAATGAGGTTGGTTTGTGCACAAATCAACCACAGTCTTATCGTTCTTAATCATCAGATGCTGAACACACAAATAAAGGGTGTTCATGGCCGAAGAGCACTTTTGAAAGCCCTGCTTGGATCCTACTTTTACCTCTCATTTTGTATCGTTCTGCCGTGTTTAAAATTAACATTGCCTTCGGACGGATCACTTTGTTCATGCGCCATCCAAATAAAACCGTGGAACGATAAAAAAAAAAAAAAAAGTTAACGTTTTACCAATTTGCAAGTTCGTACTTCACGTGAAACAAGAAGTAATAACTTCAGCGTCCATAAATTTTATCATACACTCGCGATGCAAACGTCAAATGTTAACTATAATTATTAATCCGCTACCAACTTAAAAAGGACCCTGCGCGCCAGTCTGTATAGTCCTCTCACGGTTACTTCCAAATTTTCTGAAGCCCTTTTAAAGTTCTATTTCCAGAATATTCCTCCGCCTCGTGCAAACCAAGCCTAACCGAATCTAGAAGATTACACCAATGGACGACGCATTCACTTAAATAACATCATGAAGTTGGGCAGCGAGAGGTTGGGAAAGACGGCCGACTCCACCAGTGACATGAAGTTGACTTACGGTTAGGGGACACCCGAATTTCGCGAAAAGATCTCCGCAGTTGCTAGATTTCAATAGCCTACAGGCGTAGAAGCAGTTTTCTTTAACTTGTCGGCTGCGTGTCTTTGAGAGAATGCATTTTCCTACTTGACCGGCCAATCAAAATTAGGTAACTTCAATGCTGTACGTCTGAGAATCGTGCGCACACACCTAAGACGTGTAACACGGAAACCATCCAATCGCGACAGTGGATCTGAGCTAAAGTGTTATGAAATATAGTTGGCCCGTGAAATCTTTTCGCCAAATTTGGGTGTCCCTACTTATCGTCAATTCCATACAAGAAAGGGCTGCAGGTAGGGTCGGGTTAGGTAGGGCACAACTCTGAATGATGGGGTTGTAATTAACGTGATGAACTTACAATACCATATTACGGAAATATTAATTACTCGGGGGAGTTTATAATGTATTCATTATTCAAATTTAGCCTGTTATGTCTGTTTGGCAGACGCCACTATTATGACAAACTAACTGGAATGTCCCCACCTTAATCATGGCCCCGGAGGCTGTTTCTGGAAGGCGGTTATCGACGATCGGTCATCCCCATCTCTGTAATCTTCTCTCGGCGATGGCCTGATGAGGAAGGACGACGCGGCCAGCGTCACGCTGGCCTATATCGGCGCTTTGTTGCCATACTCGTCCCCGATTGCCGGCCCGTGGAGGAGATTTCTGCACATGGCTTTTCGCAATGTGTCGTTGCATTCATGCTCGTATCCTGGTTTCGTGTTTAAAGGTGTGATCAGGCAGGCCCGTCCACCTAAGGTCTGATTACATCACAACAATGAGAAATATTTCTTACTAGGCGTCACCGACACACCAACTCTCTTCCCGTTTTTTGTTCGAATAAATGATAAATTAACGATTTTAATTTGTGGATAAAATGAAAGTAAAAATTCTATTTAACCAAAAATAAGGTGCTTTTATGCTAACAGAAGCATAGCACGCTGGTGATACATGGCATATTTAGGAAATAACCAAACACGTGTCATATGGGATGATATTTAAGGTTCTGTTCAAAAAGATTGAACAATCCGTGGATAGAGTAAGCCTATGATATACCATTATGTTATAGTTAAGAGCAGTGACTTTTTTTCGAAAGTCTGTTTCAGAGATGCTCACTTTCTCGTGAATTGCCTATACTTAAAGGCTGTTCACAATAAAGAGAGCACTTTTGAAATCAACCTTAGAAAAAGTCACTGCTCCTAACTGCATGAATTTTAACGGGTGTACTGCGCGACACGCACTCAGTAAAGTTGGTAACGGTGGAGGGAAAGTGGTTCCTCATCTTAACGTTAATAACTACTTGTTATTACTTGTATTAGGTAACTACTTGTGATGATTTCAATTATGTCTTTCGTTTTCTGTAATTTTTTGACTCATCGAAGTGGAAAAGTGAGCAGATTTGTAAAATATTTACTTTCATAAGAATTCCAGTTTAACTTGACCGTCGCATGGATAAAGTGATGAGGCCTATGAGAAGGTTAATTTTATATAAGGCGGAAGAATACACAACGTTTATACAAGTACATCTTACGTAGGGCTTTCAAAAGTGCTCATTTTTCCGTGAACAGCCTATACTACACATACAGGCAACCCGTAAATAGTGCTAGTAAGCAGTTATTTAAAATTTGTAAGTGGAAAAAATAGTATTTCATTGGAGAAAATCAAGATTAACATTTGGCCTTGCTTATTAAATTTGCTATTACTGACAATTATTGTATTATTTTAAAATAAAAATTGCCAAGGACGCTAAATATGAAAGATATGATATTCTAAGCAGGTTCACCGAGATACTGCGAATGAGTTCTGTAAATCATCAGAACAGCCAAGCACACTGAGAAAAAGGTTTTGTTGAATAAAACAAGATTTGTTTGGTGCAACCAAATTATTTGTTTCTGTAGGGGCGATGAATTATTTTGTTTCTCGAACCAAATTATTTTGTTGTTCTCATTTGGTTGCCCCAAACTGTAAGATTTGGTTGGTGAAACTAAAGATTTGTTTGCCTACATGTGCATTAAACAGTTTGGGCCGATATGAAAAAAAATTACGAGTTCTTCCGAGTCTCGTGCCCAAATCACCTGCGTCCGCGCACTACACCTGAGTATTCTCAGCTAATGTGACAACTCACTAAGACGAAAAGCTTTTAAATAGATATACTCTAAATATTGGGCAACGTGTGCAAACAAATATTTCAAGTTTTACAGCTTTACTAGTCAGTTTCTTGTTGCGTTGTTCTATTAACGTGTTTATACGATTGTTAAGCATGATGCACTAACAAACACGGATACTATTCTAATTGTCACAAAAAAAATACAAACAAACTCTCGAGCTGAATTTTCGTACGAAGGCAGTCAAATGATTGGCCAAACAAATGTATATACAGTTGATTCAACAAAATATTTAGTTGACAGTATAATTTTTTGGCCCAACACAGATTATGATTATTCGAAAATATATTTTGCTAGACGAACAAACGTAATTTTCTTGTTTTACAAATTTTGTTTCCTCAACAATATATTTTGTTAGAGCAACTAAATATATATATTTGGCTATATACAAATAAATATTTTGTTCGATTTTTTCTCAGTGCACTTTTATATTACATTATTAGCTCCGACAATAAAACACTTGAAATGTTCACCGATATACAATTCCTCGAAAATGTTTAGAACTGACCTTCAACCTTGTACTGGGATAAGTTAGATTACTTATTTATTCTGCTCGATTAATACCGAAGGTGAAACTTCATTCTTGGCGTATGAAGAGAAAACGTGCGCACCAACTTTACCACACTTCTCAAGGCCGTCTTGTGTGTATCGCAATAAAGCGAGTTCCGCGTGTATTGTGCGGCCTGTGCACAAACATCCGAGTTTAAAGATAACACGCCCTTTGTGTGGTGGCCTACGAGTGGTGTGATAGTGTTTCAAGGCAGCTTGTAACAATTACGCGTCAGGTTCGTGTTGTATAAACCATGAACCTCGCCGATGGTGTAAGCACACGTCACTAAAACGTAAGAGGAGGAAAAATAAATCCCCAGCCGCAGAACAGTTACGAATATATGTAGGTGCAAAGCTACCACGTGTAGCGCAAACTCCCAGATGCACGTTCCACCAAAGTGGCATAAAACTTGCTCGTCTTTACGAGTACAGTATTTCTCTCGTCAACCCACACCTATAAGACTTTCAGTGATACCCTTTCGTTATAAGGTGATGCAAGACGATATGGCCTAATTACAGGAGCTTGTTACTCGTCTCAATAAAAGTAAAATAATTATTTATCAAAATTGGTTTTTAATCACAATACCTACTTTAGGATTTAGAGGAGGGAGAATGTTCAGAGGATGCAACACGACACCGACTGCCGGGAAACTACAAACACGCATGTTTTAGCAACAATTCCCTGTTTATTACATGTCATGGTTAGATCCACGAGTATTTCGCTAATTCATTCGGAGGCGAGGTACACTCCAAACACTTGTTTTATCCTACTATTGTGATTGGACGCCAGTTCTTCAGGCACGCCCCGTTTAACTGCGAGCCAGTAAAAAAAAAAAAAAAAAAAAAAAAAAGCAGGAAGCAGTAGCGTGAGCGCGTGTTCAACAGTCCTGTGCAGACGCTTCACTTGATCACAGCAACCAATGTGCGAACGATAATGTCTCGAGTGCATAGAGGGCTGGGTGCCGCCTACTCAATCCGCGGTATACTCGGGCGCTCTAGTTATCGCACGGCACGTGAATGTTGTCGCTCCGGATGGTAACCAGTTTTCGCAGGAGATGTCCAAACACGCGACCTCCGGCGTCGCGTCGGTACGTTCCGCCGCACGCATGTGAACCGCGCGCGCGGCTCGTCCGCGGCTCGTCTTTGATGCGGGTTCCAATACGATTACCGATCACGTCTGACTAACCCTGCGCCAATGTTTAATTCTGCGAACGCGCGCTTCGATCCTGCGGATCATCATAACACCATAACCAGCTCCTTTAGTTCAGCCACAGCGTCACGAATCATCCTGCAAAGTGTGATAATGAAGACAGGGTGGGCTGCGTAGCCATACCGAAGTTTCATACCTGAGAATTATTGTGAAAAACTCCTAATGAACTTTATTCATTTTGGAAGAAAAAAAAACACATTAAAATACAGATATAAAACAAAGCTTTTGTTATAATCCATTCGCGGTTACGTTCAACTTTTCT
Source organism: Dryococelus australis (assembly GCA_029891345.1). Lineage (NCBI taxonomy): Eukaryota > Metazoa > Arthropoda > Insecta > Phasmatodea > Phasmatidae > Dryococelus > Dryococelus australis. The sequence continues at coordinate 96,781,431 of CM057003.1, forward strand.
GAAGCAATGCTTAGGTTCTACTTCCATGTTACCCATTCATCTCATGCAAACAAAGCCTAATAAAGCATAGACAATCACACTAAAGGGACGATATACCGTGTTCGAGCTCACTTACTTCAATAATATTCTGCTTAACAACTATTTCCTACTAGGCATTAACATCACACCTGTCGCCTCACTGGTTTTATTGATATTAATATAAATTAAATAATATAATTTGCAAATAACTTTAAAGTGAAAGTTCGATTTAATAAAAAATAAAATACTTTTATGTTTACAAAAAGTATAAATCGCTTGTGATATGATACATTTAGGAACCGACTAAACACGTCATGCATGGGGTGGTTTGTAAAAGGTTTGATTCATAAAGATTGAAGAAACCGCGAATAGACTATAGATGTTATTCGTAGACAGACGCCGAAAAAAATACTGAACAGCTTTCAAAAGACAACTATAGGCTGTTCACGGTAAACTGATCGCTAAATTTGTTAATTCAAACCCAGTTACATGCACTAATTTTCAGTATACACAAACGTTCACTTAAGCGTGGTATGGACCCCCTTGCAAAATGTGAAAAATAGTTGTTTGCGCAAACACGCGTATCTTGGTAAATAGAAGAGATGACAAGAAATTATCTATGGCCGTAATTTTTTTTTTTTTACTTTTGCCATATTAAGTGTAATCTTGGAGGAAAAAAAAATCGTGAAAATGGTCAAATATCGCATTTTTAAAGCTCGCATACGCAGTTTTCTTAAGCGGCGAGAGAAAAGTACAAAGCCATTGGCGTAGTTTAATCTGCGAGCTTTCATCGCGTGCAATAAAACCCCACTGTTACAGATCTAATTCGCAACAGTACAGAGTTACGACGGAAACACTGCACGTCTTGCGCGTAGGGGCGATGAGGCGCTAGAAGTGCGCGTTAGTGTCGCCCGAATCGTTTCCCTCGCTTCTTGATCTTGGACGCGCAGCTCCATCCCACTCGTAGCACATCTGTGGTTTCCACGAGAAATAAATGTACAAAGCGCTCTTTCCATTATAACTGTTATGTAAATCAAACGTCTCTGCCGAGCGTTTTTGCTTCCATACTCTCGGGCGAACTGCGGACAGGAAGTGTAGGAGCCCCGCCTCCTTGGAACCACTAGTGTTGCCCGTAGAGTAAATAAGGTGTATATCAGAGTAACAACAGCAATGTTATTGAGCGGTCGCTAGTTTTTTTTTTTTTTTTTGGCCCTCTCCGCGCATACCAACTTAACCGGCTAAACTACTGCATCACTTCGAACTACGAAGTTGGCACTACTGAGTACTTACAGCGCTCCTGGCGGATGTACCTTGAACGTCTTAAAACTGCAGTACACATATTATTATAATCACACGAACCGTTCAATATCTTCAGGAAATTTGGACATTTGTGGACCACCTTCAACAGTGGAATAAAATGAATTATGGGTGTGATCAGAAGAATACGATGTTCTGCCAAGAATAGCAACGCATTCCAGGAATTCAAACTTACCCTGGCGTTACTCTATCGTCAACAACAATATGGCCAGGCAACATAATAAAAATTAAGGGGCAATTTTTTTTTTTGCGTAAATCTGTGAGAACGCGTAATTTTTTTTTTTTTTTTATGTATAAAATACTTAAGCTCCCACAGTGTAACAGCTAGTTAACGATTTGTAATTGCTTTAATGGGTGTCGAAATCTTTCACTTTAATGAGAGTATGCGTGGAGGGGGCGTGAAGAAATAAGCGACCTGTTGTTCCCTATCCTGTTGACACCCACTGGTGCTGCCGTCGCTGCAAGGTTTGTTCCGCGCGGCGAGGTCTCCTCTGCTTCCACCACGGCGCGTGGCTTGTCCAAGGCCTTGGTCCGTCGAACGTCTTCGCCTTCGGGGGGGGGGGGGGGGGTCGGGCCCTCGTCGTCTGCGAACCATGGAGGTAATAGAGGACGGAGTGGCAACACGTTTATCTTCTACACGTTTATCAAGCGAAGCCGATGCCTTGTCTGACTTGTTTCAACTGCGCATGCGCAGACCGATTGTTCACGTCAGTCGCCGTATTACGAGTGGCAAAAGTTACATAGTAATCAATGTAAAACACGCACCCTTTTTGCCCTTGCCTTTCATTTTCGGCTTCAGTTTCGTGCCTCGGCTTCCACTCCATAGACAAATACCTCCACGCCGCGAACCTGTCAATCTTCCGAGCCGCTGGCTGTCCGCCGAATGTCCGCGCTCGACGGCACGCGATCTCCAGTAGGGCGCGACGTGTCAAGCAGGAATCACATAGCCCCGGCAAACACGACACGACAAAAAAAAAAACCGCAACCAGCACACAACATTATAATTTTCAATGTGACTGCTCGAGTTTACACCCCGACAGTTTACTGACGCGACACGACGAGTAGAATTTTGCGGAACGACTTAGAAGGCGCTGATTAGCTACGTTAATCTCAAAGGCGGTGGGCAGACGAGAAATGGAATACATGATGGTTGCAAAGTGTTATCGCTAATGCATACGAAGGTAAAATAATTATTTTTAAGAGTTTCATGCGGTCATTTTCAACACATTTTTTTATATTTTTTTTTGCTTTTAAGCTGCGTATTTGCCATTGTAAGGAAAGCTTGTCATACCATTTAACTTTACAAGGTTGTACACCCTGTGTGTCGTGCCTCACGACACGACGAAAATATAAATAATTTATAATCCAAAATCGCGTTGTCGGACGACAGACGTTGTCGGTCTTACGTCAGATCTATCTTGTATTTCATTGGCTGTTTAGTTTTACGTGTCGTGTCGTGCTTGTCGGGGCTATGTGACTCCGGCATCAGTCCAGACGTAGCTTACCTCGCAGCGCCAACTTCGTTCGTTATTCCGAACTCCTGGCGGGACGTGAAACTGACAATAACTAGGGCCACCTTTTTTTCGCGAAAAGATCTACGCGGAGGCTAGACTTCAATAGCGTATATGCACACTTTCGGTCTTCATTTAACTATTGGTTGCTTGTGTTTGTGTGAAGAGTGTCTGTTACATGAATGAGCCAATCAGAACTATGCTTCCCGGATACTGACCGTCCGTGATTCGCGGACGGATAGAAAAGACGCGTAACAGTTCAAAGTATCCACTCATTAAAGTGGTTCTGAACTAGTGCTTTAGAACACAACTTGTCCTGAAATATTTTCGCGAAATACAGGCTCCCCTAACAATAACAAATCACAATCAGCGTGGGAGTAGAGTGAAGAGATTTGGGCGGCTCTTAAAAAAGTTGGATACTAAAAAATAAGAATTTTTATAATCGTTACAGACATTGCTCAACTTATACGCATGGTACGTGTATTAATTTCAAGGTTTTAAGAGCCGATGAGGGCGAAGGTAGGTGGGTATTGAGCAGCGTCGGAACGCAAGGATGGGTGAAACGGGACATCCCCGAAAAAAACCCGCCGACCAGCGACATCGCCCGGCGCGATCCCCCACTTGCGAGAAATCCGGGAATGACCCCGCCGGTAAGCGAACCTGGTCCTCCTTGATGGGAGGCAAGTAGTCTGATCACCACACCACCGCGGCCCCTTATAATTAGAGGTACGTGAATTTTACATATTCTTTCGGCGGCAAGGCTGGACTTAAAAAAAAAACTTTACTCGTAGTTAAAGGCGGTTCACGATAAAGTGAGCACTTTTGAAATCAACCGAGGCGAGCCGTGTCCAATCCCGGTTCTTCGCATCTGGGAATCGTGCCGGACGTTGCCGCTGGTCGGCGGGGTTTTCTCAGGGATCTCCCTTTTTCCCCCGTCCTTTCGTTCCGACGCTAATCCATACCTCAATCACCCTTCGGTTCTCAAGACCTCGCTGTTAAGAGCCTTCTGGAACTCTTCACTCACTCTCGCGCATCTCCACTTACGTAAGTACTTCAACCTGTGTTTGCTGCATGCTGCTTTTCTGAGAAACAATTCTTTTGTTTTGGCTGTGTCGTGCGTTTAAATTTTCCAGTGTGTTTAATTTACAAGGTGGCTCAAGAACTAAAATACTGCTCTAAGTCAAGGTTTCTGTAAAATAAAATTCATGCATTCAGGTTTTAGCCTATGCCGTAATTATTTATCTTTCACACACACAACCAGATGGCAGATGGTACCTTCACTGCGGCAATTCGCAAAAAAAAAAAAAAAAAAAAAAAAAAAAAGCTCCTGTTTAATTTTAACCCCCCACCTACGTATCTGCGGTTTATCTGTTTTCTGTTGTCTTCAGCGAGAAAAAAAATCTGTTTCTTTATTCGAAAGAGTGATTGACAATAAATAGAGTATTGTAGTATCAAACTCCTATCACTGGAGCGCAGACTACTAAAATGCTATAATAAAAAAACATACACGGAAAAAAAATGAGTAAAACTTAAATATCTTCCTTATAACTTTGTACCTAAAATGTTACTTCTGTGCTGCGTATCTATTTATTTTTGAGTCACTAAATATTTACCAGTGACTTGACGCCGTAGTTTTATTCTTCACGTTCATTAAATAATTAGTTTGTAGAATAAATGGAGGGGGGAGAAACTTTAACTTGCGGATTTTAAAAGCACACGCTTGAAAAACTCAACATTTGTTATACCCCGCCAACGTCTCAAAATCACCCAAAACTGGCGCTACATCAACTGTGTGACAATTTTGTGAAGTATAAATGCACAATCCTATGTTTTCGGCCTGACTGTACCACTTGTCCCACTTTCCATCTTAATCGGAATTGTCTCCTTGACGGACTTGTTTCTCGTGTTGCTCAAATGACGCGGAACGTGAATTTAATTCCAAAGTGACCTGTACCGAAATATCACCTGAGAAAACGGCGAATATTTTCAGCGAGTGCCTTCCGCGGCCGACAAAGATGTTGCAAAGAAAACTAGGTTCACATAAAAAAAAAAAAAAAAAATCTTCAAGCTTTCTCCCTGAAGTTCGTTTCAGATGTGCTCACTTTATCGCAAAGAGGCTTTACAGAAAAGCGTACGACAACAGTTCAGTGACTGCTTACTGGTACAGCACGAGGTTGTAATTGGCCTTCAGCTTTGCAGCAGTTTCAATGTTTGTCCCAGTCAGTCATACAATAGGCACGCGTGCAGAAATGAAATGACGTGGCGTTTCGTTAAGATGTGGGCGAGTCCGTTCCTGATTGGCTGCCCGAGGCTCTGAGAACTGGCTGTGTGTTGGGGATGTTGGAAAAAAAATAGCGACATAACGAAATGACGATATTATATCAACGATATAGTGACGTACATCGTCAGTATATAGACCTGCAACATAGAGGTTTCATTACACGCGATGAAAGACCACAGATTAAACTGCGCCCGTTTCTTTGTACTTTTCTCTTGACTCTTAAGGAAACTGCATAGCCAAGCTTTAAAAATGCGATATTTGACCATTTTCACGAATTTTTTACTCTAAGAATGTGACAGAAGTACAAAAAATGGAACATAGAAAATTATTACCGAGATACGCGTGTTTGCACAAACAACAATTTCACAAAAAACCCGGGGGTCCATTCCACTCTTAATACATAAAATATCAACCTCCGATGTACCGAACATCGATATTTTTCTATTAATATATCGTTTCGTAAAAAAATACTTTTATAAATAACCAATATATATAATATCGATATATTTTTCCGATATCAACATTACTACCTTGTGTCCAACTGGCTATCACGAGCCGTGGAAGATAATTTCCTATTGGTCGTGCTGCTGGCTGGCGAGTAATTTAGCAGGCAATTTAAAAAATAACTATTGAGAGCTGCGGGACGTGACTTCACGGAATTGTATTCAGACCACCCTGAGATATTAATATTAATAAACATGTATGAGCTTGCATTTTTCATGATGTGTGTTCCAAATAACCTGCAGCATGGCTATGGACTGTTCACGGTTAACTGGCACCTGCTGAGGACCTACTTCTCTGATTATACTGTAGCCTTCCACCGTAAGTGAAATTTAACATTGCCATGGGCCCGATAACTTTATTCATGCGCCGTCCACGTGGATTTGTGGAAATGTTAGGAATGTTCATGTGTTACTTATGTGCAAATTCTTATTGTAATGTAAATAAAACCAGAAACATTGACCCTTTGCGGAGTATGCACGTAAGTCTATATAAACCGGGTTACGTTTTTAAGGGAATTTATTTGCTCTTGAACACAAAATTAACAATTTTATATTCTTACTGTTTCTATGGACTTCTTTTGGAATCTAAGTAAAATATTATAACGTGTTAACATTTAAGATCGTAAGAGTAAAAATGTTCTCTTCAATAATTTCTCAAATGTACAGGGTGGATTGTAAAACTTGTCACCTCTGTCGCTACACATTAATTGGCACACAGACAACGCGCGACTTCATTGGCTGACGGTCAGCCAATAATAAACGTGCAGAGTACAGTAGGCGTGTCCGGTGTAGACAAGACCAGTAGGACGATGGTAAGTGACCAACACAAATGAGATTGCTGTAGTGAAGAATATAGGCAGCTCATTTCAACCTTGTCTCTAGTGACAGCATTTCTGTGCCGTCCCAAAGGGTTAACATCACCGGATTCAAATTTAAACATTAAGCTTGCAGCACGGCGGTGAGTCTAAGACTATTTTTATTTTTTCGTTTGTAACTTGGCTGGGAGCTCGCATTCCATGTGCACTGTAACATATTAGTTACACATTTGTACTTCCAGGATATTCCTAGGCCTCGTGCAAACACCAAAGGATGACGCACTGAATTCGTTAGCACTCACTTGTAATAATATTTTGCACGAGAACTATTTCTTACTAGGTGCTACCAACAGACATGTTTTCTCACTGTTTTTATCCATATTCATTGTAAATGAAAATATAATTTATAAATGAAATACAGGTAAAACTTCCTTTTTAACTATAAATAAGATACTTTCATATTACAGAGGTATAAAACGGTTATGATACATGGTATTTTTAGAAATAACGTCATACATGGGGTGATTTTTCAAAGGTTTGATTCAAAAGTGTGAAGAAACCGCGAATATACTATATTTCCGCGCCAAACGCGATCGTACTGGCATAAATGTTACCGGTTGACCTTTCACGATTGTAACGTGCAGCTCTAATCGACGCTGCCTGGGAGACATGCATAATCAATGACGCTTAATGGACGAGTTATGTATGGAAAAATCCAACAGATCAGCGCAGTAGTGCTTTCCTTCAGGATTGATGTTAGCCTCCCTTTACTACTTTATTGTGGAGTCTAGCTTGTTGCCGAATGAATCTGTGAGATTTCCTGGTCTCTACTAATATGTCGATTTTTCACTATGTCTAAATGAATTAATTTGCTCATTTAAATCGTTTGGTTCTGAAGGAGGATCATAACAGCAACCAAAATTATACTAATACAATATCTTATCCATTCACCTATACTGTGTACATGCGGAATATGCTAATAACAAATTGAGCAGATAATAACACCGGACACGGGGGATTTCTGGTGACACTTGACAACAACGCCCGCATAGCACTGGACATCCACCGGATATCCTAATTAAATCCGCAATATCTTAGATCATTTGAGTCATGAAGAATGGACATTCTTTGTATATCTCGTAGTAGATACCATTTTGTACCACTTACTGGATATCCATTATAGATGTTACAATTAACACCAATGGCCATTACTTATGGTAAGCGACTAAATCTAAAAATGTGTATAGGATATACAAAATATCTACATCATTATTGGTAGCGATAGGACAATTTCGTGAGTTCAGTGACCTGTAGGCTAGACTCCACAGTCATGTGTATACTCGAGCCTCAGATGTTTGCTCATTGGCTGCTGCCCCATAGAGTAGCCAGTGTTACTTCACACCTGGCAGTATGGCACTCGCTACTTGTTTCCTTGCAAGTCTGCTATTGGCTCAGAGTCGTCCAGGGCGTGTCTTAATAAACTGCGATCCAATTACAAAGTCAACTTCAGTGTATAGGTGTTTGACGTCTATCTTGACCTGAAATGAACTCGCGAAATGTTCCTATCCCTAGCTATTGGGCAGACATTTGGATATCTTTTGGCAGTCTTTTGGAAGTAATTTTGCTATTCCTGGGTTTCGCTGGATGTCCTGAATGTCAGAAAGTGGCATTCATCAGATATTCTCTGGATGTATGTGTGCTATATAAGTGCATCTTGCAGTAAAGGATAGTCAAACAAAAATCTACCTTACCTGGACAAAATAAATAACAACACGAAACCTTCTGGAAAGTGACCAGCACCGCTCTGTAATGATATCCTGAAAATTTCCACAGTTACCCATCCCGGATAAATCCGCCATTTTTATAAAACTGTTGCTATGTCGGATATTTGGTTTTTATTTAATATCTCGAAAACTAGAAGAACTATAAACGTAGAACTGGTATCAAACTGTTCATATCAAATCTCTATGCCACATGCACGTAACATTTGTGAGAACTTGAATTATTTCTCTTGGTCTCAGTTTTTTTTAATCAATCTAAATGTAGAAATGAGCAGATCTGTATAATATTTACTTTACTAATAATGTCACAATTTCACTTGACCAACGTATGAGTCCCATGCAGAGTTAATTTTACGTAGGATGGAAGAATATAGATTGTACATACAAGTAGATATTAAGCTGGACTTTCAAAATTGTCCAGTTTACCGAGAACAGTTTATACGTAAAATAACGGATACCTTTTTTTTTTTTTTTTTTTTTTTTTTTTTTTTTTTTTTTTTTCAGTGACCTGTATTATTTAAGAGTCTGAATTGTTGCAGTCTGTTAAAGGTGTTTTTTTTTTCCCTCAAGGTTTTGTTAACCATAAGAGCGCTGTCGTTAATGTCTTAACAGACGAAAGGACGTCTATTTTCGATTTGCAGCGGCGGTTAACTACACTTCGTGTGTCATCGGCATTGTTCGCTCCCGAATACCAGAAGCTACCAGTAACACGGGGAGGTCCCGCATTTTGTAAGCACCGAGATCAATACCTCTATCTTCGCTACCCATTACGGACTGCATTTCCGCGTATCAACGACAAATTTCCATAAAAAAAACTTCCGGGCAATTGAAGAATGAAGTAATTTGGACGGCTCTTAACATCGACGTCTTGAGAGCCGATGAGGGTGATCGTGGTGAAAATGGAGCAGCACCGGAATAAAAAGGCGGGGGAAACGGGAGATCCCTAAGAAAACCCGCCCACTAACGGCATCGGACGGCACGATTCCCACATGCGAAAATCCGGAGTGACCCGGCCGGGGATTGAACCCGGATCGCCTTGGTGTAAAAAGTTCCGTTAATAGACAGTTCTGAAAGTTAAAAGATACTGATCTCATCCAGATCCGAGTGTTAAGTTCTTCGGACCCACGAACATGGAACACCTGGTTCTGGTGGTAACCTACATATTATATTTGGGGAAATAGCGGGTTCGATCACGGCTGGCTAGCAATGGGTATATGTCCATTCACTGTTACTTCAAACTTTTTCGAAGCCCTGCTTAAGTTCTACTTTCATGCAATTCCTCCGCCTCATGCAAATTTGGGAAATTACACCTGAGGGGCAGCGCACTGTATTCGTGCGCGCTCAGTTTAATATCTTGCATGCGAACTATTTCTTACTAGGCATTACCAACACACCTATAGTCCATTCACCATAGGAAGCAACTTTCTCGGAGCCCTGCTAAATATCTACTTGCAAGTCCGTTTCGTATCCTTCCGCCAAATGAAAACATTGCCATGTGACTGCCATGTAGCATATGTCAAAATCAATGTTTACATGCCATTGTGTGTGTACATATACTTTCGCTACACCTAAACATAAACATTAAAATGTGACTTCTACTTTTATACATGTCAAATGTGTTGCTTAGTGTTTACAGCTTTGCAAAGAATTCTGTCATATTCCAAAAACCATTCCGTATGAATATTCACAGTTTAGGCCTCCAAAATTATTTAGGTCAGCTTTATGACGTTTTAAAAACGCCTGAATTGACGACAGTTCTTACGGTTACGTTACATTAACATATTTGTTTTCCATGACATAGCACATTACACGTAATGCACGTTAATATTTTGCCGCGACTGTGTTGAACACTGTTACAACTGCGGGGTAATGAACTGTAGTATTTAACTTTTTGTTATTGATATGTGTTGGGTTATTTCTTTAAAAGGACGGCCTCAGTTCGAGTAACGAAGGAATAGACAGACCAACGAAAAAGCCACATTAAAATCAAGCACGCGACTCATGTCGCTTATTTTTTGTCATACAAACTTAAAAGATAGCGGTGAACATGCACACAAATAAGCCTACCGTAACTTTTATTACACTCATATTTATATGCATTGCTACTTACTGCGTATTAGGTTTATTGAAATTTATTTGGGGCTGGGCTTGGTTATTTTGTTGGGTTTGGTGGTAGATCACGTTACACGACTGTGTTTCAAACACCCAGGGGCAAAGGTACAACGTTATGATAAATAACTTCATCATAAAAACAGTTCACATTTACAACGCATAAATAGTTCACATCAAATATTTGAAATCACGCACACACAGATCCAGCGTGACTATCGCCAAACAGCAACGCCGCGCTATTTCACACGCAGCGGTTAACGAAACACTACGTAGCAGTATATTTATTACTGCCGCGGAAACACAGACTTATCACAACATCGTAACTTGCTAAGGTAGGTTTAAATAACACAACGTATACAAACGTAATGTGGTAATTTGAAATATTTTTCGGAGTGAGTATAATTTACGCTTCGTTTGGTAACACAGCAACACGCCATGTCATGGCTCGCCACGTCTGCCAACTTCACTTTGTTTCTGCCCCGCCATCATGTATAAATATATTAAAATAAGTATTCAAGCATTAAAATATATTTTCAGTTGTAAATTATAGATTCAAAAATCATTATTTTGCTGTAATAAGTATGAAATATGCTAAAATTGAAAACATGTACAATTATTTTCGCGTACTAGCGATGTGAAACTTCCCGAGTGCGAAACAGACGAAGACAGAGAGAAGGAGCGCGCGACATAGCTCGCTCAGCAGACAGTTGCTTCAAAATTGCTCTCGCTTGATAAAACACCACCTTGCCATTACGGCCTACTCGCGATATTTTCCGCTGTTATTTTAAAATGTAAAAAATGAGATATGTTGCTATCGGGGCTACTTAGATATTTCAATATTTTAATAGGCACCATTTAATTTACAAATGGTATAGTAAAAAACTAGGTTAAAATTATATTTTAACTGTGAACTGTTTCTTACCGGTCGTTGCCAACACCGTCACTGCTCTCGCTGTTGCTAAATCATATTAAAAAAGTAATAAATATTGCAAGTTATAAAAGATATTAAGGTAAAGTTTCATTTATTCAATAATGCAGTACTCTAAAGTTAGCCTTAGGTTTATATATTTGTGGAATACAGGTTATTGGAAAAACAGGTTGACATGTTTTGCCTAGAGTATTTTTTCAAAGGTTGATTTTCATAAGTCGCCCCCTGCAATCGGGAATGGGCTATATTGTCTCTCGTTTTTATTCATATCAATTATATATGAAACATTATAATTTACATTTATAAAATATAAGTTAAACTTCAATTTAACCAAAAATATGGTACATTCATGTTAAAACAAGTATAAAATGCTTGTGATACATGAAATATTTAGGAAGTAACTAGACACGTCATACGTGGGGTGATTTTTCAAAGGTTTGATTCAAAAAGTGTGAACAAACCGCGAATAGATTATATAGTAAGTGTGTTATGCATAAGGTACTACGTCGTCCTCATCTGGTGTATGTTTTATTTTCGTAGGTATAGGCTGCTCACGGTAAAGTGAGCACTTGTGATGCCCTAGTTACTTTTTCCTTCCAGCCATTTTTTTTGTACTTTAACCAACTCTTCAAATAAATATTGTCATGTAAGTAATAAACAAAGCGTGTATATTCTACTGCACTCATAAATGAACGTCTAGTGCTAAAATAACATATATTTATTGAGTGTTATTCCAAATGAGACGGCTTTCAAAAGTGCTCACTTTACCGTGAATAGCCTATAAACATGATGGCTATAGGTTTGGTAGTTTCATATAAAAAAAAAACGCGCGTTTCATACATGATGGAACGCAGTTCAGCGCCCGGTAGAAACAGTCCTAATGTGAGTATTGCCAGTTCTACACCACGAGATTAGAATCTTCACTCAGACCCATTGTATGTACTACAAATGGAAATAGGGATTACCACAAGCTATTTGCAGCTAACCGAAAATTTCTGAGAACTCAGTAAGGACGAGTTACACTGATTTTCCGTCTCCTGCGACCTCAATTCTGCCTCACGAAAAGACAGACGAAACAAGTGTTGGAATCACATGTATCAGGCAGTGACGTGTCGATCGTTTACCTTATGTTTCGCAAAACACACGCTTTTGCACAACGATATAATACTGTGCAAGCTTATGCGAAGCAACGTGATCTTGAAAGCTCAAATGACAATACCGCCATCCAGTATCGTGGCAAGCAGATGGTTACTATAGGCTGTTCACGGTAAAGTGAACACTTTTGAGGCCCTTGTTGCTTTTTTCTTCGAGTCATTTTTCATCCTTGAACTACCTTTTAAATAAATATTGCCATGTAAGTAATAAAGACAGCATGTAGATTCCACCGCAATCAGCAGTTAACGTCTAATTCTTACATAACATATATTTATGAACTATTATTCCAAATGAGACGGCTTTCAAAAGTGCTCACTTTACAGTGAACAGTATATACGCAGCCGACGTGCGTACACTACCTTATATCCATCCTACATCGGCGGTGCAGAGATCGACTCACATGAACAAAGCCTCTGTAATCAAGTAGGGCCACAGCTGATGTTACCTCCATAAGGCGACTTGGGTGGCTGATAATTTGAACCAATGGAATAAATACGAGGTAAAGGCTGTTCACGATGAGGACTTTAGAAATGAACCTTAGAAAAAAGTCACTGCCCCTGCGGTTGCATGCATATATTTTAATGGGCGCACTGAGTGACATTCGCCCAGTAAAAATGGTAACGACGGATGGAAAATAGTAATCATTTGTGGTAATAGTAACCATTTGTGGCAAGTTAAAATTATTTCTTTCTCTTTCAGTTTTTTTTATGCATCGAAGTGTAAAAATGAGCAGATATTTAAAGTATTTACTTTCTTAATAATTTCAGAGTTTAATTTGACCAACGCGTGAATAAAGTGATCGCGGCCCATGGCAATGTTGATTTTAGGCGGGAGAATAAACAACGTGTATACAAGTAGATCGTAAGCAGGGCTTTGGAAAGTGCTCATTTTACTGTGAACAGCCTATAGAGCGATCTAGCTGACTGCGCACAACCAGTCTCCGTGTCCCAAGATTGAACTGCTCTTCTGCCAACGCAATAGAAAAAACGGCATGGAGTGGTTGCGGTTAGAACACTGGTTAGTGAACAAATGCATTGAGATGTTTTTATACTTCCTCTAACCAATTTGTAATGCAGTTTAATTAAATTCCAATTGGTAAAAGTATTTTATTCATATAAATGTGATTGTATTTTGAAAACTGAGATATACAGTAAACAAACTCATTCATCATTGTTGACCATGTGACTTTGACAGTTGTGTCCCTTTCAGGTAGACCAATTTTTGGTACATACGTAGGAGACGAATAAACTGTTTACTTCCTCCTTAGTCGATGATTCGAACCCCTTTTGTAATTTAGTGTCAAACTTTGGCGCCCAACAGAGCATAATTAAATAAAAGAGTTAATTATAATTTCCTAATTTTATTTACAACTACTACAAACAAAATTCTCTCAACTCAACATCTCACAATAAATTGTTAGGTATTACTTAGTGTTTACAATTAATAACTTCAATTAATAAAATTTATAACTGCCTAAAAGAAATCAATGAAATTTAATAATTAAAAATCAATCCCATTAGACAGTGTATCAACTATTCAATCATTTTATAAACTATGTGTCCATAATTGACAGTTGCAGTATTTACAATAAAATCCTTATTGCATGTCCACTCAGTCTCACCTCAATTCAGTCCACGTCCCGCCAGTCCTCAATGTTCTAGACTTCGAGCGCCCTCACGCACAGTCGACTTCAATCGATGGGTTTCACGCCCTCTCGTCCATTCGCACCACGAACAACCTCGCCCGCAGTCGTCGTCTCGCAACTACACTTCGCCCGCGCACTGACCACGTGGCCGCCGCCAAAGACTACTGGCCGCTGGGCCGCGGCAGTATATATAGTGTCGTAGGCCGTCACCCAGAATTTTCTCTAACTCGCTCGCTGCGCCGAACGTCCTAATTCCTAGAATATTCGTGCGCTTCCTACATGTGTCTGCTTCGTCAGCTGGGGGGGGGGGGAGGAGGGTGGCCTGTGTCACCGACCAGTCTCGCCAGAATATTCTTGTGTCGTCGCTACATTCGTCGGCATCTCCAGCAGGGAGGAGGGGCTGTGATGTTAGCTAGTCTAGCCTTTGTCAATCATTCACGGCCTTTCCAGAAAGGGGGTGGGGAGAGGTAACGTACGCGTTGTTCCAGGAAGAGAGGAGAGTCGAGGTGGGTCACTCCCCCACAGCGCTGGGCAGCCTCTCGGCGCCAGCTGCAGCGTGTAACAGTACTAAGCGTTATCGGTCTTGTTTCGAATCACCCGGTACTAGACGCAGTAGTTCAATTCAGTTCCAGATGTTATGTCTCCGGAATACGCGCACTGCGAGACCTTTCCACAGTCTCTGACGTACATCCAAATATAATATACTCCATTCACGGTTACTTCCAACTATTCTGAAGCCCTGATATAGTTATACTTCCAGGATATTCCTCCGCTTCATACAAACAAACCTTAAAAAATTACACCACAGTAAGGTTACTTCTATTCAGGTTGGGAAGCTCAATGTTAAAAGTTTGGCAACCAAAAATTTTACCCACCAGGTAAACGCTAGTGTCGCATGTGAACCAGATTTTCTATGTTTTCTACTTTAAAAACCGGATAACTGCAATAAACATAAATAAAATATAAAATAACTCAGTAACTAAGTAAAATCTTTACATTTTATTAGTCACGTAAATTAAAATGTTATTTTTAAGTGACCTCTTTGGAACACTGCGCACCTAGCGGCGACAATTTTCCCTATGCCAAACTCTCCCACGAGAAAACTTGTTTTGTTCCAAATCTAACCTTAACCAGAGTACCAACGCACCGCATTCGTGCGCACTCACTGAAATAATATTTTGCATACGAACTATTTATTACTAGGCAATACTAACACACCTATTTTCTCCCTCTTATTCATATTAGTTATGAATTAAATATTATAACTAATAGATAAAATATAAATAAAAGTAAACTTTAACCAAAAATAAGGTAATGTTGTGTTAACACACGCTTGTGATATATATCACACTTAGGAAACAACCAAACGCGTCGTACATGAGGTGTTTTTTCAAAGGTTTGATGTCAAAAATGTGAAGAAACGGCGACTGGACTATAGTAAATGTTACACAGACGGGTGTGAATTGTTTGCCTTCTAACGAGTCTGCGAAATTTCCCTGCCACGAGTAATCAGAGATGTGAACTGGCAAACTAGGCCATTTAGTTCGTACGCACGTTTGGAGTCCGGAATACAAGCCACTCTCGTTTGTGTTACGCCAAATAGCAGCCAGTCAAGGAGAGCTGGTCTGTATAATCACAAACAAAAATGCACCGCTAACCTTGCAACAAAAGGTCACAGTAACACTGCCTCATGTGATCATTACGTACTGTTTTAGATCTAGGCTACTATATTTTCCAGGCTAAAGATGACTTGGCATGAACTGCAAACTCTGTTTCAAGTTTTTCCATACTTGCTTCTGTAAAATATTTTGTAAGTCTCAAAAAGTTACGTGAATAAATACTATACAGGTCATTGGTGATTCTTACTTTCCGCTAAAGGAAAGCATTGTTATTATTAATTAGTATTATTATTATTATATGCTGAATTACTCTAGTATACCTACACAAAAATTCCTACTTGTATGTGTTCACCACATATTATCTTTTGCAATTTTAAGATTGTTTCGTAATCTGACGAAGTAGTTGTTATCCTCCCCAACCTTCACTGCGTGTGCTGCATAACATGTGCTACTCTAGCCGAATATGTACTTACAAGAAAAATATATCTTCGTCGTTGGTTAATTTCTTCACACAGGAACCACCAACCGATAATTTTTTGTAAAACGAGGTCTGCTCGCATGTGAATTCTTGCGAAGGACCCTGTGATCTCGCCACACAGAAGTGAAGTGGTGTAAGTGTGGATGTAGACATACCCACTCACTGATTGGCTGGCAAGTAAGTTACCACCAGGCACTGATTGGCCAACGACGCTCCGACACGGCCAGTACAACCACTTTGCTGGCGTGTGCTGTGTAAGCAGTTACGGTGTTTCTCTTCTGTATTCCTAAGTATTTTGTGATTTCGCGTTATATTTTCGTAACACGGTACACTTCAAAATGTTGTACGTTCATACTAATAACACAAGAGCACAATATTTTGTTAGCAGAGACCTGCCAAATAAGCGTTGACTTTTAAAGACAGGAACTACTTCATACGAGTGCTTTTATTGCTTACGTCATTAAACTAGTTTTTTTTTTTGGTCAAAACGCGAGTGAGTGAAGAGATTTAGGCGGTTCTCAGCAGCGAGGTCTTGAGAACCGATGAGGGTGACTGAGCGGTTAAACTGCTCGCCTCCCGCCGAGGCGAACCAGGTTCAATCCCCGACCGGACCACTCCCGGATTCCCGCAAGAGGAAAAACGTGCCGGACGACGCCGCTGGTAGGGTGGGTTTTCTCGGGGATCCCCCCGTTTCCCCCGCTCCTTCATTTCGGCGCCGCTCCATACTTTCCTAGCTTCACCCTCTTAGTGTCCCAAGACGCCTATGTTAAGAGTCGACCAAGTTGCTTCACTCACTTAGTGTCCCACGACGCCTATCTTAAGAGTCGACCAAGTTGCTTCACTCACTTAGTGTCCCAAGACGCCTATCTTAAGAGTCGACCAAGTTGCTTCACTCACTTAGTGTCCCAAGACGCCTATCTTAAGAGTCGACCAAGTTGCTTCACTCACTTAGTGTCCCACGACGCCTATGTTAAGAGTCGACCAAGTTGCTGCACTCACTTAGTGTCCCAAGACGCCTATGTTAAGAGTCGACCAAGTTGCTTCACTCACTTAGTGTCCCAAGACGCCTATGTTAAGAGTCGATCAAGTTGCTTCACTCACTTAGTGTCCCAAGACGCCTATGTTAAGAGTCGACCAAGTTGCTTCACTCACTTAGTGTCCCAAGACGCCTATGTTAAGAGTCGACCAAGTTGCTGCACTCACTTAGTGTCCCAAGACGCCTATGTTAAGAGTCGACCAAGTTGCTTCACTCACTTTGTGTCCCAAGACGCCTATGTTAAGAGTCGACCAAGTTGCTTCACTCACTCACCTTAAGGGCATACAAGAAACTAAAATAATTTTGTATGTAGTACATTTGTAGCACATTGCATCCTTTCTCGTGATCATGCTTTAAAAAAAAAAAAGGAAGAATACTACTTTTCATAACTGAACGAGCTGTAGGAACTTTAAATTTAAATCATTTATTCGGACGAATTTCCAAATTAAAAGAACTAATATGTTCTGTGCCAGCTCACGATATTTGTTCATGTTGTTAGAATGTCATATAGTATTTTTCTCGAAAAAATGTTATGGGGTTCGTCTGTAATTCAGTTTTAGCTATTGAAACTAAATTTAAAGTCAAAATAGAAGCTTAACCATTGCCGCAGGTCTACCAACTGTCGTATTCCAAAGAAATTGCAACGTGCCACTCCAGTAATTTTTTAATACGCACTTGAGCAGGAACTAAAATTCGTATAAAAATTAACTTGTTAAAATTGGTATGAATAAAAATTTAATAAAAATTGTCATATTTATGCTAAAATCATTATGAGTTCTATTTATCATATGATAAGGTATTTTAGTCCCGTTATTATCGATACTACGTCACGAAAATATAGACTCCTCTGAAAAAAATATTTAAAAAATGTTGGCTCTTGAAGGGCCTTAAGATCAGGTACTGTTTTGAAGGTGTACCTGACTTGGAAGACGAACGATTCCTTGCGCGTCGGAAATCTTGCTAACAATTTCATCGCGTCACTTGATCAGTGCATGAATGCTCCTCATTAAGTAGATGACAATGTTAAAACTTGTACACGAGGCGGAAGTATGCACGATGAACAGGAAGAATAGAGTACGGAAGTATTTCGAAAGTGATCAAGTAACAGCGAACTGCGAGCCAGTTTGAACAGTTCAACGCTCGTGCGTGCACGAACTTAAAAGTTCCCGCAGAAATTTTTTTTTATATGAAAATTATGCTTGTCGCCACCTCTACAGCTGCCCTGATACATACTGGACATGTCCACCAATTCTTTTGAGTTCAAGCTGGACTTCAAACGTATGTACTTTTCAGTTGGGGTCGGACAATCCTTAGATCGAAGTAAACGTGAATTTCGCGGATTCATTTGGCAGCAGCCTAAAATCAGCAGTCCTTTACTCACTCGGGGCAACAGTTTTTTTATCAAGTCCATTCGCGTTTTCTTCATACTTTTTGCATTAAACCTTTGAAAATTATAGGTAGTTTTCTAATAAAGTTATGTATCACAAGCGTTTTATAATTGCGTTATACCATTACCGTACCATATTTTCGGTTAAATTGAAATTTTATTTGTATTTTCTCTATAAATTATAATATTTTATTTGTAATTAATGTGAACTAAAACAGCGAGAAAACAGACATGTCGGTAATGCCTAGTAAGAAATAGATTTTATGCAAAATATTATTTGGCTGGGTGTGCACGAATGCGTTGCGTTGTACTTTTGGTGTATTTTTATAATACTCGTATAAGCTTTGTTTGTACGCGGCGGAGAAATATCTTGGAAGTAGAACTCTTGCAGGGCTTCAGAAAAGTTGCCGGACGATGCCGTTGGTACGGCGGGTTTTCTTGGGGATCTTCCATTTCTCACCGCCCTTGCATTCCGGCGGTGCTTCATTCTCGTCCCGCTTCACCCTAATAGGCTCTAGAGACTTCGTTGTTAAGAGTCGCCCAAATCTCTCTACTCACTAAATATTGTTTACTAGGGACTACCCTTAAGTAGGGCTTTCATAAGTTCTCAGATTACTTAATTGTAAACCGCATTTTTTGTGAAATGGTTGTTTACGCGAATACGCATATCTCGGTAAATAAACGTTCTGCAAATACGACTTTTTGTCAGGAAATATGAAAAACAATTATCTATACCTTTATTTTTTAGTCATGTCATACTAACTGTATTCTTGGAGAAAAAAAAATTGTGAAAATGGTCAAATATCGCATTTTGAAAGATTGCCTATGCAGTTTCCTTAAGCGACAAGAGAAAAGTACAAAGATACGGGCGTAGTTTAATCTGCGGGCTTTCATCTCGTGTAATAAAGTCCCACTGTTACAGTTCTAATTTGCACAGTACAGCGTTACGGCGAAAACACTGCACACCTTGCGCATAGGAGCGATCAGACACCAGGCGTGAGTGTCTGTATAAAGCGTCCTTTCCCAAAAATTTAGTTTTGAAAACAATTACGTCAGTGTTTACAAAACCCATGTTGCTATCTAGCCACACAGCATTTGACGCCACATTTCATGCAAGTAAGACGGGTATAGGCTATTCACGGTAAAGTGGCCACTTTTGAAATCCCCCTCAGTTGGAGTAATAGACAATAAACATGTTTTATTTTATCTTAGACGTTAACTTCAGAGCGCAGTGGAATAAACACACTGTGTTTATTACTTTCGTAGCAATATGAATTTTAAAAGGTGGTTAAAGGATAAAAAAATGTCTGACAGGGAAAAGTAACTACTGCCTCAAAGGTGCTCACTTTACCGTGAACAGCCTATAGATAGGGTTTCACGTCTCGTCGATGGCGAGGTCATTGGAGATGGAACAAATTGATCGGGGAAGCAGGTATGCAGTTAATGGGCAGTGATTATCTTCAGAGGTTAATTTCATAGAGTTGTTTGTACCTTGAACAGCCTATACAACATTAATCACTTCATTTAAATGTTCACTCTAGTGCGAAGAACGGAGTTCTTTCTTTGCGTAGTTTATAACAAAATACAAACCGGAAGAATTCACACACGTATGACTAATTTAGCAAAACTTCAAATGTCCCATTGATTTCCGAGCAAAACTGAGTAAATCGGTTACACATTCATCAGTGCTACGATACGACGAACTTTTTTTTTGGTGCCAAACTATTAGCACTGAGCTTCCACACTTGGTTACAGTAAACCTTAAGGCCCGTCTACAATCGCGTTGACACAAAACGTTAAACGCTAAATGTCGCCATAAGAAAACTGGCATGTCTACAATCGATGTCAGCAGGCATAAAAAAAAAAAGAATGTAAGTGTATATATACAAAATTTTTGTTTGTGTTTGAAATTTAAAAAGAACCTTTTGTATATTTAAAAAAAAAGAGATTCCGCAGATCTAATAGTTACACTCAATTATTTTTAATGCATTTTGCCTTATTTGTATATTGATTTCGTATAACGTTAACAAATTAAATACGTAAGGCAAAAGTGGTGCTATATGTTCCCAATCGTCTGAAACATTTGTTTTCACTTGTTTGTGAAGTCTTGAATTCCGATTGGCTGGCGCAGAACGCCAAGACTTGAAAGTTGGCCAACTTCTACCGCGTTGCGTTTTATGTTGAGCGTCATGGCAACGTTTAACGTTGGCTGTAGCCAGAGCGTATACGATTCAGGGATTCAAGACTTATTGTTAGGCGTTAATGTACCGTCAACGCGATTGTAGACGGGCCTTAGGCTGGAATCACAATAGCCCGTCAGTCGTCCCATCTATCGTTTTCGTTTGTCAGCTGAAAGCGATTCACAATCGTCCGTCAATCCTTATGTACGGCAAAAAATCATTATAGCAACTTAACATCACGACCTTTCTTTTGTCGGAGGAATATTTTGGTTGGGAATACATTTTCAAAAGAAAAACATTTTCGAAAAATAAATTTTTTACGTGATAAGAATATACACCATTTTTGTTTACATTTTCAATTTCTGAATTTATCACCAAATATAAATAAACTCAGATCCATCGCCTTGCGTTTTATTTCAAAGCGCGCATTACAGTCTAGGGAATGTCGTCAAATGGGGTTGGTTTATCTGCCCGTCCGTCGAAAGTTAGATATACTGGTAAATATTTGACGGATGGAACGGCAGAAAAAAAAAAGTTGCCCTGCGATTGGTTGAAGATCACGTGATCGCCGCGCCGGAAGGACGACTGACGAATGCTACTGGCTGTTGTGAATCCAGCCTATAGGCTGTTCACGGTAAAGTGAGCACTTTTGAGGCCCTAGTTACTTTTTTTTATTTCAGCTATGTTTCTATCCTTTAATCACTTTTTTAAAGAAGGATTGTCATGTAGTAATAAAGACAGTGTGTAGAGTCCATCGCACTCAGAAGTTAACGTCTACGTCTACAATAGAATATATTTAAAGGCTGTTCACAATAAAGTGAGCACTTTTGAAATCAACCTTAGAAAAAAGTCACTGCCCCTAGCTGCATATATTTTAACGGGCGCACTGAGTGGCGTGCGCCCAATAAAGTTGGTAACGATGGAGGGGAAAGTATTTACATATATTAACGTAGAATAAAAAGTGTTAGGTAACCAGTAGTGAGCACTTAAATTATTTATTTCGCTTTCTGTATTTTTTTATGCATCGAAGTGTAAAAAGATCATATCTGTAACATATTTACGTTTCTAGTTATTTCACAGTTTCACTTGACCGACGCATAAATAAAGTGATGAGGACCATGGCAATGTTAATTTTACATAAAGCGGAAGAACAAGCAACGTGTATACAAGTAGATCTTAAGCAGGGCTTTCAAAAGTGCTCACTTTACCGTGATTGGCCTATAACCACCCGTTGCCGGACGAAGAAGACAAGAGAGGGCAACTCACCTCGACCACCTTCCTGTCCAGCAAGCCGGGCAGGTAGGCCCAGCCGAGGCACGATCCCAGCAGGATGAACAGCGCCCCGGCCACCCCGAACGCCGCGACGCAAGGCGTCTTGGTGAAACACGCCTTCAAGCCACCCGTGCCCTTCATGATCGCCGGCGGGCCAGCTACTGACTGTTGTTCATCTCCGGCACGCGCGCGCGAGAGCGATTGGCCAACTTTGCCTCCCCTCCCTACTATACCTTCCCCCCTCCTGCTTCCCCTTCCTTGTCAACTCAACTAATTGTCGCTACCTCCTCACAACACCCACGCCATACAATACACACGTGTAGTCTATTCGTGAATACTTCCAGCTATCCTGAAGCTTTCCTAAAGTTATACTTTATGACTACTCATTGCGTATCCTTCCGCCACTAGTTAACAAAACTCAAACAATTCTAGAAATAAAAAATACACAAAGGGGACGACGTGCCGTATTTGTACGCTGGGCAGAAGGTTAAACAAAGAATATTTTTTATACGTTACAAAAATATTTTTTTTCAACAAAGCTTCTTAAAAACGTAAATAGTTACTAATTACTACCGAGGTGCCTCCATTTTCTCTGTGTTAAATCCATTCTAAATGTGAAATGACAAAACAAAAGACTAAGACAAATTTCGAGCGAAATTTTCATTTAACGATGCTAAGGTGCTTTAACGCCAAGGCAAGTTTAGAATGCTTGTGATATACGATCAATTTAGAAAACAACGAAACATACGATACACGGGATGATTATACAAAGGTTTGATTCAAAAATTTTAAAGATATAGATAGTAGATTATACAGAAAAACGAAATGGCATGGCGGTCCCTTTGATGTGATGCAGAGGCGCCGATTTCTTGTTTATTTCCTCTGACAGTACCTAAGTTCATTTAAATCTTATTTCTTTCTCTTTCCTTCCCCACATCTCTCTCACTCTCTCCTCCCTTTTTCGGGTCCGCGGTGGCTGAGCGGTTAGCCTGCTCGCCTCCCACCAAGACGATCCGGGCTCAATCCCCGGCCGGTAATTCAGCTTTCATCTATTACAAAATAATAATCTCTCTTGCTGCGCGTTGTGTGTTTGTGTATGCGGTCATGCACGTATGTATCATTTATTTTATGTGGACCCACGTTTTAAATATTTTAATAAAATAATTTGTACTGGAATATTGCTGTTTTTGGTTATGTAAAACCGTCTAAACACATTGAAAAGAATAAGCCAAGCACTGTTTATCAAACTAGGGGCGCGATGCTCACGCTGGCTAAAAAGGGGAAGGGCGATCGCCTCCCTTGCCTACCCCCCCACCCCCTTTCCAAAATCACATACTTGGCGCCTCGCTCACGTTTATAGGAGAAATCATTGTTTAGTTCAAGCAATGGCAGTCAGGATTTATTTCATAGACTTTATCAGGCCGTTCTTGAGTTGGTCATTCGTTCACTTCCTTCCTGGGTTGCAGCGAAAGAAAAGTTCTTAAAGGAATACACGCAAATTATATTAGTACAGAAACTAGTGTTATACAGAAGACAACATTTCTGCCAATATACTTACATTTAGATACGAGATTTTTCCACTTTTTTTTTTTTTTTTTTACTTAATGGTTAAACGTTTATCGTCGATGCCGTTAGCTCCTCGAAGTGTCGAATAAGCCAGTTCTAACGCAAACTTATAAGTGTCTACTGTCAAACACGTTAGTCAATTAACTTGATAATTTCTCCTTATCCGTCATTTACTTTCTGGTTCCTTTATCGCAGACAGTCGTAGTAACAACCTTCACTGCTCA
The DNA here is from genome assembly GCA_029891345.1 of Dryococelus australis. NCBI lineage: Eukaryota > Metazoa > Arthropoda > Insecta > Phasmatodea > Phasmatidae > Dryococelus > Dryococelus australis. Next base: position 96,805,259 of record CM057003.1, read on the forward strand.
TTCAGTTACTGAGCTATTCACAGCCTCACTTGCACTGCAACCACACGCGTCTGATTTCGGGGCACGCCTGGGGAGTTTTCTCAAGGACTATTAAGGTTCCTGCCTACTTCGCGCTTGGTTCCGCCAATAAGATGACGAGGTCGCCGCTGAAAGTCCCATAGAAATACGCAGCACGAGATCACTACACGTCAGTTCAGAGCCTTGCGCTTAGTGGCGATGGCGCACCCGATGCGCGTGGCAGAGTCGCCTTTATCGCTCGCACGTACAGCTCCCCGGGTAGACGGGGCCGCTTTAATTCTGTTGCTGTCCGCGCATGTACCAGTTCCAACACAGCTTGCATTCTGTACGTTACAGTAAAGAGACGCACGAGAGCAAAAAAGACGTGTCGTGAACACGTCCGATATAAAGAAACGTAAAATGCAGTTGATATAAGCTGTTCACGGATGTCTGAGCACTTAAGAAAACCCTTTGAAAAATGTAACGGTCCCTCCCACCATATATTTTAACGTGTACACTGACTTGCATACGCCCAGTAGTTCCACCTATTTAACGTTGAATTAAAAGCGTTGGGCGAAGATTTGCGAATTCTGAAAATATTAATTTATATTCTGTTTTTTAATTAATATAAACGAAAGAATATGTAAATTTGTAAAACATCTTTTTTTCTAATAATTTTTTTTTCATTTTTCGCTTGACCGACGCATGAATGAAATAGAATATGTCCATAATTTAATTTTACATATGGTGTTAGAATACACAATGTGTATACATGTATGTCTTAAGCAGGGCTTTCAAAAGGTCAGTTTACCGTGAGCAGCCTATATCAACATGTCAGAGCTAAAGAAAAGTGTTACGTATTTCTTTTCAAAGTAGCCTAATATGAGAATGTGTAGAATATAAATGTGACAGAATATAGTAATTACCGATCAGCTGTAAGCAATTATGGTGACGAATCCAGACAAGCCATTTGGTGATGGACAGAGGGTATGGGTGCAAATCCACCTCTTGTCTCAAAACCTATGATAAAGAAGGGTAGGTAATTCCATAGCTCACACATACAACACAACAACCTTAAATTTACACCATTTTAAAACTTTATCTTATTGTTTGATTAATATTGTGATAAAAGAAAATACGCAATGAATCGTAGACCTATTAATACACAATCTCATAAATTTACCTTAACGTAAGTGTTCAGTTTCATGTCCTTTTTGTTGCTAATGATTATTCTTCGAAGAACTGATCATTTCTATTTGAAAAACGTGAGAGAGCTCTAATTTTGAGAGAGAAAAAGCACCTGGCCACCTAAACGTCTAATGGTGGGAGGAAAAAGGGGGGAGGGGGGTAGCTATGAATGTGATGCAAAATATTAAGTGTGTGGCTTCTGATTATCTAATAAACCAACTAATAAAACACTGAGAGTTGGAAATGATTGCCAACCACGAAAAGTGATAATAGCTTACAGTCTCCAGCACTATAGACGTCAATTTCTCAATTCTCTTCAAGAATGTTTACAGTGGATCATTTTATATGGTAAAATATATTTTTGGGGTTAATTTTCTGCTACCTGACATCAGTAGTAGGGACATTGGGGTTCCAGATCAAAGCGGATGCTACTTTTATTAATTGGATTAACCCTTTGTTATCAAAAGGGCTAATCTTAATTCGATCAAAAAAAATTATCCGATTTTAATCCGATGATTTTTTTCTCCATAATACTTAATCCAATCTTAATCCAATCACACTTTTATCTGATTGAAATCGGATAAAATGTAATGAAACTTTGGTTGATTGATCCAATTAATTTAATTATATTAGTTAACCAAAATTTTTGTGATAAGTGTATATATTTTGGTGTACTTTATTTTCTTTCTTTCTTTTTTAGGGTGGGGAGCAGCTCTGGTAGATGTTGATGGTCGGAGCTCTGGCGTTGTACTGAGGTGTGTCTGTGTTGGGGAAGGGGTATATATAGGTATTGTGTGATATTTTTTAGAGTATTTTGTCTGAGAGGCGATTGAGAGACGTGCAGCGTGGGCGGCGTTTTATTATCGACTGAATTATACATATGCGAAAAGTGTGCTATGAAATAGAAATTAAACTAAAAGAGAGATGATTACTTCCAAAATATGATTTTACTAACTCATGTTCTGTATGTTAGTAATATAATTTACACGAAGGACTCATCGAATCGGAAATACAAATTGCAAATGAACACAACTACATGAATAACCTGATCTCATAAAGAAACAAGTGCGATCACATCTGCGTGGATCTCCTGTATGAAATTAAGTAATGAAGCAAAAAGTTACCTATCTATATATGAATTAAATGGCAGTCTTCCTAAACACAATAAAAATGTATTTGAAAACACGTAAAAAATTACACTACTTGAAGCCTCAGAGTTGCACATGTACCTTAAATGATTTTAATATACGTCTGTTTTGTTCGGGAGATCGTAGAATGAATGACTTATAGCGTGTATTTCTGGGAAATGAGATCTACCCCATATGATTAGATATGCATTTAAAAATCAAGTAATTAATTAAACAGTACGTGACTACCACTAAACGAATTACGGAACCCAACTATTCTGTTTTTTAAATTAATGAAATTGCACTAGCACCTCTCCCAAAACATGTCTGTCCGGCTGGGAGGTTGCTGAAGCAATGACTGCAGTGTATGACGTGTGCCAACTTATAAACACGATTTGATATGTGGAGCGTGGCCGACGTCTGTCTGGCTTGGAGGTGAGTCACGGAATGAGTCGTGGAGCTTGCGGCCGAGTTGAAATTACGGCAAAAACTCTGGCTATGACTCACTAAATGAATTACAGAACCTATTTCCCTACCAAGCTACTATTAACGACGTACAATTTAAGCATCGAAATGCACAAACAACTTTTCACAATACGGAACGATTTAGCACTTTCAGTTAACATGGACAAATAAAGATTTCCAAACTCGCATTTTGAATTATACAAATTAAATTTTAACCAGACACAATAGCATAGTAGACAAACATGTACGTCTCCCTCTCATTTTTACACGTACCTTAAATTATTTTAATATACGTCCGTCCAGTGTGGAGTCTGATGTATGAATGAGTTCAGCGTAGCACTTACATCGATCGAGTTATAAGCTGTGTTATACCAGAGGCAACCGATATTATGGGGGAAATTCCCCAACATTAGAATTACGTCACAAATAAATAAAAATTCCCTGTTTACGAATTACAGAACCTATTTCCCTACTTTTAATGAGTTATTATCCACAAACAATTTAATCATGACTTCCTAAACGTTTCACATTAATTTAAAAAAACCTACCCAGATTTTTAACGTGTTTCACTTCCCTGGGAAAAATAAATAATTCACTCACAATATTTAACGACATATCCAGAGAACTGGTTTGCTACTGCGAATAAATGTTCCTATTGTAAGAAGAATAATAATTTACTTCATTTTTAATGATTTTTCAATAAATGTATACTTAAAAGGATTTAAGCACATTGTATTATTGCTTAAATGTTAATCCAATTAAATGATCATCCAATCAACAAGGAGATTGATTGCACAATAAATTACACATCCAAATCCCATCCAGAGGTTTATTAAATAAAATAAGACATCAAATATGATTTAAAATATTTTATTTGCTATCATAATTTTACTAACATTGTATTACAATATTTTAACATCTTGATTCTTAAACCACGAATCATGTGCTTTTGAGATATCCCTCCATCGAACCAAGGACATCTCTTTTTTTCCTTTTAATGATTTTATCAACCAAATATTCATTTGGAGAACTAACTTTTTGTAGTTGTGTTCATAAAAACTGCTTTTTATATGCTCTCCAACATAGGTTTCTAGGTAATAGACTCTGGGAAATAATTCTCTAATTGAAATAATTTTTAATATTTCTAAGACCAATTAACAATAAATTTTTTATAAGATTCCTTTCTTTTCAAAATTCATATATATTCACCAACTTTGAAATCTAGTTTCCTCTCATTGATTACTTTATCATTATTATACACAGTTTTCATCAAAGTATTGTCCGTAACTTTTTCGAGTGCCATCTTGATAGTTGTGTGATATCTCGAATTTAAAAATTTAACTATTTTAGGTCAAACATCCACCCATTTGTAAGTTCGTCTTGATGCGAAATGCATGTAAATTAATTGTTTAATCAACTTGTTATATCGTTCCACAACACTGGTTTTAAGATCCAAATATGTTGCATAGTGATTGATACCATATTCAGTCATTAGTTTCTGGAATGGTATAGAATTTGGATACTCTATCATTTGGAACGAATTTGGTGTTTTCTCTTTCAAAATTATCTTCATTGCATTGGTAACCTGTTTCCCAGTTTTTTTCAAAGGTATACCCCAACCATATTTCGAATAAACGTCTATTATGGTTAAAATATACTTGTATCTCTTGTATGAGGAAAGCAATGCCATTTCACACAAATCTGCTTGAAAAAGATCATTTAAATTATGAGTTATACCTCTTCTTCTAGGATATCTTATTCTTGCAGGGATGTGAAGCTCTTGAGCAGTCTTACTGAACTTCATTGGTAATATAACTGTCTTCTTTCAATTCTTCAATAATAGAAACAATTTATTTTGTATGTGAATTATTCCTAGACTCTTGAAGAAGAATAGAGAGGTTATAATCTATCGATCAATTCATTAGGATTGTTCCAATGTACAGGAGAAAACCGATCACCAACTTCATCTTTATATATTCCACTTCCAACAATATATACTAATAACTATAGTTTCGGGCGGTTTTCATCTCCTAAACGCATGTTCACATTCGTACAACGAACAAGTTCTTTGTATTTCTGCAAATTGGTGTCGGAATACCCATTTGGAAAGATTTAAAACAATAATTCAAACAATCCTTGACTCACATCAGTTATGTAATCACCTATTTTAATTTTATTGTCAGGCAAAAATGTTATTACTTAATCTCCAAGGAACCAGATGTTTTATTGTCGATAAACACCATTTGTCGTATCGCACATAGGTAAAGAATGTTCTAAAACTAAATAACAACGTGTTAATTGAGAAATGTGTTGCTTTTTGTTCGTCTTTGTTAGAGGTTCTTCTTCCGATTTAATTTCTAAAGCTGTTTCTTTAGGTTTATTCAATACAGAATGCAATGTATCCATTCTACTAGGAAAGGTTTTAATATTTCTTCGTTTAAAACATCCTGTTCCATACAGGCTCGTTTAGCTTGCAAATATTTCTCCTTCACAACAAATATAACATTATGGAATTCTGAATTAGAGGCAGACATGTTAGATTATATTACATTAAATTCAAACTATTTATATATGAATTAAATCATTGGTTTTCTAACTGTTGCAGTAGGTCGAATAGTTTGTGCTCTTTCAATCTTATCATCTTTACTAAAAACATCTAATTTTGCTAGAGTTTTAACTCTGAACTCATTCATAAAATAATTTATTCATGTTTCCAAATCATTATTTTGTTTTCTGAGATCTGTTTGTGTAACTAATTTTTATTAATCAATTCATCACTTATATATAGCATTATTTGTTCCATTTGTGTTTTATTTTGTTCTGTAATAGTAGCACTTACCACTTCATTAATTACAACTCTTAAATTTTCTTGCATTTCTGTAAGTTGTGTTGTAAAAATTATGTTTGTCATACCATTAAAGTCTTTACTAAAACAATTTAAATGTCCTATTCTAAATTCATTACTCTGCAAATCATTCTGAATATTGGTTAAAATGTTTGCAATTAGACTCATGTTTTATTAACATTATCATTCAAATCAACTAACTTTATTAATTTCTATTGAATCTCATTTGATTGTGATTTAAATATGTTTAGTGTAATGGTTTTTAAGTCTTTCATACAACATTTATTTTCCACATCAGTATATTTCACAGCCATACCCACATTACATATATATGTCTGTTCAAATCACAATTCCCATCGCGTTTTTTGGTTAAACAGCTATTGTAATGATTATGTTTTATACCTCTATGTCCAAACCTTGAAATACTCATTGTTCTTCACCTGGAAGTAAAACGCTGTCAAATCCAGACCTATATCTGCCTTTATATAGGGGAAGCATTGGTATAATCACCAAAAAACCATAATTGTCTTTCCAACAGAAAAACACGTAACTTTAAACTTTGTAAATGTCATATCGCCTAAAACACGATCATTGTAAATATGTTGCAGATTCATTTTGTCCATTTTAAACACAATAATTATATTTGCATTATCGTGCAAATTATGTTTTGGTATATGTGCATAGCTTAGGGAGAGATAAAAACAATCAACATTTGAATGTCGACCAAAACTAAATCACACCAAACATCGTCAAAAATAAATACCGAATTGGGCAATGCTTCATTAGGGGGCAATGTATCTTCTTTATTTGTAAAAGGGAAATATCACGTTCCTTCAATTAATGACAAAATTGATGCTAATCGTTGATATTTCTCTTGGTGTATTGTTTTAGAAAACACATATACATTTTCAAATTTAAATCCATTCGGATGTTCCAACATCGACATAATAACACAAGTTTTTCCACATGAAGAAGGAATGCTTATTATACAATGTATATTTGATAGTAAAATAATGCCATGTTTCTGTTAAATTACATTTTCTTTCCTATTTACAATTACCGGCAAATGTACATTTTGTTTTATAACCTTCATTGATACAGTATTGTGTAACTTAATCTACTAATGTAAAAACTATAAATGTAGGTATATATAAAGGTTCGCCTTCAGTTGAAAATAATGGCTTGTACTAAATGTATCAAAAAAGGGTGTGATTTATTGAATACATTGATTAATAAATTACCATTTGAATTGAATTTACCAAATTACAATAATTGCGCCACTGGTACTGAGCTTGCAAAATGTTTGGCGCAGAACAATAAAGGAATAAACTCTTTGGATAACGCTTGTAAAGAACACTATATAGTTTACGATCGAACAAACTATTTGGAAAAAATACATATAGCAGACACGATTCTAGCAGATAAAGCAGAAAATATAAGGGAGAATCCATCTACATCTACAGTTGAAAAGCTTGGAGCTTGGGTTGTGGATAAAGTTATGCATGCAAAGGTAAAGAGAGGCATGGGCATAAAATGTAAAACCAAACGAAAAACAAAGAAAGGAGGAATAATCCCTTTCCTATTTCCAGCATTAACAGCTCTTGGATCAATCCTTGGAGGAGTTCCGGCAATTAGTAGAGCAGTTAAATCAAAAGGTAAAGGAATGTATTTGAAACCATTAAATTCAGGCAAGGACTAAAAAATTCCAAACGTGGAAAAGAACACAGAAAATCCTAAACAGTCATCTGAAATGTGTATTAACAGACAAAGACCTTCTTGTATTTGTAAAAATACTGCATATTCCATATTTCCGAGGTGTGTATATGAGAGACAATTTACCAAAGAAACCAAATCTTTGTGAATGTATAATTGTCAATTTAGATTCGATCCAAAATTAAGGATCACATTGGATAGCATTAATTAAAAATGTAAATCAATAATTATATTATGATATTTTCGGTGATTTACATCCTCCAATGGAAATACACAATTATTTGAAAAATACGCAATCAAGATACAATTATCAAATGGAACAAATACCAAATAAAATAAGTTGTGGACATTTATGTATATTTTTTTTAACTATAAATAGGATATATCTGTTAGTATAATTGAAAAAATAATAGTTATATGTAAAATATGTTGATATGAATTGGAAATTCGTCACAATTGTGTGTGGTATATGTCCCAGCTTTGGAGTTAGATGGAGAATGGCAAATAAGTCTAATCGAATTCGTTACTTACAATAGCATTCTAAACATTGACATGCACAACTAATCATTTATGGTTAACATTGGTAAAAAAAACCTACAAGATTGTGATACTGGTAGGATATTATGAGTTGGATGATTTAAAAATGTTCATTAAAACGGCATTACCTGAAAGTGTACATTTCAAATTACATGGAAATCCAATTACATTAATTAGTGCAATGTATAGTAACATCGATATCGATTGCTCGGAAGACAATTCAATTACAAATATGTTTGGTAATGAGCAGAAAGTGTATCCCACTAACAAATTGCGCAATTCATCAAAACAGGTTAATATATTGTTGGTAAATGTATGTCATATAAATGTTATTATTGTAGGTGGTTCAATCTTGAATGGGAAACTGACAAATACAATACATGAATTCATGTGTGCGGTGGCTCCAGGATATAAAATAATTGAAAAAAAAGAATACATTGATATATCTTCCAGTAATAGTTAATCTTGTTGATGAAATAATTGTTACAATTGTCGATCAAGAGCGTGGACAAATTAATTTTGGAAACAAAAAATTACTGTTGATTTACATTTTTAAAAAGGTATATAAACACCTGCATTCCATTGCGCATTTCAATCATAATGGGTGTTGTGTACAATAGTAAATCTGCCCATAAAGTAGGTGGTTCTTTTAAGAAATATGTTACTAAGGAATGTATTTCGAAGAAAGAACATATAAAAAGACGTAAACACAAGCATAAAATGCTCACTTCAAATAAATTACCCATGAAGTTAACACGAGGCAACGAATGGTATTTAAAAGAATTAGGATATACTGTTAATAGAAATAGAAGACATAATTAATGTTGAAGAACCAATCACTTATGAAAATGCAATCACCAATAAGGAAATACATGTGTATGAACCATTCCGAGCAGGTCTGTATACGTTTCCTTCGTAAATAAGGATTTATATACAAAAACACGATATTTACATGTTACCGTCGAAATCAAGTTTAAGGTTTAGAGGAACAATTAAAAAGACAGCCGATGGAAGTAGTCCATTAAGTACAAAATAAAAGAAATGGAATACTTCATTTAATCGACAGAATTGCACATCTGCTCAATGGGGTGGAAATCGATCAGACACAAGATGTGTGAATCACCTCCACGATAAAGAACTATCACTTGCAAACTGTAAACAATCTTTATACAGGACTTATGGCTGGGTGGAGCAATGCTAGTGGATATTCGATTCAAATATTCAAGTTGGAAATTACAAAGTTGTTATACTGATAAGCATGGTACTTGGCTTTGCTGAAGACTACAAACACATCATATTAAATGCTAAATAAGAATTATTTATTCTATTCTGCAATACACATTTGAATGCCATATACGATTTGGCTAATAACAAGGAAGGTGTGATATTTGAATTAAGCAGTGTTGAATGGTTGATGCCACATATTGTAATTAACACTCATGAACATGTAAAGTTTTCAAAACATATCAAAAAAGGGAAGGATACAGATATTGCTCTCAGATTGTGGGGTTTAGTGGTTTTTCCAACCCTACAATCAGCTCCAAAAATAGTGTGGAGTGTAAATCAAGTTTTTCATTTGAAAAACCAAGATATGTTATCATTTGTTTTCAAACAAACCGACAAAACAATTTAAAGTCAGACAGATCACTATTCGATTATTGCAATATGCACAATATTAAACTATATCTAAACAGTGAAGCCTATCCCTATGTGGATTTAAACATAAACTTTGGAACTGGCAAATTCCTTAATTGTTACTATATGTACAGAAAGTTTCAGGACACATATAATAACAAAAACAGTTCACTGATACTAGAACCCGAAACATTTAAAAGTAGAGGAGTGTTATTTGTATTTGATGTAAGCAAACAAAATGATATGATTACCAATAGCATAATTGAATCACAAATTGAAATAATTGCAAATACACCCATTCCAGAAAATACCCAGTCTTTTGCTTTGATAATTCACGATAGAATAGCGAGTTACAACCTAAGAGATAAGCTGGGGAAAATAATGGCTTGAATAAGGAGATGACAAACCACAGCTACAACAAGATGTTTTGCAATGTACAAGGATTTCAATCTCCAGAAAAATGTATCATTAAAGAATTAGTTCTTACTGAAATGGAAGAACAAACAACTGTATTCAGTTTGAAATTACCATTCGACTGGAAATATCTAACTCCCAAATGCAAGAAAACTAATAAATGGGTTACCAACCACCACAACAGTTTAAAATGGGAGAGTGGGTGTATGGAGTATTTAATTTCCATGGAAGTAAAACAGGCTCTAGGTTGGAGAATAAGTTTTTCTCCATAGGTCAGTGTCCAGGCGAAAGTGAAAGTTTGAGGGGAAGAGGGAAGAGGGGAGGTAGACAGGCAGGGTCTGTTCAAATTCGTGGGTAGTTTTGCAAACAAATAAACACCTTGGAAGAAGCCAATTTGGTGTCTTGAGGGGTGTATGGCAGGTGGACAGTCCCTGGCATGGTGCACAAAGATGCGTTCTGCGATGGTGGGGGAGGGAGGGGTGCCTGGCCGAGGCAGACAGTCTTCGTCTCGGGAAAAGCCATGCTCTGGCCTGGTGGTTGGAGGGCTGGAGGGGGACGGGGGTGTGTGTCGCTAGATAGGTTTTGTGGAGCGTGGTGTTGGACCAATAAAGGGGGGGGGGGGGAAGGAAGTGTACGTAGCACCCTCTGTGGACAACACAGTACTCCAACTATCCGAAAACGTGTTCTGAGAGGGTGGAAGGGGGGTGCAGGCAGGAGTGATGTGAGCACTTCTCGCGGGATGTCGCCAACTTTAGTTTGACGAAAAGCATTGTCATGGATACACCACTCTCTCCTCTGATCCAGCTCTTCCGATATCACCAGTCGCGGCATCGTTTGATGGAGAGTAGGGCTATGACCAAGGGGTAGCGGGTCCCCGATCAGCGAACTTCACCTCTCGTTAAACATTTTCATCGAATAGTATCTGCTCCGGGGTTCAGATCGCGTTTACAGTATTCATAAACTATAGTGCGAAATATGTTACAGTACTTTTTATAACCATTAATTTATCGGGAAAAATAATTTTGTGTGTCAACACCAGATCGATATACTGCGCCCGTTATTTGAAATAATTTTTTTTAGAGGAAGTTTGTGGATTTCATAAAATATATACTACGTTTCTATAAAGTGTTGCAGGATTAAGCTTTACGGAGTCTAAACTAAGGTGGGACTATACGAACATGTGATACGGGAACCACACATAACTTACAAAATCACAACTTAGAACAGTAATTACTTAGAATTCTTGAAAAATTCCACACAAGTTAGAACTATCTTAACTTACAATTTTCATAACTTAGAAATTCATAACTTATAAATGTCATAACTTAGAAAATCACAACTTAAAAAAGTTGCAACTTAGCAAGTCATAACTTAGAACTATCATAATTTAAAACACACAACTTAGAATTATCATAACTTAAAACACACAACTTAGAACTATCATAACTTAATATACACAACTTAGAACTATCATAACTTAATATACACAACTTAGAACTATCATAACTTGGAAACACACAACTTAGAAATGTCATAAGTTAGAAACACATAACTTAGAAAGTTCACACGTTAGAACCACGCAACTTAGAACAGGCATAACTTAGAAAATTCTATCTTATATGTTTATAAGTTATGTGTTTCTAAGTTAGCTATTTTTAAGTTATGACAGCACCCCATGTGATACGAACTTTATTGTAACTGTCAAATTTAAACATATGATTTATAAAGTAATTCAATAGGTTTTGATACATGTTTTATTGGGACTGATTTTAGTTACTTGATTAATTTCTTTGAGGCGATTGAAAAATTGTATCGTTTGAATTCATTAATTGTAAATGACACGTGATAGCAATTAAGTGTGAACAATTGAGCCAGGATTTTTTATTTGTAGTTATTGTAAGTAAAGTAGGAAATTATAATTAACTCTTTTAACTTAGTTAGTACCTCCAACCCCTTAAAAAAAATCTGGTTAGGTCCACGGACTTAGAGAACTTGTAGCAATAATAACAGAGAGATATTGAATTAGGCGATGGGGCGTCTGCAGGAGAATTATTGTAATGTATTGAATGGAGAAAATCGCTGGTTTTATTAATCAATGATCTGTGAATTGCCCATGGAGGAACCATGAATGGACAAACGGAAGATGTTACTGCAAAAATGAAGTATCGATAATGATAATATGTAACTGAGATTTACGTAGGACTCAACAGTCAATTGTATTCTGTTTTTGGATATCGATGACGATCTTTCTTTTATGTGTACAACTCATTTCTTTTCTTTCGTCGGAAGATTGGTTTTCTTATTTTCTTTCGATTAAGCGAATCAGCAAAATATTACCATAGGAAGCACGTATATCAGGATAAAACAAGTCTAATGAGTATGGCCACCCGTTTTTTCTCGCGAAAAGATTTACGCGGAGGGTAGACTTCAATAGCCTACCTGCACACTTTCGGTCTTCATTTGACTATTGGCTGAAGACCGTCTGTTACATGAATGAGCCAATCAGAATCAAGCTTCCCGGATACTGACCATCCGTGATTTGCGGACAGACAGATACAATGCGTAAAAAACTGAAATGATCCACTCCCGAAAGTGGTTCTTAACTGAAGTGCTTTGGAACACAACTTGCCCTGAATTTTTTTTGCACGAAAAGACAATGAAATAAAAATGTTTATATAGTTATATTTCATTAATTATAATTTGACCATAGTCAGACTATAGGCTGTCCATGGTAAAGTGAGCACTTTTAAAATAAACCTTAGAAAAAAGTCTCTGATCCTACTTGCAAATGTTTTAACGGGTGCATTGAGTGACATGCGTCAATTAAAGTTGGATAACGATGGAGGGAAAATAGTTCCGTATCTTAACGTCGACTAAAAAGTGTAAGGTAACTATTTGTGATAACGTAAATTATTTCTTTAGCTTTTTGTTGTTTTTTTCTAATGCATCGAAGTATAGAATGAGCAGGTTTGTAAAATATTTAGTTGTTTAATAATTTCACATTTTCACTTGACCGACGCACGAATAAAGTGATGAGGCCCATGGCAATGTTAATTTTTACATAAGGCGGAAGAATACACAACGGGTATACAAGCAAATCTTAAGCAGGGCATTCGAAAGTGCTCAGTTTACCGTGAACAGCCTATACTCGCCTTAAAACAATGCCAACCGGGTTCGATTCCCGGCGGGGTCGCTCCCGGATTTTTTTCGCATGTGGGAATAGTGCCGGACGATGCCGCTGATCAGCGGGGTTTTATCGGGAACCTCCCGTTTTCCCCCCAGCCCTTGCATTCCAGCGCTGCTCCGTACTCATCTCACTTCACCCTTCGTCGGCTCTCACCCCCTCCCCCTCCCTGCACACCAGTGTTACGAGCCGCCCATATATCTCCACTCACTCACTAAGTAACCCCGTGTTGGCCATAAAAGCGACACACCAGCAATCTAGTTGGCAGAAAAACATTTTGATCTCCGCCCGCCCCTTTCCTCACAAGTCAATATTTAAACCGAAAATGAATATATATATATATATAAGTTATTATACGTGCGTTTCTTTCCTTCTTTCTTTCTTTTCAGGAACAGTTGCTACATAAACGGAGCAGCGTGCGAACTCGTCACTTCGTGTGTGCGTGCGTGCGCACGCGTATTTTGTGCGTGGCCGCACGGAGGCGAGCCTTGTCGAATCGCCGCTACAGTTACCGCAGCGTGGCTTCGCTCGCAGTAGTTATATGCCGTCCGCGGTAAAGTGAGCACTTCTTAGGGCCCTTATAAATATTTCCTTTCATCCAATTCCCACTTTCCTGCTGCTTTTTAATACAAACAGTGCAATGTGGCCACTAAACGCAGTGTTACACACATTTCACCATCCTTAAACTTTAATTCCATGAAGCTGCAATCAGATATATTTATTAGTGTCTAATGCCTGTTGGGAGGGCCCTAAAAAAAAGTGCTCACTTTACCGTGAGCAGCCTATAGTGACACCGGACTGTGCTTGTCGTGCTTCGCGAGTGGAGCATTTCTGTCGGCATCACAAGCCTTGTATCAAGCTTGTCGCGGCGGCCGCGAGTAAAATTGCCTTGTTCCGGATGGACAAGAGAGTATTATTCTAAGGCCGCGTGCGCATTAACAAGTTTTGCGAACAAAGTGGGTATCGCATCATGACCCAGTTTTGTTTACAACAGCGATAGTTGGTTTCGCAGCTCGATATAATCATGCGATTATAGGGTGGAATTCACAGTAATACACCGCGGCCTGACGACGTCAGAACGATAAGTCTGTGTGTGGTTGTACATTTACATCTAGTGCACTGCTCTTTCTCAACGAGTAATTGCCACGGACCCGAGAACAAACTTTCGTGACGCTCATTTTCTGAACATTAAGCGCTGATCTGTAAGACGTCAAAAAAAAAAAAAATACATTCGTGGTAGGCTAATTACTGAAGTAACGAATTATACAGTATTGTTACATATTGTACTAGTTACTCTAAAAACTATAAACTGAATTACTGAAACATTAGGAACTTAATTATAGTTAGAGACAAGCAATTCTGTTAAAGTCGAGAGTGATAGATAGATACTGTACTCAGGAGTCCTGATTAGCTTTATGTCTATGCAGGATACAGGTTGTAAATATTATTTTCTGATCTTACAAAAACATATCGAAACCAGGAGTTATGGTAAGGTCGACCGGTATTGCAAAATGGCGAATGATTCAGGGTCAGGCATTTTTGAAAACAAAGTGTTTGCATTGAATGCTTTTAGGGAATGTGTCGTGTTAATTCGTTTTTACTGAAATTTTGAATGACACGTTAATTTTTGTCAAATAGTTTCATGTGTTTGTCGCAGAATGATCTAGGAAGTGGAGTGGGGATAATAAGGAGCGAAGTTCATATCGATTTTTACTTTGTGATTCGTAGTGATTTGTTATATTACGAAGCTATTCAACTGTTATTCTTCATGAGCAACCAAAACAAACTATCGGAAATCACACTAACTTACATAAAACAACTGAGCTCATTATTATGTAATAAATAGGCCTACTCTATAGTAATTATTTGAATTTAAAATGAAACATACTGCTATAAAAATCGCATTTCAATGTTTATTAGAATAAAACACGGGTAGTTTGAGCGACCATTTTCTAGCACTATATTTCAAAGAAATAAAAATGGCTTTATATTTCAAAAATTATTTCATCGTCAATTATACACGAGCAACAATTTTTAACTCTAGATTTTTTTGAAAATTCAGCCCGTATAATAATTCCAGAAAACTTTCTAGTTGTTGTAATACACAATGTAATCATTATATATATATATATATATATATATATATAAAGAGTAATTTCTACAAGTAGTGGAATATGAAGACCGTATTCTAGTCGCTCGTCATAGATAACCGGGCATAAAATAGTATACGTTAGGCTATTAAAAGAATGCATTTGTTCAGCTAGTACATAGTACGCTTCGAAGTTCAACAATTTATTCCTTCTCCTTATTCATCCATGCCATATTCTTATTTGTGGTACTGTGGCGTATGTAACTGCTGGCAACATTACTTGCCAGTAGGATTCCAGGAGATTTCATGCTTCTCTCTGTCAACTACGTTCGTATTACCTTGGTATTGGAGGAAAAAAAAAACTATGTGTTTAAACGTATTTTCACATTGACGTAAATCAACTATGGCTAGACGCACCAGTCCGTGACGATTGTTTCGCAAATTATTTTCGGCCCAAAATAGTTACACGTTTACAGCATACCTTGTCGTAATTGTGTTGTAGTTACTTATTGGACTAACTAAGAAAGTTATAGTTTCACTATAATCCAATAATGAACACAGTACTGCATCCTAGGGCCGTATTAACAGTCATTAATCAGATCTTGTCTTGAGATCGTAACAGACGACACAGTCTTGAGATTAGTTTATCTTAAGAATCGCACAAATCAATATTCAGTTCATCGAGTTGTAATTATATGTTATCAGATCGAAGCTTCTCTTCTCAAGCGATATTAGATTGTAAAATAATTTCTCCATAAAGCCTCTCAAAGGACTCTTCTAAGCAGAAATTAATGTACTTTTTGCTGTCGATTTCTGGCTCGGTGCTGCTACGCTGGACTGTTTATTGTGTTAAGTCCACCCCCCCCCCCCCGCATTTCTTGTGCTGAAGGACGGCATTTATAATGAAGAATTACACGGCGCTAAAGAAGAGCCTGGCAAGGAGCCCAGCTCACCTACTTGACACTTGATATGCGCTGCATGTTTGAAATCTATCAAATGTGTCTCCACTATGATTCCACGGGCGAGAACGGGATGGTAGTTTAAAGATATCACGCATGCTATCCGCCAACATCGTTGAAAACTTCTTTGTTCAGACTGCCGTATCTCGAAGTATAACCTGAAAAAAATGCACCTGCGGACATAAATTACGTGATATGAGATTTTTTTTTTTGGCAAAATAATCCAGCAGTTTACAGACAGGAAGTAGTACAGCGAGCAGGAGAACAAACATTGTTGTGATAGCCTGCGCTGCGCTGGAGTAACCTCCTGGCAGGGTATGAGCGCCTGGTAGCCGCGGAGCGCGGTCGACGACGTAATGGGATGCGGCGGCACATTCTTTCCACGCTAGGGAATGTCTGTCATCTCCGCAGGGCGCCGGGCCGAACAACAACGCGACAACCCACACACCTCCTCGCTGCTCATGCTCTCCGGATACTTGCCGGCCGGCGACGGTGCTGTGATTGATGCGTTCTGCGCATCACGGCGCTGCGACGGCTTGCCACGCAGGTGCGGCGTCGCAACAGCTACCAGGGCACTATGCCTGACCCAAGGATTACCTCTTCCGCGTTCATATTTTCCTAATACAGCTCGAGCTTCAAGCTTGGCCGCGCGCGCTTACTCTTTTTTTTTTTTTTCTCTCTTTCGGTCTCTCTGCAAGTCGCGGCGCGCGATATTTATGTTACTCGTGGTCCATTATCGCCACAACACACAAGCTAACCCAATAGCTGTTCCGCTTTCTTTACAGTATGCATCAGTGTACACAACCTTATGCTATTTTACTTCCACACAATTAATTTTACAAGGTTTGAAGGTCTTTAAAACAAATCATTATTTATTACGTACTTGTTATCATGCACTTGTTTCTGCATCTTCTCCGAAAAAAGAAATGGGGAATACAAAATACGAAATCTTGGTACGCAGCACTAATAACACCTCTGGAGATCTCTCACGTAAAATTTGGCGCAGCCCGACCAACAGAGGGCTTATTTTAAGTCATTCCGGCCGGTTTTACATCACTGGGACGCTACTCCCTCAGCGCGGGGGTGGATCGGTCCCTTGTGAGGGACCTTGGCCACCCAGACAGTTATCAGTTAGCTTGTGGAGGCGAGGAGAAGCTAACCCCCCCCCCCCCCACACCCATCAAAAATACTTAATGCTGCAGAGCAAACATTGTTTTACAGGATTCCCAGGGTAGCGCCTGGGAGCTGTTTCCATAGCTGTATTTTACTCTCTTTTTCCCTGCCCGTACGGGATAAAAGAGAGTGGTGAAGTTAATTGAATTTATCAGCGCGGAATTTTAAAGTTCAGGACTTGTGAATTACTGTCACGAGCTCCCTGTGAGAGAGCTAGCGACAGTTTGGTATAAAAAGCGGAGGTTAATAGCCAAATGAAGTTAAATTATCTATATAAGTAGCTTTACCATGACTGGAGTGCCAAGGATTATTACAATTAAATTAATTATTTGTGTATCTAAGTCATTCGTTAAGTTTCGAAAGCTCTCGAAACGAATAAAATTTTCGAGAAAGGCAATTTGGTATTCTAAGTCAAAATTCGTTGCAGCGCTCCAAGACTTCGGTAATGGTCGTGTTTTCGTTAGCGAATGCAGGGAGGCAACACTATAGTGTTTTTTTTTTCCATTCGAATCTTGGTTTTTATGAGTCTGTTCCAGCCGCGAATGGACTATATATATATATATATATATATATATATATATATATATATATATATATATATATACACATTAACTTTAACTGGAGTCACATTACATCACGATTCTCTTTTTTACGGTCCCAAAATGCAATCTGTTACAAACACCAGCCAATTTGTTGGGACTTCGTTATCGTTTCGAGTTTCTTAATGAGCATAGTGACGTCAAACGAACTCTATAATGCGCTTAGAATAGCTCCCTTCGTTAGTAAACGAAAATTCGAGTAACAGTGAATAACTTTGTCGAGAGGAAACGAAACGAAACGAATAACTTAGAATAAGCCCCATCACGCTAAGTTGTTGTGTGATTGATGCGTAACACTGGGCATAAATAGAATGAAGTTTGTACAATGGTATGCCTGGCAGAGATAACAGAACAGTTCTCAAGCGGAATGGTGCAAATTGTGTAACAGAATTTGACTTGAGATTAGTAAAACACATAATCATTTTCCTTGTTTATTAACCTATTCAGACCCAGTGTACATTACGCACGTGTAGGAAATTTTTGGTCCATACTTCACACTGCGAAACACAATGACCAATGATCTTACCTGTGGGTAAATGATTCGCAAACCGTCTTATTGGTCTAGGTCATAATTGGTTTATTTAACGGTATTCGAACATTTAGCCTACAGCTCACTGGCAGCGACAACGAAACACGTGTTGTGTCGACTCAAGTACAGTACGCATCATAAGATATTTTCTTTGGAACACTTGAAACCGTAAATTAATGTGGGTCTGAAAGGGTCAAGAGCGCAGCAGACCTTTTGCGGTTTTGCTCGTCCACAGTTCTTGGAAAAGGAGATAGGTGTTGGTCTGAGGAGGGGGGGGGGGGGGTTTGGCACTACGAGGTAGACGGAATTAGTGTTCCATGTGGCAACTTGAGCATTTAAAGGTATGTTTAATTTCATGCTAGCGAAAATGTTAATGTAAAACCAATCGTTACTTTCCTTCCAAAATAACGCACGTGTCATTTGTAAGTTTCCTGTAGTTTAACAAGCATACGGGGAGAAAATACAACTGTTCCAAATTACCTCGCAAGTAATACATTTTGAGGTCTTCAGAGCTGATGAATGAAATTAAAAATGAGATGGATATTGAGCAGCGCCAGGAATACTTTTTTTTTAAGGCGTCGCCGGGGGGGGGGGGGGAGAGAGAGAGTTTCCCGAGGAAACCCGTGGGACCAACAGAATCGTCCATGCACAATTCCCACATGCGAAGATCTGGCAGTAACCCCGCCGGGGATCGAACCCGGAACGATTTGGTTGGAAGCGAACGCTCCAGCAGTCGCTCGACCACTGCGGCTCTCATGTAACGTGAATTTTTCTAGGACATATTCATATTCACGAACTGCAGCAGCTTATATTATCAGTAAGGTGTCCTCCTATGATCCATCTCAGGATAAATACTACACTTTGCCCCGATTTCCTGCTTGCACACTTCAGTTTTCCATACACATATAAGATTTGCTAAGGACTGCAAATGTAATATATGTTAAAATACCACAGGAGAAAACAATTTGCAGTACGCAATAGTTTCATTTATGTACATCTAGTTATCATAAAGTGGTAGCTATGTGTGCTGTGAAATCTCTGGAGAGAGAGAGAGAGAGAGAGAGAGAGAGAGAGAGAGAGAGAGAGAGAGAGAGAGAGAGAGAGAGTGTGTGTGTGTGTGTGTGTGTGTGTGTGTGTGTTGTGTGTGTTCTATAGGCTTACTTCACATTGCCGAAAAAATTTTACTCAGAGGATGGATTCTCTGCATGAATCCATTACCAGTATCCCAGATTTTGTAAAGAAAATACTTCCATTTCAAAGTCCATGTTTGTACATTAACAGTAAACTTGACAAGTTATTGTATTGATTACAATGAAAATGTATACAGCTTTTAAAATAATTCTTTTGGCAACGAAAATTTAAAATATTATTTTTTGTAAATATTAGTTTTTACAGCGTATATTTAACAAGCTCTAAAAAATATTACCACCACACAGGTAAGAGAATTTTTTTATTCACGGATTTATCGGAACGAGAATACTCTTGTGCCAGAACTGTCTATGAAATTAAATGCTACATTGTTGTGTTCTGAGAATATTTTATAGCATGATAGAAGTGTTCAGTGTTCTGTATTTAGCTATATTCATGCATAAGTGGGTCAAGAAATTGTCCCATGTGATGCACCAGCCCACCAACGCTGGCTGGCTTGGCACGTCGGCTAGTTAGCCATCGCCAAGCATCTCAAGGAGATAGATGTAAGTGTGTCGCTGTCTCGCAATTCGCGCACGGGCACCTTTGGTCTCAACAATCATCGCCTGGAGAAGCTTCTTTTTCAACCTTAATTGTGTTCATGGCCTAAGTGCCAATTTGTGCAGTGTAGCCTCCGTAGGCAGTAAAAAGCCCAGAAACGCATGTGTGCTGTTTCCCAGTGGAACATGTACGTTATATAAAACTACGTCGAATAGAGTTTGTGTACTTTAATTTACGTCCCCCTTAGGGTGTTTAAGGGCACTGGGCCCTCACCACTCCCGCCAATAGTGTCAAGTATGTCGCCAAGTGATCCATGTACTTATCTCAGTGTTCTCAGTGTGTTGCATCGTTTCTTAATAGTGTAGGACGTGTGGCCAGCCCAGATAGGCCATCGTGCAGAACGCACATAAGTTTATAATTTGAAAACATATCAGAATACCGTACTAGTTTCTCGCCAAGAGGATTACGTCTTGTCCGTCGGCCGAACGACCCTGAGACAACACCGAGTCAGCTCCACCAGAAATTCATGTTATTGTCACCACGATACCATACCTGGTGCCTACCAGGTAATATTTCTCCAAACTTTCCTAAACCTTGATGCATGACGTATTTCATAATAATAATAATAAACGACTGCTACTCATCAGTGCAACTACATGCCTGGCAGTTGTCTACAGAGGTGAGTTACTGCTGCCGCAACCTACAAGCTTGTTTTATCTACCAGGTCGGGACTGGCGTCCCAATAATTGAATTTTTCGCCCGATGAGCCACCGGGACCATACAACAGACCCGTGGCGAGTACAGCAGTGTGCCGCGGGATGCCTTCACAAGTAAGATGCCTAGATCACACCGCTCGCCACTACGCCACTCGCACCAAGAATCTAGGCCCTGGGCTTGCACCTGCTAACCCCCTCTCCAGACGACCTATGCAAGTTAAGGAAGGGATGGCCGAGGAGTATAACAGGAGATGCGTGCCGGCCTCGCAGCTTCTCCTCGCCTCCGCAAACTAATTGATAACCAACTGGGTGGCCAAGGTTCCTCACAAGGAGCCGATCTACCCCCGCGCTGAGGGAGTAGCGTCCCAGTGATGTAAAATGGCGGTGGTCGCGTCTGGTGGTGGTGGCCCAACGATCAAGGTGGGAGGGGGATCTCGAGGTGCTGAAAAATGCGAAGTGTAGCGATCCTCACTGCTGGATTATGCGGACTGCCAACTACGGATACGTGATGAATGAATTGGAATTCATTGGAAATTGGAAGCACCCCGATGTCAGGCTTCACTGCTGGGCCAGCAGCTTCGCGACCACTGCTGGTAGGTCCCGGATGTCTCGCGTTTCCCAGGGCGATGGACTATTTTAGAGGATGGGGAGGGGGTGGCTCCCCTGATTGCTGGTCCCTGCCTTCACCCACGGATTGGAGATCCTGGTATCGGCGGTGCGGAAGAACGAATATGGACTAGGTGCCATGAGTGAGCTGTCCGGTTTTCCGATGCAATCAGCGAGAAACAGGGATGGCCCTGCATACAATCGCTGCTGTCAATGCTGCAGTGCTGGTTTGTCTGCACGGCAGTATTGAAAAGTAGCTAAACTTCAAGGGCGCCTGCACCCACACGATGACTGGCATCGGAACGGGGGCTGTTGTGTCCCCCACAATACACACCAGTTGTACTATCTTTCATTTCACCCCACATAAAACCAACGTAAGTATTTCTTCTCGGACTAACAGGTACGGTACCTTACTTTATCCAGCCCTAATCCCGTTAAAATGAATTATTTTATCCTTCCCAACTGTTGCATAGATTTTCCACGGCCCTCTCCGCTTTGCCTGGTTTGCTATGCTGGATATGATCTCAGGGTACGGCAGGCCATTCGCCTCGACGTACTGTTATGAAGTCTGCTTGTTTAGTCAACTCCATACATATGTTTTGGGGCCGTAGCAGAATAACTAGATGAGGTGGTAAAGTTTTTACTGTTAAGAGGACTATGTAGGTGCGCATCCAAGGTCAAGAAGCGAGGGAGCGATACGGGCGACACTAACACGGACGCCTAGCGCCTCATCGCTTCTACGCGCATGGCGTGCAGTGTTTCCATCCTATCGATTTACTGTGTAGAATAGATCTAACTGGAGGGGGGGGGGGGGGGGTTAATACACGCGATGAAAATACACATCTCAAGTTGCCTACGTATAATCATACTTTTCTCTTACCGCTTAAAGAAACTTCATAGGCAAGCTTTTAAAAATGTGATATTTGACCACTTTCATTTAGACAATCATTTTTTAAAATCTTTTCTGGGAAAACTTCGTATTTCCAGAACATTTATTTACTAAGACTCGCACTTACGTGCAAACGATTTCACAGAAAAAGTTCCGGTACATAGGGCACTTAATGAGGTAGCTATTTTAGGGTATGAGACATATATAGCAAAAAAGCACTTACAATAACATGATACTGTACTATTAACACTCGGCGGAACTTATATTAAATTATATTACATTATCAAGCTAACTCATGCCACTGTTATATAATCTAATTTTGACTGTCCCAACCTTAATCATGTTTCCCGGGGGCGACTGTTGTAGAGCGGCTAGCGGCGATCGGACAGACCGATTCTCGATCTTCCCTGGAGGTTGTTCGAACATGGAAAGACGACGCGGCACACCTCCTGGCCTCTATCGGTGCATTGTTTAGACATACATGTCCTCAAATCACTGGTCGGTGGTGGAAGCGTTTCTGCTGTCGGCCCTTTTCTGCAATAGTTGATGCAAATTCCCAGCATCCTGATTTAATCTGAAGGTGTAAGATCGGGTTCAGACAGGATGCTAATTTAAGACATGTTCATTTCTTCATAACAGAACGCGTCCCTCGACGAAACAATTATGGGAAGCTCGTCGATCGTGGTTCTTATGTGGAATACACTGTGGGCCTATTCAGGCTAGTCCACACGCCTTAAATTGTGCAAACTGCTGGTTGATATAGAATTAGGTAAAGCAGGTTGTAGGGGAACCGGGAACACCCGAAGGCAGTGCTCTAAATGAAAGTTTGATAACCCGCATGTAATTAATCTTGCAAAATGTTACATAAAACTGAGAGAAAGCTTAAGTTGGTTCTGGCCTGCGGTCTGCCAGATGGGCTAAATGGTGAAAGTGGCGCGGAAGGGCCAAAATGGTTTAAAACGCGAAAAATTACGCTTCCCCAACCGATGCAAGCCCCAGCGACTCCGGCTGAAACGAAAGTAGAAAGGTTCCAGAAATTAATTTTGCTATGGTAAACTAAGTGATCAGGGCACCAAGTTGAAGTCACTTGGAGCGCACGCACGAGACCAACCCCTAGAGAAGCTGAGCGGCAACTAGTCTGGCGAGCGTGTGTAGTGCGGACTAGGCAACACGCAGCTCGCCCTGCACTACTTTCTGCTTACAAAATAAATTGATATACCTAATTGAAAACACACAACCCCTTGTCGCAAAATAAATACACATAATTTTCCCTGACAAAAATGACATATTACCCTTGAATAATGCGAAATGGGGGAGATACAGGCCAAGTGAAAAATGTGCATTTTCCAAAACAAGCAAACGAAAACTTGAAAAAGGAAGTATAGGCATCTTTCAGTGCTCCCATATTTAGTGGGTCCTTATTTGCTTTTCAAATGTTTGCCATAATTTGGCCTACAAATATTTAAGTCAGGTGAGACCATTAAGCCCCTTCACCATCCTGCAGGGTGAGAGAGGGGGGACTTGCAATTGCACTGCTTTGCACTGGCGCACGTTCGTGTTGCACTGCACGCGGCAATGCCTGGTGCATAAAGATCACACTGGTGCTGGTTGTTGCGGTCGAATCGCGGCATGGAAAACGTTCTGGAGGGCAGGACACCGTCCTGCGTCATAATGACATGTTTACAACAATTTTATGATACTAATTTCCTGAGAAATACCTAACCTTATAATTTTGCAGTTGGCGAAAAGATGTAGCGAGATGAAGGGACAAATTACACAGGGCTTTCATACACGCACAAAAAAACCACAGAACAAATCCTGCTTATGTATTAAAATTAATTCCAAAGAGATAATATCCCTCTCTCCATGTTAACTTTAGGGATGGTAGGGGCACGGGCATTGCCTGACACAAGTTGTTATCTGTGTTAGTTGGCAAGCCAGGCCATGATTTCACGTACGGCCATGCAGCGAGTACTCTCTTTCTAAGGCCGTGACATAGCGGTAGCCATGCGACAGCTCTCTATAGGCTATTCACGGTAAAATGAGCACTTTGAACTGCTTAAGATCTATTTGTATGTGCGTTGTGAGTTCTTCCACCTTGTGTAAAATTATCATTGCCACGGGCCTCATCACTTTATTCAGGCGTCGGTCACGTGAAACTTCAATGTTAGTATAAAAGTAAGTATTTTAAAAATCTGCTACTTTTTACATTTCGGCACATTAAATAGCAGAAAGCGATATAAATAATTTAAGTTATTACAAATGGTTAAATAACAGTTTTTATTCGACATTAAGATAAGGAACCACTTTCCGCTCCATCGTTACCAACTTAACTGGGCGCATGACACTCAGTGCGCCTGTAAAAATATATGCAGGTAGAGGCAGTGGCATTTTTATGAAGTTCATTTCTTAAGTGCTCACTTTATTGCGAATAGCCTTTAACACCAACACATAAATAACTCTTCTGCTCCATCGTTGGCCATAAAGCATCCCAAACGCAAGTCTGGGAATGGCCCTTAAACTTAAAAAGATTGCCGAATAGCAGTCGGAAGCGAGGACACAAGCCTGGAATGCGCGGTGTAGAACTACCCTCTGCGCGGCTAAGCAGGGTTATAGTGCCATGGCCGAAATTGTAGCTATGTGCACACCTCGAAAGAAGAAAGGTCTAGATGGAAGAGCATGACAAACCAGGCAAAGCAGAAAGGGCCGTGGAAAATCTATGCAACAGTCGTGGAGGATAAAATTATTCCTTTTCACTGGATTGGGGCTGGATAAAGTAGGGTATTCGTTAGTTCGGGAAGAAAGACTTCTGTTGGATTGACGTGGAGTGAAATGAAATGAGATCGCAGCTGGTGTGTATTTCCGGAAACAGAACAGCCCCCGTGACGATGTCAGTCGCGTGGGCGCAGGCACCCTTGAAGTTGAGTTACTGTCAATACTGCCGTGTAGGCGAACCAACACTCCAGTACCGACAGCAACTGAGGATGCAGGATCTCCAATCCATGGGTGAAGGTGGGGAGAGTTCTTTCGGTGAGCCACCCCCTCCCCTTCCTCCACAATAGCCTGTCGGTCTGGGAAACGCGAGACATTTGGGGCCTACCAGTGATGGTGGCATTTCCACTGGCCCAGGAGTGAGGGCTGACATCGGGTGCTTCCAAGGTCTGATGCATTCTAATCTATTCAACATGCACCCGCAGTCGGCAGAACCCAGCAGTGAGGATCGCTACACTTCGCATTTTTTAGCACCTCGAGATCCCCCTCCCCGCCTTGATCGTTGGGCCACCTCCAGCAGATGCGCTTCGTCATCTCGTACTGAGCTACCCAGGTTTCCGACGTCCACGACGACGGTGCTATCGCACCGGCTAGTTGGTTCGCGGGCTGGTATTTGATTATTTCCAGCCACCCCAGAACCTGGGGATCCCCTCTCCACCACCCGGGGACACGACGAGTTGCGGATAGTCGCCGCACCCAAGCTGCCATTGTCCCATCACACTTGCAGATGCACCTCGCTTTTGCTGGTTCTCAAGTCGCGGGCAGTTCCCAGCGAACGAGCAGCCACGAGCACGATGTTCATCCCACAACAGCTTAGCTCGTATCTTCGGTGGTGTGGCGACAATGGCTGTTGGGCGCGTGTGAGGATGGTGAAGAGGGGAGGGGGGGAAGGATGGAGCTGACAGTGTTACTCGGCCGCTTCAAATATCTTTCGTTTACCATGAATCCAAAGTGTGTTTGAGTTGAAAACGCACTCTGCGCATTCGTAACACATCTCATGCTTGGTTTGCTCCTTCACTTGTTTAATACTCTTAAGTAGAGAGTGAAGGGGAGGTCAGGAACTCCAGGAAACCAAGCATCTTCCATGTCTCTGGCGAGAACACTTCCTGTTAGACATCTGATATTGTTTCCTATAGTTAGTATAAGCTTATGCGATGAATTATAGTCATTTACCGTATATGGTACAGGCGGCATGCATCATTGGGAAGGAGGGGTATGGGCGTGGCTACACGGCTGTTGAGGGGCGGGAGGAGGCGGTCAGAGTGAAGAAGGTAGCACAGGGGTGGGAGGGTGGCATGCCGCCACCATAGCTTTGTAGGAGGCCTGACCCAGCCAAGGTAGGCTTACAATACTGTAAATGCGGTAGTTTACCGCTTATACAACTATTCTAATACCTCTTCCACCAATACAGACGTGACACAGTGCCTACAGGCAAAAGGAACTTATGAGGGTATTCACTTCACCTGGAGGATACGCAACCCGGCAGGCACGCTCACAAACACAAATTCACTGTCTCCTCACATAGCTTTTCTTAGGACAGTTGACAATATTGTATCCTTTTCTCATTTAAATATTTCTTTCCTGCTTTTAAATTAGAACCAGGTCGTCTACACCTGATCAGCGTAGTAACCTTCAGTATTCAACTGCCAGGTAGGAGGTAGCACGCATCGCATGTTATTTGAACCATCAATAAACATACTTTTGTTTCCTACCTTACAGCTTTTATTTCTAAGGGTATCTGTCTGTCTGCCTGCTAGACACGGGTTGCTACGTACACCACTGATAAGAGCCCAGTTCTTGATATAACATAATTAACTTCAACAGCGGGTGCCCTTCAGGGGTCCATCATATTTCTACACACCCGTTAGACAGCCATCTGTTGCTTTCCAACTGCCACTGTACCAGTGCCGGCGGAGAGGAACAGAGGAGCCACAACCACTAGCAACACCTTCATCAAGGGAGACGCGACAGTCTCGAGTTATTACCTTACCCCACAGCATTGTTAGTGCTGGGATATCTTGTAGCTTGAGACCTGCCGCCCATTCCTGTGTGGACACACATCCAGTGGGGGCATTGGTGACCCCAAACAGCTCCCCATCTCCGATTAGCCCGCATAGCGTGGGAGATCAGTGGAGACTTAACAGAGCCTGGTCAGCAAGCCAAAACCGGACTGACATTGTAAACTGTGATAAGTTTGTTCGCGTCAAGGTGTACCTAGCATATTGTGAGCAAAGACTCAATGACTTACGACCATAGGCACAGCTTTAAATGTAGGGAACGAAATGCAGCGTTCCTTGCCGCTAGACAGTTGAGTGCACTTCAACGTACACTGGAACGACAGGCGGAACCGGACCGCACAGCCCAA
Organism: Dryococelus australis; assembly: GCA_029891345.1. Lineage (NCBI taxonomy): Eukaryota > Metazoa > Arthropoda > Insecta > Phasmatodea > Phasmatidae > Dryococelus > Dryococelus australis. The sequence goes on from CM057003.1 coordinate 96,832,750, forward strand.
CTCAGGCACGAGTCAGTATTGACTACTCCAGTAACTATCTTATTCGTATCTCCGTGTCTACGAATTCATCCGTCATGCCATCCCGTGGTCAAAGGATTGTTAACCAGCACTGCTACAGGATTCAGCTGGGATAACATCCACTTCCGGACCAACGAAGCTCACATGTGGAACCGCCAGTTCGGCGTGGGCCAAGCTTGCTACGTCTGGGTAAAACCCACCACGACTATGTCTCTCAAGAAACAGTAGTAAATACGCACTAACCAACACCCCTCGTCACCCACCGTCTACTTAATCTAAACCACCTGGCTTTTAGTCTAGTGGACAAAATCCTCGACCATCGTGCCTAGTAGGCTGTCCGGGCACATGTCAAGAGATTTCCTGGCGCCCAATGTGGGGCATCACACGAATAGCAGTGTGCAGTGAATGGCACGAACTAGACCAACCATACCCCGAGAACTAAGGGTCAAAACTATCAGCCAAGAGGGGAGTCCTACAAACACCCCGTGGCGCCCTTAACCACTACCATGTCAGATGCCGAGGACAATGCTGCCACAGGCGAAAACTCCGATAACGAACCCGAAGTAATCAATGTACAGTGTAGCCAGGCTGACTGTCCCTGCCAGGGCACACTAAGAATACAATGCACCTCCTGCATCAAACTCTTTCATTATGCCTGCATAGGCCCAGGATACAGACGGTTTAGAGTATCGCTGTACCGCTTGCCGTCAACAGCCAAAGAGTTTCTGTAACAAAATTACATGTCCAAGCCAAGGCATAAACCGGCTCAGATGCACAACGGGCAGTGAACCCTATCACCATCTATGCATAGGGTAGCCCGACGAACGTGTCTCTATGACCGGGATGGCCTACCAGTGCGAGATATGCCGAAGAAAGCACATCTCTCACTCCCGCAGATCCAAGCCTTCTTGGCTATATATCCAACCTGGAATGGTACCTGGCCATGCCGCAACTGGTAGAGACGACAATATTCAAATTACAAATTTGCAGGTCACCCACACGAAGACCCAGTAGCATTCATGCAGGAATGCAAGAAAGAATTCAAAAAGACAGACCTGCCACCGAGACAATTGGCAGAGTCACCGCCAAAGAGCAAGCAATCCAGGGGGGGGGGGGGGGGGGAGGTAGTTCAGTGGAAGTTGCAATAGCACCTCCAGCAAGTGAGCCATCAGCTGGGGCAGAAAGTCTGGAGTCGCCTGATGCAACCGCATCTTGCAAGGAGCTTCCGATGGCTGGCCGGGATGTGTGTCACGGTGCAGCGGCAGTGAGCGTCCCCGTCACTCCATCAGCACAACCAACAGCGCCTGCACTTGAAGTGGAGCAACAGCATGAGGATGCCACAACGCGCGACGCCAAGCATCGAGGAGAGAGGAGCCATTTTGATGACACCTGCACCAGGTGACTCCCGGGTCCCTCTGCATTACGTCAACAGTGTCAGGGCTGCTCGTGGGTACGAGCACCATAGGCGAAGTGATCGGCAACTCTGGCAAGCAGCAAGGAAGAAAGGAATCGGCTAGGGGGTCACATGTGTCTGGCAGTCCGACCCTAGCGGCTGTCTGTCCGGGTCACTCCCGGCAATGGCGTCATGTAAGCGACAATGACAGCAGAAAAGAGGCAAACACAAGCGACGGAGACAGCAACATCGAGTCGGCCGGCTCGTTCTACCCCCGCCGGATACGTCGGAGGATGCAGCCGACACAATCGTGCCCCACGCCAGTTCGGCGTGGGCCAAGCTCGCTACGTCTGGGTAAAACCCACCATGACTATGTCTCTCAAGAAACAGTAGTAAATAAGCGCTAACCAACACCCCTCGTCTACTTAATATAAACCACCTGGCTTTTAGTCTAGTGGACAAAATCCTGGACCATCGTGCCTAGTTGCCTATCTGGGCACACGTCAATATATACTATGACTACAGCTCATCTCACGTGCTTCTACCAACTACAGGAAACAACTACCAGATGTCTAGCAAGATGTACTCTCACCAGGGACATGAAAGATACTTGGTTCCCCGGATTGTTCCTGACCTGCCCTTCTTTCTCTACTAAGAGTACCTATTTAAACCCATGAAGGAGCAAACCAATCACAACGTCTTAAGAATGCGCAGAGTAGTTTAAACTCAAACGCACTTTAGATACATGAGAAACGAATGTTATTTGAAACGGCCGCGCATCACGTCAGTCCCCTAAGAGCAGCAGTGACGCCACACCGCCGAACGAATGCCTGAGGCCATATTCCAAGTGTAGGAGGGTAGTTCTCCCCCACACACTCCAGGCAGACGTGACAGGGGCACATCACATATCCCACTCTGGACTCGCCGCGCACTCCAGAGCTGTATTTAAGGCCATGCGCAGCCGAGGTCGGGAATTATCATCACCAGTAGCTCACCTGCTTACTCTACTGACTAAAGACCCTCACAGTCCTCTCCAAAAACTTCCAGTTCTCCAGTGGCTGCTGTCACCTACCAGAGGCTTCAATGCCTCCTGGGAATCACTTTCACCAGAAGCTGCTTCTACAAGAAGACAATGAACGACAACATTTTATTTGTTGACACCTCCTGGGTCTTCAGCCGCCAGTATTTGGTGGTACTGGCTCCCCTATTTAAAGTTATGGCCTCTTCTAGGCAAACCGCAATAGGCTTAGTTGCAACCAGTAAGTTAATATTTCCCTTGCATTTAAGAAGCCTAGGAAAAGGTCACCACCCGTTATATGCATAGGTTAATTACTTCAGCAGCACAGACCTATTACTAGCACGTACGAATCACCTAAGTATTTATTACTAAATAAATATTAAGTCTTAAACGTATCAAAGAGTTCTTGATTATAGTTGTAGTATCTACCACTAGTATCCGACCTCAAAGCGCAAGCAAGTGACTGAGTTTGATAAACCTAGAATAGGATGTCAGACAGACCCCCTTCAGGGATCGGTCCGTCAATACACACATCTTTCGATGACCACCCATTCTGTTCATTTCGGTGTTCAGAATGGTAGAGCCCCACAGAGGCGGGACAGCCAACCCAAGTTGTATCGCTGACTGGAGCACCTAGCCAAGGTGCTGGCAGAGGTAACTGCTTGGGATTGGAAGCTCTACGTCTGTGGACAACACCCGACAATAGCAGGAATGCGGTTTACGACCCACAACTCTAGGTGCTTGCACTGTTCGGAGCCAGGGAGCACACCGCCAGCCATTGTCGGCCTTTCACGCCTAAGTTACAGATCGTCCATTGCTTGCCTCTTGCTGGAAATCAAATGTACTATACCATACGCCTATGCTATTCAATAGCTGACACACAGCTCTGAGGGTGGAAAAGAAGGCAGAGTTCAGTGCCACCAAGCAGGTCTGTGCGGCAAACCTTGTCACGCTGGGAGTCGACACTTCTTGGGGACAGGCTCAAGCCTCCTGTATGGAGCTACATATTCTACTTCGCTCCGGTTAGGACAAGCTACGACGCACATCCGGTAGTTCGAGCTCTGATCACCGGGAGCGACACCAGGCTCAGACAGGCCAATCAGCACATCGACAGCTGGGCCAGCACAGAGTGGAACGCCGCCAACTGGCGGAGAACTATAGCAGCTCCACCTCCATCAAGACCAATGGACTCCAGGACTCCACATGCCCCACCTGCAGCACTGCAACGTCACAGACTAAGAACACCCCGCTAAGCTCTGGTAAGTCCACTTTGCACCAGAGAGTTAAGTGTCGTAAGGCATATTGCTCGTCCGACCATACCTGATTACATACCCAGCAGAGAGCCTGCACGACAGACACCGGTGTCCGGAAAAAAGGGGAACTGAGTCTCCAGCATAAGCGTGACTGAGCTAGCGCTGAACCAAAAGTCTCTTGTACAACCTGAGTTTAAGCAACACAAGTCACGCTACACACATAAAAAAAATGTTTTAAATGGGTTGAAATTTTGGTTTATTGTGATTTTGTTCTTATTTCTTAGACAGGAAAACTTTTCACATGGGAAACATATTAAAAGGGTGCAGAATAGGCTGAGAAGGTACATGAAATTTGGTTCCTTAAACAGGTTTTGCTAATTCATGATGAATGCTCTGCAATCTTGGAAACAGTACAGCAAGACATGGTAAAGGCTGGTAGCCATTTAATATTGCTAATTTTTGCAATGGGAACACAGTTTAATATGAAACTACAATATTTATAATTTAATGATAACTGAAGCCACTACTGCTCCATCATCATATAAGCCTTTAGTCGAAACTAGAAACTAATTTCCCCATGGGGGGGGGGAAACACAAACATGTTAAAAAAAACATTTTTATTTACTAACTGATATGGGAAAAAAATTAAAAACTACATTCACTTACCAAAACAACAATATGCGGATGTTTCACAGTTCAAATGTACCACTGTACAGTCATATATCAAATTTAGCCAGTTATCTTTCAGTTTTTTCCAAAACACTATTACACAAAATCAAACTGGAATTAAGTTACACAAGAAATCACAATGGAAATATAATTGTTCGAAGAAGAATGTGCACTATCAAACACATATCTGGTCAACAGATAGAATACTGAACATGTACACCAACAAGAGCTCTGTGAGGCACTTCACTTGTCAAGCTGTTTCTTCTTCTTGCGACCAAGCTTGCCATCTGGCGTGAGGCTCTCGCCTTTCCTCTTCTGGGACCCTTTGCCTGTGCTCATTACAGGCATCACGCCACCCATCGTTGCAGAGAATCCTCGCGGTGCACGCTTTTTCTTCTCAGCACGCTCCTTCTCTTCCAACTCTTGGTTCTCTCTCTCTATCAGCGTGATGAGTGTGTTGCACCTGCGCTGGAGCTCCATAGCTGTGCGCGACTTGATGAACCAATCGAAACGGAACTGAGGAGCTATTCTGAAAATTTTAAATATGTTCAATTCACCACATGAATCTTATTCTGCACTGTAAGACACCTATGCTTTCATTTCATTATGTCTACATTCTATCTTTTATCCACCTATATCTCAAACTACAGCTAAGATATATTGCAGCTTACTAAGAACAAGGTTAATTCAGGTAGAATGAAAAATAGTGAAAGAATATTGGCATTTACTAAGATAAGTAAAATATCGAAATTGGTCATTACGGTGTACACTATAATATAAACAACTCAACAGGTACTATGTATTTAGAGACTGCAATGCAAGATTATTATTGGTAGAAAATACGGCCAGTTGTCATTAGCCAATGAGCTGAACACACTATGCAAGTTATTCCATAACCTTATAAGAAAATATACTTACACATTAAATATACTATGACATGAGAGCTCTAGGCTAAGACCTTTTGAAATAACTGACAAACGCAATATAACTATCCATGTTCCACGTGAACTCTGACACACTTTCTTCACTCAATCTCCCATAGAGCCCGGAACTATGTCCATCAGATCCTCATTTACACTAAACCCAACCACCAATAAAGCCTCACTAGAATGCCTATGATCAACTGTCATGATAAATGGGCATCTGCAAACCTCACACCAGGGCATCACTACTTAGCAGTCCATGGAACAATGGCCATTGCAGCACAGTAACTTTGATACGCTTATAAACCTCAAGCTGTTTCCCCACTAACATGTGTCAAAAAATCTCTACGTCTGGCCACCCCGTTGCATTTGGTCTAGAAAGCCAAGACAACAAGCCACCTATTCACACCTACTTTTTTTAATGTGCACTGGAAAACAAATGGTTTTATCCATTGACCAAAAATGGCTTTATGGCTCAAAAACCTATGCACCATACTACGGAATAAAAAGGACAAACATTAAAACCAAATTATGACATTTCTTTACAATAACTGAAACACAGAAAAGAACGGAGTACTTAAAAAAAATTCAAAGCCTTAAACTATTAAGTAGCAGTATTGACATTATTCTCAAAACTAGAAAACAAAAATGTTTGGCAGGAACATTATTGATTACAACCTGATGGTTTCAGAATTCAGGAAAGTTGAGACTTGCATTGAAAGTGCAGACAAAATATACTTAACACAAATAAACAAAATTTTACAAACAGAAGTGATGACATTGTTATTATACAACTAGTAACTAAGATTACTACTTAAACGGTTATAAAAAATATGATGCAAAATATTGGCTACCTGACAGCGGCCCTCAGCTCCTCATACACATTCTCTTTGTCGAAGCCCAGCTTGTGCAGCATGCAGACCAGGAACCTGTCTTCCTCCTCAGTATAATTCTTGCCCTTATTGGTGCCATATGCGATCCTCAACTGGTGAAACGGGGCTCGGTACCGTGCCATCTGCTCACACACATACACACACATTCCTGCAACAACTGACATCATGTAAAATGAATCACGAGATTAGAAGCTATTGCCTTAATTATTGACAAGGAAGTCACAGTTGTGCCGTGGTCAGACCACTTCTCTGGCACCACCGTGAACTTGGTTTCAGTCCCACAAATTTTTGTATGGAATAAATTTATTTGGGAACCGTGATGAATTTTAAACATGTCCGAGATGTGGAATAATTTTAAGGTTGACATTAACAATGTCAAACATGCGATTTGCAATCACTGTGGTGCACGAATCTCGCGAGGCATGTCATAAAGCACTTCGAACTTCAAAGAACATGTTAACATGCAACACAAACTCACCGTCGTGAAAAAACTTTGTTTACTTCCAGTGTTACAAAAAATTGTAACAAAGGAGAAAGACAAAGGTTTGACATTAATATCGAGACAAAAAATAAATAAGTTGGTTGCTCACTTATTCTCAAAGTCCTTAAACACGTATATGCAGAGAATGTGCAAGTTTAGTGTCAGCCAGTAAAAGAACCGGTGTGAGAATCAAGAACCAAATTGAAGAACTGAAACAGAGAACCGGAATCGAAAATTGTGGAACCATCCCATCTCTATAAATTTTTATAACAAAATTATAAAATCTCATCACTATACGTAAGTAAATATCTTCATTCTGGAGTGACTTGTCATCTAGAATCATGGCTGTTACAAGTGACTCAATCATCCAGAAAGGAGACGACAGTGTTCTGTACCTTGGCATCGAGAGCCTTCTTGATGCTGGCCCGGCGCTGAATCTTGGCCTCGCCTCGTTCTATCTGTGCCATGATGCGGTCAATGTCCTGCAACTCACTGCATCGGTCCCAAAACACAGTGCTGTACTCCATCACCTCCTCTGGCGACTTCCCCTCCACCTCCTTCGCTATGTTCTCTATGTCGTCCCTACCATACTTCTCATTTGCTTTGATGAACTGGTTGAAGTCTCGTTTCGACCACGTTGTGAAGCCCTGCGACAATGCAGTCACCAAAGAAATAGTTAATTTTTCTGTCATTGTAAATATGATTTTAGCAGACACAGCAATTCTCATCCTCTGACATACTGCAGCATATACAAACAGTAACTCACACTAGCTTACCTGAGTTAACAGTTTCTCTTTTTCATCCATTTCATCCTCAGTGAGTGGTCGCGCTTCGTCAATCTTCCTCTGTTCTTCTTTCTGGATCCGAGCTGCATCTGAACCCAGCTCAGGATTCTTTGGAACCTGTAGAAATATTAAGACATAATAAAAGTTAGAGGGAAAATTTTTTTTTTATACATAAAAGTACAGGAATTCAAGTACTTAACCTCCCCAACCTTAACATGTTTATGTTTTGATCTCCCAAAATGTGTCCACCTTTGTATGTGTGCGCTTGTTGACAAGTATTACACTGTGGATACTTGAATTTCTGCTCTTTTATATGTTTTTGGTAGCCTAGCAGCCTACTTGCAACATTGACAAAAAATTAAATTCAAGTACTACTCATTTAAAGTATTTACGTGTGACACATACTGACACAATTATTAACTACGACTACGCCTCACTCCACGTGACATCATGTCACCTCGAGCAGAATTTGAACACAGAACGACTTGCTTCCAGAATCAACAAGCTTGCCCCTATGCAAGGGGCACCCAAGGACATGGTAGCCAAGGCAGTCTTTGCCACTATGTCAGACATCACCTGTCTGGTTCCGCAGACAGTCGTTTATACAGGATATTCCGGACATAGACGTCCAAACAGAGGCAGATGATGGCGGGGTCCAAGACCAGCCAAAATGACCAATACATATGTGGTCTGATTCTGGCAGATTTAAATGTTATGGGTTTTGTTCCGAATGACACGTGGGGTCACATAACCAAACATCATTCATGCTACTGTAATTACAGCGATCTGGAAAATAAAAACAATAGCACGAATGATGTTTGGTTATGTGACTCCACTTGTCAGCCACCATTTCTACAACTAACACTTCCCTGGGACACGTATTTTCATCACAATCATTAAATTCTTAGTGTAGTGTAGAGTAGGTCCATACATTCGGAACAAAATTCGTAACAGTTAAACAGTCTAGAATCGGACCACATATGTAAAGGTCGTTTGGTTGGTCTTGGGACCCTCTATCATCTGCATTTGTTTGGACGTCTATGCCCAGAACATCATGTACATGTGAGCGTGCAGCTCCAAAATGCCAGTTGATACTCAGCAGTTTGCTCTACCACCTTGTGTGCTGGAGCTCTCTGCCTACGCCTTCCTCACGAAGGACCACCGCTACCTTATGGAATTCTTCCAGACTTTTGCCCAGCGAACACCCGAAAAGTCTTTGACCTCCCTTACACTCACTACCACTTTGGTAGCGAACCTTAGTCCCTTCTGGACAACAGCCAGATTAGTTAGGGTCAGTTGTTATAGCTACCTAGCCTTTTTCTGCTCTTGTTTAGTTTAGCCATGGGTCCCCTTCACCTGGTTTACCGTAGCTTACTTCCTCCAGTTAGAGTTCACTGATAGCTAGGAGATAGTACGGGCCTCCGTGTCAATTGCTCTAGGGAATAAACATTCTTACCTAACCCCGAGTACTTATTCTAGAGTGATTATTACTTCCACCCCATAGAAGTCAAACCTAATAAGAAGCAGGAGTGCGTTAATGCATGTCGCTTTCCTGCACATTGGGCATTCGCACACTACTTTTCGACTTAGCCCCATCATCACGCGTTTGATAATACAGTAGAAAACCTCCATTACGATCCCATTTATTACGACCCAATCCCGGGGAACCGTGAAAAGTTTGGGTCAAAAAAGTAGAAAATTTGAGGCACGTCTAAAAATAGATACAGTAATCCCTCACCAACCGTGGTACCTTGAACCGCTGTTTTTCAGTTATGTGCGGATTTGTTTTTGTAGACCTTTTCTCCAACTGCGGTACACGTTTCTATTACCCACGGTTTTCAGTATATGGAAAACTAGCCCTTACTAGTGGTTGCGCATTTCTCAAGCAACCATCATAGACTTTGACATTTGTTGTCCCAAGCAGCATGAATCAATAAATTACGTCACGCCAGAAGGGGACGCTAGTGTATTGTCCACGCACGAAGAGTGATAATGATGGAGGTGTGTGTGTGTGTGTGCGTGTGAGACTGCAGGCCAGATCAGTGAGGATTCTTTGTCCTAGTCACATGCCACCTCTGCCTTACCCTCTCTGTCTTTTTTCGCTTCCATTATCCCTCCTCTTTTGCTGTAAAAACAGCAGCACATTACAGACTAGTTTCTTATTCAGTGTATGTATGGTAACTTCAAATTTAATTCAATGCCCTTTTTTTAAAATGATTATCTTTAAGTTTGTGTGTGCTCATGCCTACGTAATATGCTAATTTTTTTGGTGGGCAATTGTTTTTTTTCTTGTGAACTCAATTTTATGTGTAAAGTGAATAAAGGTAGGTAAGTGTGTGCAAATAAAATGTGTTCTTATGTTACCATATTTTGACGAGTAAGGTCGTGTGCATGTATAGGTCATGTCATAAGTTTTTGACCAAAAATTTGAGATAATTAATATTTCAAGTAGACCGCACTAAATTGTTATATTCTTGTAAACATTGACGGGCCTTATCGTGCCAGTGCAGAGGCCAACACGCCGCCTACATTTAGTATAAATTCAACACATTGACGTGATTCGCATCTATAAGCATGTTTTATCAACACCGGGCCGCTGTTACGAAGCGAACCGGCCCTGTAACGACGCACTGGTGGTGGCCGGCTGGCCCCCGCCCGCCAGAATATTCTTGTAGCGACCGACTGACAGCTGCCCCGCCCCGATAGTCAGATTCAAGTCGCCGCACCCGGCCGCACTGCAGAGGATCTAGGCGCTCGCCCAGTTACGTGTGCACGGCAATGTATTCGCTGCTAACCCCAGGACACGAGTGATCCAATGTATCTTCACATATATTATCAATAAATAAAGTTCTGTGTTTTGCTTAAACCATAAGGCATCTCTGACAGTGTTTACTTATATTTTAATAATACATAGTCTAATCTTTTCATACTCTTTCAATGGCCATGTCATACTGTGTTTAGGCTTTCTTTTTTACGACAAAGGGTGGTACAATATGCCTTTCTTGGGTATCAAGTTAATCAAGAGACGTCCGCTATTAAAATATACATACATATTTAATTTAAAAAGTGGTTTTTTATGCGCTAGAGGTTAGGGGTGGGTCAAAATCAGCAGAAAATTTTCCAAATTTTTTATTACGACCCCCTATCTATTACGACTCTATTCTCGGGAACTGTGAGGTGTCGTAATACAGGGGTTCTACTGTATAGGGACAAGTAACACGCTAGCAGGCAATAAATCTTATGCCTACAGGATTGAGCTAAGCATTACGGACAACTACAGATACACGGATAAAATATTTAAAATGTACTGCCCACTCAAAAGACTACATACGTTCGTCCATCCACACCGAAGAAATTGTTTTAGCCACCGGCAAGCCGATGCAAGAGAAGTTAGTTGGCAGGGATGCTGCAGGAGCGCACCATGTCGTCACTGCCACCCGAGCCTTGTGGAGGGGCTGTAAATATGTCATCAGCCTACCCGAATTTAAACAACCCCTGCGAAGCGAGGGTAGAAACCCCCGCATACCTTGGGCAGCCTACAAACAGAAATTTTCTGTATATAAGGAGATGTGCAACTGCAGCTCAACAGTTCCATCGGCCTGCCGACCTGAGTAAGGTCGGAAGGCTCCAGTTTGTATAAGACTCCTAGTCTACGGAAGACTCTGCCTGAAGAAGTAACAACCACTGTCCCTGAAGAAACAGCATAAGCTCTTATCTCTGACCAAGGAACTCACGGAGAAAACCAGCAAGAGATTTGAACGAACTTTCACGACGTCAACGCAGTCAGGTGCTCACCACGACTCCAGCAGTCAGAGGTATACCGACATCCCACGCCTTTTCCTTTTACCCCGAGTTACTCCTAACTCCATGGTAGCAGGTCGTACTGCCGTTCCTTCTGGGTGCCACCTCTCAATGAGCCAATTCATTTTTTTTTTTTCATTTTAGGAAATTGAATCTTATTAACTTTATTCTCACAGTTCGCCTTCACCTGCAGTATCTTAAAATAAATTAAAATTATTATTGATGTAGAGAGCTATACATGCACATGCTTTCCTACAGTAGTAAAATAAAGTTTGTGTTGAATTGAACCTCACTTTATTTAATTATTTTATCACCAATTCATAAATCATTTAGAATAAATATAAACATATTATCATTTATTACTGTGGTTCTGTTAGTAAAGCGACTACTCCTGGTTAGATGCAAGTGGGCCAAACGTGCTTGGGTTTCCTGGCACCTGAAGGTTATATTCTGAATAAGACGTGGGAGCACCTGAGTATTGTCCGGAACACCCGTGCCTCCCAAGAGATCCACACGTAACTATCTGGATTTTCTGAATGCTCATTACTTCGGATCATCTGAAGAGAAGAAGATCAAACCCAAGAGGGCTTGGGCGACACTGGATAAACCAAAAGTGCGGCATTTGGTTGAGATTAATAATTGTGAGCCATTTGTATTCTGGTTTGTTCTGCTTAAATATGTGTTTCTATAATGTCACAAAAGAATGGAGGATGCAGTAGCCAGATTCGGCATTTAGACCAATGGGCATTACAAAGAAAGTTAGTCCCATCTGTAACAACAGTAACTTCCGCGTCCATAAAAATATTACAGGACCTTCAACCTACTTAAGTCTGTAGTGAACCTCACAAGGAACCACCCCCTATAACAACGGACTATATTTCATATCTTGATCATTTACTGGGTATTTGTTGGCCTTGGTTCGACCTAGATAACCTGAGCCACCTAGAGAATCAAAAAGCAGACCCCAATCCTAACCCCCCACCACAGCCGTGTACTACCCCGAGTGAACCAACCCAAACGTGTACAATAAGTACTATAAATGGGAAACTGATATTTGTCCATGTCCCACCTAAAACAACCCAGCCACGTAAGGTGGCGAATATTATGCCAAAATTTGTCCCTACTAGAAAGCCAACAAGGCATGCTCCTTAAAAACACCTGAGAAAGCCAGTACGGATTGTAGGGAGTATTCAAGTCATCTCATTTCATTGGTCACAACATACCTGTTACTTCACCCCCCTTTTTTTTTATATTTTTTTTTAATTTAGTGACAGCTTGTGACATTTTGGCAGGCTTTACGGTGATCAGGGCCAAACTCCCTGGGAGGGAGATTTATGTGGTCAGACTCACCCTGGGGTTTGAGTCCCTTCCTACAATTAAAGATCCTCTAACGAGAAAGGTCACCCAAGATCTTCCAACGTGGGCAGAACCACGACCCAGCCAGGCATTACAAATTCTGAATACGACGACACTTCAGGAGGAAGTTCACGTAATCCAATATAGAGGAGGGAATCATCTCTCAAACACATCTGATATAATTTACCTCGACTTATTACCTCAACTCGACTATATATCTTCCCCCTTAAGGAGTAGTGTGTGCAACGAGGCTTCTTTACGTTGGTAGAGGAGACTCAGAGGTAAGGAGAATGCATCAACAGGCGCCTAACGTGGATCGTAAGCACCTTATAGCCGGAGGTAGAAACGAGAGTGAATCAAAGTTTACCCAGTTTTAATCTTGGATGGAGACCAATTCAAGCAGGCATTGCTCTGCGTGTAACTATTTTCAAAGGGAAACCCTGTACATTTCTATATGCCTCTTGCAGTGAAAGGAAACTGCAATTATTATTTCCTTTACTGTCTGATTAACAGCAAATAGCATACACTTATTATTTCATGCACTGTCTTAACTGGTGGCAGTTAAAAATCAGTTCTGTTTTATACACGTTACAGTAACAATAAGCATCAAAATAAGGAGCAAGACTAAACCACGCTGCACCATAAAAAGTTCTTGTCAACCAATGAACTGCACTGGAATGATCAGAAATCACCAACCACACACAATTGGTACAACATGTATGTATCAACTAGAGGTCTGCGGGTAGTACATTTTGAGGTCGAGTCGGGTAACTGTAATGTTTTGTCGGGTCGGATTGGGTAGTTTTTTGTTGCAGTCTTGAAATTTGAATTCTAAATGCACAAACAGATTAGCTAATAAACACAATACAAATAGGAATTTTAGAAAAAATATAGTAAATAATAAATTTTAAAAAACTTTTCCTCTAAACTAGTTAAAATAAAGAAAATGTCTAAAAATACCATATATAATCTTTTGTAATCAGACACCAAATGCAAGATGACATGAAACTTTTAAACCCTCTGAAAATTAAAATAATATGACACCAAATGCAAGTAACATTTTGAATGTCCAGCACAGGCCGCCAGGCTGTATTGGGGAAAAGAGAGCGCGGAGAAGTTATCTATCGGGCAGTGTATTCACGGCGGCGAACAAACGAGGGGTGGCGGCACGGCGGGAGGATTACCCCTCCATTCTGCTACATGTTGCCGACAATTTGACAATTTGCGTGCATGGCAAATGCCTGTGTTTTAAGGTAATTAATTATATTTTACTGCAAAGAAAACTTGTAATTTTGAGACACAAATAAATAAGGCGATTATAATTGATTTCTTCACTGTCTAATAATTAATCATTCAAAACCACGTCATCTGATTTTCCCTATCGTAAGTTACACTGCAGTTGGCTCAGTGCTTACCTACCCATTATTAGACTGCAAACAGTGTCAAATAGTTCCTTACTATTTATCAGTTTATTCAAAAGATGCACGTCTATTGAAATAAATTAATATAAATCCTTTGATTTCCCTGCAGAAGTTATTGAAAATTAAATTTACACTTTCAAGTCGCTCAATGTTCAAACTATTTTTGGTGACAAGGGGCATCCCAAGTATATGCTTCTAGGTGAATAACTTAATTCGCGAAACTGCTGTCCCTTGAGTTTAATATATATTAAGTTTTAAAATCATGTTAATTTTACGTCAGATACAATAAAACATCAGCATTACAGGAAAAAAAAAACACCTTTAATCAGAAAAGAAAACATCTTTTCAAATAATTATTCCTCAATGTGTTGCTTAACATTTTCAGGTGAAACCATTTGCTTTGAAATACAAGTGATGATATATGCAACTATTTTGAGCGGTGCATAATCTCGATAAAATTACGTTCGCGAGTCACACATTTTGCTCTTAGCCCGCGCGTGAAGACAAGCGAAGCGGGCATGGGCGGTGAAGGGAGGGGGGGGGGGGGGGGGGGAGGACGCTAGGTCACCACGCTCATTGCTATGGGTAACCACTTCCCCTCTCGTCAGGGGAAGTAGCAAGGCAGACTCGCTCACACGTGCACGTCACAGTCAGTTGTCGACAGACGTGTTGGGAAAGGAAGATGTTACACAGCGCGCTGCAGAGCAGTTACAAACAGTGGGGCACATGACGTTTTTCATGTCAAGTTACAAGAAGTTTTCATAAACAACCAGCTTAAAAACGATATTCGTGGGAAATATTACGTGAAGGGACCCGAAAAATACTTTGATCGATGCTCCATGCGATAAACGATACAAGTGGTTTACGTTAACATTATTTACGTAGGGATTTTGCAGTGACCATGAAAAATTGTTGGTGTATGCGGTTTAACGATACAAGTGTCGACTATATACAATAAAATCCAGACCCAAAAACTTTTGGGTGCAAATAGTACCCGACCCGAGACTGGTTCTATAACAACCCGAAAATTAACCGGAAAAAAAAGTCGGGGTCCCCGCAGATCTCTAGTGTGGTAAGATTATAATTATATATTACTTTGTAGCCAACAGTCTTCCTGAAGTAGTATATCTCTTGGTCAAGCAGCTCAAACAGTCGTGGGGGGAAGAACTGGAAATCCTGGACTATGGGCTGTTTTGGTGGACGAGGTGCCTGCAGACAGAAGTAGCAATGAAACTGACAATTATTTCATAACATATTTTCCTGGTCGTGTGGAATATGGGAAATAAAAAAAGCAAAAAAAACAGGGGGCTAGTTTTGGGTTGACAGTTGATGAGGGGGAAGTAATTTGGGTTAACAGTTGGAGAGGGGAAGGTAATATATGTTAACAGATGGAAAAGGCAGGTAATAATTTGAGTTAACAGTTGAGGTAGGAATGGAAGGGTAATAATTCAGGTTAACGGTTAACAGTTAGGGATGATGAGGTAATAATTTGGGTAAAAAAAAAAAGGGGGGGGGGGGGGGGGGGGGGGGGGGTAATAATTAGGGTTTACTGTTTGGAAGGAGAGGGGCAACATTGTGGGTTTACAGAATTAGGGTTTAATGTTTGGAAGGAGAAGGGCAACATTTTGGATTTACAATGAGGGGAGGGGGAACAACTCTATGTTTACAGTTTTTGAGGGGAAAAGTACTATTCAGATCAAGGTTAATGCAGCAATACAAAAACAAAAATTGAAATATTGGCTAATGCACTGGAAGGATAGTATACTAGCTGTTACAAATACTGACTCCCAGTATGATGACGCATTATATACACTATCGACCATAAAGTAATTGGGTACCTGCCCACAATGTTTGCTCGGTGGTTGTCACATTAGAATCTCGTAGGGCCACCTCTTGGGGCTATAACAGCAGCCACCCTGTCTGGCATACTCTCTACGAGTGTTTGCAGGACATCCACGGGGATTCGTCGCCATTCCTCTCGCAACAATTCCATTAGGTGAGCAATGGATTTTGAACGCACCTGACGAGCCATCACCCAGCAATCCATTTTGTCCTAAAGATGTTATATAGGGTTGAGGTCGGGACTCTGGGTGGGTCTGTACGATCTGCGAACATTGTTGTCTGTGTACCACTGCATAGTTGTCCTTGAAACATGGCACCTGGCATTGTCATCCTGGACGTAACACTGGTCCATTCCACAAAAACACCACAATGTTGGGAGCATTTCATTATCCAGACAGAATGTTACAATAGGCATCTGTGTTCATGCTACCCTGGACAAACACCAGCGGTCCTACACCGAACGCCGTAAAACAGTCCGACACCATCACTGAATTTCCTAGTTGACACTATACACTCCGGCAGAAGCAGTTTCCCAGGTAAATACCACACCCATCCAACCGGAATAACGTAAACCTCGACTCGTCACTCCACAGAACTGATTTACACTGCTCCAGTGTCCAGTTGCGATGGTCCAAACACCACCTGAGTCGCCGAGTTTTATTGCTTGTCGTACATGGGGATTGTGTGCAGCTGCTCTTCCAAAATATCCAAGTCGGTGAGCCTCTGTACGCAATGTTCCAATGGAAACCGATACTCCTGTTGCTGCATGAAACTCCATGGGTTGCGCCCTATTTTTGACAATTTTACGTTACAGGGTTCTGCAATTTCAGTCGGTTAAGATTGAAGGTCGCCCAGAACATGCAGCATTGGCACAATGCCAATTGACCTTCCACTTAGGCAGGACGAATGTGACAGTTGATTGGGCCGGTTTACCTTCCATGCAATTGCCCGGCTAGACAGCCCACTGAGATGGCAGCCCACAATCACACCTGCAGCGTATGGCGGATACATGACGTACTGAATTACCTATCTTCATGGGTGCTCAATTACTTTTTGGTCGATAGTGTACTATAAATGAAAAGCCTAAGATAAACATTAAAAAGCAATTCTTCAGAGAATGGATTCATGTTTACAAGAATAATTCAAGAACTTACTTTGGGAGCTTTAGGTTCAGAGACTCTCAGAGCCTCTCTAAAGTATGCATCCACAGCATAATTGGCTTTTCTCTCTCTCTTCGGAGGCTCAATCCAGTTCCCAATACCCAAAACCTTTTGCTTCTCCCTGCAAGAAACAATGAAACACTAAAGCGGTTATCTTCTATGACAAGTACGTATGTGTGTGTGTATGACACACATATATACATATATAAATATGCGTGTGTACATGTACATATAACATACACACACCGTATATACTTCTGGTTGTATAGAGATCAGGGTTCTCCCCAAAAATTTTTAGCAGCCGGGTGGCTTAGCTAAATAGCCGGGCTTACAAAACAGAGTCGTTTTAAGTCTACACAAACTAATAGCCTGACGGACAGTCATATGTCCTGTAGATAAATATAATTTTTTTTATGTGGACTGCAGACAACATGTAATGACAGCAACGTTGTAATTACAACTAGTGTAAAATGTTTAGTAACTATCAAACACAAAAGTTTGCTACATGAATATTTTAAAGTCTGTGTGTATTGCATATACCAGTTATTGTAATGTTTCTGTTCTAAGAGTGAATGTGGGAAAGTTTAAACATATTGTACAGTTAAAAGCATAATTTATAATATCTCCATAAAAAATTAGTGACGGAAACCAGTTATAATATAATTTAATCTAATGATACAAAATTACATAATGATTCCCATAAGATGAATTTAAGAATTTTATTACTCAAACTGTGTGTAATATATACCGTACAATAAGACTGTAAAAAATTACTGAAAAACAAAGTTCACAATATTAGTGTTTTACTTCATATATACATTATTAACAAATGCAAACAGTATAAGTTACTATAACATCAGTGTTTTCTTACAGTGAATACGTGGAATTAAAAATATATGATGCAGTTAACATAAAAATTAAAATGATAGATTTTTCATTAACAGTAAAAATAAAATGAGTTATTAAATACAGTGTTTCTGTTATCAAAACATACTGCACTATATTTCGATTTTCATCAAATATCAAGAAGCAAATTTATTTACAGAATGTACAAAACTTATTGTTCTGCAACATAAAATAAACATTCTATTACATAAATTCCATGTAAATTTAAGTACCAAACTTTTTTTTCTTTTCTGTTTTTAGCCAACCCTCAAGTAAGTTAAAACAATCCCAATGCAAACACTTGCAAAACTTATCACACAAATTACAAAACTTCCGGAACTACAGTTCATAACTGTCACAGGCCTATAGAATTCCACAAAACACCACATCATTATTACACAATCTGCATGATAGTCACCAATATAAACTTCCCATGTAAAGGCTAGGGACCCTCAATGTCTGCTGTAAAAAAACTCTACTCTAGTCACGAGTCAATCTTTGTCGAATAGACTCAATTTTTGAAGACTCGACTCATCACTACCAATTTTGCACAACAAAAACCACAAGACAAACAGAAAGTACAATTGCACCACCCTCAATCACCTGTAATCTTCTCCTTCAAACTGATACACAGACTCCGTTGGACCCGTGTCAAGTGTGAAGTTTTGCAGAGATGATTCCCCCATGGTTTCAAGTTTTTGCTTCAGTTCCTCAGTCTGTAAGCAACAACACACCAAACTGAGAGAGAATACACATATAAAACAAGTGATTAAAATGAAACAATAAATAACACATACAGGAGTTATCTATTCCTTGCATCTATGATAAACATATACGTAAATTTCAGAACTAAATGTATAGCATACATTTCCAAAAAAAAATTGATCAACCTAAAGGTACCGTCATGTAGGCACGAAGTGGGTACAGATACAAGACATGGTAGCATGTACACAGAAAACATAGAATATTGTACCACACCAAGCATGTAAGTAGATGTATAATACTGATCCTAGTGCGTCACGATTTTCCCAATAATTTTAGTCAAAAATACAAGGAAAAAAAAAAGCATCAAATTTTACTTACTATTTGTAGCGAAAGTACAGGAAAAAAACTCAAAAATATGAAATTTAATTAAAAAACAATGAAAATCAAGCAAATTTAAGCTTTGAGACTTTATACAATCAGCAATTTCTTAGAGGGGCTAGCTGCATCAAACCTTTGGAGTTAGAAGTTATAGTGACCGTAGTCACACAATGTTCAAATAAGAAAGTGGATGTGCAACAATTATTTTTACCCTAACTCGACTTTCATACAACATGAATCTCGACTTGACACAACTCGAGTTTTAATACAACTTGACTCTACTCAAAGCTGTAAAAGTAGAGCTTGCCCATCATTAAAAATTGGGGGAATTGTTTCCATTGGGGTTGCAAGGATTCTCGTGTCTTTTACTTGGCTGATTATTTTATGCATGTCGAGACTTAATGCTGTTTAAGAGCATGCAATGTATCAATTTTACAGCCATGTTGAACCTTTGGAGGTTCTGAGTATGGTTATATATTAGAAGTTCATTTAGAATACCTGCAAGAACTGCATAATTTAGATAGAGATCTACCATTTTATCCAGAAAATAACCTAGTTTCTGGGACAAAACAATCAAAATTGTTAACAACTTTACATAAAAAAGATAAGTATGTAATACACTATCGTAATTTAAAAGTGTCTAAATAAACGTTTAAAACTTACTAAAATGCAAAGAATATTAAAGTTTGATCAGTCTGATTGGGTGAAGAAGTATATAGATTTGAATACAGAGATGAGAACTAATGGTAAAAAAAACTTTGAAAAAGATTTTTATAAATTTATGAACAATTCTGTGTTTGGTAAAACAATGGAAAATATAAGAGAGTTGATATAAAACCAGTATTAGATGCAGAAAAATGCGAAAAATTAGTAGTACAAACAAATTTCAAAAGACATACTATATTTAATGAGAATCTTGCGGCCCTACATATGGATAAAACAAATGTAAAATTTAATAAATCAATTTATGTTGGCATGTCAATTTTAGAGATATCGAAAGAATTAATGTATGATTTTCATTATAACGTAATAAAACCAAAATATGGCGATAACACTCAATTATGTTATCAAGATACTGATTCGTACATTTATAACACAAAAACTGAAGATTTTTATGAAGATATGAAGTTGTTGATAGAAAAATTTGATACAAGTGATTATCCAAATGACAATATGTATAACATACCTCAAACAAGAAAGTTTTAGGCAAATTAAAAAATGAATGTAACGGCAAAATAATGAAAGAATTTGTTGCTTTACGATCGAAATTGTATACTTATAAGGTTGACGATAAAGAAAATAAAAAATCGAAAGGAGTAAAGAAATGTGTTGTAAACAAGCGAATAACATTTGAGGACTATAAGAACTGTTTGTTCAAAAGAGAAAATACAATATAGAACAATTCGATTAATTTTCTAACATCATCCATCCAAATATGTTCTTTCGGTAAACTATTATATATTTTTATACCTTCTCCAGATCTCGAGAATTTAGAGAAATCATTCTTTGAGGAGCGTTTAGTGCTGATTTTGAATAACATTTATTAGATTGATCATAAATCGGCATAATTAATTAAATTATACTTCCAGCCAACACTTGAACTTGGTTTACGCGGAGTTTAAAAAAGACAAAGCTCAGATAAATGGTTGGCACCTCTGAAATTTTAATTTTTGTGTTTTCTTTAACTACTGCGTCCGATTCACATTCTACAATAGGCAGCATAATTTATAATTTTTCAATAACAATTTTACCAGGATCAGGACAATATTTCAAAACTTTATTATCTAAAACATATATATATATATATATATATATATATATATATATATATATATATATATATATATATATATATATAGAGAGAGAGAGAGAGAGAGAGAGAGAGAGAGAGAGAGAGCCACCTTTCCAATAAAATTCATTGTTATTACGAATAAAACCAAACAGACATCTAAGAGGATTGTCAGCACCAGTAAATTCTAAATAATTTTGTTCACTTTGTGATCTTAATAAATCATTCATTGTTGTTGATGTTATACCTGGATATCAACAGCTTCAATAATATTTCCATGTTTTGAAATTTCTACTGATAGAATAGAGTGCACAACTTTGCATGCAGCACTAAGTTGGTTAGCTAACACTGCATATTTGGAAAAATCACCATCGACTGAACATGAGGTAGACCGATCTTGCTGGCTGCGCACAACCAAACTCCGTGTCCCAACATTAAACTGCTTTTGTGTCAATATGACGTGCAAAAATGGCGTGGACTGGAATTTAGGTTACAATACTGTTCAGTAAACAAGTGCTTTGAGATGTATGTATACTTCCTCTAACAAATATGCGATGAATTTTGATTAAATTATAATTGGTAAAAGTATTTTATTCATACAAAAATGCTTGTCATTTAAAAATTAAGATATAAACAAACACACACATCACTGTTGACCATGTGGCTGACAGTTGTGTTCCTTTGGGATAGGTCAATTTGGGTACACGCACACAAGACGAATAATCGGTCTACCTCATCTTCAGTCTATGACCAACACCAACACTGGCACAGAATGAGAACATGCACATGTACTCTATGGTGCACACAACAGAATATCGTATTTACATACGTCATTGGCACACAGAATGTTGTATTATCTATGGCAACATGACGTGAACAATTACAACGGCAAAATAGACATCCGCACAAATTTTAAAATAAAAGTTGAAAATATTCAATTCCGTAGTATTTCTGCAACATTTGCAATTCCGTAGCGATGATATATAATTTGTATGAACTACGGATAATTCATAGTATTTGGCACCTCTGAAATTTGTGTTGATTTTAATAAAGATGTTGAAGCAAGTACCATTTGTAATGTTGTTTTAATCAGTAAACAAAATCTTACTTATGATTATTTAAAAGAAAGAATTACTGAAAATTTATAAATTTTTAATATCAACAAATTGTTCTGATAGTTTAAAACAATTTTTTGAGCGTATAGTTGAATGGTTACATTTAAAACACTTACGAGTTTTTAGATATATAGACAAGTTATTTGATTAAATAAAAAATCTTAATTCTAATTAAAATTTTCTCATAGCATCACTTCTATAAAACATATAAATTTTAATATTATAAATGGACCAAATTATAGAACTTTTAGAACGTTGGGATATTGCATATGAAATTATAAAAACAACAACGTCCATTGATAAAGAATTGGACATTGTTCATTTCAAAATTGTTTTAAAAAACTAATTATCTCAGATGAGATAAATTTTCTAATTTTAAAGACTATGTTTATGATTTTGATTGCAGTGATGGTTGGGATTATAGTATCAATAATGGCTATGCTTCAGGTTTTTCTTTATTTTTAAACCTTAAGTCTTATTGGTGTTTCACTTTTGTTGAATAAAATTTATCAATTATCTTTTGTAATATTTCATTTGTTTTTATCTAAGTTTTCTTGTTTTTGATAGTTTTTTCATTGAATTACAGATGTCGAGTTTTTAATTTTTTCTTTCATTACAAATAGCAAGAAATTGTTAATGCTAATTTTTCTTGTACTTTTGGTGCAAATTGCTTGTTTTTATAGCATCAAAATTTCTGCACAGCCCTTTTTTTTTGCAAAATTTGTGTGATTTTAGGCATAAATTGTTTGATTGTATATGAAAACTGCTTTTTTTTAACAAAAAAATTAACGTTTTTACAAATGTGAAAAAGCAGCTTGACAACAATAAATTTAGCTTGTTTTTAGCTTAAATGAGCTTGATTTTCATCTTTTTTTTAAAAATTAAATTTCAGATTTTGAGTTTTTAATATTTTTCTTGTACTTTCGTTACAAATAGCAAGTAAATGTTGGATGACCTTTTTTCTTATATTTTTGGCTAAAATTGTGCTGTGCCAGGATCGGCAATATACTTCTACTCATGTATTGCAGGAGACCAAACTTGTAAGATGCACTAAATATAGTGTTGGACCACTGTTATGTTACTGACACTCACCCAGTCGTTTTGTCTCTGGAGCTGCCACATAGCAACCCATTTTTTTTGTGTTCGAAAAGAAAGGAAGGTAAATTTTTTAATGTTCACAGAATAAAACAAAGTACAGCTTCTACATTGATAGGATTTGGTTAGTTAGTAGAATTATATAAAATGCCATTTTTTCCAAAAGGTTATTGTTGGCACCACTAACATTTTTTAATTCGTGTTACTTGAGACAGTTTTGCACGCTGTATGTGACTGTCACACTAGCGCTGCGAGTGGTGGTAAATGGCAAGTACGCAAAGTAATGGCGGACGGTTCGTGTCATTAATTTTGTGTGCTCAAACAGTTATGAGACCAGGAACATATTATTACAAAATTGAAATATTTTTACTATGAAATTAAAATAATTATATGACTAAATAAAAATAATTATTACTAACGAACATTTTCTGTGTTCTATTCAGTATTTATCCATATTTTTAGTTTACGTACATGAATACGAACATTTTTTCAAGTTCAAAACATAAATAAGCATTACAAGCAACGAAGAAGCTGGTTGAGCCAGTCAAAGAATAGCAATTATGCATCTGTGTAGCAAAAGTTTTTGCCCCATATTTTCATGTGTTCCTATTCGCACATACCAAAGCCTGACTGTGCGTGTCCATTTTACTTTAGGATAAGCATTTTAAGTTAATGAGTGAGATGAAAACAAAAGAGAAGCACCCTTAATACTTGTTCATGAGGGTAAGAAACTTACCTTGGCCTCGCCCTTCATCAGGATGGTGTCTATGTCCTCGTCTGTGATCTCAGAATCCTTGGACGCAAACACATGGTTGGCACCATGCCTGATCATGTTCAGCATTTCATCCTTGTTCAACTGATTCTGCTTGCTGTCCACAAGCCGGCCCTGCTGGATCACTATCTTGTCCAACCGGAGCTTTACCTCCGCCCGCTCTACTATCTTCTCCTCCACTGTATTCTCCGTGATGAACCTGAACACTCGCACCTGCTTCTGCTGCCCGATACGGTGAGCACGGTCCTGACGAGACACAAAACAACTCAGCACTACACAAACACAATTCAAACATCACCCCTCCTCCTGCCACTTCCCTTTAACACCCTTATTAAAAAAAAACATCAGACGACCTTTGAAGTGAGAAATGAGATTACTTTCTACTGTGGTGCAACAAAAAAAAAATTCCTGTAACAATATTTAAAATTAGAGTAAGCTGGAATAGCTGATATTCAAGAAAAAAACAGTCTACGTTGCTGTTCATCATCCGTGGACAAACAACAAATACTGGGAGAAAAAAAAATTACAGATACCTGAACTGTACATTAGGGGTGTAGTTGTAACAGATTAAGAACTCCATATAATCTGGCTACAGGTCTGAATTCCTATACTTGGGAAAATATGGTATAAACAACTGTTATGAATTAAACTGTTGTGCTATGAATAAAACGCTTCTCGAAATGTCAGAAGCAAACACTCACCATTGCTTGCAAATCCATTTGGGGGTTCCAGTCGGAGTCATATATGATAACCACGTCTGCCGTAGCCAAGTTGATTCCCAGACCACCTGCCCTGGTCGACAGCATGAAAATGAACTTCTCACTGCCAGGTTCATTAAATTCGTTTATCTGCCTCTGCCTATCTTCATGTGGAGTCTGCCCATCGAGACGACAATACTGCAGATCAAACATTACAAACCAGTCAGTCAACACTGTTTTCAGTAAAGGCCAACAGAAATTGTAAAAAAGATCTTATATTGCTGCATTGTATGGGATAGGCTAAGTAAAAGGATTGAGTTTTACGAATTTTCTTAAGAAATTTTGTTGGTACGAGATAACGGTTTAAAAAAAGTCAGTAAAAGACTACCCAAGGCTAGTAATTTGTGAGGAACAAATAATTTTTTGTAATAATTATAACTTTTATTTGATTTGTAAGGTGTCGGGGCAAATTCCATCACTTAAGTATATTTCATATTTTTTTAAAAATTATATAGCAATCGTAATTTTGTACAGAAACAAGAGTCATTTGTCGTAAACTTTTCTTCAACATAAAGTATTGCTTCAGTTTTCATTTGTATGAAAGTAAAGATATATATATATATATATATATATATATATATATATATATATATATATATATATATATATATATATATATTTTTTTTTTTTTTTTTTTTTAAAAGATTCCAAGATGTATAATTTCTATTCTTGAAAAACAAGTATATAAGTATCATGTAACTGAAACTATAGTTGATTTGATTATTTCATAGAATAGTTAAGTCCTTTAAATTTTTTAAGTCGTTTACATGGCCAAAAACTGTGGTTTAGCAACTAGTCTAGATTTTCTTTCGTTTAGCCACTCACTATCACTCTGGTACTTAAGATTTATTAAATTATTTTAATTTTACTAATATACTACTGTCAGCAAGAAGTGCTCAGTAATAGTGTTTTCATATATTATATCTTAATACTCTCATAGAAATAATTTTTTTTTTGCTAGTCTTTGGTTTGTTAGTGGTGTATCAAGTATGACATGAGTTACATTTACTAATAAAAGTTAGAATCATTGAGAGTCTTGAGAGCATGTTTATGTAAGCCTGGTGGTGAAAGCCTTAGTCTTTACTTATTAATTTTTTGGAGCCCTTCTTCTTTTTATTTCTTTCTTTATTTCCTCACCCCATATTCCGTTCCTACCCTCCCTCTATACCCCCTTATCAACTGTCTTTTCCCATTACATGATTTTGGGTGCATGTCTACCACTTTTCAAAATATCGCTTTCAAACAGAAAACGCTGTCCATCTTTGCTCGGGTCACATTTCTATAAAAAGTGTCATTCTGTAAAATTTTTATTACCCTGAAATTTGCAGGTAAATAACATTTATACTGTATATTGACTCAACAAAAATTACAGGACCCAAACTTGCTCTCTTGTAGCATGGTCATTCGCTTCATGAAAGACTAAAAAATTACTGCTATGTTCTCCTCTAGAAGGGATGTCTCAAAATTGCTGTTATAAAAACACCTAGCATATGAAGAGGTGATCGAGTATATACTGTTTTGAATTGGATTTCACGTGTGAAAACATACCACGTTACAAGCAAAGTCATAAAAGGGTTTACAGCTGCTGCTTCTATTAGGTGAAAGTGTTACCAGTGTTAATTCCAATGCCTACACAGTAATGTTTCAAGTAATTTAAGTGTTGCTTATCGATGTGGAATTCTAACTGTTCTGTACACCACAGCCTGGTCCAGTAAAAGAGCTGTTCAATGTGGGACTCACCGACTACAATGCAAACTCTACTTCTAGCATGGCACATTTCTAGGAATGCATTCATACCAATACAGTATTTACACCCTTCCGCATGCCTGAGTAGTTTGCAACAGGAATTCTGAGACATCACCTACTGATACATGCTTAGGCACAGCTGCCAAATGTACCACACACTGCTCATTTGCATGCAGTGTAAGCAACATACGTTGTAGCCACGCCAATGGCAGTAATCTTCCAGGATGTCCAACATGCGGGTCATCTGGCTGAATATGAGCACACGCGACTCCTGTTCCTGCAGCCGGGGAAGGAACTTGTCCAGCAATACCATCTTGCCGCAGTTGTACACCTTGCAAAGCACACATACATCTTGCATCATTCACAACATCCCAGACAAATTATGGTCACTACGCAAAATAAAAATCCCCTTCCAGTTACACCACTTCAGTAGTGTTTTTAGAGATGTGTGAAATAACTTTCTGAATTACAAAATTAAAATGAAAAATGTGCTGCTATAATTGAAACTAATGTGGAAAATCATTTTAGGGGAACTCAACGAAGTGAAAATTAAATGAAAATCTTGAAATTTCAACACGTTATATCATACATATTGCAGAACATTATCAAAAAAACCTTTGTAATATCACTAGTTATCAAAGTATTTAGTGATGGGCCAAGACTTGAAAAATTCAGTTGCGTCTACTAACAAAAATTCACTCTTCATTCAAGTAGAGTTTTCTTTCAGCAGGTTTTGAACTACTGAATATGCAAGATGAGTCCCTGTGCCTTTAGGTTATAAACAAAAATTTTTGTACCAAAAATCACCTCTTGTATCTCAAAAACCAATAATTTGACAGACAATGTATTTGCAACAATGGCATAAAGCTGACTTCACTCATCAGCGGGCAAGCTTTGCACCTGATTTCAACGGAGTTTTATTATTGACACACGAGTCTTTATTAACTTTTACTGTTCACCATGGTGGACTTTTAAGGGACACACAGCAAAGTAAAGGCCTCTGGCAAGTAAATTAGAACACACATGTTAGTTTAAGTGAACACGTTACTTTGAGAATGAACACTAGAACTAGGTGAATATTTTTTCTTCTTTTAACAGTACTCGTACGTTTTTGTGACATACAGCTTTGCAGGTAAGAGTATTTTAAAAAAGAATGTATTTACTTCAGAGTAAACAGACTTTTTTTTACAAGGGGGACTGTTTAGAGTTGAGCAGAACACACCTGAGCAGCCCTACGCAGACCCGAGGTAAGTGGAATAGATCTAAGCTGAGGGGAGTAGATGTGGGTGAATGTAGTAAACAGCAAGCTTTACACTAAATACCATAGCTATTATGTATAATGAATGTACTACACATTACAAATACAGCACGACACTCACCAGGTGCTCATCTGTGGTGTACGGAGGTCCTGGTTCTGCACCATCAAACAAGTATGGGTGGTTGGAACATTTCCTCAGCTGCATCAAAATATTCTGCAGTCGCATCTTCTCTATCTTACCCGCTCCATTCACAATGTCTATATCTTTCATCAACACCTTTGTATACCTGTGAACACACCATTCAAGTACACGTTCACTAATTTTCACCCACTTTTTCCTCCATGAAAACATGCCCACAAATGTACCTAAAATTTGTGCCACTGTTTACAGAGCCTTGCTTGAAGAAGTCTGCCATGCATCATCAAGACAGCAATAGGAGAATATGAACAAATTAAGTACACGCAATAATAAAATACAGAGTGATTCCTTCAATAGACATCTATTCAACACTTTTCTGTAACACATTAATATATTTTGTCTTACACCCTATTATCATCTTTCTACAGACAAGCATTTCACAGCTCTGTATTTTACTGCTACTCGAAAACCATATTATTTTACAATTGCTCTGAAGCCCTATTAAGCTAAATGAGAATTTTTATTATAAATAATGATCAAGATAACTTTACCATACACTTGGTCCTGAAACCACTATAAACTGTCCAGAAATGAACACACAACCAATGTGTGTGAACATACATACAGAAATACACACTTTATATTTTATCAACTATCACAGCAATAATAAGTCTCACGTTACACAATACTTCCACTCACCATTCTCGCTGCATTTTACTCAAGCCAATGTAAACCTTCATTTCTTTCTTCGGCTTCAGTTTCTTCTCGACCTCAGACTTCAATCGACGCAGCAAGAATGGTCGCAGGACCTGTCGCATGGATATTAACAAATTAGTGTTGTAAATGCTGAATATATGGAAGTAAAATTAATAATAAAATTAAAATTGATGTGTATCTACAGCCTACAGAAAAGCAACCTAAATATTTTTATGTAACATTTCACCTTTGCTATTTTTCTTGCATTCCATTATCTTAATCTAACTTATTTTATTTAAAAAATATGTTTGACACACGTAAAAGATGGAATTTGTATTTTCAACAGAAGAAAAGGGAGTCAAGAAGGGGGGGAGGGGGTAGGGGGGGTTTGGTTGTCTGAGGTGTAATAAAGTGAGAGAATTATTGTACACGAATGTAAGGATGACAGAGAATGAGGAATTAGGTATACAGTGAATGAGGAACGCGGGTGGAAGCAGGTGTGTAATGCAGGCGGGAGGGTGGGAATATTGGTAAAAAGTAGCTGTGATGCAAACTGGAAACTCTGCATGCCAATTGGTGAACTTTGACTATCGTTCACTCACTCTCGAAATCTTAAAAATTTCCTTAGGTGTATGAAGAAACTTTTGCAGGGAAATACAAAATATAGGAAAGTGTACATCCAGTGTAGGCAAAAAGATTGCTTTTATCAAAATAATACAGCCATTATTTCTCCCTTTTTAGTATTTTCTGTTTTCTCACAATTTTATACACCCATGAAAAATGTAAAAGGTTGCACTGTAATGTAATGCAACTTGTAAACACATCTGTCAGTATAACTTCCCAAATACAATAACACACATTATATAAATATACATACCGCATGTAACCTCTCCACCAATGAGTTGTCACCCAAGAAGGAATTGGTGTTGAACCATGCATCAAAATCCTGGAAACAAAAAAAATCAGAATTAAAAAAAGTAAACACAACCCTCTTTTTTCTTTTATCAGTTCAAAAACCCACACATCCATATTTCCCCAAATGTAATCACTCCCACTTAAGCACTTTACCATGCGACAGCACTGGCATAGGAAATATCAGTTAACTTCACTGCCGCTAGGGGCCATGGTAAATAACCCCCCCTCCTCATAATTTTTCTTTCGTCCATTGCAAGTGGGACTGTTTGTAAACCAAAGTTCATTCTCAAGGTAAATTTTAACATACTATATATTTTGAATGAAACTTGTATAATAATAACCAAACTATTGTACATTTGTGAGTTGGCACTAGACACCAGAATGATCTGGCTCATTTCAGATGGAAACAAAAGTTTTCACAAAATGAGTGACATGATCCCGCCTCCCAACCTTTTCCTCCCTGCTGTGAAGCTAAGAATGAAGCCACCGGCTGCCACGAGTCGACGCACCCGCCGCCGCATACAGTGAAGAGGGGGAGAGAGAGAGAGAGAGAGAGAGAGAGAGAGACAGAGGGAATGAAGGAAGAGGGAGAAGGCCATCACCACCGGAGACAACACACGCCACCAGGTAGACAGATAACAGGCCGAGTGTGAAAACCAAGCAGCGCACACACATAAGAGGCGCTGTGGCAGAACTATGACCCCACATAAGGTCAAGCATCCTGACCCAGAGAGAATTTACCCACCTTGAAGACAGACGTTCTTCAACATCGAAGATGGGTCTACACAGTTCCAGTGGGAGGACGATTGACGCATTGCGTGTCCCTGCACGTTGAGAAAGCATGCTCTACATTTCGACTTCGCACCATCTTCGAGTTGCTACACTCATACGGGCAAGTCACACCACTGCAGTTCAATTAATCACAAGCCTACAGGGTCACTCCCAGCCTAGTGAGAGATAACAGAAACGCGGTGAGATTTAAAAATTGTAATGCCCACCCAGAAGCCGCCATGTCGTTGCTTACTTCCTGCCCTAGAGCATGTATTGTTCACAGAGTCGCTGACACACTGCTAACAGATAACCTAGTTCCAAGCGATGCTGCAGGAGGGCAGCACTCAGCCTACAAGATCGCCACAAGCCACCAGAGCTTCATGGAGAGAGACTATATATATATATATCAACAGCCTTTAACAGGGGAAATTAAGGGGGCACGGCCCACAAGCATTATTAAAACTACCCCTGTGGAGCGAGGCACGCAACCCACACCCCTCCAACAGCCTACAAGACAATTTTCAGTACATAAGGAGGTGCCAAACTGCAGCTGAGGACAGTTGCTGGCCTTCCTCTAAAGATGAGTAAAAATCAGAATTTTCTCATTTCTTTTATGCAGGTCGCCTTCCCCTACTCTAACGTTAGTTACAATTATTTAAAAGAGCTATGCATCGCTTTGTTTTCTCGAATGTATAATAAAATATATGTGTTCAAATTAATACTTGTCACCTATCTTGATTTCTTCATTTGTGCCCAGAATCATATTTAATGTTATAAGCGTGGTAAAGATTTCATTGGCACTCAAATTCAGAGCATTCCTACTGTTAGGTGGAAGCAGACTGGGTGTTCTTATTTATCCCCAGCTTGAAAAGGCTGGGATAAAATCCCACAGTCTGAATAATACCGGAATAAGTTATACAAAATCAGTTTGGGTCGTTTTGTCCTCCAGAATGATACAAACCTCGTACCCCAGGCTATTCGATCATCCATTATTTCAGTCCCAGTCTGCAATAAAGACTGGACCCAGGAGAGAGTGGATAATACCTGGTGTACTGGGAGTGTACTCCATTTTCTGTTTTATACCACCGAGATGCCTTTTCCCACTGACAAAAAAAGCCAGTCAGAAATGCAGGTTAGACCAATGGGCATTGCAAAGAGAGTTAGAAGCCTCAAAACGCATGGTAACTGCACCAACCAATAATGATTCCTCAAATTCAATTATTGAACTGCTATTTGGTACAGAAGTACAACCTACAAGTGAGATCCCCCTGATATTTGAGGCAGTCAGACAAGGTGGAGATTCCTTACTGAGCATAGATTGACCCCTGGCACATAGTCAATTATATTGACACCCTGGCTCTGCCTTCATCTACACCGGAACCAACACCTTCACCTCGCCCTATCATGGTAATATGAGAACCTAACCCCACGTACCCGGTTTGCACAACCACTGGTAAGATCATTAATATTCGCCTACACCCCAAGGTTGCAAAACCCCGAAGAATAATGAAATCAGGCATTCTATTTGAGCATTTTTGGGGTCCCTAATTATGCTCATACTCACATCACTTGAGCTGAACACCTCTGGGAGCAGGAAGTTTAGTAGTGACCACAGTTCGTGAAGGTTGTTCTGCAGCGGAGTCCCTGTCAGCAGCAGCCGGTTGGTTGTCTTGAACTCTCGCACAATCTCAGACAGCTTGGACTTTTCATTCTTGATGCGATGTGCCTCATCTATGACCATGTAACGCCAGTTGAACTTCTTGAACACACTCTTCTCCTTGATCACCATCTCATACGAGGTGACGCACACGTCCCAGTTTCCCGGCATCAGTGTGTCCCGAATAAAAACATTCTGCAACACGCATCAAGTGGGTATCCTTTCATATATGACAAGGCAGCAACATATCACAACTGAACTGAAATTTTTAGTTGGGAACATTCGTTATACAAGCCACTTGATATGTTCTCTCACTACATCACAGAAACCTTACACTATTAAATACAAAATTCATATGTGAATTTTAAGTGTTAAAATAAATGCCACCTTAAAAGCTTTAACTATATGAACACCATAAAATGAATTTGCCTGGAAGATTATATGTTTTTATCAGCTCACTGTGCACTTAAGCCCTCCACTGCACGTAAACATCCATATGTATTACTATTGAACTAATGACTTCAACAAACATGCCAATTAAGCAAGACAACGAAATTGTTGGCAACTGAAACATGCACCTCACATAAAACCTTTCTCACATGTTTATGAAACCTAAAAAACTTTATTTTATTGGCCATCAATACGAACATTGGATTTTTCCATAATATGGTAAAACTACATCATATAATTCTCTGCCAATGTTATGTTTGCTACTTTGATTTGGGTTTAAATATTTAAAAAATGTACTTATGCTATGTATATTTTTTTTTCCAAAGCTTTATTTCACATGTGTCAAAATAACTTGAGTCACGCTTGTCTCATTTTTGGCTATGGAAAGTTACCAGCTGATCGGCAGACTTTACTGCCCCCCCTATGTTCTTACATGCCTGCTCACCAGCTTCGCCTGGCTGCCAACTTGTTACAACGCAATAAGTTATTCACAGCAGAAATGAACTATAAAATACCCTGTACATAATAATACTTAATAATAAAGGTGGATGAATGTGTACTTACATTTCTTGATACAACAGACATTTGACGTGTGGTGAACAATTATGTATACATGTTGCACAGTGACATTGCCTATGCCCGTATGCGGGTGCTCCAACAAAAGGCCTTCGCCATACTGGAGCGGCTGCCAGTGGTCGTGTTTCATGGCTCTGCCGACTTGAGACGCTAGGGTCACATGCCTGCCTAGCAACGTCGCACTGCTTAAATTGTATAGAGAGTGTTGCACGCACAGGATATTCACAAATTAATGTGCTTCTTGAATATTCTAAACCAACAAAGATTGTAGTGGGGTGTTTTCCCCTTCATAATTTTTCATATAAATAGACCCAACAGCCGACTGGTCTTTAAAGAGGCTTGGCTGTTGGGGACTTGAGCGACAATGGAATAAGTAAAGTAATTTGCAAGTAAGGCCCTTTATGCCAAAATAGTAAACATGAGTTTTGTAACCCTTATCTTTGATAGTGTTGCTATTTTCAAAATAATTCAGATGACTGATGTTCTTCGTATTTCATTGACTTAGTCTAAAACGGACAAAGTATAAAACACTGTGTTTTATACAGTGAATATTTTTCTTGAAGTTTACGCCTTGTAACATGTGTTGCTTTTCATTCGTTTCAATAAAGTTTTGAGGGCTGATGTTGCTTGAAAAGCCAGTATTACAAAATGAAGGAATAATTTTCCTGGTTTTAATGG
This sequence comes from Dryococelus australis, assembly GCA_029891345.1. Taxonomy (NCBI): domain Eukaryota; kingdom Metazoa; phylum Arthropoda; class Insecta; order Phasmatodea; family Phasmatidae; genus Dryococelus; species Dryococelus australis. Next base: position 96,866,146 of record CM057003.1, read on the forward strand.
AATATCGAGGTTGCAATTTGGTTCCTTAAGAACATTTTGAAAGGAATACCATTTTAATGACAAAATGTTGGTGAGAAAATAAATGAAATCAATGTCCTGTAAGGTGTCAATATTTTACAAGGAGTCTTTTGTCTAGAATGTGAGATTATCAAGGCTGCCTACAAATGTGTGATGTTTTATCAGCCTGTAGGAAATATGTGATATTATTCGAGGCAGTAACTATTTTAATATCTAGTTTTGTATGAATTTTGACTAATGCCTTAGTATTTGGTTACATTAGGGATCTTCTAGAAGTCATCCGGTTATATTTGGTGTGTGAATGTTTGCATGTATAGTAGAAATAATTCCTCTAAGCTTTGCTCTTCATATGGCGCTTGTAAATACATGTAGCTGTGTGAGATATGGACCAATATACAAAAGTTATTTTCTCAGAACTCATGTGTTTGTGTTTGTGAATGATACAATATTAATGCCTGTTCTGCCTTAAGGTTTATCTCTGCTGTTTGGTGCGACCTTTGGGTCGAGGTTTCTTGTAGCAAAGAGTCCTTGCTTCGTCCTAAGTTGAAGGGCTAAGCAAGGGCCTCCAGCCATCTATCTCACTGCTTAACAAATGAAGCTTCAATTTTTACATCAGGTAGCCTCCCATGTCTGCAAAAAAAAAAAAAAAAAAACTCAACACTCACCCTGCTCTCCTGGTCACCGATGAGACAGACAGCACGCAGAGACGGTACCCATTTTTTGAATTCATTCATCCAGTTGGCGAGTGTGGACTTGGGCACAATAACTATGTGAGGTCCAGGAATGCTGCGGTAGTGCTTCATGTACCTGAGGCAAACCCACAGAAGAGGAACAATTATCATTTTAGATCTAGTTCCTACCACACAATCTGAAACCCACAGCTGTATGGTACAATTTGGCAATGCATTAATATTTACAGGAAATACTTCAAGATAAGAAGTTATGTACAACATATAATAAAACAGTCAAACTTAGCTGACTAGAGGGTGAAGTGATCATGCTTGGCTTAATCACATATGCAAAAATTCTTAGTTTTTGTCACTTCAGTTACAGAGTAGGTATGTAATTAAAAATTTCGAACTATAGAAAATTGTTATTTTAGGAGTTGTTTCAATATTTTCTGTACTTCAAATTTACCAGGTGTTAATTGGCAATTGTATAAGGCAAAATGTATTAATATTTTAAGGTTTATATTATGTGTTTTGTGAAAAAAAACTTTACATTGACAGCTTGGGTTTCATATCTATACTGCACGTTTAAGGCAAATAGCTGCATTACTGGAGACCCCAAAAAGTGGTGAATAAATCATGCCATCTGCAATGCAAAATAAACCCCAAAGTGGTATATACTGATGCGCGATACCCTGAGGCGAGAGGGAGGCATGTCTCAGTGTCTAATGTTTTTGGTGGGTGCTAGGATCGACGCATCTGGGTGGCAAGGTTTAGGACGGGTACTGGAGCACGTCCAGTATATAACACTGGCTGGGTGGATTTGCGGCATGGCAGAAAGTCTGGTATGGCCAGAACAACCCTGCATTTTGGCGGGACCACTCTTGTGGGTATACCTGGGCTACGTGTAACCTGTGGAACCTGTCGGACCTGTGATGGCTCAGTTGTGGTTGCACTAGAGTGTTGGCATGAACTGGCAGTGGAGGCATTCAGGCTCTCCGAGTGTCTGCTATCGCTGGTGTCTGCTCTGCAATCTAGAGTCCCCAAAAGCATGGATTGGTGATCCTGTGGGATTTTCTTGACACTCAGATACATAACTAACACAGGGTGTGCATCTCTGGGTAGTTTCACAGGTGCTGTGAAGAAGTCTGGGGGAAGACTTCAGAGCGGTGGGTCTCTCCAAGTGGGGGATCGCTTGAGACGTCTCCCACGGCTGGAGGTGCGCAAGTGCGGTGACGAAGGGGTTAAGTTCCTGCTGTTGCTCGGAGGCAAGATTTGCCCTTTTAACACACTCTCGGATACCACTCCGATGGAAGTAGGGCACGAGAACAGAATCACTATCAAAACCCATGAAAGTGGAGCAGGCAATGTGTGGTCCTCTACAAGTGTACAACCATGTACCGTGTCTGCCAACAGAGAGTGGTATCCCTATTGTTGCACAAACAGCTCGGTGAATACAGAGTCAGGTCTCACTGGCGGATAGTCCCAATACGTGGTGCCTACGAATGCTCTCTCTCATCAGAACTGGAGAAGTACTCCTTCCGGTGCAAGCAGCACGGTGGGAAGAGCCATCTCCGAGCTAACAAGCTAGCCTCAAGAGGTGGAGTAACTAGTGTTGGGGATATACTGTTCTGTACACCATGGTCCACAGAAAGGGTGGCTGTCCAGAATGCTTGTGGGTACTCTACTAGTGTGTGGCAGTTTGAGCAATACTCCTGGTAACATGCTATCCCTCCAATGGTCCTGATGTCTACAGGGAGAGGTACTAAGACTACAGGAAAGATACCCTTGAATTGATTAAAGCTTGTTTATTCCGCTTAGGGAAATAAATAAACAAGATGGCGTTGCACTACTTCCTACATCAACGGCAGCTTAACCGAAGCTGCTACGCATTGAGAGATGAAGGCAAACTGTTCTTAGGTTAACGGGGTAGGAAGACAAAATGCTATTAAAATAAATTAAACTTGGCTACGCTACTGTGTTTGCCTTCAAGGGCGGGAAGTGTCAATGTATTTAACCATGTAGACGACGGCAAGAGTCTTCGGCACCGGGATGCGGTAAAGACAGGCGAGATAGAGGTAGAGGAATCTTCAGCATCAGGAGTGTGGTGTAGACATGGTAGGTAGGAGATGATCTTTGGCACTGGAGTGCAGTGAAGGAACAGAACAGATTTGTGTTTAAGGGACGAGCTCTATATTAATACTCTTCTTGGGCTCTCTCTTGGCAGGCTGTGGAAGGGATGGCAGCTGTGAAGTGGCGCTTGATCCTCTGGGCGCGTGACGTCGCTGGCCGGTGCTGGATCCAAGCTGCATGCTGCGATTGTACTAGTGGTGCCATCCGGCAGTGCACTAAAGTACTTGGATGATCTTGGCGCGTGCTGCTTATATGAGTTATACCTAACATGACTGCAACTCATTCTAACGTGTTATACTATACCAGGAACCTCAACCATAGATGGCTATAGGATTGTTTCCCGTGGAGGGACAATTACAGACACATGGTATTTCCTGATGTTCCAGACTCAACATTCTCACACTAATCACGTAGTATCAATGTAACCCAAGGAAGGGTCAAACCCAACATGTCATTCACGAGTATCGCTCACAGCCTAGTGGGTGGTTCTAGCACGTGAAATAAGCATTGTTTCCAAGCAGCCGCAGTAACATCAGCCTCCCCGACGCACCTGGCAGACAGTGTCGCCACACCAGCTAAGCTTTCTGAAGAGAACCGAGCAATGCTGAGTGCCCAAGTGCAAGGGTAGAATTTCCCATTCTGCTCGCTCCAGACCAGGCATGGGCCAGCCGAGCGCAGTATAGAAGTCCGTGCGCAGCCGAAGAAGACATTTGTTCTCCACGTATTCTACATCTTCAGCAGCTACCAGTGGCTGCTGCCACCAACGACCAGAGGCTCTGTAGACTTCTACCACCTACAACTAGAAGTTCCAGCGACTTCTACCACCTACAGCTTCCAGAAGCTCTTCAACACCAGAAGCCTGCAAGACTTCACTACATACTTCCGCTGTTGTTCCTCTTCGTTCAACAGCAGTCACTACTTTCTGGTAAGTGGCAACTACATCCACTGTCCTTTTTGTAACATCTCGTCTAGACAACCCCAGGGTAGAGTAACTACAGAGTTATTTTCATAGCTGTCGAAGTCATTCTAATCTTGGATAGCCTAGGAGCAGGTCACCTCCACCTGTACAACGTAGCTAATTTCAGTTCCCACTTTGCTTAGTAGTAAGAGTACGTGACACCAGTATTTATTATTCGTAATAAATACATTTTATTCCTATCACAAGAGTAAATATATAATAGAGGTAAATCCTTTCCAACTACTAGGTACTCAACCCTCAGATAGAGCAAGCACACCAGGTTTTTATAACCGTACCAACCATAGTGTCAGACTGCAGATCCCCTTCAGAAATCTGTACACTGGCAATACACACCACTTTCGACAGTTACCCGTTCTGTGCATTATGGTGTACAGAAACGTAGAGCCCCAACCACTAGGAACTCATCCAATAAGAGCAGGACAGCCACATCAGCGCTGCAGGTGCTGGCAGGGGTATTTTGCCTGGGACTGGAACTGGAAGCCAGACTGTTGCTGGACTACATCATGACAGTAGTAGGAAGATGATCCACACGACCCACTGCTCTAGGTTTGTGCGCCAAGGTGCAGAATTGTAGGAACACAGGGCTTGCACAGTCTACTTCTGTTGGGCTCTACACATACTTAAGGTACCGTCAACTGCTTGCACACAACAGAATAAGTTAAGTGTCAATACTGCCTCTATGCCATTTGGGGAGAGGCACGATGCTCGAAGGGAGAAGAAAAAGGGGAAGTTCCTCACTGCGAAGTGAGTGTTCATCAATAACCTCTCTCCCACGGGAGCGAGCTCAAGCCGCCCGACCTGGAGAGGCCTTCTTCAGCCAGCTTCTCGGTTTACTTCCCTACATACAGTAGGCTTGGCATCGAGAGGCATCCTGCAGTTTGTGCCCTGATCATTGGGAGTGACACCTGATCAGGCATTTCCAATTCCTTCTTCAGAAGCAATGCAGCCGCCAAGTGGAACAAGAAATACCGAACCTCTCTGTACGCAAACTCATCAGCCAGCACCACCCAGACAACTGCTGATCCCAGTCGACCTTCTCTACACCAGAGCCCACTAACCAGTGTGTGAGTACCCCGGTAAGTGAGCCCTACATCAATATGCTAACGTTGTAGTCAGACAAATTGCTGAACCACCCACAGCTGATTTTGTACTGAGTCGTCAACCAACCTGACCAGTGGTAGTCCCTGGCAGAAAATCCACTCAGAATCAATAATTGTGTACCAGAGCACATCTGATCTAGCGCACGCCAAAGTTAGATTGACTAGTCTAAGCGACACATGTCAAGCGCTTTCCTGGCGTCCAACGTGGGGCCAGTGTAATTACTGTTAATCAGAAAAACGGGACCAGGCCAGAATGGCCTGAATAAGACCATGGGACCAATAAACCAGACTTCGAGGATTCTAGAAACACCTCGTGGTGCCCAGACCAATAGGATGTCAGAAAGCGAAGGTAGTCCTACTGAGCCACCAGCCAGTGACATTGCTGATGTGGTCCTTGAAGCATGTAGTTACACCACTTGCCAGGGTATCGATATTCACCGCTATATATACACCCATTGTCACTGATAGATTAGAGTACAGGTGCGAGATGTGTCGAACTCTACAAGATACGTATTGTAACTGGATATTGCGTCCATAATTCACTGTATAATATGCAATGAGCCGTACCACCACACCTGCATAGGCTAGCCGGAAGACAGAGTTACTCAGCCGGGGTTGGTGTATCAATGCGAGGCATGCAAATACCATCCGTACAACCCAAGGCGTTACTTGCTGAACACTAGACAGCCAGGAACAGTTCAGAGTTGCCCTGTCCATGGATACGCAGAGGAAATGCAAATCCAATATTACGCACGTCAACCTCATGAGGACCCTGTTGCTTTCACTAATGAATGTGAAAAGGGGTTTGGTGAAATCAAATTCCCAATGAAACAATGGGTCTCTCATGTGCAGACCCACTTAAGCATGAAAGATTTAGAATGGTGGGATCGCTATGGCGAGTTCATCTCCGAATGGGACAAAATTGGAAACGACTGGCGGCGAATTTCACCGGGGAAGCGGTGATAGTAAGGCTGACCACGGAATTTTACAGTAAAGTTCAGGAGCCCGCCAAAGAGGCTGAGAACTTTATAGGAAGAAAAGAACAAATGTTCAACTGAATACTCCCAGAGGGGAATGAAACCAGTGCCATTCAATATTTATCGGAAGAATGTGGTTACCCAATCTGAGAAACTTATTACTAGGGGCATGCACTTTGGGTGTATATTTTTGTACAAAATTCGAAATTATTTATCCTAAAATTCGGAGATATTTTTTTAATGAAAGGGGTGTTATTTTTTGTCGCAGTTAACTGTGTAAACACAAACAAAACCACATGAAAATAAGAATGGCTGTTTATAAAATGAGAGAGGAAGACCATGATTTGATTTTCTCTCCACAGGTTAAAATCTGTTAACCACATGATGTACGTACCCACAAGCCATCAGTTGCTAAATGTAGGGAGGCACACATAATAAATGAAGATAGCGAACACTGACACCGGATTCCCCATGCTACACTGATCTTAAGCAAACGTGAAAGAGAAGATATTATCTGCTTGCCACCCAGCCTTCAGCTGCCGCGCTGAGTGAGAGATAGGGCCAGCCTGCCGTGAGTCAGAGAGACAGCCTTTGTCTAGTCTGCCCAACTGCACCACGTGAAAGACAGAGCTACCGCCTGCCAGTACCGCAACCAGCAAGTTTCTCCGAAGCCACCACCTGCCCCTCCCGACTGGCCAAGGGCAAGACAGAAATGAACACTTTTACCCATTTAGAATATTATTCCAGTAGTAATAGAACGTTACCCAGCAAACATCAGGTCCCTCAAAGGACAACAGGGGAACGGGAATATCTTCTAACCAGTTTTCCAAACTTAGCATAGAACTGTGGGTTTCCCTTCAGGAAACTTGTACATCAGATACACATACCCCTTGGATGGCTACCCTTTCTATAGACCCCGGTGTATAGAATGGTAGAGCCTCGACACTAGGAACTCGTCCTCTTGCAGTCTGCATTGTATTCCATCCACCGCGCTTCTGGTGCCGGAGGGAGTATTTTCCTGGGTCTGAAAGCCTGACCTTTTGGGGAACTCACCCACGTATCGTGATCATTGGCGTGTGAAACCTTACGCCCAGTATCTACCACACTTCTGGTGCTGGATGCTGGAACAGGGAGGGCAGCCCTGGTCTGGCGATTACGGTGCGTGGAAGTACATCTAGATAGGGAAAAATGTCACCTGCTCCACTTCAGTGGGGCTGATATTAGAGAGGCTATTCCTAATGCCCTACTCCCGTTGGAGTGGTATTTGTAAGAGGGTTAAAAAAAGCTGTTACCAACAAGAACTTAAACCAAACCCCACTGTACTTGGAAACATAAGTCCCTGGGAGAGCTCAAGCAATCTGCCATCTAGAGGCCTGACCTTCCGGCACCCATACCAAATTTGTTCGAGCCACCCACTAGTACTGACGGACATATCCACCACATCATCCAGGCCTTCTTCAGAGGTGAGGAAGTCCCAATCGGCACCGTCAATCCCTGGATCCGAGGTCGCCAACTAGTTAACACCACCAATACCGACATAAACTTACCCACCAGATCCCAGTGCATCACCTCCCGAACTGCAGCAGGCCACACGTCGCCCAGGTACGCAAGTCAGAGTGGTTCCATCAGAATGTAAGATTGTCCTTGCCGTCGCCGGCTTTGTGCCCAGCCGGAAAGCCACACAATCAGTTCTCTATACTGGTTGGGCTCCTGTTCTGTGCTGCAATTAGAGTTCCAAGTCCCCCCAGTGTGTATGCCCTCAAACTCACCAAGACACTTGGGCAGTGATGTGCCTCCTTCGCTCATAGGACGCTACGCATAAAACTCAAGAAATTTGTCTTGGGCATTATTTTTCTTAGTTGTAAAAGACTAGGAAACAACAGACCTTACAAAAGAAACCAATGTACTCAGGTAAGCTGTTTTAACTGATAAAGAAAGAATTAACCTTATTGTAAAATTAAGTCCAATATTTTTTGACTCAGCAGAATTCTGTTTATCAAACAAAATGCTCTTGCATTTTAATTAGCCTCTGTAAATACTGATAACTTAATAATTAGTGAAACGCAACTGCAATTACAAAATTTTTCAAGGAGAAGTGTTAAAACAAATGATGTGTATGTGTGTGAACATTTTAAAAGCCGGAACTAACATTATTCATTTACAGGCAGAAACCAAACAAAATAAAATTTACAGTTGTAGGACAACTACATCTCGTCGCCTGATGAAACTGGCATAGCCAGCGAAACGTTGTGATCGCACAACCGCGCGAAAAAATTATATTGTCCTACTTTATGTGTGCGCCTATCGACAAGTACTAGACTGTGAGTATTTGGAATCGTGTCCTTTATAGATCTTTAGTAGCCTAGCAGATTATTTGCAATCTTTACTAACATGAAAATAAAATTTAGTTTTATCTTTGATCTGTATGGACAGAAAGCAAAGGAAAATTAAGTTTTGTTGCAGAAATTGAGTTAATACCTTCTGCTCACAACAATGTCTATACACGCAGAAAAAGAACTTCAAATTTCTCAAAATGAAAAAAAAAAAAAAATCTCCCAAACAAGATTATCGTTGCAGTTCGCTAGGGTAATGATTCACTATAGCAGGAATTATGATGATGGCCTTAAGGCTGATAGTCACAGTATGCAATGGCATCATAGAAAATTCTGAATGCCGTAAGTTAGACATGGTGATTCTACATACAATGGATGGTCCTGGGAATCGAACCCACATTCGACAGGCAAAGGGAAACAATGTTACCCACTACACAAAGGAGATGGTCTTAGCAGCATGAGGAACATAGAACCCAGCCTTGGCAGTACTCGCAATTATTCTAGCCTCACTCACCCCAGCAGGGAGATAGTCTGCAGCGTCTTCCCCAGACCCATCTCATCGGCCAAGATACCGTTGATGCCGTTCTCATAGAGCGAGATCATCCAGTTAAGGCCGCGCACCTGATAGTCCCTCATCTCCCCATTCTTCACATACGGCGGGGACTGGTCGAAGCTGATGATGGTCTTGCGGCTCGAGTTCGTCTCAGCCAGCAATTCTTCATCCTCCTCCTGCTCTGTCTTGCGGTGCCGGTGACTGCAATGACAGCAAACTATTGCTACAAGTGCACACTCACCTTGCCTCCGAGACCACATACAAAATATCTCCAATGGCTGTCAGCATTATGTTGCAAGTATCATATACATAGAGCACAAGTTAATAGTTTAATTTTTAGTACTACATGACCACCTGTAGCACTAAAAATTTAACTATTAACTTGTGCCCGCACTGTACGCCAACTCATACGCCTTAGAGAATACGAAGACCTACATGAAAAGAAAACTTACGAATTTCCAAATTTGTAGCTTTTACAAAGCAAAAATATACGAAACAAGAGACATAAAAAGCAATAAACCTTGGATAATTTAAACAGGAAACACGCTACGAAATAACACAAGGCACATGAGAATCCATACTCTTTGTATGAATGTAACCAATAAAATATGCTAACTACAGACATCACTACATTAACATAACATATTAACTGGAAAAATTATGTTTATAAAAATGAAATCTAATGTAATTGCAAAATAAAAATATTGAAATGACTGTGAATAATAAAATAAAATAAAATCTGAAATGATAGAAAATTGTACTGTAACTGAGTCAGGCAAATTAAAATATTAAAATCAATTTTACTATCACCTATTTTTTGTGAGCCATATTAAAATTCAAATTATGTGACTACATAACTGATACTGGAGTTTCTGGCATCAATAAAACAAAAATTATAAGTGTCTCAAATTAAGATGCTGGGGATTATTTCACCTCTGCTAGCATGCACGATGTAATTAAGATTTCAGACCCCTGGAAAGCCCCAGGTAGACAAAACAGCAAAACATTCAAATAAAATTATTGGTAGTAAGTGTCCCGAAATAATTTAACTCTTGGTGAGAAACAAAAATTCATTGATGTATGATGACTAGATGGTAGCGCAAGTCTTTAGGAATAACCATCCTTCTGAAGTGGATTCGACAGTGTTCGTTGAATAAAACCCATTCAAAATCTAAAATGTGGCATTTCAGGACTCTCACTAGTCCACACACATTTATAGAACTTTGAGGCGCTCTCAACACCTCCTCCTAAACTTACACTGGGCATTCTTGGCAAAATGTGCTGAAAAATTGCTGTACAAAAATTATGGTGGACTGCCTTCCATCACGTCTGATTGGAGAGTCCCAGGGTTCACACACAAAGACAATGACCCAGAAAAATATCCAAGATAACGTCCATATCCTGTCATCACAAACTTTGACCAAAACAGTAAAAATTAATTTCTCTGTGGTTCAAAAATAAATAAATAAATATACAAAAACAGGTTGTTGCAAAGAGAAAATAAAATTAGGCCTACATTGATTTCTACCACGGAATATAAACTGCACTCTGACTTAAGAAAATAAAATTATAAAGAAATTTAAGAGAAGTTGTCCTAGAGATACAATTCTAACCAAAATAAATGAAACTTAATAAGACAAAACCAATGTTATAAAATTTAAATATACAGACTCAGTTCAGATGTAAATAAATAAACCTGTGGGAGGATAATAATAATAATTTATTGAAATCAATGTGTATTCTTTATAGTACTGATGGCAATATTTTTTTTTTGTTGTTTAGTTAATGAGTATGCAGTGGACATATGTCAGCTGGTTTAAACACAAGCTGAAAATCACGTGGTATAGCCCATTCACAGCTTCTTCAGCCTTTTTTTTTTTAAACAAACCTTTGAAAAATCTCTACATGTATGATGTGTTTAGTTATTTCTTAAATACGCCCTGTATCCCAAGCATTTTATACTCGTGTTTATAAAAGTTACTTTTTTGTCTCTGTGAAATTGAAATGTTATTCATACTTTATCTATAAATTATATTGCTTTATTTATAAATAATCAGAATAAAAATCAGGGAGAAAATAGGTATGTTGGTAGCGCCTAGTGAGAAATAGTCCTTATACAAAATACTGTTTCGCTCAGTGCGCACGAGTGTGGTCCATTGTCCTCTGGTGTAATTATCCAGGATTAGTTAAACTTAGTTCACACAAGGCAGAGGAATATCCTGGAAGTAGAACTTCAACAGGACTTCAGAAAACGCTGAAGAAACAGTGAATGGACTAAAGTGTATAATTTGATAGGTAAATGGAAAGATATGGAATCAAAGGCCTGAGACAAGAAATTCGGCACAACTTTCAAAAGTGTTTACTTTACCATGAAAAGCCTTTCACAATATTGCTGCTGTTCTGTCCAGTGATGTTATACAACAGGCACCTCATTCAAAGCTTTTATGTTAACCACAATCACCACCACCAACCTTAGATTTTCACACCTAATTTGCTTCTAAAAATCTCACTTTAATATATATATATATATATATTTTTTAAAAATAATTCAACCCTGATTTTTTAAATTCTTCATATTTCTATGTTACTAAAGAATATAATGAACCCGGCTACTTACTCGCCCGCGTCACCAATCGTCTGTGCTGTCAATTTAGGCTGGTCTGGGTTTTTCCTGGGCCTGCCTGGCCGCACCTTAAGCGGACTTGACGACTGCTTGTTCTGGTTGTTGGACATGAAGTGAGTGAAGATCTCAGTTTGCTTGAGCAGATAGTCAAAGCGTTTTCCCCTGTCAGTCTCCTGCAAGTTGGAACAAACAGTGTACCAGAAATTAAAAAAAAAAAAAAATATTATGGGTATCCAACGCACAGTGAATTATTGGAACATAAGATGATCCCACAGTGGCAGCAAAGCGTAATTATGCCATAGCTGTGAAATTAAAGCTGATAGGTACTGATTACAACAGAGCCGTACTTCAAGAGTCCTATCTGTCAAACGCTCTTTAATTACATTTGTTTTGTGTCTTACTGAGGTTGACGCAGTTGTAATGATACAGCAACAGCTATTAAGTCCAGCATTTACACAACAGCACTGCAAGTAGATTTATTAAACACAAACATTTACCAAAGACAAATGATTAATCTAACATCCTAGGAAAGTTTAAATACGGGAGGCCTATGTTTATGTCATGTGTGTTTACGTTACCTTAAACGAAGTTATTTTTGGTATGAGCAAGGCTTTTGATTCACTCATAAATCACAGGATACATTCTGTTATGTATTTGGTATTTGTGAAATTGACTAGTTTGAGGAAATTTTTTTTTTTTTTTAGGTAAATGGCTCTCTTAGTGCATGTAGACATTCCTTTGAAAGAGTGATCTGATTTTGTGCTACATTTTGATTTCAGTTGTAGGGAGCACTATGAAAATTATCTTTTTATGTATAAATATGAACACATTATGTTTTTATTCCATAATTTTTTTCATCTCTAAAATTTATTTTTCGTGCTGTACGTAAAATTCAGAACTATCAACACAAACAGTTTGGATATAAATACGCAAAATGGTGATTAAGATGTGACGAGTGAGTCGTTACTTAAGAAATAAATGGTACTTTGCAGTTGGCACTTCTGAACTTGATGCTCTTACGAGTGGTCACAGTGGTATTAAATTTATTGTTCCGGCTGGCCAGTTATTTTTAATATATTTTGCATTACATATATTGTATTTAGTTTTTTTTGAGCTCTCATCTATTTTAGTAATGTCTATATATTTTAGTGTTTAGTTAATCATTTTCGAGTGTGGCGTACGTATGCTTAGTGCTTTAAAAAGCCAGCTGAGCGTGAGCGCGTCGCCAGCACTGTCCGCTGGTGGTAGCGGCCACGCGGGGAGGAGTCTTTTAACAGCAGCAGACTTGGTAACATGTGCGAGGGCGCAGCACACCCAGTTCTAGTGTGGGGGAGCCTAGTGGGCCGCACAATGAGCTCGCATTTCAAATGTCTCGTTCTTTCAACGATGTATGCGACGTGGTTTTCCTAAAGAACTTCATGTAAAATTTTGGTTGCTGGAAATAAGTCTGCCCGCTAGCTTTAAATGTGAACGCCTTGTGTTTTGAGCATGGTTGGAAAATGCTGCCCGACACCATAGGAGCCCTTGGTTCTGCTGTGGGTCATCGCCATGATTTCGTCACGGAGCTGCTGGTGCAATCTTTTTCTGATTTTCACCTTTGGTGTCCCAGTGGTGAGTTGCTGTTCACAAACATCCATGAGCTGTGGACGACTGTGTTGAGGCATGCTACAGGCTGAAAATTCCCCGGTGTACTCAAAAATTAATGTACCGTCTTGTTCTAATGCGTGGGGGCATGTTGCGTTCGAAGCCCGTTACTAATCAGTTTCTGGACTCCGATTAATTGGGGCAAAACTCAGTTCACCGTTCAGCTAGCTGAAAAGAATAGTTACAATTACGATTGTATACAACATTTTGTACGTGACGTGGAATGGAAATCTGGTGAAATAAAATCAACGCAACAATCAGCACACAATCTATAAAACTAATGGAATTCCTGGTCACAGGTGTAATGCGAAGGGAAAACAATTTATAGTGATTGTGAAACTAGACGAGCGAGGTCGTTTTGACCCTCCCCAGTCGCTTCACGCTGAGGTTCCAAAGAATAACATTTTATAATGTGGGACCAAAGAACACGTGGTGTAAATTTTGATGATTTAAACTATATGCATTTGTACCAACTGCAAATATCTTCAGAAAAATGAATTCATGCAAATCTGCATAATTCTGCTTCCTGGAGGGCAAGCAAAGAGGGTGGCATTGATTTACCTGCTTCATGATTATATTTCCATATAAGTTAGATATATACGAAGCAGATAAATCGCTGTGGCTATCCACACTCGCTTCGCTAATGCTCCAGGAAGCACGAAGAAACAGATTTGCATTAATTCACTTTTTCTGCTAGCTTTTTGTGGGTGCATTTTAACAGTTTTGACTCCCAACATTTGTCATAATGTTAAGGTTCTCTTTTAAATTAAAAAAAAAAAAAAAACATATTTACTCCAAACTTCCTTGATCTTCATAGCCCTAGATATTTCTCTATTTATTAGTAGGCTTATGTACTGTGAATGTAAAATGCACATGCAAGGAAATTTTTTCAGCACAATTAATGAAGGTGATACATACTGTTTTCCAAGTTTTATTTTACATTAATTTTTCAGACCAGTTTTTATTCATAATTATCCTCCTGCTCAACTAGGATTACCCAAAACAATATTCAACTATTTACCATTTCAGCTGGTATGTCGGCAACAGTAACTAAGTCAGCTCCTGTCTACACAATAGTTTGCCATTTCATTTTAAGGAGAAACCAAATAAAACTGTACACAAAACAAGGGGAATAACTCAGAACAAGACTACAACAGACCGTGAAACTGAATGAAGTTTGGTCTATTTCAATGTACTTTGATACATTTGTACAATGCAATATGCATTCTGTATATTGCTGATTTATCAGTGGTAATTACTATAATAGTAGTTACAATTAATAAAAATAACATGTTATAGGCCTAAACAAAACGCAAGCAATTTTTTAACATTATTAGGTAATGTCCAATCTCACATTAATATAAACTTGCAAAAAAACTTACCACTTTAGTGTCATAGTCTTCCGGTTTTCCACGTGATGAAAGTGTTTCAACAGACGATGCATTCTGTAAAAATACAGTATGAGCCTAAAGACATAGGCTAACATTAAAGTTAACAATAAACAATTTACAGAATTCAACATAACAGATTCAATATACACTAATTTCTGCAACGAAAACTAACACCCATAACCTCAAAGCATCTTTAAACTGTACCATAATGCAAGAGTTTCAAAATAAAACCAACTATTAAAAACAATTTAAATATTAAATGTGAAGCGCTTTGTCTATTTGCAGCAAAACTTACCGAATTTTCGCCAGTATCTCCGGTATCCATGCTATCTTCGGGTCGAGACATGATTAGACTTCAGTATTAGATAATGCCTATTACAAATCCTAATTTATACGACATACATCGAAATACATAACTTGTGGAGTTCTTAAATTAGTACCACGTTCTAATAAAAACTAATTCATTTTATATAAAACAATATTTCAAAGAGAAAGCTAAAGCATTCGCCTGATGCCACAGCTACATTTAACGCGGGACTAGCAGATAATACCAACCATCACGCATTTTCACATTGCGTGTGCTTATATCATACTGAAAGCAATTTGATGAAAAAAAACCTTTTGCTAAACTGCAAGCCATGATTCTCTTAAACTAAACTATTAAGAATATATCTGTGCTTAAATTCCTCCACAGTGTATTTCGCACAATTTCAGTCCATCACAAAATGGTTTGTCTTCCTGCTACGGCTGTCAACACTGTCAGACACATGTCTGTTTGTGGAATCATTGATCAAACAAAATATAACTGATGTTTTGTTTTTTAACGTAGTTGTTAATGGTTGATACTGCTGAAGTGAAATCTGCAAGAATTATAAATCTTGCTCTGGATGAGCTGGTTTTATCCTTGTGACGCTGTTTTTGCAAGGCTTTCTTTCTATTTTAGGTTTGTTATGTTAATCTGTCATAATTTAAATTTATTACGTAATTTTTTTAAGCGGCTCTTGCATCTGCGAGCGAGATGCTTTTGCGGCTTCTCCAAAGCAAAAAAGTAACGCACTTATTAATAAATAGGCATCATTTTTTTTTACAGCGGAATGAAAGTACCATGGAACACTGTCCACAAGTAGTATTATTCTGTTTTGAATATACCATTAAGTATATGGGTATAGTATAAATTTAAATTATATACGTATTATACAAAATATTAAAATTAATCATATTTTATCAATAAAATAAATAATATAAATAAATAAAATAACTGACTGCTTCATGGACTTTGAGAAGGCATTTGATAAGGTACCCCATGGGATATTGATGAGGAAAGTGGAGGCGCTGATACCAGACAGAAAGGTAGGGGGCGAAGGCAGAGGGCGATGGTGGGGGAGGCAATATCGGAGGAAGAGGAGGTTACGTCAGGGGAACCACAGGGAAGCGTGCTGGGTCCTTTGTTATTTACCATAATGGTAAAGGACATGGGTTTGGGGATTAGGGGAAAGATAAGATTGTTTGCAGACGTTTGTGTTGTGTATACTGAAGTGGCGGATGGGGGGGGGGGGGGGGCGAATTTGCAAGCATACATTGATAAGATATGGTTGTGAACCAGGAAAAATAAAATGAAGATAAATGTAAGAAAAACTAAGGTAGTGAGGTTCATAAGGAAAAAGATGATAAGCAGGGACATGTACAGATGGGAGGGACAAGAGATAGAAGAAGCAGCAGAATATAAGTATCTAGGGATTGTACTGCAGGGAGACCTTGGATAGAAAAAACATGTAGAGAGGGTGGTATCAAAGGGAAGAAGGGCTCTGGGTATGCTGGGAAGGGTGCCGAATGGAGTCAGCTGTGAGGTGAAGGAAGGCGTATGGCACAATGGTACAGCCAATGTTAGAATATGCTGCAGCAGTATGGGACCCCTTATGTGGAGGTGGAGGTGTGAGAACTGGAAAAGGTTCAGAGAAGGGCAGCAAGATGGGTGAAGGGTAGGTGGAGAAGGCAGGGGCAGGATGATGAAGAAGAAGGAAACTATAGGCCATCAGTGATGATGAAAGAAATGGGGTGGAGCTCATTGAGGGACAGGAGGAAAGTTGGACGGCTAGTCAGGATGTACAGGGTGGTGAATGAAGAGTGAGGATGGGGAGGGTTAGACTACAAGCTAAGTAAGGGGGAGTTTAGAGGAAGAGGAAACAACAGCGAGAAGCTTCAGAGGGTGTGGAGGAGAAAGGAGCGGGGTAGGCAGTCCATGCTTGTGAGGTCTATGAGGGAGTGGAATGTGTTGAGGGAGGAATTGGTATCTATGAGAGGGGTTGGTAAGTTCAGGAAGGGAGTGGAAAAGCAGTTGGTTGGGTGAAGGAGAGGTGAGAGAGCTCGCCACCGGGCAAGTGTATGTGTGTAATTGCTTCTCAGAATAGACAACACAAAATGCCTGTCTTGAAATCCACCGTAGGAACTTGAACAGTTCTGTATACAGTTTGATTAGTGTAATTATTTGGGAGTTTGTGATATTTCAACACATTTGTTTACTGCAGTCTTGTGTTCTTTTCGCAGTCACAGTATCACTTGTTTACTGATGTGCCCCTTGGAACTGCACAGTACATCAACATGCCATATTCATTAGTTAATATAACTCACCTGGGCCCACACTTAGTACAGGAGACTGCATATTTAATGTACAGCAGGTGCTGTTCATTTTTCACTCTGGTATCGTACAGCCACAATTTCTATGGCAGTACAATATACAACTATCATCCGCAATTGGGCTACCGTCCAGTGGTGAGCTCGTTCACCTGTCCCCAACCAAACTTCCCTTCCACACCCTTCTCAAACTTTGCAACCCTTCAAGCAGATACCAGTTCCTCCCACAGCACATTCCACTCCCTCGCAGACCTCACAAGCATGGACTGCCTATCCTGCTCTATTCTCCTCCATACCCTGTGAATCTTCTCGCTGTTGTTTCCTCTCCCTCTAAATGACCCCTTAGCTGACAGCGCAACCTTACCCACCCTCTCCCTCCATTCACCATTCTGTACATTATAGCCAGTCTTTCAACTCTTCTCCTGCCCTTAAATAAGCTCCACCCCATTTCTTTCATCATCACTGATGGCCTATAGTTCCCTTTGTCCTCACCATCTTGCCCCTGCCTTTTCCAATTACCCTTCACCCATCTTGATGCAACTCTCTGTACTGTCTGCAGCTCCCACACCTCCACTTCTACGTAAATGGTCTCGTACTGCTGCTTTTGTTTCGACTTTGCACATGGATTTCTCTAATGATGCAATGAACATTCCAAATGATATTCTCTTTGCTGAAGAATTAAGAAAAAGGATGCTACTTGGAGGATTGCCGTTTCACGAATACTGCTCGTAGTGTCCTGCCTCTCCCAAAATTCTCGGAGGCACTGATAGGTTCAGGGCTAGTCTGGGAGAAAGTAAACAAAACTACGTTTATAAATTCCTTATCCAGCTCTTTGACACAGTCCTGGCACGTGCCAGAATTTGTGAACACGCACGGTTCGAGACTTGTGTAAATTGGTTTGGAGTGCTATTGCTTGGCCAGACAAGTGTCCAGCCTTGAACAAGCCCTGATGTGTTTGGCTGGACCAGTCAATTTTCTGGAGCTAGTGGCGAGTGTAAAAAAGTTCAGAAAAATGCCCAAAACTAAAAAAAATATTGGCTATAAAATGTTTTCTTATAATTTAGTAATAATTGTGAAAGGTGGTTTTCAGCCGCTTTGTGTATAACCAGGTGTTGTGAAATTCCTACATACCTAACTACTATTTTGCAGAATAAAATTGATTTATCAGACCAAGTTCTTGACCATCACACAGATGGTAGGCTGCTTAACATACTGAAACAATTTAGCATTTCTTTTTAATTTAGTTTACTGGATCCGGCAAATGTTTCACAGTTGTGTGGTTTCTTTTTTCTTGCAGGGTACTGCTGTTTTGAGATATTGTTTGAGCTGACGTACTTACTTGAATTATGGTAAGTTTATTGCATTTTTTCTTGTAATAAGTGTGTGTGCATATATATATATATATATATATATATATATATATATATATATATATATGTGTGTGTGTGTGCGTGTGCGTGCATGCGTGTGTGTGTGTGTAAATTTTAACAACTTAATTAACACTAATAATGAGTACTGAAAAATGTGCACCAGGGTAGAGGTAAAAAATTATGAATGATGAGGGAGAGGGACTTGTAATAGTCAACCTACTCACCTCCCTCTCGGTTTCGATCCCCAGAGAGTGGAGAGATTTGGGCGTGGCTTGTAATGAAGTCTTGTGAGCCAATGAGGGCAAAATTATGTGAGAATGGAGTAGGTTTGCGCCTGAATGCATGGGGGGGGGGGGGGGGGAGTAGATCCCAGAGAAAACCCACTGACCAGCAGTATCATCCGGCACGATTCCCGCTTGCGAAAATGCGGGAGTGACACAGGCGGGGATTGAACCCGGTTTGCCTTGGTGGGAAGCAAGCAGTCGAACCGCTCAGCCACCACGGCCTCTCTCCAGTGAGGTCAACCTGATTTTTGCATATGTGGGAAACACTGCAGAAGGTGTTGTTGGCTGACAGGTGCTCTGGGCATTCATGTTTCCCCTGTTCGTGCATTTTGCTGCTGCTCCATCTTCACTTCATTTCGGCCTTACTGGCTCTCAAAGACACTACCAAAAACTCTCAACTAGTTTTTTGTGATGTGCCCTCAAAGTGGGGCCTTTAATAGGTGCTGATCAGTCGTGCTGGGTGATTCTGATTGTGACCCTAAGATAATGTGGTGATTTAATGTATTAATGGGTTAAATGAAGAGTACTTTGAGAAAGCCCTTTGGCCAGTGACAGTTTCCACTGCATTTTAGTTTGATCCTGGTGGGAATTGAACCTGGATTGCAGGTGGTTGCCCTATAAACATGGCTTGTGTGGCTGCATAATTTGAGGACAGGGAATGGGGAGGAATGGTAATTCACTATGTAACGTTACATGTATTACATAAAACAGACACGTGTAAGGGCGTCCAAATAATTATGTTATGTAACTTATACGAGTTTTAACAAGGAAAAAATTTGAATATATCAATATTCTGATGAACACACATGTAGTGGCATGCCAAATAATTATGTACTATATTTTATCTATATTTCTATACTAATATTATAAAGAGATAAAGTGAGTTTTTGTTTATTTGTTTATATGTCTCAGGTAATCTCGGAAACTATACGGCGGATTCTTATAATTCTTTCACTATTAGTCCCTAAAAGCATTGCAGCGGTACCTAATTGATTCAGTTCATTCGTAAATAACAAGCCGTAAACCCTCTTGAATAACATGTCATCTTTTCAGTTTTATTTTGTTTTATTACTTTATTTTATTCTGTATTCTCTCATCATTCTTTGTGTGGCAGGAGAATGTACATTTGAAAACATACATGTGTCATGTTTTGTTGACCAGAACAAATAATCTATCATTCTTTTAACACTTTTTTCCACAGAAGCCCTCGACTGGTTCTGTATTTGCAGTCTGTTACCACACAGTATCATGTATTTATTTCTTGGTTTGTTACGCATCTTGTGAGCATGTTAAACCACTATCATTCGATATGATTTGCCCACCAGTCGACATCATCTTTCCGGAAGCCTCCCTCGAGCAGTACTGGTGCTCGCAAGAAGACGACGATACCAAAGTTTGAGTTGACAGAAGAGCAGAAATCTGACATTAAGGACGCCTTCAACCTCTTTGATACAGAGGGCACGGGGAAAATTGAAACAAAGGAACTGAAGGTATTGCTTTTTATAAACATTGTGTCATTTGTGAACTAGGTAGTTTGATAGTGCACTCATACTTGATAATGTCTGTATGCTTTTCCAGTGCATCAGCAATAAATGTTATATGTGTGGTTCTGTTACTAGGTAATAAGAAAGCAGTCCCCACTTATGAGTGAACAAGACTTGGGTGTTATGGGATGTAGATAAAACATAAAATCGTTGTAAAATCTTTTGTGACAAGGAAAATCACAGGCTTTTAATAAACTGCTTTGAATTATTATTATTTTTATTTTTTATTTTTCTACGATGCATTATTCCAGATCCCTTATACAGACAGTTTGTACTAGTATAGCACGTGCACGCGTTCCATTCATAGGTGCAACATTTTTCAGAAATTAAAGTTGTTTGCTATGAGATCTGCCGTATAAAAGTAGCGTGCATTCCATGACCTAGAAATCTGCAAAATACTGACTGTTGAAGAAGCTGTCTGTAAACCTTTGTGCACAGTTCTGCATTTTAGAGTACCTGCACTGCAATTTAAATATATTGCTACTATTCAAATCAACCTCTGCAAAATTCGCTCTCAATAACTACATATGTGCTACTGGCAGGCAGTCTCCCAATTAAAAATGGTATTGAAGTAAGAATAATAGTTCTAAAGTTTGGTGTTATATTTTGAGTGTAAGTTTATGGCTACTGAAGTGAGTCTTTTTATTTAACACATAAGAGTACAAATCTAAATATTTACACATTCAATTTAATAAAAAATCCCACATATACACTAGTGAGATAGTCCGTGGCAATGTTAATGTCCCGTACATCGGGAGGATATGAAACGAGAAGATAAGTAGATCTTAAGTAGTGCTTTGAAAATTGCTCGGTTAACCGTCAACAGCCTATATGACGGATGACACTTCTGTTTTCCAATTTGCACGTTTCCTTAGTTGAACGGGTACACATGTGGAGCGGAGAGGTGTGGACAGCTCTTACCATCGGGGTCTTGAGAGCCAGCGACAATGAAGCGAGATGAGTATGGAGCTGTGCCAGGATGTAAGGGCAGGGGAAATCCCTGAGAAAACCCGCCGACAAGTTGCAACGTCTGGTATGATTCCCACGTGTGGAAATTCAGGAGTAGCCCCCGCCAACAATCAAACCCAGTTCGCCTTGGTGGCAGGCTAGTAGATAGTCGGACTATTACAACACCGCTGCCTCACTAGTAAACATGTATGCCTCCACGATGGCAAACGTTTTCCCCCTGACATACACCATCCTTTCTTCTTGACCATTTTTACTTGATTGGAGAGGAGTCTTGTTGTGCAAGAAAATAAATATGTGTGACCATCTGGGCGGGTACGACTGACTTTAAAACACAACACAGTTTCTAGTTGTGTCACAGTACAATTAAATATTACAACTTAAATGTCATGTTGCATTTTTTCTTTTATTTTATTCACATTTTTTATAACTGGGTTACTTTCATCTAAGGTACCCAATGTTGCAGCAAAAAAAAAAAAAATGTACATGCAAAAGATGGAAAACTTGACAGTTTTAGGAACTGAATAGTTGCTTCATATTTTACACATCATGTTTCTTTAAATGGAAAATTAATTGTGTTTTAAATTGCTAAATTAGTTTTTTACATATAGACAGTGGACATTTAGGTATTTCTCGGTGTACTGAATGATTTTTTTTCTTATCAAATGTAAACTAAAAATGTGCTGTGGACTTTCATGAAATTGAAACAAAAAAATAAAAATAGTTTCATGAGTTTAGTTTGGAAGTTAACAAATTACATAACATTTTAGCAAGTTATTCATTATGACAATTTTGTTACAAATTCAAACAAGCAGGACATTGAATGTGTAGTATTCACTAAAGAGGTTCTTGCCTACATTTAAATTTACATTTTACGCAGTTATTTAAATATACATTTTACACAGTTATTTAAGTTATAAAATAAGGAAATCAAAACGATTTACTGAGAGAAATTTTCTTTGTTGGTGCACTAAATGAACATTCATTAAATGTATGAATGTTCACTGAAATTAAGGATTTTCGTTTCATTATGACTTTCAGCAACCAAATTTCTTACCACCAAAATGAAAATGGAAATTGTAATTTTTTATTTTTGTTTTGGTATACGGATATTTGCACATTTGGTCATATGTTGTGTGTGGTAGCGAGCGTGTATGACTTTCAAATGGAGTGGTTAACCATCCCTGTTTATGCACAAAATCTGTGCAGTTCCTTAATACAAACCTTTCCAATTCCTCAGTCATTGGATTAAGTTCATCTTTAATCTGAGAAAATACGAGAATAGTAATGATTATTGCTGTTTATTTGTGGTTTCTTCACACTTTGGGAATGAAAGCTTTGAAAAAATTAACCCATTTAGGGTGTGTTTGGTTTCCTAAATATGTAATTTATCATAAGCATATAGTATGTAATACTTCAGTTAGCAAAAAATTATCTTATTTTTGGTTAAATTTATGTTTTATTTATATCCTATTTATAAATTTTAATGTTTCATTTATAATTAATATAAATAAAAAGAGGTAGAAATAGGTGTGTTAGTAATGCGTGGATGGTATCATTCTAATCTTTTCTATAAAAGCATGTCAAATATAGTGTTGCATTATTGGTTTGACTGTAGGGTTTCTTTTTATTGGTATGAAATATGAAGCTGGGCCATTGGAGTCCTGTCAACTGCTTCCAACTGATGCTCACATGTGCCTAGTGGTCCAGAAAACTGGAAGAAGGCTCTTGCCCTCACCTCCTCCCACCCCTCTTCTTACACCTTTTTTTTTCTGCTTCTCCGGATTGCCTGCTTTCAGAGGCTTTAGTTTGAAACTGATTGTATGTATGTATACAATTTTTCTGTATTTGTAGATAAAAAACAGAAAGGTTCAATGCAGTATAAATTGTAAATATTGTTAAAAAAAATTTTATTACAAATGTTAGGATTTAATTCAATAAAGAAATGTTTATTATGAACGAAAACTCCAGGTGTGAATGGGGAAAAAAAAAAACACTCTCCGTGACTGGGATACTTCAATTGCACCCAGAGATGAGGTGAGGCAACTCTCCCACTGCAGTTTTGCATGGTGAGAAATGTTTTATTGCTCTAGTGGAGCACTTGCAGGGGAGATGTGGTGAACTGCTAATCAGGGGTCAGGTCCACGGATTCCGGATTGGATGAAGACTTGCCACTAAAGCTGCATCTACATGTAGTCACATTATTGTACAATACTTGTATTAACATAGGAAACTTGTTGTCTAGACTGTTCATGGTAAAATGAGCACTTTAGAAAGCCCTGCTTAAGATCTACCTGTATACACACTGTGTGTTCTTCCGCCTTATGTAAAATTAGCATTGCCATGAGCCTCGTCACTATGTTCATGTGTCGGTCAAGTGATAGAAAAGTAAATATTTTACAAATCTGTTTATTTTTATTTACACTTTGATGGATTTAAAAAAAAAAAACAGAAAACCAAATAAATAATTTAAGTTAACACAAATGGTTGCCTAACACTTTATTCAACGTTAAGATACCGAACTACTTTCCTTCCATTGTTACCAACTTTACTGGGCGCATGTCACCCAGTGCGTCCGTTAAAGTATATACACTTAGGAGCAGTGACTTTTTTTCTAAGTTTGATGTCAAAAGTGCTCACTTTATCGTGAACAGCCTTCAGTAATATGGTATACAGCAGGCTTGGATTTGTATGACGAGTGCAGAAGTTGTGGGCTGTGACTAAAGAGGTAATAAACCAGACAGACATTAAATTCAATAAACATAAATTTTTCGAATGAGTTTCATTGTTTGCAGATGGTTAGGTAGAGGACTGAACAAAAAATTATGTTTCCGATTATTGAAAATTTCGTACATTACTTTTGATGAACTCTTTGAGGTAATAAAATACAAGTGTTATTAAACTGAGCGTAACCCTTGCAGGGATGCAAATACAGGATAGCCACTGAAGGAAGGGACCATCACAAATTAAATAAAATCTCACATTTTCTAGTTTCTAGTAGTAATAAAATTTATGCTTGTTGGATGCTATTTTATTTCTCAATCTCTGCAAGACATGGGTTATAATTGGTCAGAATAGGTAATTTCTTGGCATGAAAAACAGTATGGGACATCCTTAATAATACTGTGCATATTTTTATAGGTGGCGATGCGTGCTCTAGGCTTTGAGCCTAAGAAAGAAGAGATTAAATGCTTGATTGCGGAAATTGACAAAAACAACACTGGTATGTTCCTGCAATCTGACTTTTTAAGTGTGGTTAAGTTTCGTGTGTTAAAATGACTTTTGCATAGCAGGGACTAAAATATTTGCAACTATTTGAAGTAAGCTTCTTGTAAAATCTGCAGCCAAATTGTTGCATCGACATTGTTTTTCTGTTCACAGCATTTTATTTATAACATTTCTTGTCTGTATTATGTTTATAAATGTAATTTTCCTTGACGCTTGATTTGGAATCATTTTCTTTTGGTTGGCAATTGAGTAGTAGGGTGAGTGAAGAGATTTGGGTGGCTCTTAACAATGAGGTCCTGAGAGCTGATGAGGATGATTGAGGTGAGTATGGAGCAGTGCCGGAATTAAAGGGCTGAGAAAACTGCAGATCCCAGAGAAAACCCGTTGACCAGCGGCATTGTCCGGCGAGATTCCCACATGCGAAAATCTGGGAGTGACCCAGCCAGGGATTGAACCCGGTTCGCATTGGTGGGAGGCTGGTGAATGGGTTTTTATGTATAAATATAAACACCGTTGATAATACTAGTCTGCTAGTCTGGCATGTATATACAACCACAGTCAATAAGCTTGCGGCATTGTCCGGCGAGATTCCCACATGCGAAAATCTGGGAGTGACCCAGCCAGGGATTGAACCCGGTTCGCATTGGTGGGAGGCCGGTGAATGGGTTTTTATATATAAATATAAACACCGTTGATAATACTAGTCTGCTAGTCTGGCATGTATATACAACCACAGTCAATAAGCTTGCGGCATTGTCCGGCGAGATTCCCACATGCGAAAATCTGGGAGTGACCCCCAGCAAGGGATTGAACCCGGATGTGCAGTGTATAAACTATAGACGTGCTGCTTCCAGGGGCACAGATCAAAACACTATAATAAACACATTAGGGTGAGTTTACTCTTTGGTAAGCGGGTCAATTGGGTCGTGACCCGGTTCGCTGATCTGTTGCTGCATGAACGTGTAGAGTGAGCTATGCACAGAACGCAACAGCTGAGCGTGGTTGGTGCAGTAACAGAGCAACAGTGGGCTGCATCCCGAGCTGGACATTGAGGGTGACGTAAGTAGAAAAGTTAAATTTCAGGAAGGCAGAAAAGTTTGTACCACTACAGTGAAAAGTCACTTGCAGGAACTAGAAAATGAAGTGTAACAATTTAAAAGTTTCAAAGCTACGCAGTAGATTTCTATGACACCTGTATTTAATATATTCAGCAGTGGTGCACACAATTTCTCGTGCCTCTTCAGACAATGGACTGGATCGCCTTAAAAGGAAAGGAGTCAATGATGTGGAAGAACATTCAAGAAAGCTACATATTCATGAAGACAGTTTCACCAGATTTTACTTTGAATGGAGAGAATTTGTTTGATGAGTTTGCATGTCTGAAAAAATGTAGTGAAAGCAAATTTATAGTGTGGAGTGAACTGAAGACACAAAATGTAGTGAACTGAAGACACAAAATGTCTGACAGTTGGTGTGAAATATTTACTCATTTTACAAAGCATCATATAGATACTAAGAACTCTAAATGGCTGGTAAGTTTTTGTTTGGTGCTGCCAAGGTCCAATGCAGCTGTTGTATTTTTTCATTAGTAAATTCGCTGTGGACAGATGAGAAAAACAGGCTTTAAATTGAGACAGTGGAAGCTTTATTCATGTGAAGACCTGTTAAAGGATTGATTTTGTGCTGAATTCCATGCCAAAATTTAAAAAGAAAATAACTACTAGAGGTTCATAAATCTGATAAATACTCTGATCAATCATCAATCTTAAATATAAACTTTACTTATGGATATTATTTTTATAACGTCCCTTTTTTCTGAATGTCCCAGATTTTTAAAGAAAAAAATTTGGCAGTTCCAATTTTTTTTTTTAATTATTATGGAAACCCTACCCTACTTCTATTTACGTTATTTCAATGTTTCTGAAGTAGTAACATGTCTGTTAGCTTTGAAATTCAATAGGCATCAATTGCATGTACCAAATGTGTCTCTGTGCTTCCATGATTTATGTCCACCTATTATGTTGTCTTGCGTTTCCTGCACACTAAACACTGTCATGATCACATTTGAAAAAACGTCATAATGTTGGTGCAGGCGTGCTGTCATTTGATGATTTCCTCTCTCTCATGGCTGACAAGATGGTTGACAAGGACTCGAAAGAAGAGATCATGAAAGCATTTAGATTGTTTGATGATGATGAGACAGGAAAGATATCATTCAAAAATTTAAAGAGGGTTGCTAAAGAGTTGGGAGAAAACCTCACTGACGAAGAGCTGCAGGTAAGTTTTGTAGACTCATCCATCTTGTTTATTTATTACCATTTTAGTTTATTGTTATGTCTGATACACAAGTGTACATGCAAAATGTTGAAATTTATGCAGTTTTACTTTTTTCTGCAAATTTAAGTTGTGAAGTGAAAGTGTAATGTCCAGCATTTTGTGAGTAAAACTGAAATACGGTAACTAAATGTGAGCATGTTGTATTTTTCGTCTACAAGAAATTCACATTGCACCACCAGAATTGCTGGGTTCTCCCATCAGTGAAGAGATTTGCCTCCTTTTGGATTCTTTGGTCCTGGCTGTAGAGATTCTGGCTGAGGCCTAGTAGGTGTAACAGGAGCATGTTAAATTCCTTCCAGGTGGTGATAAATTTGTCATGTTGTTTCCACCATCCCAAGAGGTATCATTGTTAGCATAAGTGACAGAAATTCTGAAGCCCAGTACATTAGGAATTTTCGGACACCTCTCCACTTTTATCTCCCACCTAGGAGCTGCAGTGGTGCAGTGGTTAGAGCACTTGCCTCCTACCAAGGCATTCAGGGTTCTATTTCCGGTAAGGACATAGAGCTAGAGATGGATATGTAGCTAGAGAGATAGAGATGGACATGTAGCTAGAGAAATAAAGTTGGTCACATAGATAGAGTATTCACCACTTCCCATACATCAGGCATAAACAAAACCACAAAAACTTCAATAAAATCAATAATTCATAATACAACCAGCGCAGATGCTCTCAGAACAATATTGGCTTAACTCTTAACTGTTTGAAATCCCTGCCACCAGGCTGCAGCATTCTCCAGCAGAGTAAAAGCTGATGGCCACTTTACCCTGCTCTCCTCTAAGCAGTTAAGAGTTTATTCTAAGCACCCTGAGGGTTGCAAACGAGCACACATCTGAGCATATACAGATCAACATGTGCTTAGGCATGTGGAAATGTGAGAATAATAAATAAATCTCAAATACCACAGTTTTAAACAAAAAAATTTGGCATTTGTGCCTGTGCACGCCCAACACATCCTGTGCAAATGTCTATGCGTAGGTAGGTTTGAGGGAAGCTACTGGGATTTGGACTTACACAGCATTATAACAAGTGATAGTAGCTGGCTGTTATGGCTTCCAATGGTCATTGATAGCAGGTGGACACATCTAAGCATCAAACAGCTATGTGCTTGGCATCGGAAAATGTCTGGTATAAGTGACTGAGGATGGTGTTCATATGTTAACTGAGTAACATTGTGGGATTTTTACAAACATTAATATTGCACACTTACACCCGTTCTTTCTCTTTTACGTATAAAATATAAGCAAACTGAATTCAGTTGCCAGTAATCTATACATTACATTTTTATAATACATTAAGAGAGGGTGCTACTTTACCTATGTTGCTGCTGCTAGCTCTAGTCCTAAGTACACCACACAGTTTTTACTTCAAAATACATGTGATTAAAATGTTTTGAGTTGATGTTTGGATGTGAAAGTGTTTATTTCCCGCTACTAGCTCTCAGTCGGACATCTGCAATTTGTTGCTGAGCCTCTGGGAATGAGGGATGTGGATTTCATCCCTCTGTATGGTAGTGGCTAGGCGATTGTATCTTGAAGGTGCCTATTCGCTACATAGGCAACTACTGTCATTGGTACTGGTGTTTGGCTTCGGAATCCTTATGTGGTTATACCTGTTGGGTGATAATAAGCATGGGTTTGAATCAGTGGCATAGTTAAAGTTTAATTTGCAAACTCTCAGTGCGGCAGATCCTTGTCCAAATAGTAAAGCAGGTTTCTGAGGTCGCCTCTTTCCCGCCCCACAAAAAAAAAAAAAAAGTAAAAATTTAGGGTTAAAAAGTTATTTGTTTTAGCTTTTTTACATATACGTGCTTGTAGCTTTAACAGTGCCTAGTGTATTGTTGCATTGTTTACAGGTTACTTTTGCAGGACCTTCTTCTGACATCATTTCTATCAGCAAATATACGTACCCAATACAACAGATTGTTGAAAGGTGTTGCTGCATGCCTTTCTTATTCTCGGACACAAGGAAAGATGATGCATGCATCATTTTATTCCCATATTCTAGTTTTGTGAAGAGGGTGGTAATATGGAACCCCACTTTGTTTTTTAGTAAAATAGCCTTAGCCATCTGCTTAAATTTAACGTATCTAGTGTAGTTAGGTTCCAAAATCTATTGTCTGTTGATCCCTAGTTTAAATCTATGATGAGACAATTAAAACATATACATACTTAATTTTTTCTGCAAATGCTCGTATCTGTCATCCTACCAAAGGTGCTGGTAATATGGAACTCTACATTTTAAGCCAGTAAATCACAAACAGAAATAATCATGCACGGTACATATAAAGTTTTAATATAGACAACATTATTTTAAAAATACAAAATTATCTTTGTTCAACAGTTGCTTCTGAAATATTACGCTATTTTTAATGGAAAGTTCTTTCTCAACATTCCAAGAGAAAATTGTAAGCCTAAATTCACCTATAAAAGAGACAGAAACAATGTTCACTATATTTCGACTACTATGAATTCATCTAACGACAATCATCTCACACATATTCATAGTTTATCTGCTCCGGAACAATCATTGTGAGCCCTCATACTGCACATTAGACACTGGGCCCACAATTCTCTTTCTTTGTCATCCGAAAACTTCCCCTGACAGAACAAGCATGAAGAATCTTCCTTGTTAGGATCTGGCTCACCAATGGTAGGTTCAATTGCAGACGCAGAAGAGTGTTCTGACTTCCGATGGTAGGTCTACAGATGAATCACTGTCTGAATTGCCACTTTCAGAGTACTTTCAAGTTTCAGAGACTTTTTGCCTTTGAAATGAAGGTTCAACGGCTATACCCGCACCCATTACCCCACCTATGTCCACAACCAAAGGTTGAAGGAAGTTGTTCTTCAGATGAGTTTCTTTCATTGGAGTTGGGTGGATGACCTCCACAGCCTCGAGTTGATAAAGTCTTCTTTTCCTTAGTTAATTGAATTGAAGTCTTCAACTCTGCTTTGAATGGAGATCCAGTCACAATTGTTGCGGCAAATGCTTGTCTTCCTCGTGTGGACGTTTTCTTATTTGGTAAAATGGGGTGGGTATCTTTAGGGCAAACTGCACTGGGGTTTCACAAATTAATGGACAGGGGATGGACTAGGCTTTGTGGGAGAGGTGAAAGAACTGCCAGAGAAATCATGATTTGGATACTCGGGTGTTGGTGTGCATGCATATTGAGCATTAGTTATAGAACCTGGCACCAATGGATGAAGCTCTTGTTCAGTTTCATCCTGAGCAGCATGAAAGTCTGCATCTGTAGACACACTGCAATTTAAGGGCCACAGTTAATTAACCCTGAACCCATTCACAGCAATAGAGCCAGTTGTGCATTCGAGGTACACGTTTTCGAAAATCTCTGCAATATTGTAGGGTCCAAGATGGTGTTCTTGGTGAAGAATACATTGCCAAATGTGCTCACTGAAGTGGGTTTCGATAGAGCCCATTAAATGTGCTGTCCGATGGCTGGTGTTTGTGTCCCATGTGAGATGGCAGTGAAATAATGCAAACATGGTTCGTTCTTGCCAAATTGATGACTTTGACATTACAAGTATGGGAGTAGTGTCCACCGAGTATCAGTAGAACTGGTGATGTGTCTGTTGGTGCAGTCTTTTCAATGAAATGCTATAACCGTTCAGTAAAAAGGTGGGCCTGTACCTACCCTGAAGGATGAGCCCTCCCAATGGAACCAGTTGGAGACCCTCTCATCAGTGTTTCTGTCATGTTGGTCCTTGGCAATATCAGGATTGGTGGGACATATGAACCCCCTGCACTAATCGAGCAGATCACAGTGACCAGAGACCCGCACTCTGCAGCAGTTAGAACAACTGCTTGATGTTTTCCCTTCAATCCAACAACCATAGGGATTTTGCTGTATACTATGCTCAAACCCATTTCGTCAACATTCCACTCTCTGTCAGGTGGATAGTTGTGCTGTGTGTGGCTCCTTCTAACATATAAAACTTGCACATCTTCTCATGGTTGAAGCCTACGGTTCGTGCATACTATAGATTAACCAAAGTTCGAAACTTCAAGCCGAGTCAAGCGAGTAGCTTTAACTTGGCTTATCTCGGTATCTGAGTTTAATTCAACAGGACGAAACTCAAATGAAAATCCCGTAAAATTTGAATTACAAATGCCACTACAATTCTCAACTGACTTTGGCGGTGCTCCACTAGGTACTGACAGCGCTGACCAGTAGTGTACCGAAAGGAATGCACTCAGTAAAAATTTGCACTGAGTAGTGGAACCAAGTGGAATACTCGTCAACAGAGTTTTCAGTAGTAATGGTGCGTCTGCTATGCCTGGTGAAGCAGTGGTAGGCCTAAACATGTCAACAGGGATGGATTTTTTTTTTCTATTCATCTTTGACTGCTTCAGACTCATTAATTGATGATGAGATCGAAGAATGTGAAAATATACTTTCCACCTGCATCTTCTGCTGATAACAGCTTGATCGCCGCCATGTTGCGTTGTCTGCTTTCACTGAGACTGCCTGACCTCCGTACGTCAGTAGCTTCAACCCGGAGTATAGCCTCCAACCCAGATGCCACAACACCGTTCGTCAGTTAGGTACTGATCAGAAGAATCAGTATGTAAAGGAACACTCGTCAGAAATCTCAGCTGCTGTCATACCAAGTGGAACACTGCCTTTAGATAGCACTAGAATATGCATGTACGAACATTTGAAATGTCAGTCAACAGAACAAGTTGCCATATTTTCTATATTTTCAAGATATACATGACACCAACATAACAGGAGCTGCAGAGTTTTTTGTGCTATTTTACGGAAATCATTCACAACAGCTTCCAGGTTGTGATATTATTCATGCTCTTCGGATACGTTTGGTAAAGGACAGAAAAAAAAGGGGGGAGGAGGGAAATGTCGTTGAAGTTAGGCTTTTTTTAAATATAATGTTATCATCAAAGTTAGTTTTTTATTTATTAAAATTACATTCACTTCAGCAACTGCAATGACCTGTTGGGCACATTGTTGGATCATTACTCCATGGTTTTGGACTGTAAAAATGCCATGTCTTGAGCTCAGAACAAACTAGAAAAAAATATTGGGATTATGTCGGATTGTATTTAACAACAAAGCAACCAGCAAACATATATAACCAAAACATCAAATATTAGACGTATCACAGGTTTTCAGCATTAACCTGTAATTCACATCAGGTGAACATTCCCGAACATTATTGCACAGTGAAAGATTCAGTGTGTTTATACAGCACCTGAAACCAGAGTTTCAGTAACCTGGGTTTTGGAAAACAGAGTTTGTGTACTGTATAAATGCAGCCAAAGTGAGGTTTCGCTGTATCTCGAAACCGAGGTTTTTAATTTAAGCTTTGTATCGAACCTTATGTTTCGTGCACGGTATAAACAACGAAAATTCTGTATTGTTTGTAAATAATATGAAATGTACAACTAGGGATATGTTGAAGTGTTATAAAAGATATTTAATTGGTTAAAAATGATGTGTGTAAATGCAGAGATTATATAATTTTTCTCTAGGTACGAAAATAACTAGTACACAATAAATATGTTGTATCTTTAAAAAAAAAATTATGAAATACCATTTTTTAATTAATTATGTTTTATCAAGCAAAGTGTGCAACTTTAAATAACCATTTCCTCATATTTATGATTTTCTGTCAAATTTATTTCCTTTTCTTATCACCATTACGAAAAGGATTAATTTTGTTTCATTGTTGTGATACTATTGGTTTCCGGCATAAAACAACACACGAAACACAAGTTTCCAAAATGGAGATTTGTATGACCGTATAAACATTTCACTGAAACCTTAGTTTGAAAAGTTGGGTTTCTGAAACTGGAGATTCTGCTGACGGTATAAATGTACTGAATTTAAGTAACGTAACGTAAAACCAGTGTTGTCATCTCAGTAGACTTTCCGTTAGATTTGGTGGAATTTAGAAACATTTAGCCGAGAAATGTTCATTTTATCGGGCAGCTGAATTTGGTTGAATTATAATACAGTTTCATATATCGGATTTTTACTCGTCAAAGTTAAAAAAGCTGTTGTAAATATGTCACTAGAATAGAGTTTATATATATATATATATATATATATAATGCAGATTTGGTAGGAATTTAGAGAATTTTATGTGAACATTTGAATATTCAGGGAATTTTTGAAATTAGAATTGGCAACACAGCAAAACTTTTTTTTTTATTTATTTATTTTATTATAACTAAGCAGACTCGCTATGTCTGAAAAATCCCCAACTTCTAAAATCCGAGAGGGAACATGAAAGCAGGGTTCAGTTCTAGCTCAAGTACAGGTAGATGAAAAATTTGAGAATTTTTTTTAAAAGCGTGATCAGTGTGCGACATGCAAATGTTGCAAAAACTTTGAAGACACAGTTATCTTCTACTACAAGTTTGATCAGACACTTGGATTCTCACTTACACTTGCAACATAAGGATGACAAAATGTGTGCAGTTAAAAAAGAGGCAACGAAATCATCAAAACGATCTGTTGCATCTCCAGTTGCTCAAGCCATGGATTGGAAAGTTATGCTCCTTTCAGAAAATAGAATAACACAAATTACAACTAATAAAATCAGTTGCATGATTGCACTCGACTATCAAATCAGTGTCTGTTACAATAGATTTCTTGACTTCACAAAAACAGGAATTGTATATTTCTGTCACAAATCACTCCTTTACTCATGACTTCAAAATGAAGAATCACACACTGGAATGCTCCCACTTTCCTGGTCAACATAAAAGCTCAGCTATTTACCATAAGTTGTGTCAGCTGACATTAGTCTACCCCTGACACAAATTCCCATCTATGTAGTTAGCGACAATGCCAGAAACATGAGTAGTGCCCTAACTGGGAAATCTGTCAAACATCTGAGTTGTGTTGCTCATAATTTATAGCTTGCAGTTAGTGATGCTGTTGCAGAAGTTTGACTGGACAGTCTTTTGAAAACATGTAGATCAACAATAGGCCGTTACAAACATAGCACAAAGTCAAGAAAAACCGAGTTTACCAGGACATTTTCTGATTCAGATGGTGAACACACAGTGGAATAGTACATATATAATGCTTGAACGCTTACATGAGCAAAAAGAAGCAGTGTATGCGGATTTGCCAAACTGTGGTAAAGAATGTTTGACAGCACAAGAATGGAACGTAATTGCAGGCTACATAACAGTTTTGCAACCTCTTTTCTTGGCTACTAATGAACTGTGCAGAAGAAATGTACCTACTCTGTCAATGGTTCGACCAATCCTTTATATATAGTATTGAACGATTATTGAAGAATTACGTAAGCTCAAAAACTGGAGAACAAGAAGTGGTATAATATCAGCATGAGCATTGCTAAAATTATTATCTGCTCAATTGCATTATATAAAGGATTCTCGCACACATCTAATAGTTATTGCCTAGGATCCAAGATTCAATATTGTCATAATGATAAATCATGAAGAGCTTCTGGCAAAACGTTTATTAATTGAAGAATAAAAAAAGTCCCTTGCCAATAAGTAATGACTGCTCCTGGCAAGACCAATTAGTGGAAGAGAAAAGTGCACCATCAACTTCAACAAGTAATGCTTTTTGGGGTAACTTTGATTTAAAATCCAAACAAATAGAGCCTACAGGAGAAGAAATTTATATTAAGAAAGGGGTAGGTAATCTTTTTTTGATTTGTTAAATCTTACACATTCTATAATATTTTTTATGCAAGCTACTTGTATTATTTCTGTACTGGTTTCATGTAGACAGCAGTTAAAAAATAAATAAATAAATAATGCATGCTGTTATTTTTTCTTACAGGTTCATGATTTTACTAAAGTGCAGTAATTGATCAAGATGGAAATCCTTTTAGGTGGTGGAAATCAGGCAGAAACTACCCCTGTTTTGCTGAGCTAGCAATGCACTATTTAAACATTCTAGTTACTTCATTGGCTAGTGAGAGGCTGTTTTCAAAAGCAGGAATTTTCATTTCCACGTGACACCAGAACATGTCCCTCAAGCCTTGCAGAGAAAGTTGTTTTCCTACATGATGATGTGTTTATTAATATTTTGTTGACATCTTTTATTTGTGACTGTGACCTTAAAATATTTCTTATTATTGTTATTTTTTCCTTGAAACTATTGGAAAAATGTATCTGTAATAGGTTATGAATCTGTTTTCATTGTGTGTTGTACACTTATACTATAATCTGCATTTAAAGATGGCATAAATTAATCTCAAGATTTTTGCTGCATTGTATTGCATTTGTTCACAAGTTTCTTTTGAGAGTTTCTGTATCATTAATTACACCTACAATGTTAATAGCTCATTACACCAATGGAATATATAATACTTAAGCTCAACTAGATTACATAAAAAAATACACAAAAATAATTAAGACTTGACTTAACTCGAACTCACTATTACCAAATTCGACTCAACTCAATTCAAACTGTTTATTATAAAATTCGACTCAACGTAAAAAATTTGTGTACTTGTCCATCTCTAGTGCATATGGTGTCCCAGTTGGTTTCCCGTTTGCAAGCCTATCATGACGGCGATGAAAGAAATGGTCGAACCAAGCTCTACCTGCATGTTCACCTTTAAACCAATGTTCAATTCCATTTCTGGCAGCTAATTGATATGCCATTTTACCAACATCCATGCAAGTGAATCTGTAAAGCTTAGCTTCCATCACAAGTAAATAGTCAACTAGTCGTTTTCTATCTTCTCTGGGTATATAGGTTTTCTTCCTAGCATCTTCATGACAACACCCTCTGGAGACAGAAGAACCTCTCGTTCAAGCTGTCTCAAAGTTGTCTTTGGGACAACAAAATGTTAAGTCGCTTTCTTCAGCCCCATTTTCTTCTCCCTGACCACTCTAACAGCCTGTGTCATCTTAGCCTTACTCCACGCCTGTCGCTTATTTACTCGGTTTATCCCAAGCATTCTCTGCATCATCTGTAAACAAATAGAATAACAAATTCTGTTGAAAAACTTGCTTTGTATCAGGTTGGTGGTGCATGCAAGAGGGGTGGGGTGCCTGAAACACACATCCCCCAAATAGCCACTTGGGCCAAATTATGTCCATTGCTGTAACCCTAAATAGGCAGTTATGTAAATAGGCCCAACAGCATTATTTTAAACCTTCAAGTCTACAACTTCCTTGCAGATTAACTGTTGAACCCTAATCATATTGGATGACCCAGCACAGAGAGTAGTCTAAAAATTGCTGGCTCACATCACAAACCAGGGTATCCCGCCTCCCCTTTTCCGATAACCTTGTAATATATCCGGGTTGCACCAATGGTGGGAATCAAAAAACATTATACATACACTAAATCCGAATCAGTGGTTACAATC
Organism: Dryococelus australis; assembly: GCA_029891345.1. Classification (NCBI taxonomy): domain Eukaryota; kingdom Metazoa; phylum Arthropoda; class Insecta; order Phasmatodea; family Phasmatidae; genus Dryococelus; species Dryococelus australis. The sequence continues at coordinate 96,902,276 of CM057003.1, forward strand.
TATGAAATGCTAAACACTGAAAATCCTGTTAACAGACTGTTATTGACTGGCGAACCAGTAAAATTCAGAGTAAACCAGTTACCAGAACCAGTGAAATTCATTGTTAATTAGTAAATTCACATTTAAATCACTTGAGTGCAGTCATGGAAACCATCAGTATGGTTCCACCGTTCCTGTGGCTCCATTTTAACTAGTTCCAAGTCAGATCTCACTGGTTTGGGGCATGTTAAACTATTTCCTCTTTAGAGTGCACTCAATAAAATTATTTTTATATACAAATTTATCTTACTGGAGAGGGATTTGGTGGGTAAAAAACTGAATATTTCCTGAGAACATCACAGTTACCTGTGTGCCTCCCCCGACACCCCGTAAACGTACCAATAAATAAATAAATACATACTTGTAGCAGGCATTGTTTATAATTAGGGATGCAAAATATATAAAGAATAACATATATCAAAATAATTTATTTCTTATTTTGTTATTGGCTTACACGAATACTTCTTATGTGCCAATTTAAAGAATAGTTAAGTTAAAGTATATAAAAAGGCATAAATTCAAGTACTTACAGTGTAGTACTTGTTGACAGGTGCGCACGTGCTCACACACACACACACAAAGACGGATGACACATTTTCCATGCGACGGTTTGCTGGCTAAGCCAGTTTCATCAGGCTGCGAGTTGCAGGACACTGCAGTATGGTGGAAGGGCACTGTTAGTAATAAACCTAGTGGCCAGATGGTGAACTAGTGCTGGTATAGCTGAAGAGTGTGGTTAGGAGCTGTGATTATCTTATGTTGCGACCTGGTGGCTGCCTCGATTTTGTTATGAATTGGTGAGCTAATTCCCAGTGTCTGAGTTCTGAACTATTGCTTAAAGGTGGTAGGGTTCTCACAACTCTAGTACTGTAGCACGAATCAAAATCTTTGTTCTGTGATACTGCATGTGCTGCAACACTGTTATGTCCTGTAGGTTATTGATGTGACCAGCTATGGTTTGTTTAGTGTCTGCTCTGTGGCCGTTCATTCTCTGCCTGAGTGTGTTAGTGGTGAGTTTGATGTATTCTGCATTAAAGTGTTGGCAATGTAGTTGATAAATCAGATTTTCTGTTGCACAGTTGTAGTTGGCCTTGGATGTGGTACGTACTGCTAATGAGTCTGCTATTGAAAGAAGTTGAGGGTTGGTGGATGGCACAGGAATTACAGCGTGAGCTATTGCAGTGGTGGGATCCTTTAGTGGTGATAGTTTGGCTGGCATTTGCGGTGGGCTGCAGTTTTGGATGAACCTGTTTGTTGGGGAGGTTAGGTGGCCTTTTTAAGACCAGTCTGGGTGGTTTGAGGAGCCCTTATTTCTGGCCTTGGGACCTTCATTTCTGGTCCAGGGATTGGCTCCCTGTTTTCCACCAGAGTTCAGCACTAGTGCTGGGTAGTTTTGCATTGCAAGGTCTCTGTCTGGACATTTATTTAATTTAAATCACTTTAATTTACTCCCGCAGTCAGCTTTTGCCCCACTGACTGTATCGGTGCCACTTTTAATTATAAGTATTTTGCAGTTTGGCAAAATACGTAACTTTGTTCACTGCCTTGCATATGAACTTTATCAAACACTGCTTTATATAAAATCTTTTATTGTGCCTGCAGGCTTGCAGTTTTCTGTACTATATGTATGTTATGAGAAGTTGTGTGTGATTTTGTCCTGATAATTGTAGTAATAAACAGCAGATGGCTTTGGATTCCTGAAAAATGTGGCTAGTATTATGTCTTAAGTGTTAAACCTTAAGTTGGGTCCTACAGTTGTACTGAGGGCCTTAACATCAATGTGGTGATGTCACACCCTGGATTAGAGTCTCTGATCACCGACTATGTGGCTATGCGCATATTCATTGCCTGGTACTCGGGTTTTATTATGTATTAAATACTTACCATCCATCTGAGAACTTGTGTTTGGAGTAACCTGTATGTGTGACATGGATATCAAGATGATTTTGTTGTCTACATCATTTAAGTCAGTATTTTGGTTGACTGTTTTACTGTGATTATTTAACATTTTTTCCTGCTTGTTGTGTATTATAAAATATTAAAGTTTTTCTATTTGTAAGGTTGTCGAGATTAGGTACCAAAGCAAAAGAGTCCTTATTTAATCTAAATGTGGTACTAATACCTAAGGATTCAACTTTGAATTGCAGCAAAATAAAATATTATAATACATACTTAGGAGATATTATTTTTTTGTAAACTGTAATTAAATTTTAATTATTTTATATTGCAGTTGTTTTACTAAAATTATTAATTGAAACAGCTGAAAATACAGCAAGACAATTGTAGCGTCAAAAATCAGTTCTCCGGAAGGTTGTGTTCGATGTAATCTTTATAGTAGTAATAAATATACCTAGTTAACATAGGGTATTGTATTAAAATGCCTAGTTCTTTTCTGTTTTGCAGGAAATGATAGATGAAGCTGATAAAGATGGTGATGGGGAAATCAACCAGGAAGAGTTCTTTAGGATCATGAAGAAAACTAGCTTGTACTAAAATATCTGGCATTTTTTTAATGGCTTCATTCATATGGAGTGAAGTGTTTTAATACCTTGTGATGAACTCTTGTGTGTGTTGTGTTCGTTCCATTTAGGTGTTTTTAATGTTTCATAACATTATTTTTCTCTGATCTTAAAGATCTTGGTGTGAAATACTTAAAATTCCATATATCCTATGAATATTAGCAAGTATTTGAGTGTCTACCTCCATGGCTGCAAAGCGGCTGTCTATGAATTTTTGTATATTTTTCCTGTCATCTGTAAAGATTTTATTTTTTAAAAAAATTATGGAAAGTTTTGCTGGCACCACAGTTTTAATAACTGTAATTAGCATTTTTTGTGATAATGTGATCTGACCTGTGATTCTAGTAATTTGTGAAAAGATATTTATGATATGAATACATGTATTAGGTGTCAATAAATGAACAGAATATTGTAATTTTTGTGTTTCAATTACCCTATGAGACCATAATTTTTGAGAGTTAAATATCTTTGAAATGAAGTTGGGACGGTTGGTAAAAAAAGTATTGGTGTACACAAAAGGGAGCAATCGGGGTAATTGCCTTCTCTGAGAATCTTGATTTAGTCATGAAATAAACTTCATTATTGCTAAATTTTAACCTCTAAAGTCAAAAATTTCACAGGGGAGAAATCTCGGATCCCCACTTTACAGGTAGTCATTAACAAATCTCTAATTTGCATAGCAATCCCCTTCCCTAACCCTCACCATCAAGAAAATATTCCCTTGCACTTTCAATTGTCCCCTACGAAAAAAAGGACCTGCATACGCCACTGCAAAAAAGATGCAAGTGGAAAGCAAAATACCAAGAGGAAGATACAAGAGAATTGAAGAGATTTGAGTGGCCCTTAACATCGAGGTCTCGAGAGCCAATGAGGGTTAAGTGAGGCGAGTGTGGAGCAGCGCTGGAATTAAAGGACAGGGGAAACTGAAGATCCCCGAAAATACCCGCCAACCAGACACATTGTCCTTCCCATATGGGAAAATCTGAGTGTGACCCCACTGGGAATGGAACCCAGTTCGTCTATGTGGGAGTCGAGTAGTTTAACCACTACACCACCACAGTCCCCAGAAGAGAATTGGTTGAGAAGGATGAGGAGAGGTGACTGGGTTTAAGTTCAAAATATGGGGCAGTAAATGGACAAAATTACGCGTGTTCCAGGGAGATCTGCCCAACCATTGTAAGCTGTAAAGGAAAATAATTTTTTGCAAGTCAAAAAAAGTCATGATTAATCAAAATGGTAAGGGTAAAAAATATAGGTTTACAAAGGCATCACTTAACTAGCAAATGCTACAAGAAGCGGAGAAGAATACCTTGTGAGCAGTAAGGCACACATTCCTTTGGATATTGGCAGTACAAATATTGTGGCTGGGTTATTTACTTGGAGTAATGGGTCTTGGTGGCCTATTCGCTATCCCTAGTGGTGCTGGAACTTTCAAATGAGGGTTGGGGAGTAATCGACTACATTTAACGTACTGTAGTTGAATTTTTTTTAAATGTGGAAGTTACATAAACATACATCAATCACTGTTGGTGCATGTTGTCATACAAAATCTCTGTATCTGTCGGTCAGTATATTTTGTAACATCGCAGCCGCCAAAGGTGACAACTGGACATCACAGCTCCATGAAAATTCAAAGGTGCCGCATAAAAAAAAAATCACTAAGTCTTGGATTTGTTGCTCAGTTTAATTTTAAATTTTAAACGAGTTCACATTTCTCCAGCAATAGTGTCACAAGACAACCGAAATCGAACAGCTCGCAGTAGTTCACTCACTAATGATGTCACTCCAAAGCTCGCATCGAAAGCATATCGTGCTCCCTTTATGGCTTGTGCTAATGTGTTTAGGCGGGAGGCACTTGGAGCTGAGTTTGCTCCTTGCCAACTTGCCTTGCACCAAGGTGCCAAACACGTGACCCAATAAGGGCTAGCGTGGGCCGAAATCCCTCCCTATTCCATGTTGAACTGCATCGCAGCTAAAAATAACCAATCTTCTATAACATTCTCGAAAGAAAAACTGTATACGAAGTAGAAAGAAGCTTTTGTCTTTAAATGTCGACGCAACCTTCCTACAACTTCAGAGAAAGCAAATGCACTGCATAAAAACACTCAAAAATGGCCAACACTTCAAATACTGATTAAATATTATACTCCTAGCCAAAAAAAAAAATTAAATTAACCAATTGTCCTATTCATTTATTATAATAAACTGCATTGTTACAATTTGAAGGGCTTTGTTTGGCAAAATAAAAATAATACTTATCTAACTATCATAAAGATTCAAGAACTATTTTTTTTTTCTGCATTTCGTTAGTTTTTAAAAATAATTCTTTATTATTTTAATGTTAACTACGCTTAGTCTCCAGATGCAAAGGGAAAACTACAGTATTATTTTAATTCATTAAAGTGGAACCCATTAATTGGTTAAAAGTAGCCAATACAATGCTTAGAAATAAGCAATTTCACTGAAATTAATGTTTTATTGTTGGTGCACAAGTTAGTAAGGTACTAAAGGGCATTATTGTTTCTGTTATAAATAGTACTATGTGATTTCATCACTGAACTTATGGGCTGCAACAGTTGTCAAGTCTGACACTAGAAAAGATGATCAACCTTTTCGCAAAATGGCAGCCAGTCATCAGTTTTAAGAGAGAAACTCAAGAAAAATGTTTTGTTTAATGGTCCGGGTTCTTCAGATGTTAATAAAATCAACATTGTCAATGCCGGGTTGGGTTATGTGAACCGCAACCAAGTTTTCATTTTGTTGTGTGTGTTTCAAGTGACAAATATGTGACGCCTCACCCAAAATTTTGACGTCTTTTTGAGCGCGAAGTTTGCTTAAAAAATTTATTATTCATCACGGCAACATTGAAAATGTGCAGAAGATGTGGGTTTTCTACACTACAACTGTTTGTACCTCTGTGTCGACGCAGCCCGGGGTGTGCTGACCCTACTTGACTCCTTCACCACCAACACAGATCCTGACAGCAACCTGGCATAGTGACTTTTCACCTGCTTGTTCTCATAACATATGGGGGGGGGGGGGGGCTCGTCTGCTGGGTCGCTGTTGCGCAGATGTCGTGCGGCGCCGAATGTACTAGAAGGCTGTCGTCACATCCCACCGGCCAATCAGCAGGCGTGTGAGGGTTCCGCACTTGTGACCTCACTTCCTGCAGCCTGGTGACACGCCGGGAGATAGTGTGTCGTGAGCATGTTTGTGGCCCATATTTGGTGATGTTGGTGCTCAAACGAACACTATTGTACTACATTGATTTAACCCCCATAAGGAGCAATGCTCCTTCAGCTGACTCTTCCCGTATTTGGCCATGTTTAATGCCATTGGTTGTTCAGTTTTTTAACCCCTCCAGGGGATATTGTTCTTGATTTTGAATAAATGGCTGGTGCACCTCTGGCTTGGGGTCAGATTCTACCACTGCCCAGAAGGAGTCGCCATGCCACCTGTTAAGTAATGCATCGTTATTAACGATTTTCAGTAAAATCCCTATGGCATTTTTAGCAAGCACATTTGGTGTCCCGGATAGGAGACAGGCTTCACGATGGCGAGAAGACTTTTGAAAATAATACATAATTGAGGATTGTAGCACTCAAAAAAATGTTAACTGGCAACAAAATTTCCATCCTGCTTAAAATGTTGGCAAGTCATGTGTAGGCTTTTAAAAAATGGGAACGTGTGTGTTTTCCCAAAAATTTCAATTTTTATAAAATTTTTATTCAGTTCAAGGTCAAAACCAAAAGAAATATGGTAATTATCGCTGGGATTTTTGTGTAGCCACCCCTTTTGAGGCGTTATGTTTGTTGGCCTCATAATTATTGCATAAGCCATTAATTGTTCATTCCTCAACATTGAATATACCTTACTTAAAAACTTGTTCACCTAAAGTGGTGTTGCATTAAATCAACCAAAATTAAATGTTGTTATTAGACTGAGTTACGAATGAGAATATTTCACTTTGTAATTTTTGGCCAATCATAAAAAATGGTGACCTGTAAGTGTGTGTGAGAGAATGTGTGTGAGAGAGAGAGAGAGAGAGAGAGAGAGAGTGTGTGTGCACACACACACACACGCGCACACACAAAATTCAAAGGCGGCAATCTAATTAATTACTATCCATTCTATATATATAGTGTGGTGAGAGAGAATTTTATCTATTATATATGTAAATATTGAATGGATAGTAATTAATTAGATTGCCGCCTTTGAATTTCGGAGGAACTTGGTTTAGGACAGCAGTATAACCAAAACTTTATTCATAAATATAAATTGTTTGTAATAATTTTGTTAACTGCTGGAGGAATAGAGAATCGCCATGCTGGGTTGGTTGTCTATATTTTACTTGAATTTTCGTACTCCATTTTATTTGCATGGAGGCCCATAGGATGTTTTGGTTGTCATTCCAAATTTCAGAACAAATTATTGAAATCTATATACATTTTTACGCCATTTTGCTACATATAATTATTATTTATTCGTATTATTCCATATCTGCACTTGGGTACTTATGAAAAGTGTATGAAAATCAAAAACATGTCCATGCCTGTAGATTTAAAATTTCTATGAAAACGAAAAGAATTACAAAGAGTAAATAAAAGCATTGTTGAAACACTCATGAATTTTCCTGGTTATAAGATCTCACCTTCTGTCCACCTTGTCACGTCCTTGTGGACAAGGGCGTTGCAAATGGTGAAGTACACTCGTGAAAGGTGGGCATGTGCACTGTTGCAATATTCGTGTATCAGATCATGTCGGCCACGTCTGTTATTTTCACCTTGAGTTTATGACGTTCATATGTGTAAATTTTTAGAACATCCTATAGGAAAAATTAATTCATGATGAGTAATAATAGCAAAGTGAGGTTAAGTGAATGCGTACACAAAGAATCTTCCGCTAAAATTTTGACAGTGAATTCTTGTAAAATCCTTTTGTACACCCCACCAAGATACCATTAAAGGAACACCATGTATTATGTCAGAAGAACATGTTTTAAAAACAAAACTGCAGTTGCACCAACATAGGTTGAACTTAATTTTGGAAGGGAAGAAAAGTGCTAGCGAACCCTGAAGATGGTGAAAAATGTGCTGTCTTTCGGTCGATATGCAACAAAATCGAAAAAAAACCAAAGACAAATTTGAAGCAGATATCTCAGATCTGGAGGTACTTCATTGTGGTTATGAACCCCCGAAACCGGCCGAATCTACATCATTGTAGGACATATTTGACGCGGTTTATTTTAAAATTGACTCTATAAAGGACAGACTATAAATCTGTTCGAATCCTAGGTTTGGTGCTGAAAGGGCAGATAAAGATAGGGCATCGCGTCGATCCTAAAAATGCCAGCTATACAACTGCCAATATTTAATGGGGGCGTGACACAGTGGCAAACATTTTATGACATCGCTGCAAGGGGAAACCAGTGTTTTGGTAGTGACGAATGCCAATCACAAAGTTGCAAAGGTATAACCAGCCAAGAGTGATAGCATCACACCATTTAGATGCCATCTTCGATGCACCCCTAGCAATTGCAGATTCTGTACAATCTATTAAAGTTTTGCTGAATATAGTTATGGAAAATATGGTTTCCTCGAAGGTCTTAGGACTCGCTATAAATTATTGGGATGTATTACTGCTGCATTTATTAGTGTGTAAACTTGATTCCAAACTAAGGAAACATTGGGAACTCTGTGTCGCACAATGAGATGCCTCCGTATCAAAAATTTATGTCGTTTTTGGAAAGACAGTCGCAAGTATCCGAGTTTGTCAAGAGTAGTGGAAGGTCATGTGGTAGTTGTTCTCCACGGTGGGATAGTAAGAAATCTACTAAGGCTGCTGGAAACTCGGAATTTGTCTTGAGTACCTTGAAACCAGATTCTCAAAGCTGTGTACACTGCAAAGGTGAGCACTCCAATCTCAAATGTGAATCGTTTCTTCAACTTTTTACTGAGCAATGGTTACATCATGTGATGGAATGAACTTTTGTATAAACTGTTCGAAGACTGGGCAGACTCTTGCCTCTTCACAAGCAACCATTGGCCAACTTGGTCCTGGCAGATCCCAATTTTCATAAACCTCAACAGATTGATATGCAGCTTGGTGCAGAAGTGTTTCCCGAAATTATTCTTGAAGGTCGAATTCATGAAACCCCAAGAGAGCCAGTTGTCATAAATACCAATTTTGGGAAGTATAAGAAGTGCCAACCCATCATACCATCCTAACTAAAGAAGATAGACAAGCAGAAGCCTTCTTTTGAGAAACATGTTCTCCTGACCCAAATTGAAGATATTGTATAGCACTGCCTTTCAAGAATGAACGACCCGACTTGGGAGACTCCAAGACAATGGCATTTCGTCGATTTCTGTCCCTGGAACACAAGTTTGCTCAAAATCAAAGGTTGGAGGTGGAGTATATGTTCCTGCAGGATTATCTCGACCAAGGCCATATGGAATTGCTTGGGGAGCTTTCACTGGTAAGTGCCAAAGATTACTTCGCCCCTCACCACTGTGTAACTCGCCAAGGTAGTATATTTACCAAGCTCAGAGTGTTATTTGATACATCAGCCCATGCCAGCAATGGGAAGTCTCTCAATGATAATTTGCTTGTCGAACCGAAGCTATTGCGTGATCTTGTAATGGTTTAGCTCCGTTTCCAGCTTCATTTGGTGGCACTTACTACAGACGTACGACAGATGTATCCTCAAATTCTGCTACATCCTAATGATCGTACCTATCATAAAATAATGTGGAGATTTTCGTCAGATCAACCAGTGTTCGAATACCAGCTCAACACAGTGACATTTGGTCTTCTGTCAAAATCTTACCAAGCGATAAAGGTCACTCATAAGTTGGCTCTGAATGAAAAGGATAATTTTCCCTCTGAGGCTCAAAAAATCATGCAAGATGTTTACATAGATGACATCATGACTGGCGCAAACTCCACTGAGGAAGCTATTAGTCTCCAGTGTGAGCTTACAGGCATCTTTGAATCAGCTGGTTTTACTCTTCACAAGTGGGCTTCTAATGATTCAGTAGTAACGAGTAAGGTTTTCCCACCAGATAATTATTCTAGTTCTTGTTCATTCTCATGCCCGGAAAATGATTATGCTATAAAGGTTCTTGGTTTGTTGTAGAATTCTGTATCTGATTGTTTCTCGTATTTGTCCCAACCTACTGCAGGTATCAAATGTACTAAACAGTCAGTTTTGTCAGGTGTTGGTAGGATCTTTGACCCCTTGGGTCTGATAACACCAGTAGTTTTGTTTTCGAAACAGCCTATCAAACAACTCTGGTCACTGCAGTTAGGTTGGTATGATCTGCCTCCAGAGATATTGTTGAAGAAATGGAGTCTGTTTCAGAAAGAGTTCGATGATCTTTCAAGGGTGACACTCCCATGCTGTGTAGTCCCATTGGGAGCTAAAAGGTTTGATTTGTACAGATTTGCAGAGCTTCAGAAAGAGGATATGCTGCTGTAATCAATCGTAGGACAGAAGCGACCGATAAGGTTGTTGTGTATCTGATCTGTGCCAAATCTAAAGTAGCACCTCTTAAGGCTCTCACCTTACCAAGGCCGGAACTGTGTGCTGCTCAGTTATTTGCCAAGCTGATGAGGGCTGTCGCTGAAGTCTATGCAGTTTTGCCAGTGCTGGAGCTGTTTACTGGGTCAGATTCCATGGTGGCCTTAACTTGGATTAAATCAGAAAGCAAGGAATGGAAGACCTTTGTACGTAATCAAGTTGATGAGATCCAACCATGCGCTGGGCGCATGTTCGATCAGAATAAAACCCACCAGGTTGTGCCTCCAGGGGCTTGTTGCCATCTCATTTTCTCGACCACCCCCTTTGGTGGAAAGTACCTCCTTTGACTATCTCAATGATCCCTCCCACTAAAGGTAGTGAAGCCAGTGAACCTCTAATAAATCAAGAATCGGAGACACAGCAACAGGTATTTGTAGTTGTGGTAATAAAAATAGATTATTTTCCTTTCACTAACTATTCTCTAACTCAGTTACAAAGGATTATAGCATATTGTTGTAGATTTATGAATTATTGTCGTTCAAGTCAGTTTAGCCAAGGGCCGCTCACCACTGTCAAGCTACAGCATGCTCTTCTTGCTTTGGTCAAAACTGTGCAGGTAACAAGCTTCAGCGGGAAAATTGAGTATTTGCAGAGAAGGAAACAACTCACTAGCCAGCTGTGCGGCCTAAATCCATTTGTGGATGGAGGAGGATTTTTGCGAGTGGGAGGCAGTCTACAACATTGGCTGTAACAGTGCAAACAATGCTTCCACCATTCGCCACAACTATGTGCTCCTCCAATGTGTGACTTGCCTAGCTGCAGAGTGCAACAAACTCGAGCCTTCCTGCATGTTGGGGTTGATTTTGCTGGCCCATTTATAGTCACCATGGAGAGATCGAGAGGTGCAAAATCTTACAAGGCATACCTCTGCCTTTTTGTGTGCATGAGTACAAAGACACTGCACCTGGAACTTGTAACAGGACTGTCCACAGAGCAATTTCTAGCTGCATTCAAGAGAATTACAGGCGATCAGTTAATCAAATATTGTTGGCGCTAAAAGAGCACTGGGAGAGTTGTGCAGTTTTGTAACCACTATTGCATATCACCAACAAATGTTTACTAACTTATTGTCTGAAGGTATTCAATAGCACCTGAACTCTCCAGCAGCACCTCATTTCGGAGGATTATGGAAGGAGGGATTGAAATCTGTGAAAAGGCACTTATCACGTGCTGTTGGTAAACAAATTTTGACCTACGAAGAACTGAATACCTTGTTTGTTCAGGTTGAAGCAATTTTGAAGTCCTGCCCCCTCTGTTCTGTTAGTGACGATCCTAATGACCTTACATCTTTGACTCCTTCACATTTCGTGGTAATGGGACCTTTGACAGCAATTCCAGAACCTGACGTGACAAACACCCCTCTTTCATGTTTAACTTGGGAACGTATCCAACAAATACACAAAATTTACTGGAAACGGTGGAGTCAAGACTACCTGTATACTCTGCAACAAAGGTCTAAGTGGACAGATCAAGTCGTACATCACTGTGGGCAGTTGCACACTCGTGCTGGTTAAGGACGACCAGTTAGATCCCACCAAGTGGAAGTTGGGATGGATTACTGAAGTTAACCCAGGATCAGATGGAATCGTTCGAGTAGCCACAATCCAGCATCCCACCCGAAAGTTGTGTCCCCTTTCTTCCCAGTAAAGAAAACTTATCTTTGGTTGGGGGGATGGTTGTGTTGTTAACAGTATTGTTTGTGTTGTAAACAGCATTGTTTGTGTTGTAAATAGTACTATGTGACTTCATCACTAAAATTATGTGCTGCAACAGTTGGCAAGTCAGACTCAAGAAAAAGAAAGATCAATGCTTTCGCAAGATGGCGGCCGGTCATTAGTTTCCCGAGAGAAACTCGTGCAAAATGTTTCGCTTAATGGTCCTACGGGTTCTTCAGATATTAGTAAAATCAACAACTATAATAACAACTTGTGGGTCAGGGATGTACAAATGCTATGTTGAACCCCACTTAGATAATTGGGGGGGGGGGGGTGCAGTGTACCCCTGCTCATGCGCACCTGGCTAGTCCACTAGACTTTTGGCAAGGCGATACGATTTTAATATTTGAGAAACGTGGCGGATGTCGTCACTGGCCGGCGGAATTTCTCAGTATACTCCCATTTTCCCATAACTCCATACTCCAGGTCTCTTTCACTGTCAGGGTGGGGCGTTTACGATTCCCACTTACAAAAGTTGTCGCCGTTCGAGTGATACTTTCGCTGTAAAGTGCTACCTCGCCTCTCCAAATCGTCATTTTTATTCCATATAATTTTTTTTTTTGCTTGAAAGTTTCTGGTTGCCTGTGCTTGTGGTTCGAAGCATGCGAGACTTTCAACCCCGGTCGCAACGTACATCGCATAACCACCAACACAACAGGCTCCATCCCCTGTGCCCCCAGCGATTCAAAATTTCTATTGTTGTGCAACCTCCCGTACCTTGCATTCTGGTTCGCGGCGCCTGCGGGCCGAGGAGAATATCGCGTTCGCTTTCACCCTTCATAAAGCAGGGCGAGTCAACCCCCACAACCCCCTCCGCCATCGACACAAGGGCGGCGACATCTGCGACTCGCGCGTGGCATACAGGAATCCCGACACCGCATTCTTCCCCTTCGCTGGCCGTAAAAGAAAAGGTTTTCTGTGGACGTCCCTCCCGGCGCATTCTTCAATCACGGAGGAATCCCGGCCAATAAAGAATGGACGCCGCCATCGCCATAAACCCCGCCACGTGGAACGCGGAGAGCGCGCGCTGTTGATGGAAGGGGGAGGGTTAGGGGAAGTTCGCTTATCCCTCGAGTTTCCGCCCGTGTGATTTTCTGGGGTAACTTGGTGACGTATACTGCCCTGCGACAGAAACATTCTCCACACTAAACACACAAGTGTTACCATGGCGTATGTTCAGGTATCGTACATTAGGAAAAGGTAGGCCTAGTTACGGCATTGCTGCTCTCTGTTGTGGCTTACAACCCACCAAGTACGTGATAGACATGAAACATACAGTATTTTTCAGTTCTGTGTGTTAGTTTCTTTGTACTACAGTGTTTTTGAACGTAATATCCCTGATACACCGAATTGTAGATACCGAAAAGAAAAAAAAAAAGGTCGACGGTTCAACGACATGCATTCGTAGATTCAGGGAAGCGCCTAGGATTTCAGTTTGGATGGGGCCCGAAACGTAACAAAAACATAACATTAAAAAAATTGCGACGATAGGTTTTTTCCATTAGGCCTCTCTTTTTGGTCCTCGGAAGTTGTGTGAGTTGAGATCAAAGTGACCTGAATCAGAAATAGCTACTAACCCCTTCGAAGCGAATGGAACGCCTTTGGGTGCTTTCGTGTATAAAAAGCAGAATGACTACTATTTCAGACGCTGTGAAGCGGACACGATACTGATTTTTGTTGTAGTTTTTCGTTTTCACAAATTAATTTTTTGCCAACGTAGGCCTAGGTTAGTTTCATCAGCACTTTAAATTCAATGCACAATCCTTTCAAAGATAAGTTGAAAGGTTAAGGCTGTGTCCGAAACGGCAGATTTAGTTGACAAAATGATCATGTGACCCGATTTTGCATTCAAAAATGACGTATTTGGTAATTTGGTATTTCGTATTTTGTATATAGCGGTGTTAGGCGCGAATGTGTAATTTTTTTTTCTTCAAATAACTGTTCCGAAATACACTAGGCATGTTAAAAAAAGCAAGTAAGTGTTGTGCTTTGTTTATATATTTCGCACCAATTTTTTTTTAAGTCGTTATTATATAATTTATTATTTTCTTATTTATTAACGTATTTGCAGCATTCCAGTGATGGCTGTAGAAATATTACGTCCGTTTTAAGCATTTAATTTAGATAAAAGTATTTTGCACTGTTAATGTAAAAATGTGTTACCGCGAGTGCTAAACAAGTGACTGCCAACAACGCCCGAATTGAAACGTACGAAATGACCAATTACAAAATAACGAATTTGTCATTTCGGATATGGCCTAAAGCGCTCTCGTTTAGTAAACAAGAAAGATGGCGAACCAGTGAAGCCCGTCAGAATCTACCCAGCAGGGCCCTGGCGTTCTAAAACGTTACTCCGAGAGTAGAGTAAAGTAACGGAGAGTAACAGCTGAGAAAAGCAAGAGTAAACGTGATTTTGAAAAGAAAAAAAAGGCGTGATGTAATTAGCACGCTGTCTTTACAAACATGTACTGGTTACCTAAGCAACCAACGTAAATTACAAGATATATTTATCACTTTCCCTAGATTCTTTCCTTGTCATAAAAATTAGTTATACACATGAACAGCTTTACCTGCTATAAGCTAATCATAAACAGTAGTCTAAAAATGCAACATTTATACTAGCTAACTTTAAAATAGAAATACGGATTTTATCACTTATAGTCTGAAATTTTCCCCTGTGTGTCTGAACCAGAGTGCCCACGTTTCCTTTCAGTTTGTTTAATTCTACTAAACTTCCCGTCATTTTCTGTTTACCCTTCGTTACTCGCAGAAATATTGAGTGTAAATACTTTACTGGGACAAGATGCTCAGAGTAATTACTCTGCAGTTTTAGGACATTGCCAAGAGCGAGTAAAACATTTACTCAAAGTGTTTTGGGATAGCCAAAGAGAAAAGTTTACTCGCAGGGTAACGTTTTGGAATGCAGCCCGAATGATTTGCCCTCGCAGCTCCTGCTTGGGAGGAGGGGAAAGAAGGGCATAACCTAATTGACCCAGGGGCATATTTACCTGACGAATTCAACGCCCGCCGCCATACTGCTTCTGGTCAATGTAAGGCGAAAGAGACGAAAGGTACTTCGTAAATATACTAATTATTCACACAGTGTTACCATTGAGTAAAGATATACACTAGAGTGGATATGGGATAGGAAAAAGTCTGACCAGTTTTATGTGTTAGTTCCGCTAATGATTCAGAGGAGCGCTAGTGTTCTCGATGACGTCGTCCGCGCGGTGTTGCCAATTCGGCAGCCGCGAACCGCGCCCTGGTCTCGGCTCACCCACGTGTTCGTCCAAGTTCTGCCAAAGGCGAGCCTGTCACACGCGAGTTACCAGCATTCGTTGCAACTGTGAATACACAACTCATGATTTACTAGTGCCGACCATGACATGTGTTTCATTTATGTCGTAGAATTATGTGTTTACGGAAATTTGTAGAGATATCAACTACTATTTGGTTTTATTTACTGCTGCGATAATGAATTATCATGAATATATAACGGTTATTGTTTTTAATTATAATCTATTAATTTACTATAGTTTTAAGTGTTCATGATAAAATACGAATATACCTACTGTTAGTTAGCATTTACAATTACAACCTCCATATTGATCATGAATGATGTCATACATCATAGTAATCTTTTCATTCCGTTCTTATGTGGAAGGAAATGGACATAAAATTACTGTCCAATATTGGAGAAATATATGTTAGATGCACGACGGTCTACAATTGAACGCAATTTTGTACAGTTTGTGGTTGTGATGTACTACAAAGGCGACTGTCCGCACAAATAATCAGTACGTTCAATGTGTCGATTCAAGTGTCATTAAGGCTTTGTCCCCGAACCTATAAATGCATTTAATTCCGACAGGCATACTTATTTGCATCTCTTACAGAAACTAGTTAGCTGATAAGATTCTGAACAAGCATTTTGACGGAAAACGTAGGCGCATATATTTAGAATTATCAACCCATTTGGAGCTGTAGCTGGAAAGGGTATGACAATGAAAGTGTTCCTATTATAAATCATATACATTTTTACAAGAAAGGAATGAATATATGTTTGAGTCAGTAAACGCAGTTATCGATAATGTATCATTAAAACTGGTAAGAACTAGAGGTTAATTTCTTTTTAACACTAATATTGGTAAAATAAAAATTAAATGTATTTTGATATAACGTTTTCACTCATCAATGCCTTGCCTTGTAAGAACATTGGAAGTGTTCTCACTGCTCTGCATATTAACTATAAATTCAATATCACGCCCGGTTTACAACAAATCACGAAGAAAACTGGTTATGTTTATCCCGGCCCTTCAAGATCGTTAATGGTTAAAGAGTATACACTGTAAAGAACTTTGTTCAGTGGCGTTTCTAGAAAGTTAATTCCTCCATTCCACTCTTTATAAAAAGAAATATTAGGGATAACAATTATTAACTACAAAAAAAAATCGATTTTCAAATTAGTAGCTAATGGGCTGTAAGGGCGCGAGACGTAACACACAAACGTTTCCCCGTGTAAGCGCGTATGTCATTTCCCGAGACATGTAAAACATTTACGTACTTAGATGAATGCGAACGCTGCATGAGCGTGCATTTCATTAAGCAGAAAACGTTATGCACAATGCGGGAAAAGGGCGTTAATGATCGCGTATAAGGCTCAACTCTAACATATGTTAGTTTTAAAGCGACAATTCAACTGTCGTCTCCGTAAGATCCAAGTTTACAGTAATGATGTGCATTAGTGGATATTGTCTGAAAAGTTGGCAGCTCTGTGTATTTACATTTACACGGGTGTAACGCAGTACACCAATGTATATTCTACACTGAAACCTCGGACTCTTAACAGTGCGAAAATCGTCGACACTGAAGTGTTTATCAGTAATGCTAACACTAACGAACGCATGAAAACTAGACATAACAAAGAGAGTCATAATATTATACTTCAGACTAGATACATTACAAAATATAACTATTTCTACACTAGACATAGGTTGGATGCAATGACTGTGCCAATCACTAATAGTCAACAAGCAAAGGCAGTGTCCGAAAGGACAAATTGGTTATTTTGTAATGTGTCATTTCGTAGGTTTCAATCCGGACGTTGTCGACAATCACTTGTTTAGCACTCGCGGCAACCCATTCTTACATTAACAATAGAAATTCGTTTTATATAAATTAAATGCTAAAATTGACGTAATATTTCTACAGTCATCACTGAAATGCTGCGTATATGTTAATAAACAAGAAATTAATATAACAACCAATAACGACTTAAAATAAAACATGTTTTGCGAAATATATAAACAAAGCACAATATTTACTTGCTTTTTAAAACATGTCTAGTGTATTTTATGAACAGTTATTTGTATTAAAAGACGTTTTACGTACGCATTCTCGCGTGTGTTTTGAATGTAAAAACCAACATGGCGCTGATTTTGTCATTTTGTATTTTTGCTAACATCCGTTATGTACAAGATCCGAAATATCAATTTACCAAATACGTCAGAATGTTTGTATGCAAAATCGGGTCTCGTGATCATTTTGTCAACACAATCTGCCGTTTCGGACACGGCCTACGTTTAACCTTAACACTTAAGAATTAAGATGTAAGACCTAAGACGTAAGGCCTACGAAGGGCCTAATTTCCCACGGGGAGAGGGCGGGGAACGGAAAGGTAACCCTCCCCCAAATGTGAAGGAAATCGGTCGAAAAATGCGTCTTCCAGGCCGAATACAGTCAAAGAAAAGAGGAATGGGCAATTCCCCCCCCACCCCCCAAGGAGGGCTTGCCCATGCTGGCTTCACCATAAAGAGGCTCAAAAAGGTGAAATATGGGACGAATCACAATCCCACAAAATGGAAAACATACCCCCTTGACCTTCTTAATTTCTCCCTAGGGGAGGGGGTCAGTGAGGGAGAGGCAGCTTCACAGCGGCCATCCAAAAACAGCGTTTTTTTTGTGCAAAAACTGTTGTTCTTGATAAATTAGTATTATTCTTAATTCCAGCGAATGGGAACAAGCTGCAAGCCTGTCATGTTTACTTTTGTTCCTAACATAACCTCGTATAAAACAACCATATTGAAGATCATACTTCAAAACCGACAGTTGCTATCAGAGAAGCTTATTATTTGTGAACAAATATAATCGTCAACATGTGCACACACACACACACGTCTTTGTCATGTTGTTTTATACTTAAATTACTCTAAATAACATTTTCCCGCCAACAACACCGACTGCTTGGTCGTGGCCTAGAAATATTATTCTAAAGATATAAAATACAACTATTTCTTTCAATGCTTAAGGAAATCCCACCAAATCACACGACCTAATAAATTCCACTGGCAACCAAAACATAAGAGAACACACACACGTTTCTTCTGCACACATCTTAACGCATAATATAATACTTAAATACTTCTATTGTAAACCCAGCTTTACTTCACACGTCGCAGCTTACGCTGCATTACGGTGTGCAGGTGTGTTCAAACGCAGTCGAATCAATGCATTTATCTGTTCATAGTGTACAGTTGTTACCAAGAATAATATAAATATTATTCAATATCTTGACTGCGTCAAAAGTTTTTCGTGTATTCTAGAATGTTTGTCGTCTCCTAGCCTACAAATGGATAATGACAGCAATTTACGAACACTATGTAAAAATTAGAATTATTTGTGACAGTAGGGCATTCTCGTGTGTTAACTTTGTGATGTATTTACATAATTATAATTTACTTTTCCTAAAAGTAGTTATGTTCTGTGTGCCCCATGTTTTGTTGAATGAATAAATACTTGTATCGTTAACGACCACTCATTTTGTCTGCACGATTATACTATACTAACGAAATATATTTTATAACATGTACGATCATCTTCATAACAAGGAGTGTTAATTCATACAGAAAGTGTAGATTCGATCCGTTTATTTTAAACAAGGGTGTAGCTAGGAATGTACTCCTTTGGTGAGGGTGAGGGGGGGGGGGAGACTCCATATTTCTATTTTTGAACAAAATACAAAACCTGTACTATTATATATACATATATATATATATATATATATATATATATATATATATGATCACATATATATAATGTGATCTTCCTTGAACATGAAGAATGTTTATAGCATTTTGAATTAAAATAAAATAAAACTTGAAATTTTGTTTTCGATGTTTATTTTCATTTCGCGCGACGAGGTGTTCATCCCTCGAACTACAGCTGGAGTGGTCAGAAAATTTGACCTGGGGAAGTCCACTCTAGGTATCTCTATACTCATTGGTATTACATCGATAAAATGGAAATTGTAAGTTTGCCAACTATAACTACTACAAATCAATGGTGAACAATGGGGCGTGGCTGTGTTGGGGACACGGCCGTTTGTTTTGCGTGAATACGTCTACGTTGGCGCGCTCGGACGCCTTGATGTTTATTTTACGTTCCCGGCACCGCTTCACTCGATCATATGGGGTTTTATGCGTATCAATGGATTGCTTTTGAGATGCTCATACCAACCGTATACGGTTTCTGTATTTCGACTTGGCTTTCTGACGAGTATAGGCCGAAATGGTGTTAAGTTTTCTTAATTGTTTATATTAAACGCATACAATTTCACCATAACCACGCGACACAAATGTTTTTATTCACGCAATCGATTGTTCCTGACGAGATATGTCTATTAAAACTCAAACGAGCGTCTTAGCTTCTAGTCAAAAGTTATACTACGCGAACTTTATGAGACACGGCGAAACGAACTCAAAATTCCCCCCCCCCCCCCCCCCCCTTCATCAATCTGCCGCACGCCATGCTTCGCAGTCCTCACTCATCTTAACATTCTTTGATCCTTTGCCAATCGAGTGGTGTAATTGGATTTTGAATATGGACGATTGATACAGAGCTGCAATGCCAAACTGTATCCCCCGATTTTGTTATCATCGGATTTTCTGGATTGCCTTCTACTATGGTTGCAAATTTAAAGACGGATTCGCGTCAAAAATCGTACTGTTATTCTCTTTCAGAGTCTTTTGATGTAGTGAGGCGAGAACACGTGTGTTTCTCTGCCACAGTTAGCAACGAGCTGTCAGATTCCAAGCGGTTCTTGGCTTGTTGTTGAGATGACTTATTATTTTTTTTCTTTCATTTTCAAGAAACTTAAATCCTGGCAAATCCTATTAAATGTCTGAAGGCCTTTTTCTATGTGGGTGGCACTGCTCCAAGAACCCACCCCCTGGTTACACCTCTGTGTAAATGCAAACAAGGATCGACTTATCGCCGACTTCCCGTGGCGCAGTCGGTTGGTGCGCCACCGACCAGAGATGCGGGAGGCTCTGGGTTAGAGTCCCGGGCAAGACACAAGTGTTAATTTAAGTTATGTTGTAAGTTAGTATATAAGCTGTCCCCTGCTAAGCTTTCAAGTATAAAACTGGGGGACGTACAAATGCCCTTTACAATACCATACAATACAAACGACTATCTTTGATACTTTTTCAGACACTGTTAGAGTAAAGTAGTTTGTTTTACTCGAGAGCTTGGTGTACCTCGAAGTCAATTTCTAGGGCAAATGCTATTGGTCCCGCGGTTTATTACAAATTTTGTAATGTAGGGTGAAATATAGCACAAGGCCTCCTCGTTGCGATAGCCAATATGAGATATAATCATATTATATTCAAATATATATGTGCTGTGTATGGTGTAGAATTTGCATACGCAACAATGGGATAACACATATAATACTTGAGTAACCGGGCTGCGCAGCTGACTTGCAATAAATCAGTGGGAAAGGATGTGAGCTTACCTAGGCTGCCTCAGTATAATTACCCGGTGCAGTCCTGGGCCGGTAGGGGAACAAATTTATTATCCTTATCACCCTCTAGAAACTAGCCTTTGACACGTACATTATTTATGTACGTACGTCAAAATATGGCAGACAAATGACAACTATAGTAAACACATATGTAAGACCCTGGGTAAGAAGTAGGTTAACTTGACACTACAGTAGAGAAAACGACAAAACAGATACGCCCTTTGAATAGATTTCATTAATTTTACTTTTCATCTCCTTTTGTATTGTAATTGTTTAAATCAGAAATAATTAAAACCCCTGATGGCAATATGAGAAAAGCTATAAAGACAACACACTATCCTAACAACTTTAAAATTGGTCATGCCTAGCCTACTTGAACCCTTTTATGGTTACGTTACATAGCTTGCCAGAATCTGAATATACTGGTTTCAAAATCAAATTAATTAAACTGTTCTCTGTAGTAAATGTTACACTAAAATAAATTGTGCTCTCACTAAACAGTTTAGCTCTGGTAGCAACTACTCTTATCACAGGTTTTGCAGTGGGCGTGTGTGTGCTGGAAATTTACGTACTCATAAAAGTCAAGATGGCGTCGCTTGTGTACTAATGCTAACGGACATCGAGCTGAATCAAACCGTAAATAAAATTAGGCCTAGATGAAAATGTCAGACCTTTTTGTAGGACTTATCTTTTAATCACCAAGCGGATTGAAGGTAGGATGCTCTTGCTGGATTTGGCGTAGCAGGATTAAGGTGAAGATACGTAGAGCTCCGCTTTACACGTACGTAGACGGCGTGTTTAAACTATCTAGCTCCTGAGCACTTAACCTCGCGAATGGGCGACCATTGACACAAGCTTCATTACTGGTTACAAGTTTAATTAAAAGTTGGTTTAGGGACACGTCTACAAACCCTAAAACTAATTTTAAGTCCAACCTCTCCGTCCACTTGAGACGGGAGGTCCTGCCCTACGTCTGACGTCGTTGGAGGCTGCTAGCGAAGAGGGTGTTAGTCTCTGCAGGCTGACGCTAGCGTAAGGGGGCCTATAGCGCCAGCCAATCAACAATCAGGATTTAAACCTGCGGCCAATGGGGATCAAAACTATTCAAACCACCGACATGAACCACTTCTAACGACCTAAATGAAGGAAAACCAAAGAATACGTAATCTCGGAACTGAGATATAATACAATAAAAAGTAGAAAGACTTACAAATTTGAGATCACACCAAAAATAAATATCAATTATATAAAAATTAATACACAATGGAAAATGAACTAGCCTATCAAAATTACACATAAATATTATTGCCACCATACAGCTAAGTATTAGAAATCTTATGTAGGCAGATGAAATCATAAAAATGACATGTGTGAAAAATATTACATCAACTCTTGCATGACGATGTGTGTAGTAATAAGAACAGGAAAAATAATATAATGTTACATGCTGCAGCTGGCGCCGACTCAATTGCCCCGCGCCGTAATCGGAGACCCACCTCTCCCTCCTAATTCCCCCTTCTGGAAATCCCGTGAATGCCGACAGCGGCGGGACTAGCTGGCATCACAGACCTCCTCTCGCCTGTTAGCGTTTCCGATACGTTTGGAAAGGACGCAGGAATGTTCTGGTGAGACTGGCTGGCGCCTCAGCCCTCCGCGACGCATCACGCGTGTTGGAGAACATTCTAGGCGGCGGCCTAAGACACTGTGTATACTGCCGCAACCCAGCGGCCGGCAGTCTTTGATGGAGGTCGCCTGGCCGAGTGTGCGCGAGCTAACGGAAGTGTGGCCGACGACTGGAGATTGCGGGACGACGGCGAGTGAGGTGTTCGTGGCTTGAATGGACGAGAGGGTGTGAAACCGACGAGTGAAGCCTACTGTGCGTGAGGGCGCTTGGAGGACTCTAGAACATTGCGACTGGCGGGACATGGACTGAACTGAGGTGGGACTGAATGGAAGTGTAATACTGATTTTATTGTAAATATTCGCAGCGAATCTGTTAATAGTGTTAGTGGACTAGTATATAAGAAAATAGACAGTGGAGACGTAAATGTAGATAGAAAAATAGACAGTGTGAATGAGAATGTGGACAGACAGATAGAAGGTGTGAGCGAGTTGGTGAACAATAAAATAGACTGTTTGGACAAGAAGATCGACAGCGTGAGCGAGAGAATGGACAACAGTGTGAATGATAGGATGGACAGTGTTTAACAAGAAACGAAACAGGAAGTGAGCACCCTCCAGAAGGAATGGCAGGAGTTCTTACAGCAGCAGGGGAGATGACATGCAGGGGCGGAAGAGGAGCCGAGATTGGTGACCATCAAGACGACGATTGCCGGCAGCGAGATGAAGGTAGAGGTCGCCGCCAGTAGAGCTATCGCAGGGGAGGCGCAGAAGTTCTGCAGTGTGGAATGTCCCAGCCAGGGGTGGGTAAAGGCGTCACAATTAAGCCCTCCCCCTACGATGCACAGACACCTTGGCGTGAGTACCGGCACCAATTCGAGATCGTGGCCACCCTGAATGGCTGGACAGAAGAGCAGCGGGCGTTCTACCTGGCGGCTGTACTGAAAGGCCCAGCATTGAGCATACTGCAGTCGGTGCCGGAACGACATCGTCTAGAATATTCCACACTGGTGTCGGCTTTGGAGCTGCGATTCGGTGACCGCTACTTGAGGCACTACCACCATGCCCAACTACGAAGCCGCATCCAGTGACCTGGCGAACCACTGTAGGAGCTGTGGCAGGACATCGTAAGGCTGTCGCACCTGCCTCTGGAGGGATGCTCGGAAGAGGCACGAGATGTCATCGTCATCGGCTTCTTCGTCGACGCTATCGCTGACACCGACGTGCGGCAAGCTGTGCGGTTAGCTGCACCTCACACCATGCAGGGTGCCTTGGCCCGAGCACTGGAACTGGAGTGAGCACTACAGTCATAAGTGCCCCGACGTCTAGTGCGGGCAGTGATGCTTGATGAAGGGGAGGACGACAGCATCAAGGGGATGCTGAAGGACTTGCAGACGACCATGAGGGACATCGCCTCCAGGGTGCGCACTACGGAGACTCGCCGTCCCCCACCCAAACGGCTAGAATGTTGGACATGTGGACAGCCAGGGCAGCCGAGAGCCAACTGTCCTCAGCAGCAACAGCAGCAGCAGAAGCAGCAGCAGCAACAGCCAAGGAGCAGGCGCCAAGGAGCAGGTGAGAGTGGAATGTCTTCATGAAACTTGTAAACACTGGTCTCGAGGGGCAAAGATCGGTGATTACTGGAGGTGAAGCCCCAATGCTTTTGCAGGTGCGTTCAATGAAACAAGACGTCAATGACATATTAGCGGAGCGGAGCCTAGAGGATGTTTCTTGTCAGATGGTCGTTGACACAGGAGCGACTATAACAGTGGTAAGACCCGACATTCTTGGGCCTTCCCTCCAGCGATCATCCGATAAGAACATGAATCACTGCTATTTAACAACAGTAATGGGCGAAACCACACCAGCCAAAGGCAAGAGAAGGGTACACTTACAGCTCTGTAACCTTGAGATAGAGCATGATATATACATGGCAGAAATAGAGGACGAGTGCATTTTGGTCACAAACTACTGAATGTCCTCTTCCAGATGCTCTGGGGGAACTGCTGACAAGAACAAAAGAAAACCTCAACTGGCGACAGGAGAGGGCAGTTTCAGAATTGTTACAGAGAAATAGAGGTGCTTTCTCATGCGAGCCCGATGACCTTGGCAGAACTAATGTTGCATGCCACCACATCAACACAGAGGATGCCAGACCCACAAAGCAGCCACCAAGGCGACTACTGCTAGCTTCATATTAGGTCGTTGACGGTATTCTGAAAGAGATGAGGGATTTAGATGTGATAGAGCCATCAGTCAGTCCATGGTCTTCTCCCATTGTGGTTGAAAAAAAGAAAGATGGCTATATTAGATTTTGTGTTGATTACTGTCAACTTAATAACGTGACCAAGAAGATTCTTACCCACTTCCTAGTATAGACGACATCCTGAATAGCCTAGCAGGTTCACAGTGGTTTTCTACTCTAGATATGAAGATCAGGGTATTGGCAGTGCGAAGTGGCCCGGGAAGACAAGGAAAAGATTGTCTTTTGTGTACAAGGGAAAGGAACCTGGCATTCAAGGATATGCCCTTCGGGCTATGCAATGTCCCTGCCACCTTCGAATGACTAATGGAGAAAGTTCTGCCCTTGGAAATTTGTCAGGTGTACCTAGACGACATTGTGGTTACAGGAAGAACTTGAAGAGCACCTGGCTCGCTTAGATTCTGTGTTTCAGAAAGTGACTGTGGCCAATCTGAAATTGGTTCCCAAGAAATCCCACCTTTTCCAAAAGAAAATTAATTTCTTGGGCCATGCTGTATCAGTCCATGGGATTGAAACAGACCCTGAGAAGACCAGAGCAATAAGAGACCAGCCTCTACCAAAGGCTAAAACTGAAATTCGCAAATTCTGGGCCTACGTGCTTACTACCGTCGATGTGTGCCTGGGTTCGCCACTATCGCCAAACCTCTGCATGAATTGACAGAGGCAAAATGAAAATTTTGTTGGACCCCAGAGTGCGAAATTGCTTTCAATAAACTAAAGGAAATTCTGATATCTTCCACAGTACTGGGCTTCCCGAGTAGAGAGGGTGAATTTATTCTGGATACTGATGCTAGTGATGTTGGAATCAGGGCTGTGTTATCTCAGATCCAGGATGGAAAACAGCAGCCATTGGAATACTTCAGTAAGGTGCTAAACAAGCCCGAGAGGAACTACTGTGTGACACGCAAGGAGCTTTTGGCAGTGGCGAAGGCAATTGCACATTTTCATCCATATCTTTACGGCAGACACTTCATCCTAAGAACTGATCATGCTCCATTATGCTGGCTAATAAATTTCAAGAACCCTGAAGGTCAAATAGCCCAGTTGATACAGCACCTGCAAGAATATGACTTTGTAATACACCACAGGTCTGGACGCCTTCACAGCAATGCAGATGCACTCTCCAGGAGACCATGAGAACCTTTATGTCATCATTGTCAATGCCAGGAGGAGAAGATTGGTGTATCGTGGAAAGCAAGGAGGACAAGAATTCAAGGTCCTGTATCTGGTGATGGGTCATCTACATGGGATGAAAAGGACATAAGAAATGATTAGCTAAGTGACCCCACCTTGTGTCCAATATTGTAATTGAAGGAAACTGTGTGTCGACCGAGATGGGAGGAGATATCTAGCCTAGGGGTGACAATCAAGGCATACTGGGCTCAGTGGAATTTCCTTGTTTTTAAAGAATAGGGAAAGTAACGATAGGAAGACAGATTAGTTTACAATTGGTGCTACCAGAGTGCCGAATCCCAGAAGTGCTAAGAGAACTGCACAACACAGCAGCAGGTGGTCACTTCAGTGTAAATAAGATGCTTGACAGAGTTCGAATGAGATTCTATTGGCTACATTGTTGGCAGGATGTTGAGAAGTGGTGCCGTTGAGAAGGGTCCGAGGGTTAAGGGACGCAGTCCCCTCCAGAAGTACAATGTTGGGGCCCCATTCGAGAGGATTGCAGTTGACATTCTCGGACCCCTACCAATCACTGAGAGAGGAAATGGGTACCTTCTTGTAGTTCAAGACTATTTCATAAAGTGGTCCGAGGTCATACCGGTGCCAAACCAAGCGGTAGGCACAGTAGCTGATGCTTTCGTCGAGCATGTTTTCTCCAGGTTTGGAGTGCCACTGGAGCTTCATTCGGACCAAGGACGAAATTTCGAAGAAACTCTTTTCCAAGGAGTAACGAGGATTTTAGGAATGAAGAAAACCCGAACAACAGCATTACACCCTCAGTCGGATGGAATGGTTAGGAGGAAAAATCGTATCCCGGAACAGTATCTGGCTATCTTCGTAGAAGACAATCAGAAGGAGTGGGACTCTAAGGTACCCTTATTTCTCCTCGCATATCGCTCGGCGGTCCACAAGTCCACAAGGGTAACACCTTCAAGGATGCTGTTTGGGAGAGAGCTCCGCCTACCTGGTGACCTGTTTGGGCATCCAGTGGAGGAAGAAGCAGCCACTCCAGAACATGCTATTAAGTTACATCAGAGGTTAACCGACATTCATGAGTTTGCCCGGAGGCACCTTAACATTAACAGTGACAGAATGAAAACACGATATGACCGAGAAAACCTGAGGAGACTTTTCAAGACGGACAGCTGGTGCGGTTGTACAACCCTCAAAGGAAGAAGGGATATTGCCCGAAGCTACAGAAATCTTGGGTAGGCCCGTACAGGATCTTGAAGCGGATAAATGATGTGGTCTACAGGATTTGCCGACAGGGCTCTCGGGAAAATCCTAAGGTTGGCCACATCGACCGACTGGCGCTATACGAAGGTCCTGAATCTGTAGAGTCTGTTCGGGACGAACAGGCGTAAGGAGGGGGCAGTGTTACGTGCTGCAGCTGGCGCCGACTCAGTTACCCTGCGCCGTAATCGGAGACCCACCTCGCCCTTCCCTCTTCCTGGAACGATGCGCTCTCGGCCTCCTGATTCCCCCTTCTGGGAATCCCGTGAATGCCGACAGCGGCGGCACTTGCTGGCGTCACAGACCTCCTCTCGCCTGCTAGAGTTTCCGATACATTTAGCGACGACTCAATAATGTTCTGGTGAGACTGGCTGGCGCCCTCAGCCCTCCGCAACGCATCATGCGAGTTGGGGAAGATTCTAGGTGGTGACCTAATACACTATATATATACTGCCACAATCCAGCGGCCGGCAGTCTTTGACGAAGGCCACCTGGCCGAGTGTGTGCGAGCGAACGGAAGTGTGGACGATGACTGGAGGTTGCGGGACGACGGCGAGTGAGGTGTTCGTGGCTTGGATGGACGAGAGGCTATGAAACCGACGAGTGAAGCCTACTGTGCGTGAGGGCGATCGGAGGACTCTTGAACATTGCGACTGGCGAGACGTGGACTGACTGAGGTGGGACTGAATGGAAGTGTAATACTGATTTTATTGTAAATATTAGAACTGTCAAATATGGACGCATGTATTATAAAATAATTGAATAGGTTGATACGCTGTCTATTGGAACTGATCTTTAATTGTTTAATTTCATTGATTCCTTGTCGTAGTTATACATGTTATTAATTGGTGTCAATTGCGAACAGAAAGTGTTTTCAATTTATTGTGAGAATTTCAGTTCAGAGAATATTGCTGTAGTTATTGTAAATAAAATTAGGAAATTATAATTAATTATTTTATTTGATTAAGACCTCCATCCCTTAACGAACTTTGTTTAGCCTACTTGATTTCTAGAGAGAGAAATTGTAACAATAAGTAAATCTATTTTCATGTGTGTTACAAGGATAAAGTGTTAGTATCTGCTAACGGATTCTGAGTATATTCACACTTGCTGGAGGATATTTAGCATGCCATAAACATTAGTTAGATGAAGTCACTGAACATTCAAGTCAACGAAAGTCAGTTTAGTGATTAAACCGACCATACGACTTAAAAAACGTGTACCATAAGACTTTGTCCCTGGCGGGTAATTTCGGCCCAAATGTTGGACAAACTTTTGTAATTACTTCAAACGAACATTTTTGTTCTGTTTCTTGAATTTTATAGACTAAACCACAAAACAAAACAAAACAAATTATATCTGTGTCTAATAATCAAAATATGAAATAGGTTTACATGTAATTTCCGTGAACCTCGCACGGATCAAAGTATTGCGGTATTGTAAAAGCTCGAAAAGTTGAACTTCCAGGTCGTAAACAATATCTTTCTTATGATGAGTGTTTTAAGAGCTATTGAAAATAGCCTGTTCCAGGGATTATGTAAAGTGTTAGTTAACTTTCGACGATAATTTCTACTATACTTAATTTTTAGCCTACTTTCGTTGGGATGATGCTAATTGTGATATTAACTTTGATCTACATGTGTAACTCCTTGAAAACTTAGCAGGGGACAGCTTACAGACTGACTTATTACCTAACTTAAATTAACACGCATGCTTGGCCCGGGATTCGAACCCAGAGCCTACCGCCCCCAAATCGGCAGCGCGCCAACCGACTGCGCCACGGGAGGTCTGGCTCTTTTCCCCCAAAGAAAACAAGGTTTTTCCCCTTGTCTACAAATAAAATCGAACTTTTACGTTTTTTAATTGTACCCAATGTTTATTTTCCAAGTGATGGCCTTACAAAATTTTAGAAAGATATATAATTTGTTAGGTTGTTCAAGCTATGTATTATAACTATATGTTGCCCACGCCACACTATACACGTGTTTGTTCTGCAGGTGCGTATTTGTCACTGTTAAGTGGTTTTACACTTTTGAAGTGGTGTTTTATGTTCAAAAAATAATCGATTCATAATGAGTGATGTACAAGACACGCGACACCAAGCTTTAGTTATATTCCTTTCACAGGAATTAAGTGGTTAGAATAATTATATTTATGCCCAAGGTTCAGTTGTTCTTGCAGAAACTTACTCCTTCTGAGTGGCTACGCCTATCCAGTAAGATGCCACTTTTTGAACGCAGCGTCCAGAGCTAGGGATCGCTAAAAGCTTTTGTGTTTTGACACTCAGATGTCTGCATTTTGCATAAATCATCATTTTAGCGTGATTAGTATCATACGTATTTTGTGGGCAGTGGGTTTATTGCTACTGCTATCTGAAATTGTTTCATTCTCATTGTTCTTACGAATTAATAGGTTGTATTCAGTTTGTGACTGGTATTAAATTATTTATTTTATTTAAAAAGTGTGATTCTTGTATACGACAGAGAATATATTTAGAACTATTGCTCCAATTTAAATCCAATTTGGTTTAAGTACTTTCAGTAAATATTTACAGACTTATTAATCAGTAAGGAGATATAGTAGGGTCAATAATGCTATCTGAAATATTAAGACTTTTATATTGGAGTACAAGAATTATTTACCGACTCCCATTAATTTCGTATATATGTAGTGATAAAGAAATAATCTTACGTTAAATAAAATTAAATTGATCATATGCGTGTCTTTTAAATGGCGGTTTTTCAAAATGTTCCTAGAACCGTTCTACTAATTTAATCAAATATTTATATTCTAGTAGTAACTACCGAGCCAATATCAATGTTTAAGTGCTAATTTCTCTATTCCACTCTTTTGGCCAATAGTGTCGAAAGAAATATGATTCTGATCAACATGATACACGGAAATTGCAATAGAGCATTGTGGGTTTTTTGTAAGGTCTGTACGGGAACCAGAATTTTGTAGTTCCGTCTGTACGTTTTAAATAATCAACTTCATGTATTCATATCATATTAATGATTACACCTCGGCTAGAATTATTCTTGAACATTGATCTTCAGGACTACTGGGGCTAAAAAAAAAGACACAGACCACGAAAGAACTCCTGCTTTGATTAGTATAATAAA
Organism: Dryococelus australis; assembly: GCA_029891345.1. Taxonomy (NCBI): domain Eukaryota; kingdom Metazoa; phylum Arthropoda; class Insecta; order Phasmatodea; family Phasmatidae; genus Dryococelus; species Dryococelus australis. The sequence continues at coordinate 96,932,345 of CM057003.1, forward strand.
TAGACTTACCAACTGAGTGGCAGAAATGTTAGTTAAAACCAGTATTTGTAAATGTTAAAACATATTGCATATATAATCCGACTGAATAACCTATAACATGAAAATAAAAATTAATTTTAACTTAGAGAAAAGAAACTGCTCAGCTGTAATGTTCAAAATTAACAACTCCCTGGTAACTCATACATATCCAGATGGTGGCTCACAGAACAAATACATAAAATAAATAATTATTGACTGCAGAAAGTGGCGCTGCAAATGAATTTAGTCTGCCTATAACGGCTTACAAACACAACTAATTTAGTTTAAATATAATGCGATAAACGCCACTGGACTCGAGAGTGATGCATCACAGATCACATAATGTTCCATTAATCGTTAGCCTTTTAACATGTCACGGGCCGGTGGACAAAATACTCTGTATCGAAAAATACGTAACCTATTTTAACGAAAATTTTATGGAGTCATTAACTTGTCAATAAATGAAGGTTTGAAAGCTGTGAGGTATGATTTCCTCGACATTTTTGGAAGCTATTACGTCCTGAATAAACAAAACTTGGTGTACAGGTAGTATGCGTAATATGAACATCATACATATTTCGTATCAAGACCAGATGGTATGTCATGTTCATGTTAGCACCCGAGCAATCTTTACAGAATTGCCTACTTGGTTAGTTTGAGTTTTCTATTATTTTGTTTGCCTGTGGCTTTTGCTTTCAGAATTCAGCTATTACATTTTTAGCCTTAATGTATTTCACGTAATTCCTTTCCTCAGACACAGAATCCATCATAACACGATGACTTGTTAGACATGTATGATAATTATTCCAAACTGGAACCTCTGCCTGCCAGAAATTAGCCATGAATTGCAAACACAAAAGACGCCTAGCAATTTCACTGGCTGTCAAAAGTTCCCTGAAGGTTTCTCATTGAGCGCAAAGTCGCGAACTTCAGAGGAGATGCCCATAGTATTGCATACCACAACAATTTGTTTATACTAACAAATATCCATTTGTAATGCGCTCTAAAAAAAAATTGCACTGGGTTTTCAGCACTAACCGAGTGTATATAACGCAATTTCACTTCACACTTTTATAAGGGTTACGACAAAGGCGAATATAGAGTTTATAGAATATACTCGGTGCCACATGAAGAAATGAAAATCATCTAATAACTGTGTTATCTGTAGTCAGAACATAGAGCCAGCTTCACCCGCCATATTGATTTTTTTATTTATTTCTTCCTGATTAAAATTTATGAGGATTTATTGAAAAATGTGACAATAGAAGCTTAGCTAATTACCATACCCATCATTACGGGAATAATATACTAATCATTATTGTATATTTGTCCAACGGTTAACTTGATACAAAATTGTTTATATTAATTTATTCTCACTTTTTGCTCACAACCAGGGAACGCCTATTAGCATTTAGGTACAAAAATCTACACAAAACCATGAAAATGTGCTGCTCCCATAGTGAAATATTGTCAGTAATGACTCTAACTCTTCTGTTATGATACTAAAACGAACAATTTCGGTATAAGGGGCAATACAAAGTCTTAAGAACAAAGTAAAGAAAATTTTGCGTTTCATGGCGTGGAAGTTACGAGCCTGAATAATACAATCTGGTAATTGTTCTATTTAATTCTTCTACTTTTTATTTTGATCTGTGTAAATTACCAACATAAATAGCAATACAACTGTGTCATTCAACTAAACTAGAACAATAAATATCTTCCGAAATAGTTACATTATATACTTGTAAAATCGGCTAAAAAAAAGACCTTATGTACACATTTTCTTGACATTAAAAGCTAGCTTTACGTCATTTTTTACCTTAATTATAAAACCTGAGCAAAAAGCTGTTTTATTCACAGTAATATGAATGAATCAATGTGATTTCATAATCTCACTAAAGGCTGTTCACGTTAAAGTGAGCACTTTTGAGATCAACCTCAGAAAAAAGTCACTACCCCTGCCTGCATATATATGACGGGCGCACTTGCTGACATACGCCCAGTAAAGATGGCAACGATGGATGGAAAGTAGTTCCATATCTTAACGTCAAATTAAAAGTGTTAGGTAACAATCTGTAACAACTCTAATTATTTCTTTCGCTTTGTACTTTTTTTTTAATGCATCGAAGTGTAAAAAAGAGCAGATCTGTGAAATATTTACTTTTTAAATAAATTTTTTAAGTTTCACTTGATTGGGCACGAATAAAGTGGTGAGGTCCGTGGCAGTGATAATTTTACACAAGGCGGAAGAATACACAACGTGAATACAAATAGATCTTAAGCAGGGCTTTCAACAGTGCTCACTTTACCGTGAACAGCCTATAAAATGATATACTTCCGTTACTGAGAAGCCATACGACTCACACACACACACACAAATAAATAAATAAATATATATATATATATGTGTGTGTGTGTGTGTCTGTGTGTAAATGAAAAATGTAAATGACTTTGAAATGTTCGACGATATTCACTTCCATTCTTCTCGCACTACAGGAGTTGAGATTCACTACTATTAATTCGGTAATTCCACATATCCAGTCATGCTGTGTTGCAGACTATACATCAGGTAAATATTTGAGATAAATCACCATGTAATACATCCAAATACTGATGCGTCCACGAAACGATTGATAGGATTATAAACCCCCATCCTCGTGACACTGGAAATACCTTTAAAACATTTCATTTCATCATATGATTTGTATTTAATCGTGTTTCTTTTCAACCCATTTTTGTTGTCGACGTCGGCATTTTTCTAAAATCGTAAACGTAAGAGAAAATCCATTAAAACGATTTAAAGCATTAACTGGGCAGGCAGGATTTTTCAATTAACTTCACAAAAGGGTGCAGATTATTGAAACACGGGTAACCCACTTACACGCACTGAAATTAAAAGAGTAAAAATAGAAGAAATTTCCTAAAAATAAATCTGCTGTTATTGATACGCACATAATACTTTTTCCGAGATTATATATATATATATATATATATATATATATATATATATATATATATATATATATATATATAATATTACTTCTAAATCATGAATACCTTCAAAAAACAACTTCACATTCATTAATTTAAAATTTAGAAAACTCTAACCGGTGTAAAATTAATTTTTCTAAATCATTATAAGGTTTTAAGGTTTTGAGCAGAGAAATTTAAGGTAATAAATGTATCAGTCCTAAATGCTCACAAAGAGTCCCGATAAGAAATTGACCTTTGAAATCAAGGACTAATGTTGAAATATTCTCTCTTGTCATAAGGGTTTCATTCACCCCTATCTCATGCTCTAGCCTTCCTCTGCCTTGTCCACCCTCATCCTCCCCCATCTCAGGTCACATTACTAGGCATAAATCACTTTGCTTGTAAAATAACATTTTTAAAAATTAAAACTAAGAAAACTTATGAGCACCGTTAAACGTGCCACTTCTAAGAAAATTTCTAACAAGTTTTCACGATAGTGATTGATAGACTCCTTTGTAATACAGGTAGCTTTTACCCAGAGACAATGTGCACATACCAAAAGTAGCTCAGCTTACTTCCATCAGGAATACCACATTTATATCCACATATAAAGCATATACATCTATGTGTGTATATATCACTCAGTATTGTTAAAACAACGCCCTCCTCTTTCGATTATTTGCATCCCCTTAAGGTGGCCGTCTGCCCAAGCCGCCAAAATGCGTGAATGACTTCGGCAGAAAACTTCGTATTACAAAACTGCTCATCGTGTTTGAGTCACGTTTGCTTAGAAATAGCATTTAAGAAACGTTGCACTTGTGTATACCAATTTCAAGTTCTTCATTTATCTCCAGAGCTAATTTTTTCTCAGGTGAAAATATGTGAACTGGGTGTTTCCGCAGTCATTTTTAAGTTGAGAATTTTTTATAACGTATATATAGACAAACGTAGCATACTTTTATCTTTAGTATTACGTACGTCATATCAGTTTATGGTCACTGCTGTAAGTCTCATATACGCGAGTTACCGACGGGAAGATGGCGCGCCAGTTCAGTCATTTGTACCTAGAGGCTACGATATGACTTGATGGGCATACCTGAGTCGCCCTTAGCGCTTCTATGCTTCTAGACCTCGGACGTTAAAAATATCTCTTAGCCAGGCGGCCACCTTAAGCGAATTTGTGACCTTTCGTAAAAATTCCTTAAATGTATTTGTAAATTGCTATACATTCTCACCAGCCATATCCATTTCTCTTGGTTTATTATCACTATCCCGTAAATCCTCAGCATTTGTACTCTCAGGTTTTTTTACAATAATGCATGGAAAGGATAAAAGGGGGGGGGGAGACAGGGATCACTAGTGGAGAGTGGAGTGGAGAGAAGTCTTGAGAGGATGAAGTGAAGTGAGTGTTAGGCAGCACCGGAATACACGCTTGGGGAAATGGGAGATCCCCGAGAAAACCCGCCGACCAGCAACATCGTCGGGCACGATTCCCACTTGCGAAAGTCCGGAGTGACACGGCCGGGGATTGTCGGAACCCGGTTTGCCATATCGGTGGGAGGCGAGCGTTCTCATCGCTCAGCCGACGCGGTCCCACAAAGTGCTGTGGAACCGTACTGAGGACCGCAAGGTCCGGCTGTTATGCTCGTACTAGAGTGGCGAGTATTCATGTGCACTGTCACTGTATGGTGTATCAGTCGTGGAACTTTACAATAACTTGTCCACCGACTTCATTACATCAGTACCGATTAGCTGGTGTGGTACCGCACACACGATCACAAACGGTCTCCGAAAAGTAAAACCTGCGTTCATTCGAATGCATTTGAACGTAAGTAATAATTAATGGCGTATCTACAGTAGAGCTGACAGCTGTTTATGAAAATTAGTTATATTTAATAAAGTCCTATTAAAAGTATAATATTTAAATTATAAGTATTGCAAATTAAGGAACGTTTGTAAAGACTGTTCACGATAAAGTGAGCACTTTTGAAATCTACCTTAGAAAAAGTCACTGGTGACATGCGCCCAGTAAAGTTGGTAACACTGGATGGAAAATAGTTCCATATCTTAACGTCGAATAAAAGAGTTAGGTAACCATCTGTGATTACTTAAATAATTTCTTTCGCTTTCTGATTTTTTAATGAATCGAAGGGTAAAAATGAACATATTACTTTAATAATAATTCCACAGTCTCACTTGACCGACGCATGAATAAAGGAATGAGGCCGATCAGCATGTTAATTTTACATAATGCGAAGGAATCCTACACAACGTGCAAAAAAGTAGATCTTAAGCAGGGCTTTCAAAAGTGCTCATTTTACCACGAACAGCCTATACCAAACATTTATAGGCCTATTGTATGTCAAAAACGTAAAATATGCTCGTCTCTAACAGTTTCATAATATCACTTCCTCGAAGTCTATGTCAAAGGCGTGGCATCAGCCCCTCTGCGTGCAACAGTGTCATAGTTTTTTTTCGTGTGTTTATGACTTTTACACAGTTACGGGAAATGTAGGCAGCTCAGTTTTCATGTTGACCGGAGAATTTCCGGGGCACTGTCAAAACGAAGGACGGTTCCGAGATTACTTACCGAGACGTGATTCTGATTACGCCTGGAACTTCCAGCATTACGACGCTGTGCGAAGTGTTTTCCCTCATCCGTCCTTTTCTTCTTCTTTCCCCCGAAGAGACGTGTTGTCCTCCGCGGCTGCGCGATTTCATCCCGGCGCCGCTGCGGCGCGAGGTCTCATTCCTTCAGGCGTGAGATGTGCCGCTGTTGCCGGTCCTCGCGCTTTCGTGGTTCCCTCTCCCGCGGGATCACCAGCCCGATCCCGGACAAATTGCCTGCCCCCTCCTCCCCCCGACCAACCGAGCGCCGGGATGACGAGGGGTTGGGTTTGCGAAGGAGAGGGCGTGATGCTTTGCAACCCGCCCCCCACCACACATCCCTTCACATCTCCTCCTTCCCTTACCTCCAAGCCGTTTTGCCATTCCTGACGCGGCGTCGCAGACGGGTGTACCCGTCGACCGATTGAGTGATGTCGACGCCACGCGCCCGTTATAGGGGGACTCGCGGTAAAGATTTCCTATCCTCCTGACCCTCATTTTTTTTTTTTTTTACCCTTCTCGACCCACCCACAGGGCTTAGGAGGGGAATATTGAGATCATCCCCTCCCCCACACCCCTCCTACGAGCGCCGTGCCGCAATATCCCATATCGCGGCCCGGCGAAATGGCGCCACTTAGGTCGGCGCGTGTTTCTTTCGGGACCCGAGCGTTAGAGCGAAAACACGTGGCTGGGGCATCGGTCGTTTGGGCCAGGAAACGACTGCGCTTATTCTGCGTTTGAAACATCTTGCACGCCACGCTCACGGACTCTGCCGTTTCGCGGCGTGTCTGACCAGCGGGCTAGACCTCACTGTGTTGTGCGTAAATGGAGAACAGCTCGTTAGCAGATCCAGTGAGGCAACAACTAGTAGGGAAGAGTGTACATTGCCTGTCCCTTTAATTGGCTAAGAACGCCGGAATGACCGAAAATGGGCATCGATATAGTTTAGTTCTCCGAGATGCGTCGATATATGATGTAATATCTCAAATATATGTTTGTGATTTATTTATGTTACCTGCACACGTGTTTGCTTCCCGGTTATAGCCTCCCCTAGCGTTTATGCAGCATGCAATTTGGGTTCTGATCGCACCAAAATGTAATATACAAGAAAAATAAAGATGTCTCGAGATGGGCGCCTAAAGCTTGCCCTATCACCGTAGTAATTTGAGGCGGAGGGGGGGGGGGTGCTAAATGTTGGAGACATCTTCTGGCCATCGAGTAGGGGCAGGGAAATTTCACGTTTTCAAAGACATGTAGGCTGGAGTCTCTCTCACTCTCTCTACCTTTCATTCTCTCTCACTCTACAACATGCCCGTGAATGTATGTTACAAACTTTAAAATAAGAGGTTTTGTGATGAATTAATTAATTAATTTATGAAATATTATGTACCTGCCGGCAGCCATAAGCCTTGAAAAGTAGACACGGCAGTAAAAAAAAAAAAGTCACAAGTAGGCAATTCAAATTTTGGAGAAATCACGTCGTTCACATACAAATACATTACAAACTATGTGAGAGTAAACAACAAATAAGTGTATGTCATTTAGTTGATACAACATCTTAAACTTCAGAAGATTTCGTTCGGAAAACCACCCTTTTCAAGAATTAAATTTGGGTTCACAAAGTGTTTAATATCTTTTACAATTTAAACATCATCCGCCAATTCGTTGTTTAGTCTCACTTAGTTCCTAATATATGCAAGTAAATTTGTTATAGAACATCTGGCTTTACGGGTACTTATGAAACCCACTGTGAGACCAATTTCGAGATCAATTCCGGGACCACTGTGAGACCCTCTGCAACAAAATGGAACTGAAACTAATTTGCGAAATGGCAACGCACAATTTAATAATTGAGTTATCGCCGAGTAACTGAATTAATACGACTTAAAATTCTAATACTACTACTCGTTAAGGAACTGTAATTCCAAGTACACATAATTTCAAATAACATTTGAAATCGCCCTTTTGTAAACTCTCATTTACTCTTAAACTGTAATAAACGGAATTTCCGTCTTGAGCCTACCAATTGAAATAAAGACTTTCCAAAATACCAAGAACAAACTCAAAATCATAATGCAGGGATGTTGACGTAAACTTTACAAAAAAATAACGACATTAAAAACTGTTCCAAAAATACCAAAATCTGTCGAATCTGAAGGTATTGTCACGCAGAATTTTGTCAAATTTCTACAACGTTACGATTTGACACCAGCCAAGAATTTGCTTGTCTGTTATTATAATCTTGCCAGTCCTTAAATTTATTTATTGATTGGTGTAATGAGGAGGGGGTTTTATTCTCTGATCTGGATTGGACGTGATATGCAAATAATATTAATCTCTGTTCACTGCTAGTTTAGAGTTTTCAGGGCGTAGCAAAGCAATGTGACACAACCATAACAGCATTAATAGAATTATAAGTGCCTCTGCCGGCGAGTGAATTCGCAAAATTTTTTGGACCTCTATTCACCGACTGTCGCTTCTTAAAGTCTAGGATGGAGAGATTTAGGCGGCTCTAAAAATCGAGGTCTTGGGAGCCGTTGAGGGTGAAACGAGGTGGGTATGGACTAGTGCCGGCATGCAAGGGCGCGGGGAACGGGAGATCCCCGAGAAAATTCGCCGACCGCCTGCATCGTCCGGCACGATTCCCACAAGCGAAAATCCGGGAGCGACGCCGCCGGGAATCGAGCACGGTTCGCCTCGGTGGGAGGCGAGTAATCTAACCACTACATCACCACGGCCCCGGCCGATTTTCCCCCTCTTGTACGACTGCGGTTCATTTACCCCAAAGCTTCACTTACAACACTGGGCGAAATTACTTATTGGCTGTTCAAGGTAAACTGAGCGCTTTTGAAAGCCCTGCTTAAGATCTACTTGTATAAGTATTGTGTATTCTTTCGCATAATGTAAAATCAACATTGCCATGAGCTTCATTACTTTATTCATGCGTCGGTCAAGTAAAACTGTGAAATTATTAATAAAGTAAATACTCTACAAATCTGCTCATTTTTACACTTTGATGCATTAAAACAAACATAAAGCGAAATAAATAATTTTATGTTATCAAAAATGGTTACCCAACACATTTTATTCAACTTTAATCTATGGAACTACTTTCCATTCATCGTTACCAACTTTACTGTGAAAATGTCACTCAGGGAGCCCATTAAAATATATGAATGCAGAGGCAGTGACTTTTTGTATGTGAAATTGTTGCTTGCAACAAGCTAGATATGAGGTATCAGTGAATATCTCAATATTCCAGTGACCGTTGCTTATCGCTTTCGTCGTATCTTCTGTTCACTCGTTCACAGAGAGTTCATCAGGTGTACAACTGGGTGTTTGTTTATGGCTCGCCGTGTTTAAGGTCGCGGCCATATTCACTTACGCCTATTACAACAGAGAACCGAATAAATAGTGTTAAGAGTGTGTCAATTACATTCTCGTATTTTGTGGTTTAGCGGTGTTCTTTTTAGACATATTTCTCATATTATCACGTGTGAAAATCGTGCCGCTGGTCGGCGGTTTTTTTTCTCGGGGATCTCCCGTTTCTCCTGCTCTTTCATTCCGGCGATGCTCCATGCTCACCTCGCGTCACCCTCATTGGCTATCAAGACCTAGATGTTACGAGCCGCTCAACTCTCTTCACTTGCTCTTCTCATATTATGTTCCTTGCTGACCAGATTTAATAATAAAATCGTGTATTTAAATATGTAATATTTTTAAGTGAGTCAATATAAATAAACGATTGTCCGTATGACATGCAGGCGCCGTGTTGAATGCGTTAAGGGCCCTCTCTTTTTGTCATATATGTCTCATTGTGAACAGCTGTCTCTATTCCAATTAAAAAATATTCTATGGGATATTTCAATGTAAATATTTTTTTCTGGACAGAAATGTAAGTCGATATTTTTTGCTCATTCATAAATTTGGTTATTGGAACATAAATGGGGTCGTTGAAAAATGTTTAAATTCAGCTAAAATCGCTGTAACTAGCACTTATTTTACAATATTTATAATTTATTCTTCTGTAAAACTGTGTTTTAAACTATAGTGACAATGCCGTTTTTTTTTTTTTTTTTTTTTTTTTCCCCGGATTGCTGTATTAAAACTCTATAGCAACCACATAAAATACTGAGGAAACGGAACACATGCAAAGACTGTATAGTTTACTCGCGGTTTCTTCATACCTTTTAAATCAAACCTTCGAAAAATCACTCCATGTATAACGTGTTTGGCTATTTCATTAATATCTCATATATCACAAGCGTTTTATACCTTTGTTAACATAAAAGTATCTTATTTTTTGTGAAATTGAAGTTTTACCTATATTTAATTTATAAATTGCATTTGTTTATAAATTATAACACATTTATTATAAATACAAATAAAACAATGAGAAAACATGTGTTGGTAATGCCTAGTAAGAAATGGTTCTTATGCAAAATTTTAATACAACTGAGTGCGCACTAATTCGGTGCGTTGTCCAATGGTGTAATTTTCTAGACTTGGTTAGTCTTTGTTTGCATGAGGCGGAGGAATAGCCTCAAAGTATAACTTTAGAAAAGTTTAAAGTTACCATAAATGTGTCATATACATACTTATTTACTAAAGTCCGTGCCCAAGCTTGCATGAGTGATACCACGACCGTATGAGAACCAAATTTTTTTTTTTGTGGTAGCAGCAATAATTAAGTGCTTAAAATGACAAATAAAGCTCGCACTATTTTTCGTCGTCGTTATGGGGCAGCGGTGGTTGAGCGGTTAGATTGTTCGCCTCCTACCAAGGCGAACCGGGTTCACTCCCCAGCCGGGACACTCCACATTTTCGTAAGTGGGAATCGTGCCGGATGATACCACTGATCGGCGGTTTTTTTTTGTGATGGGGTGGGGGTATCGCCCGTTTCCCCCGCTCTTGCATCTCGGCGTTGCTCCATACTAACCTCACTTCACCCTGATCGGCTCTCAAGACCTCGATGTTAGGAGCCGCCCAAATCTCTACATCCCACTCTCAAGAAACATCCTTACCGTGGAACGCTGCATCAGGTGTAAAACGATAGAAATGACAGAAAAATCTTCAGATGTTTTATCTATAAAGCCATTTCTGTTGAGATAGAACCTTACTTCGTCTTCCAATCACTATACGAAGGAGATAGCTGTGGCAACTGAATCAATTGACGGTCACTGTATTGCTGTCATCGTAAACGGAAACAATAATACAGTATCAGCTACGACGTAATCAGATTCTAGGAAAGGGATTCCTGCCAAGGAAATTTGGCCGCATCAGGCGTCCGAGTGGCAGGCAGTATGTGGCGATTACGAACGGCTAGAAAAACAAGATCCCGAAGTACTCGATGCAGAAGACTGATTGACAACACAAACACAAAATAAAACTGAAGAGCGGGACGAATACCCGACGGTGGTTCCAAAAAAAAAAAAAAAAAAAACCGACGTAACCATGCGTTAATATAATTATAATACACGTTTTACCAAGTTAGCCGGAAAATCGAACTGAGCCACCCTCGCGAAAATGTACACCATAATACACAATAAATATCATTCATATTATTGGAAGAGTGACTATGGATTAACAAACGACCATATTACAAATTTAAAAAAAAGTCAATTTTTCTTTTTTTTTTTTTTTTTTTAGGCAACGGTTCATCATACGCGGGCGTATAGGGAAGGGAATCAAAGTCTAAATTCGGACAAAGATCTCTCGAACGTCTTTTGTGGTAGCATTTTCAACTAAAGATTTTTTTGTTAGAGATTGAACTCATCTAGATTTGTAAACCTTCCAAATTTTAAGTTTTTGATTTAAAATGTACGTTTTCATTATTTATAAAATTGTGATTATTTATAAATAATTAAAGAGTGAATTTTGAATTGAAAAATTAAAATTTGAATGGTTTAGAAATGTAAATGCGATCAATCTTAAACAAAAAAAATCCTTAGTTGAAAATAGTATCACAAAGAATTACTGAGAACGTTTCGTCCGAATCTAGCCTTTGATTCCCCATACACACATGCGTGAAGCCTGGCCTTAGGGTGGAATAATGGAGAACCACATTATAATTAAAACTTTTAGAATTTAACTTTAAGCGTGAAGAATTTTTTTTTGTGATGTTTAAGCATTTTCGAAATAGTATTTCCTGTTTGGAGATTATAAATAAAAAATAAAAATTTTTACCCGAGTCAGCTTCGAGGGCCCTGAACTGGGCGAAGGAGCAGGTAGGAGGCCGATATCCCGCGGACAACTACCACGGCAGCAGTTGTAGCCGGCCAAGACAGAAACGCTGAGGTCGACCAGAATGATTTACTGGCGCCAAGTTTCCAATGTTCTCCGGTCTGCGTTTTGGTTTTGTGGGGTGGGGTTGGGGGTGGACGTGGGGGTTACGGCTTGATGTATGCCTCTTTCTTTCCCCGGCCGCGATGCAAGCAATAGGCCACGTCAGTGATGGGGGGTGGTAGCAGTGAAGAGAGGAAGGGGTTAAAAAAAAAAAAAACAATAGCAAAGAACGAAATACCGAATGAAATATGGATTCCCCGAGTCAGTCGGATCTAGGACATCCCCTCCGTGACGCCCGAGAGCCCACTGAAAAACAATATTAAAGAACGAGGTCAGAGATGGAGTTCATTCCCACACCCAATTCCCCCCACCCCCTTCCCCAAAGGAGCCTTCGCTTAATCTCGTCACGTGCTGTTATACAGAAGCCGGACACGATAATACTGTCAGGATCTTGTTGGAACGGCGCAGGGGAAGGTGGCAGAGAGATGGGATCATGGGAATATAAGGGGAGAAAGGGAGCAAGCGTGGACCGCGCATAAGGCACTCATGGCACTCAGGGGAGTTTTTCTCGTGGCAATAACGCTCTTTTTCCCCCTTTGGCCTCTTTATCTTGTCTTACTCTGACACGCTTGTAAGCTTGTAGTTATAGCAGATTTTTCTCACGCCCAAGGAACGTATAGAATACATGGCAATGCTACAAAGAGCTCGCAGTTTGTGAGAAGAAAGTAAAATTCGTGGCTGAGATGTGATGATGTGATTTTCAATTGCCGATGCGTTGTAGCGCTGTACGAAATGACTTAGTCATAAGACTGATTTTTTTCTTCTTCTAAACGCATGACCAATACCGGAAAGGCTAATTGTTTACGTCTGCCTCAGAGTTTTCCGCGCAGAAGTTCGTTCACCTGCTCTGATAGGTTCGCGTGCACTGCCTGACGATGTAAACGGCGTACAACGAAGAAACTATGCGACAGCCACGAAACGATGTAAATAGCATGCGTACAGGCTGGTATGAAATACCATGAGTACGGGCTGGTATGCACATTATCACATGCTGGTGCTTTCGCATTTGATCACAAACCAGCAGTGACATTACAAGCACCAACCAGCGGCAAGCCTGTTTTAACGCTTATGCTGGTCTGGGCACAGAACAAGTATTCCCCCCTCCATTCCCGACAAAAAAAAAACATGAAATAAATACTATGTCAGTGTTGGTTTGGAAATTATTACTGCGTTGGCTTTTCTTCGGAGTGCCTTCCATTATCAATCACTTTTGGACTCACGATGTTCTAGACTATCAAACAAAAAACTGTAAAAGAAAAAAAACTTTAACCGAGAGCATTGTATTAATTAGTTAGCAAACAATTTTTATGTAAATGTATTTTTTTTACAGTATCGCAGATCACCTTCATCTCTTCACTATTTAATGTAGATCATATCTACTGTTTTGTACAGTTTAGTTTGCCATATTTCATTTGTGTTTTTCCTTATTTTTAGTTTATTTTCACGTTAACAGTTTTTCGCTGACTTTCCTGCGGGTAAACTCCTCAATATTATCACTGAAATCTGGTTTCAATGTGACATAATTTGTGTGCAAATAGCGGCTTTCACCACCCGAGCGACAATATTTTTCGTCCTTAAGGTTCCCGTCTACCTGAAACTTTTTCCCGTGTTTGAGGTCGAGAAGCGTAGGAACGATAAGGACGACACTGCCACGTGCATCAAGTGTGCCATCGCCGCTAAGCGCAAGGCTCTGAACTGGCGTGCAGTGTTCTCGTCGCACTGTGTGTACCTATGGGACTTCCAGCGGTCACCCAACTATGTTATTGATGGGAAGTCTGTAGGAAGATTCAGTGCAGGGCTCTTAAGTAGTTTTGTATGTATCTGAAGCTTTTAGTTTGAGCTACAGCGCTTTGAAAAAATACGTTTTTTTGCCATTTTAGAGTACTCTGAAATGGCGTTTGTAACGTACGTGGCATTTTGAAAGTAATTAACAGCCCTCGTCTGAAGTGTGTGTTCCATTTCAAGTTCAAGTACCTCTTACGTACTGAAAACCCTCTTTTTGCTGAGCAATTACCCATCATTACTAGGCCTGGTCAATGCGCTCTACTAAACAAGTAATTTAAATACTAAACTATTAAACCAGGTTTTTTTAAAAACAGGCTTTGGATTTTGGAATGGTTTAATTCAAAGGGAAATTATTAAAAGCATGTAAATTTGATTGAACATTTACAATGTCGCCTATCACATTTTTCATGCAACTTGCGCTCCTCAACTTGTCTGTGCGCTCGTATATATAAAAGAGGTCCTGCAACAGTGGTCGTAGACATTGGCGTGTAGTCGAAGCAACGTTACCGCGAGGAACGCCAGACGATACCAGACAAGAATACAGAAATTAAAAAAATGTAGGGAAGACCCCAAAAACGCCGCTTTACGTAACTAACAGACTTCGAGAGAGATAACTCACAATCGGACTGACAACCGCAGTGTGGTCGTATCGCCGTATATACCACCACGTGGATTGTTCGGCCCATACTGGCAGATGCTGTTGGGAGCAGTGGATACGTGAAGGCACCCACGCACAGAGGACGGGCTCAGGACGGATGAGGCCGACTATCAGTCGAGAGGATCGATTGATAGTGCGCCAGGCGCGGATGAATCACATGGCGACGCGGTCCACGATACTGACCAGTGTTGGGGTGTGCCCACGAATAATTCCCCGACGTCTCACAGGTGTGAATCTGCGATCCCAGTGTCCATTCCGTGCGAGGTCATTCCCCGAATCTGAGTCCCGTATGCAATCGAGCGCACTGGGCCGCGTAGAGATAAAGGTGTGCCGCCATGCTTATTTTTACTCGCGAAAGGACAAGCGCAGACGTGAATATTTAGCATGCGTGTGTGCGTGTGTGTGAGTAGTTTAGTGTAGTTAGAATTTAATCTTCGGAGAGCATGGTGGTTCAAAAAACGCAAAGTTCCCGGTGGATCCTGAAGAACAAAAGAGCCAATTTAATTTTTTTTTTGTGGAAGGTTAACGTAAAATTATAAAGTAGTACTCTAGGTATAACCTTTTCATAGGTATCGGCCACCTAGCGGGGAGGTTTGGCAAGACCAGCGCCGGTTCCTCCGGGAACTTTGTACATTACGTGTGCTGCTACTAATTCTGCAACAGCAGTGGCCCCGTTTGCAGTGATGCCAGACCATAGTTATGTGCAACACCCCAGACTGACAATGCGTTGTGTTTGGTTATGAGTGCCATTCCGTTAAGGGGCTGATGATCATCGCATCCGGACGTGGAGCTCCCCTGGCGGACGCCACTATCCCCATCTCGCTATCGAGCTGCACACTTCCCCTATGGCAGGCATTATTGTCTGGGCAATCATAGCCTACTGTAATGGCAAACGAGGTGTTGCTGGGTGCCAACTTCGATACGGGCGGCAGGGAGCCACTCAGTCACCTACGAGAGGAAGGGAATTGGTGGCGCGGTCAGACTATATAAACGGGGTCGCCAGAATGTCGGCCATCTTTATCCTTCTCCACACTCCGGGTCACCGACGGCGCAGGGTGCTGCCGCCGCTGACCGCCTTCGAGCCCCGGTGCCGAGAGACGACAACGCCAGAGGAGACGATCCACCACGAGGGGATCCTAGAAAACCTTCTCCACATTGCGGGCCTGAATGAACCGCCTGTATAATATTCCAGTGGCGAGTCCAATTCGGATAGCAGTGGATATAGAAGGGGTTGCCTAGATTGCTTCAGTAGCAGCATGATTGAGGGGCATTTTCCATTGAGATTTAATGACTATTTATTAGAGCCCCAAAATATTTGATACGTTATATAATAAGTGGAGAGTTATTTATATTAAGAGTATTCCTGGTTATTAGATCATTATTAAGTGTGTTGTAAACCAGGACCATAAGTCCAGCTGAGAGGAGCTTATGAGCAAATAATAGCTACGTCCCTAGATCCTTTTGTGTAAGAAAGGGTAATAGAACACTACAGTAGCCAATCCACTCTCGTCGCGTTACGTGAAACATTGACAGCTCGGCGGTAGGTGGCCGATATCTAAAGTACTCATCTGCTCCCATTTCTTGACGCGATTCCAAGTGCGATACGTCAGAACGTCACACGGCACGGGTCGTCCACGACTGCCTCTGTCATGTCCACACACCGCCACGGCTTGCCCGCTCCATTGAAGTGTCCCCAATTGAGCGTGCATGGGACCAGCTGAAACGCCAGCTGCCACCGGCGGGGCGCCACAGCACCCGGGTTTTGGAACACGCCTTGGAGCAACTGTGTGGCCCGTCTCCCTCAGGACAACATCTGGCGCCTGCTGGACAACCATGCCAGGCCGTGTTTCAGCGTGTATCGCAGTACCACAGATCCTTTATGTATTTGTCCTGCTTGCTCCGTTTTTTGTGGTCATGTGTATTACTCATTTGTATCACTACCTCTCCAGAAACGTCCCCACCTTTGAGAAACGCTGCATCAGGTGCAAAACGATAGAAATGTCATACAGAAAAAAGCTTCAGGTGTCTTATCTATAAAGCCATTTCTGTTGACAAAGAATCTTACTTCGTCTTTCAAATCACGAGAGAAATATGTTTGGAACGATATGATGGTGATATCTGTGGCAACTGAATCAATTGACGGTCACTGTATTGCAAATCATCAGAAACGGAAACAATAATACAGTATCAGCTACGACGTAATCAGATTCTAGGAAAGGAATTCCTGCCAAGGAAATTTCGCCGTACACTGTTAAAAATTACCTTATATTTACAGAATGTTTTACGGAAATGTACAGTGTATATACGGAAAGGAAATCCGTGATGACGAAAAACGGAGTTAAGTCCGTAAATACAAAACACGGAACGTCTCCGAATTCCCTTTGGCTTCGAATTACGCAGACGAACAATGCTGATTCTACTCTAAGCATCCTTCGCCACTGTAACAAAAAATTTATCGTTTCTGCGGCTGTTACGGTTATCCATGGGACTATGACCTGCTCTTTCAAACATTAAAAATTAGCATCAGGAGTCTGTAATATTTGGCAGCACTAAAAATACACTAAATTTAATAGAAACTGAATTTTTGCTTTTGTCTTTTAAATACAAATATAAAAATTATACCACAATTTTCAAGTGTAAGTTGTAGGTGAATGCGCCTCGTAATGTTTTGACTCGGGTTCAAATTTTAACTTCTTTAACATCATTTTTTATACACAGTAAAACACCCACACAATGAAAATTAAAGATATTTTCACTATCTCCTTTTATTTCAAACCGAAAGTACAGAAAACTGACTTGGAAATTAACGGAGAGGTTCCGTGAAATTTACGGAAAGTCCGTTTCCGAAAATCAATGTGTCCGTAATGTTACGGAGAGTTTGCGAACACTTCTGGATAAATTTTTGCGAGCACTTTTCCGTAAAATGAAGGACATTATTTTTTTTTTTACAGTGTACCAACACTGGTCAGTATCGTGGACCATGTGATTGGACCGTGTCGTCATGTGATTGCTCCGCGCCTGTGCGTGTGGGTGCCTTCACGTATCCACTGATCCCAACAGCATCTGACAGTATGGGCCGAACAATCGACGTGGTGGTCTATACGGCGATACGACCAACCGTGCAATTTTCATCCCGATCATGAGTTCTCTCCCGAAGTCCTCTATGAAGTTTCAGCATCATCCGATGCATCGTTCAGTGTGCGCTTTTTTTTTTTATCGTCCGGCAGTGGACAAAATTACAATTGGGGAAAACATTAGTTGTAATTGTGATGAACGCTGCGTATCTTTCACGTTGACAGCAACCATACGCTGATCTGTCAGATTCTAAATTATTGCAACTTATTCGTGACAGATGCATTCTTTCACAAACTTTACTAAACGTGTTTAAATTAACTGTGTTTCGAGAATAAATAAACGAGTTTAGTACTCCTTACATTTCAAACCCTGCTTAAGATCTACTTGTATGCACGTTGTGTATTCTTCCGCCCTGTGTAAAATGAACATTGCCATGGGCCTCAGCCTGTGAAATTATTAGCAAAGTAAACATTTTATAAATCTGCTAATTTTTACACAGTGATGCATTAAAAAAAAAAAAAAACCCAGAAATCGAAATAAATAATTTGAAAGATCACAAATGGTAACGTAACACTTTTTATTAGATGTTAAGATATGGAGCTACATTCCATCTATCGTTGCCAACTTTACCGGGCGAATGTCACTCAGTGCGCCCGTTGAAGCATATGCAGGGATGGGCAGTGTTTTTTCTTTCTGAGGTTGATTTCGAAAGTGCTCGCTTCATCGTGAACAGCCTTTAATAAGGTTGTATTCGTAACAGCGTGCACGCAAGCAATAAGAATTCCAAGAAACTCACCTAGTACAGGCGCGGCAAAAACCAACTGCACAACAAAGAGTGCTTGCATGCAACACGCCCCTCCCCCCCCCCCCCCCCCTCCACAGCAGATGTGGACCGGCCCAGAGAGAACGAGCAGCAATGCAGCTGGCGCAGATTGCGAGCTTATCACCACTTTTGGGGGGGGGGGGGGGAACTCGAGTATGCGCAAGAACGCCCCAGAAGAACGGCGATCGCAGAGTGGCCGTGTCCAAGCGTGCGTGAGGGATCGTCCGGAGTTTTGTCTCGTCCAAGGCTTCTCTTTGTTTACAGGACCTCCCTCTGACGCACGTGCTATAAACAGCTGCTGCGTTTGCTCTTCTTCGAGATACGGCGGTACTTGTTGAAGGACTCGACTCCTGGGGACCTGCCCATTGACTTGTTACATAGTCCATTCACGGTTTCTTCGGACTTTTCCAATCAAACCTTTGAAAAATCTCCTCATGTATGACGTGTTTAGTTACTACCTAAATACGCCCTGTATCACGAGCGTTTTATACTTGCGTTCATTAAAGTTACTCCCCCCCCCCCTGTTGAATTGAAATGTTGTTTATATCGTATCTATTAACTATAATGCTTCATTGATAAATAATTTGAATTAAAAACAGGGAGAAAATAGGTATGTTGGTAACGACTAGCGAGAAACAGTTCTTATACAAAATATAATTACAACTGAGTGCGCACGAATGTGGTGCGTTGTCCCTCTTTCTCAGACTTGTTAAACTTAGTTCGCACGAGCGGAGGAATATCCTGGAAGTAGAACTTTAGTAGGGCTTCAGAAAAAGCTGAAGTAAACGTGAATGGATTATACACTATGTTGTGTTGAATGTTTTGCTTCCCATGATTCTCCACATAAAATTTGATATTCACGCAACGTTTGTTGCTATCCAGCAAATGCTCATAATAAACGTTTGATGACAAAATTATTTATTTATATATCAGTACTATAGAATCTTATTTTTATGTAAAATTTATATATATATATTTTTTTTTTGCGATACACAGAACTGAGGGCGCATGATGTTATAGAAATTTCACAGTAAAGTGAGCACTTTTGGACGCCATCTCGTTTGAAGTAATCTATACTCTATACTACTAAATAAAATAGAAGTGTCTGTCTGTAATTTTCAAATTATTCACTTTTAATTATTTTTTTCATATAGTATAATTGATAACTAAGCCATATCTAATGCTAATTTCTTTTCATGTCTGTCTGTCCGAACGGATTTAACTCAAAATGACTTAGCGTACTGACATCAAATTTACACAGTATACATATAATAACTTTAGGACCGACTTACTCTTTGTTTCATTGAGATATCTCAAACAGTTCCGGAAAAAATTATGTTTATAAATATAAATAGGTACTGGATTAAGTTTTTCTTAGGATTATTGCATAAAAAGGCATTGTTAAAAACAAACATTCGTAATTTCTCCTTTCTTTTTGTCTATGGGCTGTAAACCTTTCCTTCCAAAAGCTATAGTGGCCCAATGGCTAGAGTTATTCCAAGTGGGGCCGCAGTGACCCAATGGATAGATATATATCAAGTGGGGCCGCAGAAGCTCAGTAGCTAGATAACCCAATGAGGGTGCCGCAGAAGCTCAGGAGCTAGAGAACCCAATAGTGGGGCCGCAGCTGGCCAGGGGCTAGAGCACCCAGTATCGAGACCGCAGTACCTCGGTGGCTAGGGCACCCAAAAAGGGGACTACAGAAGCTCAAAGGCTAGAGAACCCAATTTTAAAAAGTGGCTAGATCAATTAAAAGTCCTAAATATCATGCTAACAAAAAACATGTTGCGAAGCGATGGCAAAGTGAAATTTAACGAGTTCATTAAAGCTGAAAGAAGAAATATTAATATTTTAAACATAAACCCTTAGTGAAACTATGCTGGGCTTTTTTTTTTAAATAACTTTAGAAAAAAATATGCTAACGAAGTCGCACGGGTCAGCCAGTAGTCAATAAATATGTGTTATTTTAGCCTTAGACGTTAACATCGCAGTGTGGTGGGATATACACACTATGCTTATCACTTAGATGACAATATTTATTTTAAAAACGTGGTTAAAGGATAAAAAATGGGCGAAAGGAAAAAAGTAACCAGGGCCTCGAAAGTGCTTACTTTACCGTGAACAGCCTAAAATAATTATTTATTCTTCTTGCGTGCAAACGCTCTTCGAGTTGTACAAATGACACGTTACGTAATTTATAAGGAATAAAAATCTGAATACATAATATATGCACAATCATGTAATAACCACAGTCTATAACTCCTCCGGGCCACAAATAAAAAAAGTCAACTCTTTACAAAAAATAACATATAAAAATATATTTGAAAGGCTTTGTCTCATTTCATTTTTATAAGTGTCTATTAAATGGGACATTTAAAAATTAAAAATATTTATAAATGTAAAAAAAAATGTAAATATTTTCTTTAGTGGTGAAATAGTTTGTTCCAAGCTGTTAATGTCATTTTATATTTAAAAAAAATATAAAGTACCTCATTCTCGCAAGAAGTTTGTATAGGTTCATGTTCTCTTAATACGCGTATTCATGCTCCGTACCTTAACAGACGTTTGGACGTGTATGTTCCACGTATTATCTCAGAAATGCATCATATTGTATTGGAAGTTTAATGTCGCTTGTTTACGCACAGAAAGCCCCTGCAGGTGATGGGGTGACCTGATTATACTGCAGAGGACTCTTACCACATATTAAGCAATTACGGGATTGCTAACTGTTCCCGACTCGGCTTCCTCAGCGAACGAGTGTAAAGAATAAATTAATCGCCAGAAAGAGCCAATATTTCAATTTGCAATGTATTTGTGAACGAGGTTGTAATGATTGGCCATTTCACCGGTCTGAGGTAGATGGACCATCGCTGCTCATCCATCTTACCGTTCGCTTTGCACGTCTGTTATTAACCCAGCTATCCAGTTTACATGCTATATATATGGTTTATAATATGTTTACAGTATTAAATGTTTTGAGCTTGTATCACTTGTACTTTTGTGAACTTCTCAAGATTAAAACTATACACTTGTGGAATACCCGTTAGTAATATATATGACTAGTATAATGGGCTCGTGCATGTACGAACACATATACACACAAACACAGTGGAATGTAAACTTTGCCACATGGCAATGTTTGTTTACATTTGGTGGAAGGATACGAAACGGGCCTGCAGGTAGATCTTTAGCATGGCTCCAAGGAAGTCTGTTCCAGTGGGGAATGGACTACAGTTAAAACTTGTTTATTTCAATTTAATTTTTAGAACGAGTATTGCATCTGTAAAGTAAAAATAAGGCCGTGTCCGAAATGAAAAATTGGTTATTTTGTAATTTGTCAGTTCGCAAGTTTCAATTCGGACGTTGTAGACAGTCACTTGTTTAGCACTAGCGGCAACGCATTCTTAAATTAACAGTGAATTTTTTTAAATCTAAATTTAATGCTTCAAACCGACGTATTATTTCTACAAATCATTACTGGAATTCTGCAAATGTGCTAATAAATAAGAAAAAATAAATTATACAATAATGACTTTAAAAGCAGCATTTTGCGAAGTATATATACAAAGCACAACACATACTTGCTTTTTAAAACATGCCTAGATTATTTATTGAACAGTTATTTATAAAAAAAAAAAAAAGTTGTAATTACGCATTCATATGTGTTTTGAAGTTCAAAACCAACATGACGCTGATTTGGTAATTTTGTTATTTTTGCTAACATCCGCTAGATACACGATACGAAATACCAAATACGTCACCATTTCTGTATACCAAATCGGGTCACGTGATCATTTTGTCAACAAAATCCGCCATTTCCGTTAAGCCCTCAGTGGAACTGTAAGTGTTGCAATTTCTTGTTAATTAGAGTCATACATTCAAAAATACTGTTTTTAAAAACTTACTTATATTTATTAACTCATAGTTTACCGTCTTCTTTTACTGCATACAATACTCGCGTATTCAGATATAAAATAAAACATACAATAATAGCATTTTCATAGAGAACGAATTCTCTTAGTACAGAAATCACTATTTCATCACTCCTCCTTGATTTTTTACCTTGTCACGTCATTGAATTTTGTAATGTCCACAAGAGATCTAAACTTGTGCAATTTTAATTTTTGTTCAGTGACTATCATTTGCACATTGATAAGACATTCACTTTCATAATCATTAATAAAATGATTACTAATATCAATGTGATTGGAATTCTTGCATAATTTTCCGCTTGTACCTTTACCTTCATCTTTTAATTCACAGCTTATTTTATTTGCCTTTACGTCATTAATAACAGTTGTATCTACAAAGTCGGTTCATTTACCAAACACGGGTCTTCATTAGGAGACAATCATCTCTAAATTCCTGACTATAATTTCTATGTCCTTTTTCCTCCACCTTTATCTAACTTTACTTCATTAACGATCTCCCAGGTTTTGTTTTTCATTAAAGTATTAATCTCTTCATTCATTGATTGTTTTGCCATTTTTTAGACTCTGGACTGTTTAAAGCTTCTTCGTAACCAATAGGTATTGACGCATCCCTCGGTGGAATATCAATTCTACTCACCTCCTTAATCTCAGCATTCTTTTCTTCTCAGCCTTTTCTTCATTCACTTTTTCTTTGTCTCAATACTTCTTGTTTTGTTGCTCTCCTTTTCATCATTAGTTAACATTATGCACTGATGTTTTTTCAACAAACTTCACATGACGACTGACGATAACTTTATTATCTATCAATATTTTGTAACCTATATCTGTGTATGCAATAAGTATGCCCTTAACAGCTTCTGTATGTAGCTTGGATTTCCTACTCTCTTCAGGATTTCTCACAGAAACTCTAATCCATGAATTCTGAGATTTGAATAAGCTGGTTTCTTAAAAAAATATCTCATATGGTGTTTTTCTGATATTCGTATCTTTCAGTAATCTGTTCCCTAAATAAACAGCAATATATAAAATCTTCAGGCCAGGATCGCCTGTTAATCTTTGCTTCAGATATTAAACATCTGGCGCGATCCATGATAGTTCTGTTGTATCTTTCTGCAACACCATTTAATTCGTGAGGGTATTTTGGAACTGGTTTTAAATATATACCTTCTTCTTTCGCGAATCTGTAAAAATCTTTGCTATATTCCCTTCCATTATCACTACGAATTTATTTTATCTTTTTGTCAGTCTGATTTTGTACTATAATTTTATAGTGTACGAAGGAGTCAAAAATTTTACTTTTGTTTTTAATACAATAGGCTATAGCAATTCTACTGCTATAGTCGCCAATAAATGTTACGAAAAATCTCTCACCTTTATATCCAGTAGGATTAATTGGACCATGGACATTTGTGTGTATAATTTCCAATATATAATTTGCCCCATGTCTGTTATTTTCAAATAGCCAGATATACATTTTATTTGTTAAGCAAATTTCGCATTGCATATAAATATTTTAAATTTAAGTAGGTAAACCATTTAGTGCCTGATTTCCACACAATTCTTTTGGGTTAATGAAATTAGTATAACCAAGAATTATGACATTTTTCCTTATCCGAGTGCCACTTGCGTAAACTTTTACATTATTTATGCATCCTATTTTACCTGCCAGTTCAAACAGTTATTTTTCTTAAACGCAACAGCAATCAACTCATTTCCCCGAGTCATAAATTTCAGCGTTATCGTTATTGAATTTTAACACGTTTTTCTTACCGACAATGCGTGAGACACCCAGTAGTACCATATTTGGAATTATAAATTTTGCACGTGGCGGAGGAATTCATAGCAGGCTGAAAGTAAAACTAAGGAGGACACAAATATGTGTTGATTTATTCGTGAAGAAACAACAGCCACGCAGAGCTGGGAAGAGTTTAGTTCAGAGCGCACGCTCTGCGACAGTTGCAGCCGGGCATTCGCCCGTTCAAATTATATTTGGAAGCAGATCTTACACCGCAGGATTCTCCTACGCATACCGGGTCTCACTCGGTTCCCATCTGCGGGATGCCTGACCTGGGGCGAATAAAAAATATCCTGCCCGCGTATCCTCCTCAGTAAACGAATTTTCGTCGCCAGGAGCAACACACGAGTGGAACAGGTTACGCCGGTTTTCTCTGAAAATATGGAGGCTATCGAAAAATGAAGTCGTATGTAATATCGACGAGGGTAACTACAAATAACATTTATACAATGACGTTCGAAATATAGCTGAATAAATTTTTCAATATTTTTTGAACGAATAACATTTTGTACATGTTACAAGGATTTTGCTGAAAGTTCCAACGTAAATGCTAGGTTTCATGTATTTCTTGTGTTTTTGTGTTTCAGGGCCGTTACGCAAGTTCGCATACACATACACGGAAGATTATTATTTATATATATTATATATATATAAATTTTAATTTATTATTTAGGCTGGAAATCAGCTATCGCCACACCTAAATAATAAACACAAAAATATGCATAGTATTGCTGTGATCTGCCAAACAAGTATCCGACGATTGGCTGGAAGACGCCACGATCACGATGGAATTGGGAACGAAGCCTCGAGCAGCGGCTTGTTTAATAAACCCGCGGCGCTATTTAATGCGCGCGGGGTATCTAAGCGGTGCCTGTCGCCAGCCTGCCGCATTTGATAGCTGTGGCTTTATTTAATGGTTAATTAAATATATTAATTAGCTCCCCCCAAGATTGCGGTAATTTGTACAAATTGTGTTATTTGTACATTGGCGAAAGTGCATAAAGGCGTTGGACACGACTAGGTCTTTATTCCGACTTCGCCTTCATTGTTCCTATTAACGTAATAAGAGTGTCTGTTGGACGAGGACAGCCAGTTAGCCTGAGCTGCGCGAATACCTCCTTATAAGTGCGTGGTCTCCTCCCTTTTAGGAGAGGCCACAGCAGTAGGTATATTAATATTTATTTTTATATTATATTTACAAAGAGTAAAAAAGAGTCTGAAATTTTACCGAAAAACCTCGTACGCACAGGAATTGTTCTTAAAGCTTGTACAAATTACCGCAATCTCGGGGGAGTTAATTAATATATTTTATTTACCATCAAATAAAGCCACGGACATCAAATACAATTTAGTCTCTGACCGGAACGTGGTTACCTGAATGTAGCCGAAGGTAGTTGTGCACAAGTCTCGAGTCGGCGTCAACAAAACGCCCTCTTGAGGTCCCTCTTCAGGCGGCAGCTGTCTAGAGGTTCGCCGGCGGCAGGCGGCGAGCTGGCGGCAATCACCGCTTCGATTCCCCGCGCGCATTAAATAGCGCCGCGGGTTTATTAAACAAGCCGCTGCTCGAGGCTTCGTTCCGAATTCCATCGTGATCGTGGCGTCTCCCAGCCAATCGTCGGATACTTGTTTGGCAGATCACAGCAATACATATATCGACGTTCATAAAGATGTGTTAATATTCTTACTTACGAAAGAACCCATATTGATGACGTTATGCGAGGAAGAATAATCGGGTGGCTAAAGGCAAGCTTTACTTATAACGCTCTGCATGCCTCTCTCCCCCCCCCCCCCCATCGAAATTTTCATTGTCTGGGCAGGCTCTAATTGCGAGGAAACATCACTTGATCCTTCTTCTGCAGATATTCAAGGAGCCAGCGTCTCTTGTTTTTAACTGCCAGACAACGCAATAGCGGAACACTAGCAGACGTCGGGGCCACGGTGGCTGAGCGGTTAGACTGCTCACTTCCCACCTAGGCGAACTGTATTCAATTACCGAC
The DNA here is from genome assembly GCA_029891345.1 of Dryococelus australis. Taxonomy (NCBI): domain Eukaryota; kingdom Metazoa; phylum Arthropoda; class Insecta; order Phasmatodea; family Phasmatidae; genus Dryococelus; species Dryococelus australis. The sequence continues at coordinate 96,958,353 of CM057003.1, forward strand.
CGGTTCACTCCGTATTTTCGCAAGTGGGAATAGTACCGGACGATGCCGCTGGTCGGCGGGTTTTCTCGGGGATCTCCAGTTTCCCCCCGCCCTTTCACTCCGGCGCTGCTCCATATTCACCTCACTTCACCCTCATTGGCTCTCAATACCCCGATGTTAAGAACCGTCCAAATATCTTCGCTCACTCACTAGCAGACGTCTATTCCAGGGACCTGAAAGCAACTACAGAAAAAAAAATGGAGTTTGGCTGTGTTGAGGACATAGCCTTTTTTTTTTTTGCGTGAATACGTATACGTTGACGCGCTCGGACGCCTTATGGTATTTTTTTTTCGTTCCCGGCACCTCTTCACTCGATCATATGGGGTTTTATGGGTACCACTGGATTGCTTTTGAGATGCTATTTCCAACCGTATACGATTTCTGTATTCTGACTTGACTTTTTAACGAGTATAGGCCGAAATTGTGTTAAGTTTTATTAATTTTTTACACTAAACTCATACACTTCCAGCATAACCAAGCCACACAAATATTTTCATACACGAAATAGATTGATCTTGACGAAAGATGTCGATAGAAACCTAAACGATCGTCGTAGCGTCCCCTAGTCAAAAGTTATACTACGCGGAAGTTATGAGACGCGGCGAAACGAACTCAAAATTTGCCCCCCCCCCCCCCATAACCCCTCAACTTATTATTTGATCCTTTGGCAATCGAGTGGTGTAATTTAATTTTGAATATAGACTATAGATCCGGAACTGCAATGCCAACATGTATCCCCCGATTTTATCATCGGATTCTCTGGATTACCTCCCACTATGGCCGCAAATTTAAAGACGTATTCACGTCAAACAGCATTTCCAGGTGTAATGTATGCCGATGCAGCGTGAAGTGCCAGTCTATATGCCTGCATAATTATTAAAGTTATCCCTTTGACAATAAACAGAAGGAAGAAGGGGACACGGTAATATTTATTCTTGTTTTACCAGCTTTCTCTCAACTCCAGACATACTCGCCCACACATTCAGGCCGTGTTTTGCTGCCGCAGACCAGGTAGTTTTTCCCCCCGTTAAGTCCGCAGGGAAAAATAATCGTTCTTTTCTCTCTTGCAAGGAGCTCTTAATTTTATTTCTTTTCCCCCGCAAAAAAAAAAAAAAAAATATCGTTTCTCACAATTGAATTAGTTTTGAAGAAGGCTGCGTTACGAAGGCCCGCAGTTATTCCGGTATCACCCAAATTCTAGAGATTTAAGGTAACTGGTATCCTCACGGGGATAGTCCTAATACGTAATCTCCGCCTGCCCTTCCCTCCCGTTGTGATAGCATCTCGTCTGTTACGCAGGGCACGAGACAAACTTTATTTCGGCCCGTAGGCTATCACTCTCTTCGCAGAAGATTCTTGTTCGGTTGCCTCCATATCGAAGAGTGAGCCATTTTATGACGTATACTCAGAAATCCTATGATATTTTCCGTGTGCAGTTTGCAAATGTCAAGAGCGCGTGGGATATGATTGGCGGCAAATACGGCTATTTAACTAAAGAAAAGAGCAACATCAAAAAGAGGCTTTCGCCAAGTTTTGAGCAAAAAATTTTTTCTCGTAGTGCTGCATTAACGTAGAGTTACACCTTGGACTGTATATCTTTACAAACGATGGCGGCGCAATGTAATGTGGTATAGGTTGTGCACAGTAAAATGAGTACTTTTGAAAGCCTATTTGTAAGCATACTGTGTATCCTTCCGCCATATGTAGATTAACATTGCCGTGGACCTGACCCCCTTATTCATTCGCAAGTCAAGTGAAACTGTAAAATTATCATAAAAGTAAATATTTTACAAATTTACTAATCCGTACACTTATATGTATGTTTAATGTTCAAAAAGAAAAAAATTATCATTTTGGTATTACCAAATGTTTACCGGGCACTTTTAACTCGACGTTGAGATAAGGAACTACTTTCCCTCCGTCGTTACCAATTTTACTGGGCGCATACCACTCCATGTGCCTGTTAGAAATATAGGCCTACGCAGGTAGGGACAGTGGCAATTTTCAAGGGTTAATTTTAAAAGTGCTCACTTAACCGTGAACAGCATTTACACGACTGTGTAGTAGGAAACATCTGTTCAAACGTAGTATAGATAATGATGTTATTCGCCACTGTCTGTTACTAAATATCGTAAATTATTTCAGTTGGCGTCATTTAACAATAACATGCTAACTGCAATAAAGGAAGCCTAGGTCTTACAGACCTCGTTGTTAAGAGCCGCCCAAATCTCCCAACTCAAAAACTAAGTCTTACTGGCATAAACATCTTAAAAATTATTCACCAAGACCAGACCGAGCGATGTGGCGCCGTGGTAGACCAACGGACTCACATTCAAGAAGACCCGGGTTCGATTCCTGATTTCGGTTTCCCATGGTTTCCCGACATCACTCCAGGCGAATACTGGGACAGTTCCTTACTAAAGGGCATGACCGAATCCTTACCCGCTCCTTTCTCTCTGAGCAACTTGCTCCGTCTCTTGCTCTATAGGGTTTTTTCACGGTAAAGTGAGCACTTTCGAAAACCCTCTCGTTTTTGAATAATAGTGAATAAATATATTTTATTCTATCCTTAAACGTTAACTTCCGTGCGGTGGAATTAACACACTGTGTTTATTACTTACATGTAGATATATATTTTAAAAGGTGGTTAAAGAATATAGTGTGGCTGAAATAAAAAATCAACTAGGGCCTCAAAAGTGCTCACTTTATCCTGAACAGCCTATAGGTGTCGTCATTAAACCAGCAAAAACCCTTCATAACAAAAGGATGTCCTAAACACAGAAAGCATTAGAGCAGAAATCATGACATTCAGGCAATTTCACCTGTACCTGAAAATTTCTAAAGTTATAAAAAATCATCTAGGCTACAGCATATTGCACCACTTCACATCTTTTAAGGAAACAGGAAACACAAAATCCGTGCGTGTGTATTTGTCATATAAAGAAAATAACATGGCTATACACGGTTAAGTGAGCACTTTTGAAAGCCTTCTCATTGGGGATAATAGTCAATAAATATGTTTTATTTTAGCCTTATGCGTTAGCTTCCGAGTGCGTGGGAATCTACATACTGTATTGATTACTAACATGGCAATATTTATTTAAAAATGATATTTAAAGAATAAAAATGGTTGATATAAAAAAAGTAACTAGGGCTTCAAAAGTGCTCGCTTTACCGTGAACTGCCTATAGACACACTACACAATGAACGTCTAACTCTGATAAGTGAGTGGCTGTTGGACTATTTTCGTTCGTCTTCATCTTCCGCTTTGAAAAAAAAAAAGTTTTCTAATCTACTTGTTTGACCGCCTTCGTGATGTACTGGGTAGCGTTGCTGCCTGTAACCCGGGAGATCTGGACTCGATTCTCGGCCGTGTACGTTCAAGTTTCCCACGTGGTTCACCTAATCACTGCATAAGGCAAGGGCTTCTGAAATCATTTACAGCTTGTGGTCACAAAGTTTTGTGCAAACATAAGGTGGCAACTCCCATTTACTTAATGCAGGGAGGTTATATAACGAACTGCGTTTTCAGAGGTGCAAGATCTCCGTTATGCAAACCACTATTCACCGATTTGTTAATTAATTGTAGGTATTTTCTGACATCTTCGACTAAAAGTATCCCAGAACTCGATTTTTTGGGGGCGTTTATCTCTTCAATAATCACTTTAATGTATAGGCCTAATTGATACATACGTTTTTGTCTTGTATTTTCGTAAGGAATTTCCTGCCGGAGTTCGTAGGTGTTGTTCAAAACCACTCTGTATAGTTCAAATCGACGAGTCTTTTTACTAACTTCCACGGTTTTCAAATAAATGAAAGATTCGGAACTAGTACTTTTGTTTATCTATGTAAACCAGGAAGGCTTCGAGTCGATAAGAAGCTCTCAGCGAATTAAAAGGCAGCCCCCACGAAACAGTCGACAGAAAAACTAGCTCCCCCACCACAGCGGCAGCGACGACGCAAGGACGTATTTTGCGTGGCTGGAGCCTTGAAAATTGCAGGAACGCCGATAAGGATGACGCAGGAACATTCACATTAAGTAACTCGAGGCGTTTCCGCAGGCAAGTATCCTCTAATATCATTTAAGCCCCTCCGAGATCTGTTTCGCTACGACGACTTAGCGATGTCCAGGTACAGTCGCTAGAGGTGGCAGGAAAAGATATGAGAGCGAACTGCTCTACGTGAACCTAGAAACTGGCGAGCCTAGCACGTGAGGAGTGTGGTGTCGAAAAGATATGAGAGCGAACTGCTCTACGCGACCTAGAAACTGGCGAGCCTAGCACGTGAGGAGTGTGGTGTCGAAAAGATATGAGAGCGAACTGCTCTACGTGACCTAGAAACTGGCGAGCCTAGCACCTGAGGAATGTGGTGTCGAAAAGATATGAGAGCGAACTGCTCTACGCGACCTAGAAACTGGCGAGCCTAGCACGTGAGGAGTGTGGTGTCGAAAAGATATGAGAGCGAACTGCTCTACGTGACCTAGAAACTGGCGAGCCTAGCACCTGAGGAATGTGGTGTCGAAAAGATATGAGAGCGAACTGCTCTACGCGACCTAGAAACTGGCGAGCCTAGCACGTGAGGAATGTGGTGTCGAAAAGATATGAGAGCGAACTGCTCTACGTGAACCTAGAAACTGGCGAGCCTAGCACCCGAGGAATATGGTGTCGAAAAGGGTCCTTTGGTAAAGGAAATTAATAGCCACTTGCCGTAGTCCACGCTGATGAAAGCTGCGAACAGAAATCTAGCGAAACTATGTATATAAGTGGTTTCTTCACATTGTTATAGGTTGTTCGCGGTGAAATGAACACTTTTGAAAACCCTGCTCAAGATCTACTTGTATACACGTTGCCTCTTCTTCCGCCTTGTGTAAAATTAATGTTGCCAAGGGCCTCAGCACTTTATTCAAGTGTCGGTCAAGTTAAATTGTAATATTATTAGGAAAGTAAATATTTTAAAAATCTGCTTCATTTCTGCACTTCAGTGCATTAAAAAAGCAGAAAGGGAAATAAATAATTTCAGTTATCACAAATGATTACTTAACACTTTTAATTCAACATTAAGATATGGAACTACTTTCCATTCTTTTCTTCGTTACTCAGTGCATCCGTTAAAATATACTCAAGCAGGAACAGTGACTTTTTTCTACGGTTGATTTCAAAAGTGCTCACTTTACCTTGAACAGGCTTTATGTAACTTTGTTTATGTTATACATTTTTTCATACCTAAAAATTATTTAGCTGTTTTCAATTCAAAAACATAAACACACGAAATAAGTAAACAGAAAACGGAGCCTAACCTTTGTACGTATAAAGTTTCTTAAGATCTATTCTTGGAAAGACGTCACTGAAATTTCTGAACAGCTCTAAGAATAAAATAAATTTTTACTTAGACTTTGATCACTGTTTGGCATCCCTACGCAGGCGGTAATATGAACATGGGCGTCATTTGTAAGGCATGTCTCCAAATATCCGCGTCGTACCTGGCGACAAATGCACCCGTCTACGCGGGAGGTAAGTGTGTGTAACGACGAGGTAAATTGCAGCACTTGGCGAGTGCGGGAGGGTTCCCTAACAAGTGCGCACTTTCCGTGGAGGTGTTGAGGCGAAAGGATAATCCTCCCGTTCTTCTAGCCCGCTCCCACTAAACTTCATTCTCTCCCTTGTGCGGGGGATGGTGGCTGGCCCCTCACTCCTCGATCCCTTCCGCCCGTTCGCTCCTCAAGATTCTTGGTCTACAGGTCGACAAAACTTCCCATTCTCCTTCCCTCCTTATTTTCTCTGCCACATCTTCTTTTGCTGCTTCCTCCGCGACTGTCCGCCCTCCCTCTTCATTTATCCTGGCGCCTCCTCCCCCGCCGTCTGTAACCAGCAGCCCATGGGGAACGTCTCGATAGAGATAGAACTTGATGGATAGTGCGATGTCTGTTAAACCTCAATTTAAATGCATTCCTTAACTCCATTTCCTCCGAATCTTGTGCAACCTTTCCCTTTGGTCGGCGGCTCGAGTATAAGAGGGACATATATCCAACTGCCATTGTTACGGCTGGGAGAACGTCTGTCTTAGTCACCGCGATGTAATATCTTGGAATTCGTGTCTCTCGCGTTTTTCAATACTTGATGTGGCGTGACTTTTCTAAGCATGTTTCACGCTTTCCATGCACTCTCTCTCTCTCTCTCTCTCTCTCTCTCTCTCTCTCTCTCTCTCTCTCTCTCTCTCTCTCGACCGTTGAGAGCATGAGGATGAAAATATAATCGGAAGACGGGGGAACAAAATATCTTATATTCTCCCCTCCACGGGTCCTCGGTAACCATGTTCTCAAGGAGCGATATTTATGAGGGAGGAGGGACCGGTGATAGCTCGTGCCCTAGTTCTCAGCATGACTCATGTTTCGGAGAACAGATAAATCCAGTGGTTCGGAGCCCACTATAGCCTAATACAACAAATCCATTATCTTACGCCTTTCCGCGTCCAACCGTGTGTGTCGTAAAATTCTACATTTATCTTTACCGCACCTCCTCTCAGAACGCGTTGTTATTGAAAGTCATGCCAGTGTGTATTCGCGAAATTTTTGAGGTGGGCAGAATTTCTGTGGAAGCCTGCCTGAACTACAAGTCGCTAGGTGAGCGCATCTTCTGTAGCTCCGCAATTCGTTCTGTGAATGTGAGAACACGATAGATCGTAATTTTATGAGATTTCTCGTGTTTATTTATTTATTTATTTATTTTTCATTGTACCGTACTGCATCTCAGAAAATATGCTGATCGCGTCGGTCTCTTTGAACATCTCAATGGCCAACTCGGTGTCAAAATTTCTGAATCTGGACGTGTGTGGACTTTAAGACTATCGCCAATTGGGCATTGTCGCTGTTTGCGCTTGGCGATCTTGTTAGTAAGACGATCGAGGCTCTTGCTCGTGATGGTGTTTCCTTTCATTTAGAATAACAATCAATACGTATGTTTTGTTTTGGCCTCAAACGTTAACTTCTGAGTGCGGTGGAATATACACACCATGGCAAAACTTATTTTAAAATGTGATAAAATGATAAAAAAAAAAGGTTGAAAGGAAAAAGTAACTAGGGCTTCAAAAGTGCTCATTTTACCGTGAACAGCCTATACTGCTCGTCTTTTCTAAAGGCATGCGCAGAGTTAGGTAACTAGGCGATCGTTGTTGTATGAAAAGGGGGGCGGAAAAGGGGGTAGGGTTACAAACCGCAGAATTAAGAGACACATATTTACGAGACTGAAATGCAAAGTAAGAATATATTCAAACATATCGCAAATGGTATATTCTATACGAAACATATTTCTAATCCACAGGTTATTTTAAACTTGCAGACTGTCTAGTGAAGATAGGGAACTGGCAGGATTGTTTTATTTTTATAGTAAAATGATGAAATTGCGTGGGGGGGGGGGAAGCTTTACCCCCTGCACCCATCCTGCGCACGCATATGATATTTTCTGCATTTTCATATATTACGAGCATGTTAATGTCGCTAAGGCTGGCATTACTATCACATCAATTCCAGTTAGACCCCAATAAAAAAATATTAATTGTACAACACACTTGTACAAACACATTTTATTTGACACATCTAGGTCTGCACACATTTACTGGCACTTAAAAACATATTAGACGTGAGTCACCTATATCCACTACTGCAAGAACACTGGTTCTGTTGGTGTCTGCGTTAGCTCTCACCATCGTCCTATTGGTCCATACCACACCGGACACAACCCTGTACTTTATAGATTTTATTATTGGCCTGTCATCAAGCAATGGAGAGCTGATCTGAAATTGGCCCAATCAAATGTATTTTATAGTACAAAAGGATTTACAATCAATCATGTCCCTTTGAATGGCTGTAAAAAATAAATTATATCGTCAGCAATATTATTGTTACGGCGCTGTCCTGTTTATGTAAGGTCGCGTGAAACACTAGCCAAACAAAACCTGCACATCCATGCGAGTTTATGTTCTGAACAACGACATTTTAAAATTATATGTGTTCGAGCTACACTCCAGCATAGTCTACAAAGTGTTAACGACTGTATATGATGTGTATTCTTTGACTTGAACCGGCTATCTACTTGCGGTTGGGATGGCTGGGGGGAGGGGGAGAAATGATCCAGCAAAGAAGATTAACTTTTCTTCTAAACGAGAGTAACAAATCTCTACTAAATATAGAACTTGCATATTTCAAAGTAATATATTTTTTTTTTTCCACTGTTCCCACAACTTAAAGTTACACGAGATTGTTTATTTTTATTCCATTGGGTTTTTTGAATGCATCTGAACAACGACAAAGTCTTACTGGCTGTTTACAATAACGCGAGCACTTAAGAAATGAACCTTAGAAAAAGTCACTGCCCCTGCAAGCATATATTTCAATGGGCGTACTGGCTGACATGAGCCCAGTAATGTTGGTCACGATGTATTGGAAGTAGTTCCATATCATAACGTCGAATAAAAAGTGTTTGGTAACCATTTGTGATAATTTCAAATAATTGTTTCGCTTTTTTTTTTAAATTCATTGAAGTGTAAAAATTAGCATAATTGTGAAGTATTTATTTTCTTAATAATTTTACAGTTCCATTTGACCGACGCATGAATAAAGTGGTGAGGCCCGTTGCAATGTTAATTTTACATAAGACGGAGGAATACACAACGTGTATACAAATAGATCTTAACCAGGGCTTTCAAAATTGCTCATTTTACCGTGAACAGTATATACTTAAAAGTAACGATCGGGACGGCAACTAGCAGATATTGTACCATCCAAAAAGGACTCATAAAAGACTCAGCGTTGATTCCATTTTTTTTTTCAACTGATATCCAAGCGATATGTCTGTCACCTTTTCCTTGAAACAGCTCTGCAGGCGACCTATAGATAGCACTCCAAAGCAAAATTTCTGAAGAAGGAGAACACACGGTCGCTAAAGAACTGAAGAGACTAGCCCAGTTATATAGACGTGAATACTTTCTCCCCACCCCAAAAAAAAATTAGAAGTGCGTTCATTTTATTTAAACTCCTGATTCCGCACATTCGGAACGCATAATTTCAACCGCAAATGTCTTGATGTAACACTCATACAAATTTGAAACGTACGTGGCGCACTTTTAATAACAGGACAAAAGCTTGAAACTAGGACGTATCTAATAAAGAAGGCTGGCTGGCTCAAGCTGCGGAGCCTGTGCAAATATACACTGAAAACAACTGCACAGTCGTCTGTCCACTTGGTTGCCGAATACTGTTGCCCGTGTGCGGAGCAGGAGTAGCCATGTGAACAAGGTAATGTGCATTCCAAGAATGAATGGAGAAGTTTTTACACACACAGTATATCCATTTCCCACGTTTGTTGAGGAAAGAGTGGAATGCGTAGTGATATTCCCAACTGGTTATATATAAAAACCGATTCACGGTTACTTGGCACTTTTCTAAAGCACTGGTTAAGTTCTACTTCTTCCAGGATATTCCTCCGCTTCGTGAAAATTAAGCTTAAATAAGTCTGGAAAATTACTCCAAAGGACAACGCACCAAATTCGTGCGCACTCACTTGTAATAATATTTAGTATGAGAACTATTTCTTATCGGGCCCTACCAACACACATGTTTTTCACGGTTTTTATATAAATTTATTATAAATTAAATCTTATAATTTATAAATAAAATATTGGCAAAACTTAAAGTTAACGAAAAATTAGATACTTTTATATTAACAGAGGTATAAGAACGCTTGTGATACATGGCGTATGTAGGAAACAACCAAACACCTCATATATATATATATATATATAATATGGGTTGAGTTTTCAAAGGTTAGATTCAAAAAGTGTGAAGAAACAGCGAATACACTATAACAGCATTTGTGTATTTTCAGCCCGATAGATGGCAAATTTTCCATACTGCGTGTAAGTTAAAAATTTCTATTACAGTTCAGGAAGTTTGTTGAAATTATTTTTACAGTTTGTCAATATGAATGATACAATGACAAAAGTTGACTGGCACTCGTAAATCGACCCCATTATCATTGCTACCACCGATGGCCCACATAGAACTCCCAGTCCTTCGACAGCAGGCAAAAACGCGACGATTAAAAAATTGAAATCATTAACAAGAAAGTCGCCAATTCACGATCTACTAAACTTACAAGAAGCCCGATTTGAATCTAGAAAACTTATCAGGGGATATAAAACCCAGCAGCTGCCACAAACGTTCTACTAAAAGGAATAATGGAGAAAATGACGGACTTACTATTGCCTGGATATAACAGCTCACAAAGAGCCAGTCATGCCTATTCCAGGAATGATCCTCGGCTGAGTCAGAACTGGTCATGCCAGAAGCAAGGCTAACTCTCTACAGATGGGGAATGTTTGACAATCCTCTGTTTAACAGCGGAAATTATCAAATTTACTATCACATGTCGTACAATACTGTTCAACTTATAGATAACGAGAGCCCTACAAAAACTCCATTAATGCAATTTCTATAGCTATAATATTACGATTAGCCGATATAAATCTGGCATAATATATAAAAATGTCATACGATTACTTAAATCAATGTAATAGTAGAACAATTTTGAAATATTTACTATGCGCAATTTTTTTATGTTACCTGTTTTTATTTATGTTTACAGTAGTGCTATATTTATCTCCTACCAAGCTATATAACGAAATAGTATAGGCTGTTTACGGTAAATTAAGCAGTTTTGGAAGCCCTGATTAAGATCTACTTTCCTTCTCGTTTCGTATCTTTCCGCCTTATGTAATATTTATATTGCCATGTGTCTGATAACTTTATTCATGCGACAATCAAGTGAAAACGTGAAACTGCTAGGAACCTAAATGATTTACTAATGCATAGACTAAAGAAGAGGTAGACCGATCTCGCTGGCTGCGCACAACCAGTCTCCGTGTCCCAACATTGAACTGCTTTTCTGGAAACACGTCTTAGCAAAAACGTCATGTACTGGATTTGAGGTTGCGACACTTATTAGTAAACAAATGCTTTGAGATGCACGTATACTTCCTCTAACCAATTCGTAATGCAGTTTGATTAAATTCAAATTGATAAGAGTATCTCGTTTTCATAAAAAGTGCTTGCATTTCGAAAACTGAGATATCAACAAACGCGTTTATCACTGTTGACCATGTAACTTTGACAGTTGCGTTCCTTTGGAGTTGTTCAGCTTTGGGTATATGCGCATAAGACGGATAATCTGTTTGCCTCATTTTTAGTCTATGTACTAATGGGCCAATTCGTCCTCTAATGTCTATGTAAGAAACAAATACACTAACGTTATTAGCCATAAGTTTGAAAATTACACTCGCAGTACGTCAGGACTTGGACACTGTTTTACTCAATTCGCCGCTCACGTAACTGTGAGCGGGACTGCGGTGGTGTGGTGGTTGGACTACACACCTCCCACCTAGGCGAACCGGGTTCGATTCCCGGCGGGATATCTCCCACGGATTTTCGCATGTCGGAATACTGCCGGACGATGCCGCTGGTCGGCGGGTTTCCTCGGGGATCTCCCGTATTCCCCCCTCCCCGCACTTGCATTCAGGCGCTGTTCCATACTCACCTCGCTGCACCCTCATCGGCTCTCAAAACCTCGATGTTAAGAGCCTGTCTGTCAAAAGTGTGCACAGTAGTAAGTAACATGAATGCAGTCAACGGACAGTGATTAATTTCAAAGGTTGATTTCAAAAGTGCCTGTAACGCACGGGATTTGCATCAGGGAGAGCCATGGGTTTTATTCAGGGCCTAGCCATTGCAACTTCGTTTTTCCGTTTTTTTTTGGATTCAGGGGTGGTTCTGCGATAAAGGCCACGGTATTTCTTTCTCCGTTCCTTCTTCTCTGATCAATGGGTTTCGTTTCTTATTTTGTCTCTTTGTGCCCATCCCGCTGAATTAAAAAGAGTACTTCTAAACCTGGGAGGTTAGTTTTCAAAACATAGTTTAGGCTCAGAAACCTGTGGCGGATGTAAATAAGAGAACGCCATTTCTTCTCGCAGGATCGCCAAAACCCTCTACGCTAATGAGATTTCGAAATTTCAGTCAGGACGTGCGTGGATTTCATACCAACACCCTCTGCTTCAGATTAACGATCTAGTTGACGAAACCACCCGAGGATGCTGCTCGTAATGGAGCTAGTACACTTATCATTAAGGCTGGTTTCATCACATCTAGACTTCAGGTTAGAAGTTATTTTATTTTATGACTGTAAATTACGTCCAGTCAATGACTTCAGAGTCCAGGTGAACCCTTACAATTACGAGGGTTTCTAATAAACTAGTGAGGATGGCAAAAATCCACTTCCGTAAATCACATAAATTAACTGCGTATATTCAGAGTTGTGTTAAAAAAAAAAAATGCCACAGCTTGTTTTTATTTTATTGACAAATATTAACCCAAACTAGGAAGTCACTATGCAATTTTTAATTCCCATAAGCATTTTTGTGGTGACAACGGTCGTATGTATATAAAGAAAGTTTATACATTTTAAATTCGAATCAGTGGAAAACCACTGATTCGCAGTGAGAATGGCTCCACTTAGAATCAGTGGGGGGGGGGGGGGGGGGGGAAGACACAGATTGTTTCAGTGGAAAAATTACGCTGTTTGAATTCGTTTTGTGAAAAATTTCACTGATTTTAAGTTGTGCCATTTTCACTGCGAATCAGTGGTTTTCAACTGATACGAATTTAGAGTGTAATTGAAACTAAAAATCTGCATATAGTCATTGTAGAACTATCGACTGTATGTACTCTCAGAAGGACACGCTAAACGAGCTCCAGCTATCTCCAAAATTACATATATTCATATTCTTTTGCGAAAATACCTATTCCCGCCTAATACTAAAACGTTATTAAAATCATAACTTATATTTCGTTTTCAGCAAGGACAAGCACCAGTTAAAATCATCATTATCCTTTCAAAATACTATGCTTTACCGTGCCCGCGCCATTTTCGTAATTCTATATTCACCTTTAAAACTAGATTAGTTTTGTTGAATGACTGAAATTGAGCGGTTAAAATTTGACGTTGCTTATCACGAAAAAAAAAAAAAAATCTAGTTCAAGTGCATAGCGGAACACACAACAGGATTAATCGAGATTACATATTGACTGATCGAGATAAAATCGCTTAACTTTGTTGACGAAACCGGCCCATATCCGTTGGATGAACTGGCGGCGAGAGAAAAAAAACCGTGGTGCCGTATTTTATAGGAACTTTAAGCGCCGTGATAATTTATTGCCGTTGGGTTACATGTTATGATTTTTCACTGAGTACTTGTATTTTCGTGCTCAATTCATTCAGAGAGGCATGCTTGCTGCTATCTGTAATGGAAATGCGAACCACGGAATTTTAAGCAGCTTCCTAGAACCTGCCATTTCGAGAAAAACAATATTAATCATTTCCTGAACGATACTGCAAAAGTATTTTTACATTAAAAAAACCCTGAATTACTGGAACTGGACAGTTTTTAGTTGTCACTTCCGCTCCGGGAAAAGTAAATGAAAAATATTGGCGATCGAATACTTTAATTGCTGTTCAGAAAAGGGACAACCACTAAATCTCCAAATGAAAAATAATATGTTCAAGGGAACTCAATAAACTGGTATTTGGAAATCTAGTTCTTCCAAGGGTGCGAAAACTGAACGTTTTCATCCTTCATTAACTTTTATTGTCAACATTCGCAGAAGAAGATACGTGATACGGTTACTTAGGTGTAACGACAAAAAAAAATACGCAGTCGTGTTCGTTCAGCTTGTCCGAAGTTTGTTGCTTGGGCAGGTAACGTACAATTTTTACTGGAATGAATTTATGTCATTATTATTGTATCATGAGACCGCCAAAGCGCAATCTTTGGATGATGGGGCCAAGTAATTAATTGGACAAACGCTCTTGCGACATACGATATTCATACACTTGCAACGGCCTAGGTATATATTAATGGTTCAGTTAAGGACAAACGTGCTTAACAGCTGAGCAATTGGTTTGAGTAGGCCCTACTGAGTTCGGCACAGACCACGATCACACATTAGTGATGTTTGGTCAATTTAATATGGACGCCTGCTAATTTACTGTCATTCACGTGTTTAGAGTGCATCGTTATCGGCAACACTACATACATACTTTTTCGAAAATACCTGAACACTTAACTTTTATCATGTTTCACGTAGGCTGCGTTTTTAAGTTTGTTTTGTTAACACCGTTATAGGCTGTTCACGGTAAAGTGAGCACTTTTGAAAGCCCTGCTTAAGATATACTTGTATGCAAGTTCCTCCTTATGTAAAATTAACATTGTCATGGGCCTCATCACTTTATTCATGCGACGATCAAGTGAAACTTTGAATTTATTTAAAAATAAATAAATATTTCACAAATCTGCTCTTTTTTACACTTCAATGCATGAAAAAAAGTTCAAAGCGAAATAAATAATTTAAGTTGTTACAAATGGTCACATAACATTTTTCATTTGACGTTAAGATATGGAACTATTTTCCATCCATCGTTACCAACTTTACTGGGCGTATTTCACCAAGTGTGCCCGTTATAATATATGCAGGCATGGGTAGTGACTTTTTCCTAAGTTTGATTTCAAAAGTGTTCACTTTATCGTGAACAGCCTTTACCAAATATTGCTGCTCTACGTGTGGTAGGCCTGAATTATTTTTGTAGACAAAACGATGCTGTTTTCTCAGAGCTTATGTTACCAGTTTTATTACTGAAAACACAAGCAGAGTTCTTTTTTGTGTGTGTTTCAGAATTTGTTTTCATAAGACTCGTTAAAATTCAAGGACTTAAAACCACCAAAGTTTTATAATGTTATCACGTTACGGTGCTCAAGCCAATGAACTGTTGATATAGGATGGTCACGGTAAGCCGAGAAATTTTGAAAACCCTGCTTGAGATCTAATTGTATGCGCGCAGTGTATTATTCCGCCCTATGTAAAATTTACTTGCCATGGGTTGGGTCTTTATTCGTGCGTCAGTCAGGTGAAACTGTGGAATTATTATAAAAGTAAATATTTTACAAATCTGCTCGTTTTTACACTTTTGATGCTTTAAAAAAACAGGAGGCGAAAGAACTAATTTAATTTATCACAAATGGTTACCTAACACGTTCTATTCGACGATATGGAACTACTTTCCCTCCATCGTTACCAACTTTACCGGGCGCATGTCACTCAGTGCGCCCGTTAAAATAAACAGTCTACCAAAAAGTAATTGGGCACCCGTGAAGATAGGTAATTAAGTACGTCAATTGACTTGCGTTTCACGGCCTTCGGCGTAGGACCGCTGGTGTTTGTCCGTGGTAGCATGAACATAGAGGCCTATTGTAACCTTCTGAATAATGAAATGCTCCCAACGTTGTGGCGTTTTTACGGAATGGACACGTGTTACTTCCAGGACGACAATGCCAAGGGCTACTATGCAGTGGTGCGCCGGCAACAATGTTCGCCGATTGGACTGGCCCACCCAGAGCCCCGACCTCAACCCTATAGAACATCTTTGGGACGAATTGGATCGCCGGGTGAGGGCTCGTCAGGCCCGGTCAAATTACATTGCTCACCTAATGGAATTGTTGCGAGAGGAATGGCGACGAATCCCCGTGGATGTCCTGCAAACACTCGTAGAGAGTATGCCAGACAGGGTGGCTGCTGTTATAGCCCCAAGAGGTGGTCCTACGAGATTCTAACTGGGTGACAACCACCGAGCAAACATTATGGACAGGTGCCCAATTACTTTTTGGTAGATAGTGTATATGCAGGTAGGAGCAGTGCAATTTTTCTAAGGTTGATTTCAAAAGCGCTCACGTTATGGCGAACAGCCGTTAATTAACGTAGCGATTGACAAAGGGAAATTTGGAAGTCGTGTGGATACAGGCTGTTCCCAGCTAACTGAGCCCTTATGAAAGCCCTGCGTAGGATCTACTTCTCTGCCCATTTGGTATCCTTCCAACGTATGTAAAAGGTTTGCCCTCTACTATATCACTTTATTCATGCATCGATTAAGTTCAACTGCGAATTTGTTAAGAATTTAAATATATCCCAAATATGCTGATTCCTACATTTATTCGCATAAAGCAAACATAAACTAAATTGAATAAGTTCGGCGGTTAGAAAATCAGAAGTTTCATTTATAATACAACGTTAATGTGTGGAAATATTTTTCCTGCTTCGCTGCCAACTTAACTGGAAGCACGAAACAGTGCAGTCATTGGCAAGAACTTGTTTTCCAGAAGTTGATTGCAAAACTGCTTAATTAACCAACTTAGAGGTTCAAGACCGTATCACATTTTTTTTTTTTTTTTTATCTTATGCTAGGACATTTCATGCTCATTTAGAGTGCGAGGCCGAAAGCAGGTGGCTGATGCATTAGTGAGCAAAAGCTTCGCCTACTCTAGAAGTTCTCTTTTGAAGACATTATATATATATATATATATCCATTTAGTGACTGATCGAAGAGATATAAATTACATAGTTGACTTACTATGGAAATTTGTGCTAGAAGATACAGGAAAATAACTCGCATGCCACCACCGACAACGTACACTAAATTATTCACTTGCGAAGAATGTCAATTCGTGCTGATACTCAAGCCGCGTATGTTAATATGCAGTCAGCAGATTAAAGATTTTTTTCTACATCTTTCCCACGGGAACATGAGTTTATAATTATTAGATGCACAGTGTTTAACCTACGCATCTGAAGGGAATTTTCTAGACTGGAAATAGTACACAGTGTAATTCCGTCTTGTAAGCAAATCTACTTATGGAAGTAATACCAACATCAAAAACGACAACACTGCAGCCGTATCGTTTTACAATATTTTTCGCCTATGTTGGTATATTATTTTGTGGTAATTCTATCAACAAACTATCCTGAAGAAGAGCACTGCTTTACTTATTTCTGTCGCTATGATTCTTTCTGCCCAAGCGCATTTATTTAGATAAATTTTTGTATCTCATTTAAAACTGCAATTTTATGGTGTCGAAAAATAAGCGCTCAATACCTCATCACACTTATTTAAAACTGTTTGTGGAATTGAAATATCGTGTTTATTCCAAGTTGTGTTTTGAACACTAGTACAGCGCAGTACATGAGTTGTGTTTTGAACACTAGTACAGCGCAGTACATGAGTTTTGCGTGTATTTACGTTTTAAATTTTCCCGGTATCAACTAGTCGGGCAAAACCACGTAATATAAAACGCAAGCCCCACAGAGCAAACAAATTTTGGAAACTTATTTCCAGAAATGTTAAGCAACATTACAACTTTTTCTGTACCTTTTACAACAGACATTAAAAATTGTTTATATGTGTGATACACCCTCAGTTTTACTCTACCTAATACTTATCAATTAAATCACCTTTGCAGTGAAACACATTTTATAAATTTAAAATTTAGGCAATGCAATTGTTTTACTCGACATAAAAATGGTTTTTTGCTCTGTCTTCCTAGATATAGGCTGTTCACGTTAAGGTGAGCACTTTTTAAGACCCTCCCAGCAGGCATTAACCACTAATAAATATGTTTCATTGAAGCCTCAGACATTAACTTTTGAGAGTGGTGAAAGTATGCACCCTATTTATTAGTCCCTTGACAACGCTGATATTAAAAAATGGCTTAAAAGAAAATTTTTATAAGGGCCTTAAAAAGTGCTCACTTTACTGTGAACGGCCTATAACAAGCGATCACCATGTTCAGTGGAGTTTTTACACAGCGAATTTTGCCTAACATTTTTAGGAACACTGTCTGAAATTCTACGATTATTTTGAGGATGAGCTGATTTTTGGTGCTAATGTTTTTTTTTTTTTTTTGTAAAAACACAATTGCTACCGATGGAAATGTGAAGACGTGACTAGTTGAATTTTTTTTACCTGCATCGTCTTTAAATTATCCATCCTAAAAACATTCTGTGTTATGCAATATTCCCTTATAATTCTTTTGTCGTCTTTCAGTGAACCGAGGACAGTTGTGATGAGGTTGAAAAGTAAGGAAACGCACAAGCTTTGGAGTGTGATAGGGGCTGAAAATCACTAGCGGAATTCTAGTCGTTCCAAGCGGATCAAAACTCTGGCTTCTCACAGGAAGGAAAACTAATCGTATAAACCGTACGCATTCTTTGTAATTTTCCGTAATATTTCATGACTTCAGATCGCTCTCGTTTATAATGTTCACCCAGACCCGCCTCCTCCAAGCCTAAGTTCCTTGAAAATGTAAGGTTACGAGATCATCTGCTATCTCGCAGCAGAACTCTTAGCCCCCGGTACTTTTGATCTTTTTAGTTACCTACTCCGCTCTCACTGGACAAATTCTTATAAAATATCTTGTACTCCGAAAATTAACTTTAAACAATCGAAAAATTTGGGATAATACTTTGCTCGAAGGGCAGGAACATTATAAAAAATAAAAATAAAAAAGTAATTTGATAAACGAAACTTACCATTTTTTCTCTTCGAAAATTAGGCAACCAGTTTTTTAGTCTCTTTTTGAGAAAAAAAAAAAAAAAAAAAAATATATATATATATATACTATATATATATATATATATATATATATATATATATACTTATGGAATTACTTTCCTGTCTGTTTGTCTGTGTATGTCTCTCCTAAAAACTTATGAATCTTTTCACCTTATTACACCGAGGGAAAAAAATATGACTAGGCAAGAAATTTCTGTACCCATAACTCATCGTGGCTTTTAATATAGGGATAACAAACCGATTGGTTGTTGGTAATCACGAAAATAAGTCTAACTTATAAAGTGAATGCAGCAGAACTGTGTGGTTTAGTCCGCTCTGTGATTGTATCCTCGACTATGAATATAGTTCCTACAGAACAGAATATCTTCAGCAGAGTTTGGAATAATCTGTAACAAACAGATCCCTGATAACCTAACAATGCATTTTGTTACTGGTATATAAGTTTTGCTGCTACTACCATGGAACCACATTACAGAACTGTTCCGTTGTCATTTATTTGCCAATCTTGTTCAGTGTACACCAAACCGATACATTATAGCATTTAGTAGGGAGACTTGATTTTTACAGTATAGTTATAGTGGGTTCACGGTAAACTGAGTACTTCTGAGAGCCCTGCTTTGGATCTACGTGTATAAACATTGTGTGTTCTTCCGCCTTATGTAAAATTAACTTTGCCATGGGCCTCATCACTTTATTATTAGAGAAGTAAATATTTTACATATTTGGTCATTCTTACTCATAAGACGCACTAACAAAACAGAAAACAAAAGAAATAATTTCAGTATTCTCAATCGTTTATCTAACACTTTTAATTCAACGTTAAGATATGGAACTACTTTCACCTCCGTCATTACCAACTTACTGGGCTCATGGAACTCAGTGCACCTGTTAAATTATACGCAGTTAAGGGCAGTGACTTTTTCCTAAGGTTGGTTTCAAAAGTGCTCACTTTATCGTGAACAGCCTTTATCGATTATGACAAATGCGCATTTTCAAAATGGCGGCTACTTAAAAAAATTTGGGGTTTATATAAAATCCCAAAAAAACATTGAACCAGTGTTGACCACAACTGTTATGTTGACATTCCACACTGTCAGTATTAAATACAGAAACTTGTACCCTCTTTGGAGGCTGAACCATTTTGGAAGACAGCGTCGCCTGAATAAATAAATAAATAAATGTTTCAGATCATATCACAGGAACTACCTCGTTGATAACCACCAAATTTGGTACACAAGTAGTTCTGTGGTAGGCCACAGTAACATGTATCATTTGAAAATTTCTGATGTTTATGTTTTAATGATGCTTGCAGACATTTCTGTTTAATATGGGATATCTATCGAACATTTAAGCCAATTTCAACGAAACTTGGTAGGCTGACAATACCATTCTCGAGCATTAAATATGCTATTTTATAGCTTCTTATTCCCGCTATTTTCTAAGATTATGTAACTAAAAAAAAAAAACAAAGTTTTATATAGATATCTCGAATACCTCTTAAGCACTTTTAACCAAATTGTGCATAAAAGTACTGCATAGACAGGCTTCACCGAGTCTTGCGAGTCCCGTGAAGATGTTTTCTAGGTCAATTATTACTTGAAAACCATAGGCGTGAGCATATTTTATCAGTCAGGAGTGCTCAAAGAGAATTGCCAAAGACCACCTATAAAGTTGGGGTTCGGGTAGTTATGTAGTTAGGAAAAGTTAAGCCGACATAGTATTACAAGAAACCAAATTTTACAAAAATATCCTAAAAATATCTAGAAAAAACTTAAATGTGAAAAAAAACTACTTTTATTTGTAAAGCGAAATGAAACCATTAATTCACTTACTTCAATATTTTTTTAATTTATATTACTTAAATTTTTAATATTTTTATTTAAAAATTAATCTAGTAAAATATTCCAAGAAAACAAGAATATTCCATGTGCGGATTAAATATATGAAAACCAAATTTAATTTCAAATGCACAAACTCTAAAATTCAGTAAAAATATCTACACAATACAAATACACAGATAGGTACTTCGCGTGCTAAGATTGTCCTGTCACTTAAACAATTTTTAATGAAGCAATTTCAACCCAAAACAGGAACAATATCCCTGTCATTAGGATGTGCCTGGGCGCACCCGGCACTCCTCGTGCGTAGTACGCCTATGTTAGGAAATACAGTGTGTCTGGTAATTCGTGGACACGGACTGCATCACACGAATGTGTGATCAAAACTAAGTAGAAAATATCCTTCGGTAAAAATGCATAAGACCCTTAGTTTACGAGAAAAACTACATGAAAGGTCCAGAAACCATTGTAGCAAACATGTGGTATTCCAGTTAGATAAAGGTGGGGTGGTGTGGCAATGCTGCAACTAATGTGTCGGTGGCAAGGCATACGGCAAGGGAACGAGCCAAGCTCAGTAGTGACAAAGAGGCCATGGAGTTTACATGCAGTGAGTACTGGGACATGGTAATGGCCATGAGTGCATACGGCGGCCAAGCTTCGTGCATGTTGCATGTTTCCAACGTTCGGAAAAGTGCACTGCTATGGGAGGAGCAAACTTCGAGTAGCTGTTCTGCCGTTTCGATGATTTGTATGCTGATGCTGTATGTTGTGCTTAACGTAAGTCATATTAACTATTTTAATGTCTTTTTTTTTAACCAAAGAGTATTTTTCCACATAATTTTGATAACAGATTAGTGTGGCGCAGTCCGTATCCGCAAATTACCTGACAATCTGTATTGTCCTTTCGTTCAGCCTTCACTGCGTCAGCGGAGAATGTCCCTTAGACCGTTCTCGCGCGAAAACCCATCTCCGCGACAATGCCCTGCTTGGGGCCGGGAATGGAAGGACACGAGATGCACCAGATAGTTCCGAGGGAGGATTGAGATACTTCCCGCCAAACAAGACGAGTGGCTCCGGATTGGTGGACACAGAAAAGGTGTGCCTACGCCTCGAGCTTCCATAGCCCCTGATAAGTTGGCAGTCCTGCTTTTGAAATAGCATCCTGCCACGATCTCGTCACGTGCCGTCTGTTCTCCGGAAAAGGTCAGAGAAGAAGACCCGCCTTTCTTTATGCGAAGGTTTCACTTCCAGGTTTTTTTTTTGTTTGGCGCTTATTTTATTTTGTACAGAATGAATGTACCTACGCAGTTTACCTCTTTTCGTAAGTTCCAGTTCACACGTAACCCGTATTTACTTTTGCCATACCGATACAACTGAGCTTATTTCGAATACAATTCCTTAGTATGCTTCGACCGGTAAAAGCTAAATAAATCCCGCAAAATAATTATTCAGCAAAGTAATCGCAGCTTGACTCTCGTAAGAGGAAGTTCTTCAGAAATACTCTCATATAAGAATAAGTCTAGAGTGTTTTAGAATCCCGGAACTGATTCAGTACACACCAATTGATGGTTTTGTTAACTGGCCTCCCTCAAGCAAAATTTCCAAGACTGGCCCTTACTATGACCATTCCTAAAAAAGTATGAGTAGGTAGTTGAAACATTTTCGTTTGGCATGAAAGTAGTAACATGGAAGTGGAGTGTAATTCAGCCAGATTCTTGTATATTTACTAATCGAAACAAAATATATATATCTCTTAATTCTTAGTTGTGCTGTCATTTTTCACAAGATAATAGCGGGGATGGTATACTATGGCTGGCGAAGAACAGACATCATGCAATGCAGACACAGTCCATGAGGCCAATGGCTAGGCAATTTACAATCAGATCAGAATTAGTAGGGGCGGGATGGTCTTGGCCCACTACTATAATAATATAGGGTATGGGGGTATCTATAAATAGATTTTCGGATTAATGGATTATCTGATTAATTTATTTCGAGATGTTTACCAAGATGAAGCGAACGATTTGTGGCCCGAGACCTAAGTGAAGCCAGCTCAGGACTAATGGGCGAGAGAGCAGAGAAGCACTCACGCAGAACTTCTTAGTCTGCAATGAAAATTTCAGCAGTTAATTTTCTACGGCGAGCACGTCCTCAGTAGAAACGCATTTTGGTGTTGGGGGGGGGGGGGGGGGTCCAAAATTTACCCGAACGGCATCATGCAAAGTAAGATACAAAATGAGAAGTGGAACGAAATAAAATACTATGCTAGTTTGCAGTAATAAATTTGTGTTTCCACCTAGCCCGTTAACTTAATCCAAAGCCCCTGGTGCTTATCAGTTTTTTTTTCTCACAGTTTTAAGAGAATAGGTATTTTTAGACGAGTAGTTCGGCAGGTATAGTGGATTCAAATACGGAGTATGCATGGTTATGCTCAGTTACGGAGCTACACATTTCACAAGATTGTTTGACACACGCCAAACTATTGGCTTGTTCGTGGGAGTATAAATGTCAAGAGTAGACCTGAAAAGCAAAACAACTGTACTAATATATAATTGAAGAATGGACACGCTTCACATAGGTAGGGGTATTAGCTTATTCTTGTACGGACACACGTGCTTTCCTACTAATACACCGCAACACTCGAGCTGTGAATATATTAATCTACGATGAAGCTAGATTGGCGGTCTGTACATAAAATTGAACTAATCTTAAAGGTATAGGCTATTGACGGTAAAGTGAGCACTTTTAAAAGCCCTCTCTTTTGGAATAATATAAATAATTATATACTATTTTATCCTTAGACGTCAATTTCCGAGTGCGGTGGAATATACACACCGTGCTTATTACCTAAATGGCAATATTAGTTTTAAAAGACAGTTAAACGATAACAAATGGTTGAAAGACTAACTAAGACCTCAAAAGTGCTCACTTTACTGTGGACGGCCTATAGTGCAATGTAATGTAGGGTATTTATCAAAGCAATTGCCAATATAACTGTGTTAACTAAAATTGAACACGTATCAATGACTACTTACTGACTTTTATGGGGTTCGCTTACGCAGGCTAAGGGCACAAGTATCTGTAGTCAGTCGGCTTTTGTCTTAAGTTAAAAATGATGTAAAGTTGAGAAAGGCACTTCGTATACACAATTCGTTCATTTCCCTAATGGTTGTAAGGCAGGAAATTTGAATCTTCGAACCACGCAAACCTACAAGAATACTTGAAACAGACTGTGAAGATATTACCAAGTTAAACAAACAAACCTTTCTTCCACGTAGGCGGCGTTAACTGAGTTTTCTGTGTCGAGTGGTGTACACCGCAAATATTAATAAGACGTCGTCATAGCCTCAACCGTACGGTCTACAACAATGTATACCATCCGAAAGAGGACAGTGCCAATTTCCAGTGGATTTTAAGCACCAAGCGTGAACACTTAAAACCTAGAAGGAACATTATATCTCAACTATCAATATAAAAAAAGGTTTTAAAAAATCCGTACTTCGTGTAGTGTAATTACTCACAGAACATCCAAAGACGAATTACTCTAGTTATAGTAGCAAGCTCCTAAACATTAAGTTCCAGACTCGGAGTTCATAGAATCATTCATCCGGAGGCTGTGTACTACTTTTAAGCTGTTCTACATCTTTGCCACGAGTGTGTATGGATTTAGTGCAGACAACCATGGAAGTGTCATCGAAAGAAACGCCACAGTGGTTAAATGCGGGAAAATTTCTGTAACCATGTTCAACAACAGGGACTGAGGGGTGCTATTACAAAGGCTGTTCAAGGTAAAAATGAGCACTTTTGAAAGCCCTGCTTAAGATCTACCTGTACACACGTTGTGTATTCTTTCGCCTTATGTAAGATCAACATTGTCATGGGCCACATGTACTTTATTCATGCGTCGGTGAAGTGAAACTGTGAAATTAATAAGAAACTAAATACTTTACAAATCTTCTCATTTTTACACTTCGATTAAAAAAAAAAAAAAAAAACAGAAAGAAATAATTTTAAGTTATCACAAATGGTTACCTAACATTTTGTATTCGACGTTAAGATATGAAACTACTTTCCATCCATCGTTACCAACTTTACTGGGTTAATGTCACTCAGTGCGCCCATTAAAATATGCATGCAAGGGTAGTGACTTTTTTCTATGGTCCATTTCTATAGTGCTCACTTTATCGCGAGCAGCCTTTATCAGCTGGTGTTTACAGCGCAACCTCGAAATGCACATGACAATAATCTGTTTTATTTTTGTAGTGATAACAACCGCAAGTTTCCCCCGTAACGTAAAAGAAATATTTTCAGAAATACGCAATGGCTTAGTTATGCCGAGAAGCAGTTCCACGTTAAATGCGCGTGTGCATATTTGAGTAATGCCCGCAACCAACAGCAGACAGTTTCGAAACATGGCACAACTCTGCCATGTTTGAAGAAAGTACGTGCGGAAAAGTTGTCGTTCGGTGAGTAATCAATCGTGGTCCCAGACACGTTTTAGTCTTTCTCGATAAAAGTTGCAAGAAACAGGTTTTTCAGGATGATTCATCTGCGGAGCTCTGTGCAAGGTCGGATTCGCGTTGGATGCGGCTTTCTGCCGGGATAGTTTACCAGCAGCGATCACGAATTAGCCACGATAACCGAACTATAGTCCATTCATGGTTACTTTAAACTTTTCTGAAACCTTGCTAAAATTCTGCTCTAAGGCTGTTGTTAGGAAAAGGAGCCACACGCGTGGCAATTGTAACTCCCCTTTTTTGGGTTTCAGAAAATTAGGTCCGGAAAACTACCCACCTAAACAGGAATAACAATTCATCAGACCCAATTTACGCTCCCTAGAAAGGTCCCAGAGGAAAAGAATCAAATTTTCAGTTTTGTCACGTGGAACACCTTCGACAAGTAGAATAAAGCAGCAAAAAGGACGGGCCTCGCAAGATTAATGCTGCCTAGCTCATCACAAAGTACAACAGTGGGAGGCACACAATATGTGCATCTAACCTCAAAACTTATTGTTTACTTACCAACTGGAACTTTTTTTGGTTATCAGCAGTACTTGTAACACATCCTGCACCAAATATTTGATGTGTGCAAACTACGGGTAATTAAAAGCAAGGTGGATATAAATAACAAAAAGTATAGCAATTCGGGGTTGGCAAGCAGTTTACTTGCTCAAAAAACTCAACAAAAATCAACAACACCTTTTTAACAATATAATATCAACTGTACCCACTAGCTAAGAAATCAATAAATAATAACTTTTGTTTTTAAGATATTATTACTTTCGTTACGTAGTCCCTCTTCTTTATATTTTTTTTTGTATTTTTTTAAAGCACTTAAAAAAAATTAACTTTTTTACAATGGCTGTGTTCCAAACAGCCAGCACTCACTCTCGCACTCACACTCCCTCCTTATGGAACTATCGTCACTCGCACTTATCAAAATAATCGATACGGTCTACAATATATTGTTATTCTGCACAAACAAAATAATATTTACTTAAGAAATTTTATTAATTAATATTTACATTTCAATTAACAATGGATTTATTAGTAGGAATGAAGATGGGTATGATGATAATGTATGAGGAGAGTCAGGTATAAATTTTATCTGAAATCAACAGTTTGAGCTTGGAATTTTAGCTCCATTTATTCTAAAATTATGAATTAATAATTTCCGAATTTATACATATATTAAATATTTACTTAAAATAATTTACAGTGAAAGAATACTTGTTCCTATGCCATTCCACTGTTTTCAGTAATGTGGTATTGATTTATAAATTCGTAAATTGTAATGCGTAACCCAAAACGGGCCTCTCTCTCTCTCTCTCTATATATATATATATATGTATATATATATATATACACACATATATATATATATGTTTGTGTGTGTGTGTATATATATATAAACACACATATATATATATATGTTTATAAAATTCACGCGAAGGAGAATGAAATCAATGCAGTTTATTAACTTTTTTTAATGTTAGAAAACAAACATAAGATTGGCGGTTGTTGCGAGCACGGATGGCGAGCATGCATGAGAACACACTCGTAAACAAACACACACACTCGCACTCGCACTCGCTCTCGATGAACATTTGGAACATCACTCTCTGACGTCATTGCCAAGTACGAGTGCATTAGAATGCGCATTTCTTGCTATTTGGAACACGGCCTATGTTAGCTGTTTCGGAGGCCCCGATAATTTTTATCTTCTTTAGATCTTCGTTTAAAAGTTATTGCAAGTCCAAAAAAATATTTATATCAACTTTACATATTTCTCTAACTAATAAAGAGTTGCAGTATCCTCTTATACATCGTCAATTAACTTGAAATCATGTTCGTGAGAGTCTTTCCAATTAGTGAACTTCTTGTGGGCTGGCCGAAAATTAAACCTTTCTGCAAAGAACAAAAGGCATTCATCCTCCCTGTTCGTTGATCTGGGAAACCTCAGAGAGCACCACTCAGGCAGCTATCATCCAGCTAACATCGCTCGATATCATAGGCCATTTTTCCTGCGACCACGCGGCAACCGCCCCACCCGGCGGATATGAGGATGCCTTACATAATCGAAACAATAACTGGATTACTAGCGAGAGAAAATAAAGGCGAAGTAGTTGATTACATGTTGAGGTGTCGAAGAAGACAATTGTTTAGCATCAAAGAAGTTGAGTGAAAAGTTTCTCCAAAGAGTATTACACATAAGAAACAAACATTAACTTAGATTACACATCTCTGATTCATGGTATTATTTCGTAAAGCTAAAATATTACCACTCTCTTTACAAATTTTTCTTTCTCATTACAGAATTTTAGAAAAAACATTTTAGAATTTTGGGTAGTTATTGCTTCATATAAAATACTTACATTTCTTTACCCAAATTTAATTCTGAAATTCACATTACAGAGAACTCTAGAGACAAACATAGGAACTACGATATAAAGAATCTCGTAGAGTCATGAGCGCTCAAACTAAGCCTAAATGTACATATATAAAAATACATCAAAGGGACAACACTCCGGATTTTGCATAAGAACTATTTATTACTGGGTGTTACCAACACACATATTTTCTCACTGTTTTTATTCATATTAATTATGAATGAAACATTATAATTTATAGATAAAATATAAGTAAAAGTCCAAAACTTAGGCATTTTATATTAACAGAAGTGTAAAATGCTTGTGATACATGGCATATTTAGGAAACAACCATGTACGTCATACATGGTGTGATTTTTTAAATGTTAGATTCGAAAAGTGCGAAGAAACCCCGAACAGGCTATATGCAGGAAACACGTCTAAAGAACACAATAAACACTATAAAAATTGTACTCGATATTATGCCTTCCTGCATACAGGAATTTTAATTTTAAAAATCTGAAGATGTTTTTATATTATCAATTGATAATATTTTACAAAATAAGAACATATTTCCAAAACAGATAAGTTTCCATAAACTCACAAATAGGCAAGTATTATGTGAAAGTTTATTAAAAAAATTTGTGATAAATAAACATAATTTTCATGATCACCTAATAGGGCCACGGTATGGGTTAACATTCGGTTAAACCCAAAATTTCCCAAAGGCACTGCCGTAGCATAGCTAATCAAAAAGTAATTTTTCCCACTACGTTATATCTCTCTAGTATCCACTGAGATGAAGTTAAACGGTGATGGAACACCGAAGGAATGTATACGCAGAAGAAAACGGGAGAACCACGAGAAAATCCTCCGGTTAAAATGGCGACGTCTGCCACGTGTCTCTAGTGCAAAAATTGTGTGTGGATCCGCCGGGAATCGAACTCACATTGCCTTGGGTGGACAGCATGCTAGCCACCCAATGGCCGTGCCCCAAAGTACGTAATTCCTCTCAACAATATGGTGTATAACAATATTATTGGTGGCTTTTCTTTTCTTTCATCCCATCGTGGTGAGGAACGGATGATAAATCCCCCTTGCCGCTGAACTAGATTTTTGCTACGCCCATGCATGGACATCAAGCTATACCATGGTAGGTATTTATCTGTATGTCTACGGTGATAGTGTGGTGATTTTGAAAACGGTTCATTTGTGTCATTTCTGTCTCACATAACTTCTGTCAGCACAGTCGTGATGCTGTCCATTATTTCACCGTATAGGATAATTATTTCAAACAGGGAAATTCAAGGTTTAAAACCGAATTTCATATGACTCAGCTGTTGAGTGGATTTGGAAATTTTGTGGAGTCCTCATCTATTCTCGAGTTGCTTGCTATTGATACACCAAGAAGGACATTAATAATTACAACCAAATTTATTGGAAATAATATCCACCATACACACGTGACATGATTACTTTAGCATTTCTGTATGACGAATAGAACACTGGAAAATCAGTACTACTTGGCCCCAGAACGCACGGATATAACCACTGTTACACGATGCGGCATTGAGAAGAAGATGGTAGGTAGGTAGTTGGGCTTAACGTCTCGTAAACAGCGAGGTCATTAGAAACGGCGCAAGTTACACAGGGAAGAGTGATTGGGGAAGTATTGGGAAGGAATCGGCTACGGCCTTTGTTAGGGACCCATCCCAGCGTTCACCTGGAGTGATTTCGGAAAACCATGGAAAACAGAACTCATGTTGGCCGGACCGGGAATCAAACCCGGGTCCTCCCGAATACGAGTCCAGCGAGTTGCCACTGCGTCACCTCGCTCGGTTTGAGAGGAAGAGACTTTGTATACCCGCCTGGGGTAGCTCCGCCCACGCTGCTTCGAAGCATGCCCAAAATTCATCCGCTGTGGCTGCGGGTGTCTTGTGGTAGGCTAGCTATCGTCTGACCATGGACCACACGTTTTCGATGGGTGAGAGATCCGGTAAACGCGCACGCCAAGGAAGCAGCTTGGCATAGTGGTCATCCAGGAACGGTCGGAAGATGTGTGCCACTTGCGGTCGCGCAATATCCTGTGGTTACAGGACCCTAGGATGACCTTGAAGATCCAACAACCGGCTCCACCACCTCTGCGATGTAACGGTTGCTGGCTAGTGTACCAGCGGTCCGGACTAGGCGAGAGAGGGACTGGGATCTGATAGCACCCCATATCATAACTCCAGGTACTGGGCAGGTATGATACTGCATATTGCAGGGCTCTGCCAGGCGTGAGCCAAGGTGCCGCTAGACATGGACGCGACCATCATGGTGCTGCAAGCAGAAGCGGGATTCGTCTAAAAAGACGATGGCATGTCGTTCGTCCCTCCAGGCTCGTCGTTTCACGTACAATTGCAGCCGCAGACGTTTGTGGAGGGCAGTAGACGGCACTCGTAGTAATGGGCGCCTGGATGTGATACCATGATGGTGCGGACGGCGACAAGCTGTGGGTGTGGACACAGACTGAAGTGCTACATAAGTATAAAATGCTTGTGATGCATTGCATACTTAGGAAACAGCCTAACACATTATACATGGCGTGATATTTCAAAGGTTTAGTTGGAAAAGTGTGTAGAAACCGCGAATAGACTATAATCACGTCATTATCTCACTCTGCTTTAGGCAATACCTCAGTGTGTGGTCCTTTCAAATGCGTCCTTGATGTTGTAATTTTTATACCCAACAGTTTGTATGCATATACAGCAATAACGATTATTCCATCAGCATACACATTTATATTAATCACGTTTCTAAATAATGATGATTATAACAGGGATACATTTATTAAATTATCACTCACTAACGATATTGTAGACTACATTTTGGAAACTTTATAATCGTTAGGCTTATTACGTATTAACAAAACTAAAATAGTAGTTGACATTTTAAAAATTGTAACTCCATGTCTTATGAGGATTGAATATTCTGTATTTCTCATGTTCATCAGGTCCTAACATTTTTATTAAACTTTTAAGTTGTTAGCCTGAGTTACCTGGATCAACCATAAAAAATCGCCAAATTTTTTTATTAGCTCTCCCATTCACAGACATTTACTGCGATATTAATTTTTGCACGATTGCCGACTTCCAAGTTGATTTATTTCAGACTGGACACTGTATCTGGTCGGTGACAACTCTCAGAAGGAAACAAGTTCATAGGTCTCTACCGATTAATTTTTTTCTCCCTGCGTCGGATAACGTCTTGTCGGATTTCGGAACGGCGGCGTCGCAGCCCATGATCTACAATCCTCAGGCTCGGTGCCCAGTGTTGTTGCCCAGGTCACGTGGTCTCCAGTTATTACGACGCAGCGAGAAATCCTCCTCTTCGCGGCTCGGAAGGGATGTTCCCTCCCCCGCATCCTGGACAGGAAGGATCCGGTTGGGAGACAAGATGAGATTACGTCGTGACGGGACTATCGCTCCGTTATTAAAAAAAAAGAAGAAGAAGCGCCCGCGGCTTATCTTTGTCTCTCAGACGCCCGAGCAGTGATGAATGAAGCAGCCTACCTAATAACAGAAGCAACACGCTTGTCAGATGGCTATGATACATTGTATGTCAAATATCTCAACATCGAGACTAAAGCAACGCAGTCTTTATTTGTTGCTATTTCTCTTACTTGTCCTTACCATACTTATAATTCTGTAAGTACGATGCCTAGCCTACTAGAGTGCTAAAGCCGCCCCCCAAAAAAACATTTTGTTTGGATTCTCGCCCAAGTGAGGAATCGAACCCACGCCATGCTCTTCATAGGCAGTGCCCAAAGTGAAATAGTATGCCGTCTGCACCAATAAACAAACATCAGAAATTCTAAGCTGTTAAGACAAAGCATTACTACAAAAATGTATTTCGTAGATGACATATTTTCATTAATTGTTTTAAAATCGTCTTATTGTTTGGAAGAGATAAAAAAATAAACTCTCGAGGATTAAACATTTTTAATAATTATTATTCACTTACTTAAATATCCTTAGCATTATGCCTGCCTCGCTTTGGTATATGCGTTTTATTGAGAGGATGAAGATATGCGCAGAAAATGCTATGCCATCAGATGTTTTTCACCGTGCTGCGACTCTTTACGAATTAGCTTGTCACCTAAGATTTCCACTCGAGCTTTATTTACTCGCAAAGTGCACGAATTTCGTATCAGTATCGGAATACTAGGAAATTCACCCATTGCATTATAAAGCCAGTGGCGTTGCCATAAATAGAGAGCTAGTGAGAGAAAAAATCGAGAAGGGAGGATTTTGAGGTAGGGAAAGAAAATCTGGAGACAAGGTTTCATGTTTTCTCTTATCCCCCCAAATTTGAATATGTTTCGACTTCAGTTATGATACGTTACTAGGGAACACCGACATTTCGAGTTTTGTTTTCGTTAACAAGATAGACTTCAAAAAGCTTTACATTTAGTATATTCGAGTGTTTGTTTGGACCGTCGTTAAGTTGACACATATTGTAGGAATTAAAGCCAAAGAGACACATTCCGAACTCGTGTGACCAAATTTAGCGTGGCCGAGCCAAAGACAGAAATTACGTCTTAAAAGAACTGGGATAAAATGAACGAACATATATCGCTTCTCGATCATTTACAAGAAAGACAATTTTAGCCTGCTTAGAAATAGCACGAGCACGATGTACCAAACGCCATAAAACCGTGTTCAGATCTAAGTTTTTTTCTCTCCTTATTTCTATGAACTTGCGTCTATAGTTAAATATTAGCTTGTCTAGTGTTGAAAAATCTACAGTTTTTCTAGAATCTTTACTGGAAGACTGCCCCTTTAGGACCTCCAGATAAAACATTTAACAAATAATACTGTGGCCGGCAGGTATATGGGCGCGTGATCTCCATTGGCGAGGGGGTTTCTCCTTTCTCCGGCGACCCCGCTACAACGCTCCCGCGCGCTGAGCCGCGCCCAGATAACTGCCGGCAGCAGTAGCGACGTGACGGAACAAGTATTAATTAACACGTGTTGAATGTGCGGTCGGCGAAGTACAATACGTAAAAGTCAACACAGCATGCACCTGGGAAATGACAACACATTCAGTTGCTCGCACAAAGCAACACACTCCTATCGCTCATTTTACGCACGATGTGCCAACTAGCTAGGACGGACTGATCACAGGTTCGCTGAAATAACACACACATATTGCGTCCACGGTAAGACTGGAGGTAACGAATGACCGACAGACCGTTTACGAAGAGAGGTGTAGCCAAACAGACGATCCTCGTCAATAAACGTTCACAGCCTCGACAGCAGGTTAGCGAAATGAGTATTTCAGCAACGAATGCACGTAAAACGGGCATACTGGCACCGAGGTTTAAAAAAGGAATGTTGAAAAAAACTTTGTCACGGAACCACAAAGCAGAGCACTATTTCCAGTCGTTTCGTACAGTGCGCGCCATCAAAACATATTCGTAAACAGTTAAATACAAAAACTACCGCAGTCCTGTCGTATTCAACGGTTAGATAGGCATGGCTTAAGGCTCCAGCCTACCTGGAGCATTTTCCGTGTTTGAGATCGAGAAGCGCGGGAGCGATAAAGGCGACTGTGCCACGCACGTCAGGTACGCCATCGCCGCTAAGCACAAGACTCTCAACTGGCGCGCAGTGTTCTTATTGTGCTGCGTGTATCTACGGGACTTACAGCGTTAACCTTATCATTTTGTTGGTGAAAAGTCTGTAGGAAGGTTCAATACAAGACCTTTGAGTAATTTCACATGTATCTGACGCATACTTTTCGAGATACAGTGCTTTGAAAAACCCGCTGTTAGCCATTCCTGATTACTTTGAAATGTTGTTTATAATGTGCGTGACTTGACGCCTTGAAAGTACTCAACAGCACCCGCTTGAAATGTGTGTGTTTTTTTTCATACTGTATATCAGGAGATTAGACGAACGTTTAATAGTTTCGATGTTAAAACAGGCGTTTCAAACACCTCATGCAGACAAAGATTAACCAAGCCTGGAAAACTATACCAAAGGAACCACGCATCGCATTCGCGCATACTAAGTTTAATAATATTTTTAATGAGAACTATTTCCGTCTGTTTTTATTCATATCAATTACAAGCTAAATAATAAAATTCATGGATAAAGTATAAGTCAAAATTCAATTTAATCGAAAGTAAAGATATCTTTCTGTTAACAGATGCATAAAACGGTTGTGATACGTGGCATATTCTGAAAACATGGGGCGATTTTTCAAAGGTTTAGTCCAAAAAGTGTGTAGAAACCGCGAATAGACTGTTACGTTTAGGTTTAGTTTAGCAATTTAAATTTACTTGAACGCAATAGTCCTGTGTATCATACCACACAGACAATTTGCAATGTGGAGGCGTTATACACACGGTCACAATATACAGAAATGCTGGGCATCATTACATTGACATGGACAAAACTGACAAAATTCTATAAACTGGTAACTTAGATCCTAAAAAGTTTTGTTATATTTCATGTTGCTTTGCAAGGCGGGTAGTCGGATGATTGAGACGCATTTCCTTTCCGCCAAGCAAATAAGTTTCTATTTTTCCAGAATATTGGAATTAGATAATATAGTTCGAAAAGACTTTCGTTAATAATGAAAATGATACTGCAGTGTTATGGTCACGTACATATGGTGTAGAATATATAAATAAAAGTCAAATGTGGCTGGATGTGATCAGGTTCGTGAAGGAATGGCTATCTTAAATATAGCATCCAATTATAACCTTGTAATTTATTTGAAATATTACAAGACCATCTACAAATCAATGTTTCCACGACGTACTTCTATTACCCGCAGTCCTCAGTTAATTTGATATAGCGTATGGCATAAACTAATCGTGATAGCAGTATATTAGTTGGTACATTATGCCTGATATTGATAATCACGCAGAAGCAATCACAACTAATCATATAATGCATATTACAAGCTAACATCTAGGTTGTTAAGGGAATTCCACCAGTGTTGGGGTCACGTAGAGAACACCGTCAAGGTTCACTTTATAGGCAGTCAACGCACATTCTTGGGTAATGTGATAAACAGTTTGCTTTATTAGTACCACAGTCACATCGAGGGGACAGTATTCTCCCCCATCTATAGAGAAAGTCATTGCATCTACCGTGCCCTGTGTTAATTATGCTAAAGAGTTCCCCAGATTAGTCGGGGCATTTCGAACTCTGGGGGGGTTTTCCCTTTATGCAAGGTATGTTGCTGTGTTGAATTTGTGATTTTTCTGCCCATTATTGTGTCCATGTTCCACGAAGGTTGAATTCGTCGCTAAGAAGTTGCTGTGCACTTCTGAGCAGTGGATGTCTTGAACGAAGCTTCTTGATGTTTATATCTGAGAGGTATTTGTGTATAGGCAGGCTATCGTTTTGGAGAATTCTCTTGAATTCTTTGATTGAGGTGTTTTATGTAAGTAGGTTATGAGATGCAATGTGGCTTACACCAGGGAGCCAGTCAATGGGAATTGATATTATTGTCTCTGAAATTATCTTCAATGTTTATTCGGTTGTGCATCAATAATTTTAACATAAGGGCTATTCAATCAAACCATAGCGCAATAGTTGGCGACAGAGTAAAACGAGTCCCAAAGCCGAAAAACGCAGAGTAGAAGCTACAGAGCCCCACATGGTACCACAAAGTTTTTGCATGACGTTATTCCTCGTTTTTGATTTAGCATCAACTTTTAAAATATGCTGTTTTAAAGATAGCGTCCTGTCAAAGGTGATGCCCAAGAGTTTTGGAGTTTTATTATGCGCTATGAGGTTGTCTTCGAAGTAAACTTGCAGCACTCTGTATGCCAATTTGTAGTTTACATGGAAGCATGAAGCCTCCGTCTTACTTACATTTATCCATCGTCGTAGCTTATCTGTTTACTGTTGATATCTGCCCTCATTCATTCGTTCTGCTGCCAATGCGTGGATCCAAATAAAAAGCGAAGCCACTTCTCCAGTGCACACAAAGGACGGTCACATCTGTCTACAGCCTGACTCACTTACGAGCACTGAGCCAAAACTCAAGTGATTCGGACCCAACTATTCTCAAAGAAGGTCCGACTATTTAGTCTGTTTCTTTGCATGACCATGTGATGTGAAACTCAAATCATTATTTTCTACTTTCTCAATCGAGAGGTTTCTGTCCATTCACTATCGCTTCATGCCAGAGTAAACAACTGTATCTCCGAAGGGAAACACGATTAATCTTGGATATCAAATTCCAAGCATTACTGTGCCAATTGTCATAATTTACACTAAAGTGACCTGTTTCGAGGTAAACACTGGGGCCGCGGTGGTGTAGTGGTTAGACTACTCGCCTCCCACCTTGGCGAACAGGGTCCGATTTCCGGCCGGGTCGCTCCCGGATTTTCGCATGTGGGAATCGTGCCGGACGCTGCCTCTGGCCAGCGGGTTTACTGGTGGGATATCCCGTTTACCCCTCCCTTCTATTCTGGCGCTGCTTCAAACTCACCTCAATCACCCTCATCGGCTCTCAAGCCGGCGCTGTTAAGAGCCGCACAAATCTCTTCACTTACTGACAAGCTAAACACTGACTGGTTTTGTTTCCACTTACATGTGACGTAACTTACACGCCTCGAAACGTCGTCATTTGTATCTTTTGGAAATGTCTCATCGCTCCCTACATCTTACATACATATTTACATTCATTACGTAATAAACGTATTTGCATGACAGAATTAAATAAGTTTCTAATCAAAATTAAATTATTAACTATAATGAGCGTCGTTAAAACTGTGGCTGTATATAGTAATGCCTGAGACTCTTTCGTAAACTTAAGTTTAAAAACTGGAATTTATTTAGCAATGATAAAGACGATATATGCATACATCGTGTCATCGTGATTGTATATACGGTAAAGGCTGTTCACGATAAAGTGAGCATTTTCGAAATTAACCTTAGAAAATAGTAAATGTTCCTACCTGCATATATTTTAACGGGCGCCCTGAGTGACGTGCGCCCAGTTAAGTTGGTAACGATGGATGGGAAAGTAGTTCCGTATCTTAACGTTAAAAAAAAGTGTAAGGGAACTATTTCTGTTAACCTAAATTGTTTCTTTCGTTTTCTTTTTTTTTTTAATGCATCAAAGTGTAAAAGTGAGCAGATTTGCAAAATATTTTTTCTAATAATTTTACAGTTTTACTTGCCCGACGCATGAATAAAACGCCCACTACAATGTTAATTGTACATTAGGCGGAATAATACGCAACATGAATACAAGTAGATCTTAAGCAGGTCATTAAAAAATGCTCATTTTATCGTGACTAGCCTATACACCCAATACACACGCCTACTCGTGTACGTGTGGCTTGTGGACACATTCACACTGCCCGCACGAGCTGACTCGCGCATATCTGGACGCACCTTTTGCAAAGCTCCCGTGGGGTAAGGAACTAGCACCATAAAAGTGGAGAAATTCCCGTACTGCTTTTTTCCCCTCCTGTGTTATTGTTTAATGTTCGCTGTTATTGCACATCATCAAACAACGAGCGTGTTTCGAATAAGCTGTAGTCTGGAAAGGTGTTCAAACGGGATGCACTGAATAACATGGATATGTAAATGAAAAATGTTGTGAAACTAAGGAGCTGTATTGAATTTACTTCTTACAGTACACTCACCTCCCCCCTCGCCCTGCTGGCTCAGAGTGAGGAGGGGGGGGTGTTGATTATTGGATGCAGTCTCCCATCCACTTTTCAGCCAGCAGGGATGTTGCCTTTTCCCTCTGGGTGGTAGGTCACTAGTTCAGTTTGTAATAAATATGACTCATGGATAACTTCTTGCCTCATTCTTTTATAAATTCAGTATTTTAATGTGCTTTAATAAATTTTTGTAAACTTCTAGTATTTAATTTAGAACCTTTGGTTTTTCAGGAGATTTTTAAAATTTCAATTGATTTTGCAAGCGACATTTTAATACAACGTTCTCTTAAATAATGTAACTCGTGTTGTTTAAAACCTTGGCATACGTGAAAATAAGTAAGATTAAAATGTGCGCTTTTTTCTAAACTACCTTATTCTAAGTGTTAAGTGTAAGTCCGAAGGTAGGATCGGGTTCTAATTGCATCTCAGGGCTTAGCCCCTTAAGCCTAAAGGAGAGGGAATTTAATACAAAGGAGGCGGGCATCGCGGCCGAGAGGGAATGGGTAGGCATGGCCATCACTTTGGGGCCATGCCTACCCCCCTAAGTGTACGTGTATTAAATCTACTTTAAGAAGGGGTATGGTAAAACCCACATAGACATGGTAAAACCCATACCGACAGAAAAGGAGTTAAACTCGTGGAAGCACTAGTGAAAATGCTAAAGGAGATAGCAGGTGTGGAGTCCATGCTGTTTAATATGGGAGTGAAGAATCTAGTAGAGAGGTGGCGGGGCTTTGGGCCAGCATGTTAAAGGCACATGCGCCCTTGAGGTGGAACTGCCATCCATGTTCCTGCGCGGGCAGCCTGACTACCCGCACAGCAACATCGGCAGCAGTGAGTTCAGGCAGGGTCCTCAAGCTTCCAGCCGAGGGCGCAAGAGACCCAAGCATCTCAGTCATGGCACCTGCTCCATCTTCTCTCTTCGGCCCGACATCTACCATGGTTGAAGACGGAGGACAGCTCTCCTCCTCCTCCAAAACCATCCCTCTGGTGGGACTTCCAGGGGCTATCCAGGGTGGCGAATCCGCTGGCCCAGACGCGGTGCGTCCAGGTGAAAGGCGAGGAGAACTGCTCCCGGAGGCCATCCCCTCCATCTTCAAAAGAATCCTCCTGCGGGGGCTTACAGTGGCTAACCAGCTCTGGGGGGTGGCGAGCTGACCCATGGGTCACTGATTCGGGGGGGGGGGGGGGGGAGGTCATCCGAGGTCCGATCTGTTCCATTCCATTCCGCACGCATCTAATGTTGACAGCCCACAGAATCCTGCAGTGGAGTGGTTCGCCACACTTCTCATGTTTCAGCACATCAGGATACCCCCAACATCCTCCGCCTATTAAGGCCTATCTTTATTACAACATGTTAATACTGCAGAGTATAAATACACGTTTCCAATTTGAAGACAGAATTATTTTCTATTAGGGCCCAGAATCTACGGAAGTTTAGCACATACTGTTCCCGACTAACTTAATGATCGTGAAATTTACTGTGTGTCGTGATGTCTATGCTTTTTCTGATTAATGGCGTCTTTAAATCGCAGCAAACAAAAATATTGTGTCGAGTGATGTTATACACCCTCTCCTAAAGTTAAAACAGAGCGGTTTATTAAATTTTTGATTAGGCGAAACCTCGGCCGCATCAGCTAGATGTCTTCAAAATTAAACCTTGTTTCTCATCAATACTCCTTCGTTACTTTAAAATATGGGTTCAAAATATTAAAAAGAGCTTAAAAATATCAATAAATTGGTATTTGTAATATTATTAAAAATTTCTTAAATTTATCTCAGTGAAGCGTGTTTTATAGTTTAAGTTTATAGTACAGTCACGGGTATTTCCAACTTTCCTGAAGCCCTGCTAAAGTTCTGCTTTCACAGTATTCCTTCGCCTAATGCAAACAATGCTTAATAAAGTCTAGAAAATTATTTCTAAGGGCAGCACATTGCATTAGTGGTAACTCACTTTATATATATTTCATAAACGCAATATCTTATTAGGCGCCACCAACACCTATTTTCTCCCTGTTTTTATTCATATTAATTATAAATGAAATATTACAATTTATAGATAAAAGATAACTAAATGTTCAAATGCGCCAAAAAAGATACTATGTGCTAATATGAGTGTAAAACACCTCTGATGCATGAAATATGTAGGAAACAACCAAACACATAATACATGGGGTGATTTTTTCGAATATTTGATTTAAAAAGTGTGAAGAACCCGTGAATATATTGTACCACAGAATTTCCAGAATAAATGAAATCTGGGAATGTCATTTTTCCAGTAGCCCGCTCACGGCGGAGAAAAATCCCTAATCGCCGTGGAAGGGCGGAAAGAATATTTCGATACGAAACTTACTGATTCAGTAGCGCTTCCTTTCAGTGGGGTTGGCAGCGTGTCATGGCGGTAATTCAATCCCATCATGCGACCTCGGCGTCGCAGCCCTCAGGGTTCGTTTACACGTGTCGCCTGCACTCCTCGTGGGGGCGAAGTGTTTGAAGGCCCTTGTTAGCGGGCTTTAGGGCCGCTACTGCTCCCCTCGGCCAATCATATAGCTCGTGGTGATGCCTTGTTACCGCGTTCGCGTCACACCGCTGCAGGGCCCCTGAAGAGGGTGTGCGTGTGTGTGTGTGT
The DNA here is from genome assembly GCA_029891345.1 of Dryococelus australis. Taxonomy (NCBI): domain Eukaryota; kingdom Metazoa; phylum Arthropoda; class Insecta; order Phasmatodea; family Phasmatidae; genus Dryococelus; species Dryococelus australis. Next base: position 96,997,912 of record CM057003.1, read on the forward strand.
GTGTGTGTGTGTGTTATGTGTGCGTCGATATCTTTAACGATGTGGGTATGCGGTGTCAAGACTCACGACTGACGTGTTGCACTGACAAGGCAAAGCGGAGATAGGAAGAAGACGGGAGTATAGATCTTCATGGTTCCTATAGAATGTTTGCGGTAAATTTAGCACTTGTCCTGCTTAAGATCTACTTTTATGTACACTGCGTACATGCTGTTCACGACAAAGTGAGCACTTTTCAAAGCCCTCTCATTTCGAATAATAGTCAATAAATATATTTTATTTTGCCCCTAGACGTAAACTTCCGAGTGCGGTGGTATATATTCACTGTCGGAATGCAACGGGCGGGGTAAACGAGAAATCCCCGAGAAAACCCGCCTCACGAGTGGCCATCAGCCAACATGCGAATATTTTCAGGCGACCCCGCCGGGAATAGAACCCTTTTCGCCTTGGTGGAAGGCGAGTAGTCTAACCACTACACCACCGCGGCCCCTCAAAAAATTCTGAGGAAGCAGAAAGCACGCAAAGCTTGTTTACGCTATTTTTTCATCACCGTAGCAATACTTACGTGACCTTCAGGCGCTAAATTATTTTTTTACTAGGGAGTCCACTTAAAATGTGAATTTAAATTTGCCAACACACTTACATTGCTAACAACTCAATTATTTCACTTGGATGACGCATGGCAGGAGGATACAGAACGAAACTGAAAATATCCTAAGCAGGGCTTTCATAAACTGCTCAGTTGAACGTGAACAGCCTATAGCTATTAATTTGTGCACCAACGTAGGTATGCAATTTCGGCGCGACCATAGGCTAAAGATGAGGTAGACCGATTATTCGTCTCCTGCGCACGTAAACGCGGTTCACGATAAAGTGAGCGGTATTGAAATCAACCTTAGAAAAAAAGTCACTGCCCATGCATGCTAATACTTCATCGGGCGCACTGAGTGACATGCGCCCGGTAAAGTTCGTAACGATTGATGGAAAGTACGTCCATATCTTAACGTCAAATGAAAAGTGTTAGGCAACCATTTGTGATAATTTAAATGATTTATTTCGCTTTCTACTTTTTAATGCAACAGTGTGTGAAAACTGGCAGATTTATAAAATGTTTACTTTTCTAAAAATTTCACAGTTTCACTACACCTACGCATGGCTCATAGCAATGTTAATTTTACGTAAGGCGAAAGAATACACAACGTGCATACGAGTAGATCTTAAGCAAGGCTTTCAAATGTGCTCATTTTACCGCGAACAGTCTATGCCCAACATCAACCTGCCCCAAATCAACACAGCTGTGGAAGTCACATGCTCAACACTGATCAACGTGCTTAATTTTCAAAACACAATACATTTTTCATAAATAAATTACTTTTACCACTCTGAATGTAATCTAATTGCATTAAAAGTTGGCCAGAGTAAGTATGCAAACATCTCGAAGCATTTGTTTTTCATGAAGTGTTCTAACTTCAATCTTATCCACGTGGTTTCTGGTAGTCGGGTTGGAAGTAATATAAAGCAGTTTAATGTCGTGACACGGAGACTGGTACGGCGCAGCTGACATGCACACTCTGCTCTCATATTCCCTTCCCTTTCTAACGTGCATATCTAAGGGAAAGTTAAACCGCGGTTACAAAGGTCTTCTTGCATGTAAAATTGCTATAATTTTGTATAGAGATAAAGTTAACAGAACATGTATTGCCATGGCTTTTTATTTGGACATTATGGCACTCTACTAAGTGCTATTTATTATATGTATTAGCATTCTTTTGGGAACGCGTTGGTCGACAAAGTGAATTCTAGACTAATTCATATAATATTTTAATGCTAACCTCAGTATGCGACTGATTAGATATAAGACAGTAGAACTTTTTATACCTACTTCATTCAATTTTCAGTAAATGTTTGTAGTTGTTTCACCAATAAGTACAGCATAACAAATCAGATAAGTGTAAAACTGTTTGATTTAAAATTGTTTTAACAATTTTAAACCAAATTGTAATGTTATTGCTCTTGGTTTTTGTCAAATAAATATTGGCTATGCTTTAATCCAAAATTAACTTTAAAATTAAAATTTTCTGAAAAGGATCTTAAAAAAAAAAAGTAAGATATTTTAAAATAAAATTGACAAAATAATAAAATGGCCGTTATTTGCTGTTAAAGGAGTTTACGATATCGTTGGAAAAAAAAAATCATATCCACTTTCAGCTATATGCGGTGGTAAAAGTTTTTAACGCCAAGTTATGCCCAAAACATTTTGCCTTATATTTAAAATTGTTTGGAAATAATTACTGTGGATACCTCTTTTCAGCCATATTTAAACACGTCATAATACATTTCTTCGGTAGTAGTCCATAAAATGTTATTTGATAATAGAGAGGCAACTCAGAAATCATAGCGCACATTATTATGCAATATCGCATAGCTGAATGTTATTCTGTGGGCATTACGATACTACAAGCACCATCAGCTGAGGTTACTTCGGACACCGGGCTAACTTGAAACAATTCTTAACTAAAAGAGTTTCGTTTCCACATGCAACACCAGCAACAAACTTCGCGAAAATTCACATTTTCACTTCATAGGGGCTGATACATGTGGGAAAAAAAAAAAAAACATTCCTCTCAGTTGTCCCGAGGTACCTACAGTGTCCCAGGTAACTCCAGGTGATTGCAGCGATAAATATATAATTACATAATCGAATATTTTCTTGTGAATACAACAAAGCTACCCAGCAGAAGAGCCAAGCCTGCGAACGAGATGATTCACCACGGCGGAAGATTAACGGCTTGTGTGGTTCTCGCAAGCTCGTGATCCCCAGCGGTTAAGCGTTACAAAGGAAAGTCCCTCATAACACGAAGAGCGTGATTTGTTAGTGAAGGCGAGACGTCGACAGAATGTGAGGGCCCCACGAGGGAAAATTAGCACTGCGCGACACTCGAAGATTGCTTTCCCGGAACAGAAACCACGTGGAACTTGCCAGCTTTTACCACCGCCTTGCTTCTGATTTGGAGTTCGTGTGATATTTCCGGGGAAGATCCGAGGGAAATTCGGTGCCGTCATTCGCCAGTTCTCAACGCGATCGCTGCTGGGGGGGTTCGAATCCCAGATCTAGCGCGCCTGTTTCCGAAATGCGTCCTCGCGTGCAGGGACGCAGACGGGGATGATTTGCTTGCAAGCGGACGAACCGTTTAACTGCTGCACTTTAATGGTTGACACGTGATGTTGCACTTGACGTGACGTGACGTGACGTGACGAAGTCACAGCGATGCTGAAGGACGCAGTGGCGCGAACTGAGCCAAGGACCCGGGCACGTTTCTGTTGAGCTTGGCCACGGTCGCGTGGTAACAAAAACTGCGCGCTGGATTGGAGCAGGCTGCGCTGTCGCAAACGGAACACTGTGTTGAGTTGAGAGGGCACTTCCAACTTTTCTGAAGCCCTGCTGAAGATAAACTCTCTGGGTATGTCTCCCCCTCAAAGCTTAACCAGTCTAGGGAATCACACCAAAGGGAAAAAAACACCGTATTCGTGGACACTCAGTGCAATAATATTAGCACAAAAACTATTTGTGACTAGGCATTACCAACACACCTATTTCCCTACTGCTTTACTTCATATTAATTCAATATTAATGTTTTATAAATAACGTGTAAATAAAAATTCGATTTAACCAAAATAATAAGGTACTTTTATATTAACAGAAGTACAAAACGCTTGTGATACATAACATACTAACTAGGAAAGAACCAAACACACCGTACATGGGGTGATTGTTCAAAGGTTTGATTCAAAAATGCATAAATCAACCGCGATTGGATTACACGATCGACGCTTTAAGGCTTGGTCTTGCCTATTTTACAGATATTCGTCGTTTTAGTGTTATCATTTCAGTTTCAGAGGTATTATTGAGAATGTTTGATTATAAAAAAAAATAATTTACTAATTACTTAATACAAATGTATCTAATTTACACAGTGTCTTATTTCCTGCTCGAAAAAAGGCAAGAACTTTGTGTTGAAATATAAATACGTTCTCAACTTTTTAAAACAAACAGATGACACACGATTAAACACACGCGCAAAAATATTAACGCGTAAAATCGTACATTGTCAGTAATTACTGTGAATCCGAAATTATGACGTGATAACGAAGCATTTCAGCAAAAGATTAGCAGCCGAGTTTTTGAGGTGAACATGGAGTAATGCCGAAAAGCAAGGAATTTGTAGTTGCCCGAAAAAAATAACCCCGGCCATCAACGTCCGCCTCGTTCTCCACTTGCAAAATGCGGGTGTCTCTCCGGGAATAGAACCCGATTCGCCTTGGTGGGAGGCAAGTAGTCTTATTATAGGCTATTCACGGTAAATTGAGCACTTTTGAAAGCCCTGCTCAAGATCTAATTGTATAAACTTTGTGTACTCTCCTGCCTTACGTAAAATTAACATTGTCATGGACCTCATCACTTTATTTATGCGTCGGTCAAGTGAAACTGTGAAATTACTAGAAAAGTAAATATGTTACAATTCGTCTCATTTTTACACTTCCATACATTAAAAAAGAACAGAAAGTGAAAAAAAATAATTTAAGTTTTCACAAATTGCTACCTAAAACTTTTTATTCGATGTTAAGATATGGAACTATTTTCCCTCCATCGTTACCAACTTTACTGGGCGCATGTCACTCAGTGCGCCTATTAAAACGTTTGCAGGTAGGAGCTGTGACTTTTTTGGAAGGTTGATTTCGAAAGTGCTCAGTTTATCGTGAACGGCCTTTACTTGATTGTTCGAGGCTTGGAAGTGCTGGAGCTATAAGGCAGATTCCCACCCACCATCTTGAATTTATGGAATTTTTACCATACTCTGGAAATACAGTTCTGTATCACGTTTTTTGGAACGACAGAGCACAGAGTATAGCCTAGTGCATATCTGGGGTGAGTATTTATTGATTACTGTTTATATCGTCGCCTTTGTAATCGTTCGCAATAAATAATCTCACGTTTCGCCTCGACAGTTAACAGCTAAAAATTAACAAATGTGGCGAAGTTGTGGCTGTTCGATGAAGATCGGGAAGCTGTTTTTTATCATATGTCGTGAGGGAAATTTCGATACACATCCTGAAATAGAAGCTTTGGCGAAAAAAATCGATTAATCCAGAATGGCGGGTGTGAATCCACCATAAGTACGACACTGACACGCGCAACAAATGGCGCCATCACCGCTATCGCTTCAGGCTCTGAACTGGCATGGAGTGCTCTTCTCGTCGTGTTGTGTGCACCTGTATGGGACATTAAGCGGTATCCATATCATTTTTTGAATGCGCAGTCTGCAGAAACGTTCAATACGGACGTGTATCGCATTTTCGCTCATATCAAGGCAGTATGTTTAGGATACCGCAGTCTAGAAAATCCGTTTTTAACGATACTGGTCGACTCCAAGATAACTTAAAAGCAAGAGTTACGCTGAAAGTAGCTTTCGATCTTTGTCTGGGTGTACGTTTTGTTTCCGTAAATAATCACATTAGGGACACATTTAATAGTTAAAAAAAAAAAAAAACCAGTATTTCTATCAGAATGACCAAGAATAGTCACTATAAAAAAAACACTTTATTTTCTGAGGACTAAGGCTGAATCGATTACACTACTACGCATTTCGAATATAATACGTACGATTCGTGCCCCATACCCGAGTCGCATATTACTTTGTATCATTTGTATCTAATTTTTTTTAATTTAGTAAACTATTGACGCCAGAATAATCGTTTCAAATTATCGACTTACTTTAGAAATTGAGTTATCTGTTCGGGGGAAACGTTCAGCTTCATACCATCATAGTAATTTTCAAGTAAAGTAATTTGCAAAAGAAACTTGTATGCAGTCACAGAAATTGTTGTTGGGGACATAGTTTCATCACGCACGCGATTACATTGAAGAATCACTGCGTGGGGAAGAGCGATAAGGGACTGTATATAATCCAAACTGCAAGACTATTCGCGTTTTATACAATTGTATAACGTAGTTCGCGCAGTTTTATGACCAATATAATTTCACTTTGCTGGAATGAAAATAAGAACGCACGCATACTTGCGAATAGTTACAATGATTGTAGAAAGCTGCATCGAACATTTTGCATCACGGTACAAGACACTTGAAAAAAACAGCTTTGATTGATGCCCTTTCGGCACTTAATTTGAGAGTGTATCTGTTGTTGACGTTTGATTGTCGCATGGGTCTGGCAAACGGAGCAAAGAAACGGTAAGAAATCTCAGTTCTCTCCCTATTGTCTGACTCGTGCAAGATAGTGATTCTGTGGCTGATTCCCGGACTTCGCCATATTAAGCATGTAGTAGATTGGAGAGATTTAGACGGCGCTTAGCAACGTGGACTTGAGAGCCGATGAGGGCGAAGCGAGGTGAGTATGGAGCAGTACCGGAATGCAAGGGTGGGGGAAACGGGAGACCCCCGAGAAAACCCGCCGACCAGCGGCGGTGTCCGGCACGATTCCCACATGCGAAAATCCGGGAGTGACCCCGCCCGGAATCGAACCCTTTTCGCCATGGTGGGAGGCGATTAGTGTAACCATTACACCACGGCGTCCCGTTAAACGTGTACCTAGTGAGTCCGTATTGGAATATGTGGGGTTTTGCTATACACATAGTAACTTCACTACAGCAAACCTAGATAGGTGGCAATATTCCAACCAAAGTTACACTATTTATCTTATAACCTTCATCCTTCTGTCACAGATGCTTCTTGCTAACTCGCCGATGAAAACTGTTCACGATAAAGTGAGTACTATTGAAATAAACCTTAGAAAAAAGTCACTGCCCTACCAGCATATATTTTAAAGGGCACAACGAATGACGTGTATCCAGTGATGTTGGTAACGATGGATGGGGAAGTAGTTTCGTATATTAACGTCGAACAAAAAGTGTTAAGTAACCATTTGTAATAACTTAAATTATTTATCTTGCTTTCTGAATTTTTTGATTCGTCGAAGTGTAAAAATGAACAGATTTGTTCAATATTTACTTTTCTAATAATTTTACAGTTCCACTTGACCATCGCATGAATAAAATGATGAGGCCCGTGACAATGCTAATTTTACACGAAGCGAAAGAAGACGAGACGTGTATACAAGTAGATCTTAAGCAGGGCTTTCAAAAGAGCTCACTTTAACGTGAACAGCCTTTAGCAGGTGCAAGTTGGTGTTATAAGACTCGACTCGCCCTATTATTAAGCGTAGAAGAGGTGCGCCCTTAAAGTATTAAAAAATAACTCCAGAAATTTGACATAAACCACTGTTGACGAAAGCGCCGGTTCACACAGAAAGAAAATTTTCAATGTCTCGTTAAACATAATTGATTAAAAGTGCATGCCACAAACGTACTATTTTAGAATTCTTCATGATTTAAACTCTCGTGGGAACGTTTTTGCAAAAGTTTCCTATACTCTTCCAGTATAACCTATACTAAAACAAATTAGATCCACGAAACGAAATAACGAAACAACTGAACAACGAGACGAGTAAATTGATGTTACGATCAATTTGAGACCTTGGATAAAAGACCCAGTTAAAGTTACTAAAATATATTTATTATAAGTGAATTCCTAGCTGGTGATATTTGATAAGTGTATAGTACCAAATCAACGTTGCGGGTAAAATTGATAAACAATACTTTTATACCGTCCGCCAAAACATTATTCACAACTTTCAAAAGCAAGGTTTTGCTGAAATTGTTCTACCAAAATAAGAAACTCTTCTGGGAAACCTACCTTTTCTTTGTTCGTAATTGCCGGAAATAATTGTATCGCTATGTATAGTAAAATTATTGTTTGTTAAAATTCTGACACAAAAATTAGTATAATTTGCAGGAAAAAAATTAAATTATACTAACGAGTATACATTAATTTTGAAGCTTCTTCGAATGTTTGTATTTTATAAACTTTTTCAAGTTTTTGTCGTGTGTAATTAAAATTCACCAAGGAAAATAGTTCATGTAAATTTAAATCAAATCGCCTTGCATTACGTGCTGCGAGTGATAACCGTGTAGCACTTTCCGAACAAAATTCGAGATGAAACCACAGTTTGAACGTTTATACCGTGCACACAACCAAACCCTTGACACGAGAAATAAGTCACAAACATCCGCAGGCTTCGAATAGCAACGAAACACTTTCGCGCCGTCTGTGCCGCACACAAACTAAAATTCCCGAAACCTGGGTTATCGGAACTCGACTTTCGAGCGACCTGCTGTTATTGTAAATATCAAATTGCATCTCTCGCGATATGTTGGCATTCCGTGGTTATCATTATGGCCAATATATGAAAAAGCTAGCAGTACAGTAGTTACTCTGAACCCTGACAAGGCTGTAGCAGAATGCTTGCGATAGCCAGTTTATCAACTATATTGGAGGAGTATGCGGATATTCTGCATGTCCTGTATTAGAGAATCCCAAGAAACTCCGCAAAGCAAGGAACTGGTGAAAGTGGGTCGACTTTCATCGCCGGGTTTTTTTTTTTCCGGTCAAGTGAAAGCTGTATTTACCAGTCGATGTCAAAATTTATTTGAGAAATGCCCCATTTTTTTCTTTCAAGATATTTGTCTTAAATGTACGGTGCACCGCGTGGAATATTTGCAGAGATCACGCCTTGCATGGTGTTATGGCAATCTCGACTGATGTAAAACATTGCGTGGTAACGCGAGACTCTTTTCCGCTTAGGCGCCGCTTGATCACCATAATTATGAGGATGGGTATGGTGCAGGTAGACAGGAATCCAGAGAGCAATCTTGGAAGGGTCAGAAGAGAAGACGGAAATCGGCGGCGAACCCCATTCCTAGAACCTGGGGACACACTCGTTGGGCGAGTAGCAAGCAATCAGTTAAGTGTAAGTCAAGGTGTGTTCCTCAAAGGGAAATTTGAGATTAGGAAATTTCCAATGCGTTTCTCTTTACCCTATTCACTAAATGCAGTAAACTTTCAGCTACGTCCTTTTTGCAGAAAAACTATACAACAAGCCTACACAATGCGTTTCCCAAACCATAGACCGCAACAGGTAGTGTTTTGGGTTTTATGTCACACTGTTTTATACTTTTACTTACTAGATGTTTGGAGGAGGCCACCACCCCTACCCATTTACCCCCTTATCACCTTGCGTAGGTAAACTGTACTCGTGATAAGTGAATGTGGTCAACGCGCTGCATACATGTTCGGCCCTTTCTTGCCACGCAGGCAATAAACGAACATCTGTAACTCTTGAATATGCTTGGCTTTTCCGCGTTGCTACCTGTCTCTCAATGGGAAAACTGTAGGTAAATGCAATTAATGAAGTTTGGAACAATCCTCTATGATTTATGCTTCCCGGTTCCGATTAACTTGGCAACCATTACCGTGATCGATGAACTGAGTTTTGAGCCTGTATACAAAATCCCTGTAGTTATTGCAAGCTACTTTTTAAGGGGTGTGAGTCAACAAGATATGTTGAAGTAGGGGAACATTCCTTTTGCCTCTCCCTTTGTGTCCTCAAGGCTTCTATAGTGTTACTGATGAATCACTGAAGTGTAAAACTAAAGAGATTATGATGAGCTTACAAACTGTGCAGGAACTGTATATGTATGTATTTGCTCTGTTCTGAATATAAGCCTCGATTTTGTATTATGTGCTTTCTCCGCATACAACTAGTTTATAAAATCTTGCTCAATATCTTTATACTTCCACATTCATTTTTCTGTGATTTATGCAATATTTTACTGGGGCATCTCGTTAAAAATAAATCAAGAATGAAATAATTTATAATGATATTATATAATTTATTCATTACCATGTGATATTAACTAAATTTCATATATTTATAATACGCATTAAAGAAAATTTATTATATGTTTAATATAGTGTAAAAGTGATGTACTGATAAGAAGGGCCTAGCCAAGGCCCGTTTGGACGCACATAAAATTATGATTATTAACTGCAGTGTTAATGGATATCAAGAATAAAAGCTTGCGTCCTAAACCAAAGCTGCTGCGAGTCACTTAGTTTAAATCTTCAGAACGAAGGGTTTAGAAAACTCACAACTCGAGCTACTGTTTATGGATGGGGAGTCAATAGTGGCACAATGCGACCCCGAATCGCAACAAACGTTTCTGTAAACTATTATACAAATCAACCCGAATTCATTGCCAAGATAAGTCTTATTTTGCAGCACTTTCTTCGGTAAATTGCAATTTACTCTAAGTTAGTATGAGTTTATTCCCCCAGATTTGTTTTTCAGCTAACTAAAAACAAAGGCTAAATTTTCAAGCTTTCTTACATTTTTCATTGAATATTTCGCATCGCTAGAGAAAAAAATAAAGAAAAATAAAGACATATTCTTCAACGAAAACATTTTTTAATTGTACAAGGTTAAAACTAACTCCGTATCTTATCAGTACTTTCAGCAATAATGTTAAAGGGTCATTTTTTTCTCGCTCTAGTAGGCACTATTTCTGTCCAAAATATAGATTTAGCGATATAACAATAACGATATTGTTATAAAGTTTTGTCAATATATCATACATGCCATATCGGCGTTACAATAAAATATGCGTAAATAGTACAAAATTAACATGTGATATAGTAAAGGTAGTATAATAACCAGCATATTTTTATGGTTATTTCATATTAACAACGGCGCAATTATTTGTGGGGTCAGGGTTTCTGAAACTACGATATACTTATCGCCACCTAAATTCAGTAATATACGTGATCACTGTAGCGAATCGATTACTACAAGTTATAGCTGGGTAAAAGTCAGAAAAAAATTTTTACCAAAAAATAACTACCGACAACTGCAAATATTTAAATTAAATGCATGTTTGTTGGCAGAAATGTAGTCCGTGAATTAAGGAAAATAAACCCGTAACTAAATGTCTTATTTAAATAGTAGTGCGCAAATAGAACGAAAGCGAGTTTTTTTTGTTTATATTTTACACGTAACTAGGCAAAATTTCATGTGTGTTTCCATTAGTCCCACAGTGTAACATGGCTGATACACAGACCCTAGTTGTTATGACAACCGCATAGTAAAACATTACACATAACACGGGAGGAGAAGCACATAACATGAAAAACAATTGGAAGCAAGATAATATTTCAGAAGGGGTTAAACTAACCTCGGTGGTAGCGAGGATAGACTGAAGAAAATACGCCAGACTAGAAGTATACTATTTTGTATTCAGCACGCCCCACGCTCCTCCGGGGACCATGTAACTTACACGTAGTTGTATTAAGGGCGAGGTTTTATTTCTACATAACCCACTTAGCAGCAGGCAATGGGAATACGTAACTGAGCAGCACATTCCTGTTTTTACACGGCGCGCATCTTTCCAACGCGTTTTGTTTCGATGTCTTCAACTTGCTGCGGGTCGTGATGTGGGTTGTCGTGCTTAGGTCTAGCTTTGTTTTCGTGTTTGTTATTTCTCATGTTCCTGCACACGCTTTTTCCTGCCAGGTGTGTGTGTGTGTGTGTGTGTGTGTTTCCCCTTCCTTTATCTTTCGGTGCAGTCTTTGTTACTATAGACGATTTGCATGCTCTTAATGATCCTGTTGTAGAATGCTCCGCAATACCACACACAATCAGTTCAGTGCTCATAAGGCCGTTTTCGTTTGGCATTTGCTAACAGTGCCATCTGCCCGAGTCCCCAAATAGAACGCAGCATTTGTGTAGTTGTTTTTTTTTATTTTTTATTGTTGAATATTTTTGAGCGTTCCTACATGCGGATGATACTAAACATTTTTTCTCGTCGGAATGCTAGTCTCCTGTTTCTTCTTCCTTCTGTAACATGTATTTTCTTACAGCGAAAAAAGGGCTAAAACAAATACTTCACAATCGTATTAATGTGTGAAATTTCTAGTACAGGATATATAATCTAGTAATGGGGCATGCAGAGTATCCTCGTCTTTATTATTATTATTATACCATAGAATGCTAACATCTAGACTGAAAGTCTTGTAGAGCCCGAGTTGACGAAGGAAATACTGCACGCCGGTTCAATGCCGTGCGCGTAAAGGCGACCTGATATTCAATGCGTGTATCTGGGTCGCCCGTAACACCCTTATCGCTTCTACGCCTCGGACACACATAACACCAGATGTCCAGCCGTTTCCAGAAAACGTGGCGGGCCTGGAATCCACCTCACATACTAAAGATGATTTAGACGGATTTTCGTCTCCTGCCCATGTAACCAAAACTGACCTACCCCAAACCTATACAGTTGTCAAACTCAAGCGGTCAGCAGCGATTAACGTGCTTGTTTATAACTTAATTTTCCAAAAACAAGCCGTTTTCTATGAATAACATTTTTCACGTGAATAAGTTTTTAAATTTGCAACCATAGTGGTAGGCAATCCAGAAAATTCGACGACAACAAAATCCGAATCAATCGTCTAAATTCAAAATTCAATTACACCACTCGATTGCCAAAGTATCAAAGAATATGTTGCGTTGAGTGAGCACTGCGAAGCATCACGCGTAAGAAGAAGAGGAGAGGGGAGGGGTGCACAATTCTGAGTTTGTTTCGCCACGCCTTATAACTTCCGCGTAGTATAACTTTTGACTAGGAGAAGCTACCACGCTCGTTTGGTTTTCAATCGAAAGCTCTCGTCAAGATCAACCGATTGCGTGTATAAAAGCATTTGTGTGGCGTGGTTATGGTGAAATCGTATGCGTTTAATGTACAAAATTAAGAAAATTTAACACAATTTCAATCTGTACTCGTCAAAAAGCCAAGACGAAATACATAAATCGTACACGGTTGGAAAGAGCATCTCAAAAGCAATCCAGTGAAACGCATAAAACCCCATATGATCAAGTGAAGCGGTACCGGGAACGTAAAATAAACCTCAAGGCGTCCGAGCGCGTCATCGTAGACGTATTCACGCAAAACAAACGGCCATGTCCTCAACACAGCCAAACCCAATTTTTTTTCTCCAAGAATTTACTTAATATAACAAAAATTAAAAATTAGGGGAATTGATAATTTTTTTTTTCTGACAAAAAGTCGTATTCGCAGAACATTTATTTATTGAGATACGCGTATTCGCGTGAACAACTATTTCACAAAAAACTCGAGGTCCCATCCCCTTCTTAAGTGCTTAACATTACGATGCAACACTTGTTTACGCGGTTCGTTCTTCGAGGCCAGCGGACGCGACGCAACCTTCGGAAACCCACGCGCCGTTGCAGAAGGATAACTTAGTGTAGAAGAGGAAAAAAAAAAGAGGGGGGGGGGGGGAGAGAGAGAAGCGGTCCAACGTCCTGGGACGATAATTAGATCAAGGATGGCGGCGCGACGGGTAGACGCGGGAAGTTCCTGCGGCGGGATGCACGCAACCACGTGCACCAGGTCCTCCCCTCCAGCCCACTCCCCCTGAGAATGACGTCTCGGCGGGTGAGCGCGGACATCCCCCCCCCCCCTACCAGGTCGTCGCGTCTTTGCGGCGTCGGCGTCGGCGTCGGCGTCGACGCGTCGCGTACGCAACAACACCTCGCAACCGGCCTGTCTCCCGTCACGTCACCCGCTTTCCTTCGCAGGAAATGTGTTTGACCAGTCGCGATTTCCTCTCCGCCCGAGCGATGGCGCAAAACGCAAACAAGTTAAGTCATCATCGACACACTTAAGGTTGAAGTAAAGCAACTGCCTATGGAGTACTGCACCCGACTATACAACGTGAAGAACTTATAAAAACAGTATTACAGACACCATGGAAACGGTCAGAAAAATACGATTTATTCGGTATGTGAAAGAAGAATGAACATATTTGGCAACATTATAAATATATTTTACTAAACTATACTTTTTAAGTACAAAAAATTAATAGATTATAATAGTCTGTATTTTTAACTGGATGCTTTAGAAAGCAGAATTTGCAAAAAAAAATCTTCGCCATGGAATATCGCCATAATGTTTACTATGATTTGATGAAAATTGTAATATTAATGGAAAAATAATGTTTATAATTGATTTTACGCGCGTCCATTTGTCACAAACATTTATGGTTGAAACTGACGTAAATATAGTTAGATATAAAAGTGATATGATCCAAAACGGAAATGCTCTTAAATGTTGTTAAAAAATGCGCACTCTATCGATCGATTAATTTTTACATTTGAGAAGTATATTTTGGTACAAATATGCGGGTATATTATTTTTTCATATACAGCATAAATCGCACTTTTTCGACCATTTTTGGGGTGCCTGTACTACTTTTTTTGAGTTCTTCGCTTTGAACAGTCAGGTAGAGTGCTCCATACGCAGTTGCTTTACTTCAACCTCAAGAACACGTAGTGGAAATTTCTGTTATTAGCACAATTCTTTTGTAGGCAGGGAACGACTGCCTCGAAGGAACCATTAAAATCTTATCAATTATAACAATGATTGAATTACATTTACGTAACGGTAATTCCAGCCTTCGGACGCACAACATTGCTCTATATATTTACCTATTTTATGCTCATGTATCTCAATGAGTAAGAAGTTTGTTATTAGGTATATTCCTAACCGTAAAAATTCCAAACAGGTGTAATTTGGGAAAACAATATCTTCAATAATTTTAAGGACGAAGAAAAATGCAAAGAGGTGTATAGTATAAATCAGTTTGAAATAAATATTTAGATACATAACAAATAGTTGCTAGTTCAAAAAGAGCAAAAACAAAATAAAACAAACGAGTACGTGTGATAAATGATGTTTGCATGTGATTAACGAAACATTATTTTTTAATTTAAACGTAGCTTACTTTTTTGTATAACTCATACATCGTTAAACATTTCTTTAGATTTTTAATGGATTTTTTTTAGCCAGCCTGGTACGCATAGATGCGTTGTTTACTCACCAGTCGATATCACGTTATTAACTTGCATAATTGGTTAGAAGTGTTTCGTTGATTGTATTCGCCTATTTAGGATTTTAGAATCTACCAAACAGATTTTCGCAATTTACACGGTCAAATCCGAAGATGTTTAGATCGAAACTGGGGCAGACAAAGGTATTTAAAGCCTATTATTATAATAGGGATTTCATTGACGGCATAAGGTCGACTTTTTGACAACATTATAACAATTAGAAATATAGGTGTCAGTATATGCATGCTTGGAACATTAATAAGAGAAAAGACAACAAGAAATCTTACACGTGTCCATAATTCATAGCCATTTAATACAGTAAAGATGCAATACAATTGCACCCTCATTGAATAGTTATCACTTGAGCTTCACGAATAAATAAATAATATATTTCATAATCATAAAATCGTTTCGGAAACCCCTTAGAAAATGCTGTCATTCACAATTCTTCGTCGCCTTACTCTTTCTTTCTGAAGTCTTTTTAAATTAAAATTTTGTAATGGAAAATTCGGACTGTGTTTATTTGTAACTATCGAATTGCATTTTTTGTAACGGTGAAATATTTCCTAATAAAATGAGCACACATACACAATGACTTCATTTTTAACCACTCGCAGTATGACCAATTTGAACTTTAGAAGTAAATGTTATAGGAAAAATTCTTTATCGTACGTGTAAACACACTTTCTGCGTTCATGAAGTAGTAATAGTTGTAGTGAAAACCCACAGTGACGTGTTGAAACACTAAACCATTATTTACTTCTGATTTTATTGTACAAGTAAGTTTGAGTATAAGAGCAACTTCATTCACGCATCTTGTCCAATAGTCCAGCCTGCCAGCTGCACACTTCACTGCTTGATACCCGCAGTCGCAGACTTCCCTTCCGCTGGTCGCTGCTCATCTTCTATCGCTCGGAACTCAGCCACTCATTCACTCGTCAACTCTAACTCAACTCAACTCTCGGTCCGGAGGCCTGTCGCAATATTTACAGTCTTGGCCCTACAATCTGGAAGGTTCAACGCACCCCAAGTCGCGCTGAGAGAACGAGTTCAGTAATCCAGATCATTCTTCAGATAAACGCAGGAATCACTACTACAATGGTCATCAGAATGAGCCGCTACGGAGATTAAAGTGTCAGCTCGCTCTCTGTAACTGATACGCGGCCGCCGCTGTCGCATAACGACTCTGTCCCTCTCTTTGCTCGATCGCTCCGGGCGCGCCATGGTCAGCAGCGCAGACCAGCGACACATAATATTAATGCTCCTATACAAATAATCAATTTGTTTGCGCCAAACAAACTTTGCTTTATTGAACAAAATCTTTTTTCACTGTGAAGAGGTATTTGTTACTATGTATTGCCAACACACGTCCAATATGTGGTGATTTTTTTAAGATTTTATTCAAAAAGCGCTAAGATACTGCGAATATACATACCTACTATAGCAGCGTATATGAGGATCCCAAGCTTTTATAGGCCAATCATGGTAAAGTGAGCACTTTTTAAATCTCTTTCAGTTGGAACAGTAGTCAATTAATATATTTTTATTTTAGCCTTAGATGTTAACTTTAGAGTGCGGTGGAATATACACACTTTGTTTAGTATTTACACACCAATATTTATTTTAAAATGTGGTTAAAGGATAAAAGTAGCTGAAAGGAAAAAGTAACTAGGACCTCAGAAATGCTCATTTTGCCGTGAACAGCCTATACTATGATCTACTGCACGGAGTGATTGAAGCACGACCTCGTGCCAATGCACATAGTAATTTTTCTACACACATTCACACAGATTTATATTCATACATTATTACATCTGTTTACAGGGATGATAATTTAAAGTGTTAGGGTATCAGCAGTCAAAATATTTAATTAATTACCACTTTAGTTCAAAAAGCTTTGTTACAGTGATAACAAAACTATTTGCACACAACAACAAATCATTTTTACTTACCAGCACATTTTGCACTGTTTTACGAATACTTATATTACTCTCAAATTAATTAACTTGTTTAAATGCTGTGTACATCTTACATTTGCTGTCTTACTAATATTGTGCTAATGTTTTGTAACTGTATTATGTAAAATTGCTGTTACTGTGTTACCTAGATACTCCTGTAACTGAATTATGTAAATATTTCTGTAACTGTTCCGTAAATGGGTATGCTATGGTTTCTGGTTGTATGTGTTATGTATGTTCATGTATGTATTTATTAATGTATAATGTATATGTATACATTATACACAAAAACACCAAACGACCCGGCCCCCTGACAGGCGCGTGCTTGGCAGCAGGCGGGTTATTTATATCTCCCATGTTAAATTCCCTAGGTTAAATCTTTAAACGCGACAGCTCATAGTAACATTAGTGAGCTGCTCGCGCTCACAAATATTCTAAGTCCGTAACCTTGAAAACAAAATCGGCAATAAAATCAGAACCACTGTACCAAATTCTGTGAAACAAACAGCAATTTCATCATAGTTACTCCAGCAATGCAATTATGACAAATAAATGCAAATATGAAGCACATTAATAAATGCAAATATGAAGCACATTAATAAATGCAAATATGAAGCATGATTAATCATAACTCTTCACAAACACCAACCAAATACAGATTTGATATTCTGTATATTGGATCACAAATCAACCACCAAATTTGAACCATAACACACCACAAGGGTGTATTCCTCCTAATGAGTTCCCTTCATGAACTGTAATGTCACTGTCAACTGTCAGTCACGTATGTGTATGTATAGGTGCTGTTATAACTTCATTTTTCTAGGTCGTTTGGTGCAAGGGCCATACTAGGGGTTATACTCACACTTCTTTATGGCACTAACGATATACACACTATAATACCAAGAACAGCATACTACGAAGACATGTTATCTGTGGGTTAGTAAAGAAAAGGTAAAGAACAAAAGATAAACCGATTGTTACGGCAAAACACATTTATTATGGATTAAAATACAATTCAGTATGACCATGAATATGCATGTCACCAATCGTATAATGTATAATGTATATGTGAGATATAATTTTATACTGGTATGCTTCATATCCTTATTGTCTGTAAGACATGTAAAGAGATCGCCGGAGTGAATTGAAAAAAAAAGTCGAAAGTTGATTAGTAAGTAACTGAGTGGCGCCTAAAAAGCAGAGGGAAAACTAAGTTGCGAGATGTAAAAATATCTGCGAGTTAGAAAGTCTGCTGTGATTCGCGTTTCGGAGCTGAGTTACTGAAGTCAAACCTGCTTTTGACACGAGGGAATGTTAACGCGGTTGTTGCCTAGTGCGGGGCTGGCAAGTGAAAGGATAAAAGTTTACATGTTAAATCATTTTAGGCGTGTATCGGCCACCTTACAAACAAAAACCATTGTCCATCTTTGCCCGGGCCACAAAACAAAACAAAATTACCCAATTTTGGATGGGCCGCAAAACAACTGCATCTTTTCCAGGACCAAAAAAAAAAAAACAAAAAAACACTTTGGCCATCTTTGCCCGGGCCAAAAAAAAAATTGTCCCGGGGCATAAAACAAAAAAAAAACACTTAGTCCATATTCGTCTTTGCCACAAAACAAAATAAAATCTTGCCCATCTTTGGCCGGACCACAAAACAAAATACACTGTGTATCCTTGCCCGGGCCACAAAACAAAAAACACTTGGTCCAGCTTTGCCCGGGTCAAAATAACACTTTGGCCATATTTGGACGGGCCACAAAACAAAAAACTCTTTATCCATCTTTGAACGGACCACAAATAACGTTTTTGTAAACTTTTTAATGCCCTGAAAAATTTGGATAAATTAAGATTTATAGACACGCCAAAAAGAAAAAAAATACAGTAACAGTTATTAATTTACTTCTAATTGCTCGCTTGTAGCATGGTTATTATAACTTTAAAAAACTGTTACATAGGTAGGGAATATTACAACGGAAATTTTTTTAAATCAGGACAGAAAGAAAAGTATATATTTTGTTGCCAATATTCATCAATTTGGATATAGAAAGATAAATGTGGTAGTTGAAATTTGTCAAAGTCAACACAAATCTTTGTAAGTGTCCCTCCGTTTATGATATTTATTCTCATGTTAAAACAGTGCTTTAAAGTAATGCGACAATGCTGTATCTATTTTGAACAGATTGGTGTATTAAAAATACAGGACGCTTGGAAATTCCCCTTGCAAACTTCTAGGACTTGTAGAGGGGACTGGGTGGACGATCTTTAGAATAGGAACCCATGTCCGGAAACGTACCGTTTCCACGCTACAACCATTTCAAGTCAAAGGGGCTCGTAGGTGCAGTGTTGCAAGTACCACGCGAGAAGTTAACACGTGGTGCAAAATCGGCTGGACGCCAACATCGTACCCTTTGGAGGTGGTGTAAGGATGTAGTTGTTGCTCACGCAGAACCTCCCAGGCGATGCTGGGAGCAACAACCATTGCACGCGCAACTGATCGCGTACCTCGCTGACGGGATCTGTTCAGCGTGGCGCAGTACAGCCTCTTCCAACTCGGGAGTGCGGCGTCTCTTTGGAGCACCGCAGTCGTTCCCGTCGGCGGTGAAGGTACTTAGTTCTCGGAGCCGTTGCGTGACTGTGGCGGAAAGGTTATGCGATGGCGTCGCACGTTGTGGATGATACAGCCGACGAGCTGCTCCCCCCCCCCCCCCCAATTACCTCCAGCAGTGCCGCACACCCGAGGATCATGCCTGCGTATTGTGCAAACGTGTGCTCGAAACCACATTAATCGGAAACGCAGAGGCGCGTGAACGGGGTTTCGAGGCAGGATACCACGGCAGGGTATACGTCACGTGCCATCAGGTGATAGTCTGATGTAATGTGCTGCCTACACAGTTGCATACCAACACAGGGGAATCTACGACGTTGTTCTTTGCTTCGGTAGAAGTGGACGAGTGAAACACCTGATTTGAAATTGCTGCAGCGCGGTAACGGTTCATTTGCGGACATGGGTTCCTGTTTAAAAGATCGTCTACTTAGTACCTTTATACAGGTCCTAGAAGTTTGTAAGAGGAAATTTCCGAGCAATCTGTATATAGTCACCGCTTAAAATTCTAAGGAAACAGAACACACGTGAAGCTGGTTTATGCTACTTCACATCGCCGCGCCATCGCAAAATGCCTTCCATACGGCCGACGCAACCTTCAGGCGTTAAAAATGTTTTGCTGTAAGCCATTCACGTAAAGTGAGCACATGTTAAGGCCACACCAATAATCATATTTTATTGCGGCCTAAGATGTAAGCTCTTGAAAGTGGTGAAATGTATAGTCTACACGGTGTTCATTAGTCACATTGCAAGACCTATATTACAAAGTGGTGGGAAGATAGAAATTGGCCGAAAGGAAAAATTCTGCACGGCCTTAAAAGGTGCTCGCTTTACCGTGAATAGCCTATAGGGAGACCACTTAATCTCGGCAGCTACGATTTCGTAGAAGTGCCGTCGCCACTTCAGGAGCTGACACGGTCAGTTGATACGAAGTAGGTTACAATGACATACCTGTGCGATAAAGGCAGTTCACGGTAAAATTCGCACTTTTGAAAGCCCTGTTTGAGATCTATTTGTATGTACATTTTGTATTCTTCCGCCTGATGTAAAATTAAAATTGCTATGGACCTCATCACTTTATTCATGCGTCGGTCAAGTGAAACTATGACATTATCATAAAAGTAAATATTTTACGAATCTGCTTATTTTTACACTTCCGTTGCATTAAAAAAAAAGCGAAAGAAATAATTTTACTTATCACAAATGGTTACTTAACACTGTTTATTCGAAGTAAAATATGGAACTACTTTCCATCCAACGTTACCAATTTTACTGGGCGCATGTCACCCAGTAACCACGTTGAAATATACGCAGGCAGGGACAGTGACATTTTTCTAAGGTTGATTTCAAAAGTGCTATCGTGGACAGCCTTTAGCAGAAGTAACGCGGGCCCATCTCTGCGCTATGGAAATATTTGCCAGAACTAATTTTCCAATGCGTTGTGCGGAATGAAATGAGAAGAGGGGGTGGCGCAAGCAGACACATCCCTCGTTCCCACAATTTATTTCACGCTTATATTTTAGGGCCGAGGTGAACAAATCCGCCTTCGCGCTGTATCTGAACTCTTACGAAAATAGGGTCCACGGTGGCTGAGTATTTAGTCTGCCCGCCTCCCACCAAAGCGATCCGGGTTCAATTCCTGGACGGGTCACTCCGGATTTTCGCATGTGGGAATCGTGCCGGACGATGTCGTTGGTCGGCTGGTTTTCTAGGGGATTTCCCGTTTCCCCTGCCCTTCCATTCCGGCGCTGCTCCATACTCGTCTCAATCACCCTCATCGGCTCTCAAGACCTCGATCTTAAGAAGCGTTCAAATCTCTTCACTCACTCTTACGAAGATAGTTCGCATTTTAAATAACTTACTATGCAGACCCTACTACACAATTGAACATTTACCATTCTTACGTTGGGTGAGGTAAAATTTTTCCTACAGTCGATTATGCATGTTTCAATTTCCCAAGCTTACTTTCGAAATCATTTGATGCCCGTTTACCGGGAAGATGTGCATGTACAGTGTATTAACGACATTCTATTTTTCACCAAAGACTTAAGATGACGTCGAGAGATTTTTCGTCTTCTGCGCATGTACCCAACACTGACATACTCCACACCATTAAGAACTGTCAAAGTCACACGTTCAACACAGATGAACGTCTTTGTTTATATTGTAACTCTCGAAATACAAGCCTTTTTGAACGAACAGAACGCTTTTACTGATTTGAATCAAATCAGACTGCATTACAAACTGGTTAAAGTAAGTAGCCTATACAAACATCTCAAAGCACTTGTTTTTACTAAAGACAGTTGCATCCTCAAATCTTAACCACGTGGTTTATGATAGTCGTGTCCGCAGAAAAGCAGTTCAATGTTGGGTCACGGAGACTGGTTTTGCCGTAAGTTACGTTAAAGAATGTTTTAATGGAATTTTTCTCACATCACGTCATAAATAGTAGCATCTTATGCCTTATGAAATTAATACATTGCCACTGCCTTCTTAATTTTAGACTGTACACTCTAAGAAAATGTTCTCAAATTTACCACACTAGTGAAAACGTATAGTGAGAAACAGTTGGTGGTAAATTTTTCCCCCATACAGCCATGGTAGCGTTCCTACACTTGTTCAGGACACAGTCAAATGCATAGCGAAATCACCAATTATGTATTGTAGAGGCGCTAAATATCCCTGAATTTGTAGCCGAACTTATGATAGTATTTCCATACAGCGTATAGGTTAAAAACTTACATAATTACAGTTTAGGATGTTTACTAGCGAATTTTTTTACGGTGCATTGATTGCCGGCAAGAAATAAATAATATTTTCTCGCAGGCGTTTTAAGAAATAATACCAGCGACACTAGCCGACCAACACGTATTTTAAAACATATGTAAAGCAATGTCCTATGTCTGGTAGATGCCTGAAATGAAATACGAAATCTGCGATGCAGGTTGCGTCGAAAATTCCGTAAATCCCAATTGGCGGGCAATGATCCCCCGTACGTCCGGTATAGATCTCAAACAAGGAGTGATTCCAGTCTGAAATTCGCGCCCTTACAGAAAAGCAAATTACAAATGTAAGTGGAGCTGATAGTTGTGTTGATTGTGTAACATCTATTTTTATGAGCTGTTGACTGCAGCAGCACATCAACATAGTTCCGGTAGCTACCAAGGGGTTGCTGTTCGCAACGGAGGGATATAGTGCTCTTTATTTAGATTGGGCAGAAAGTAAGGGTGAAAGTAGCGGAGGCATGAAAAGGCGCGGAGGTTTGACGACAGGTTTGACAGGGGGTGGTCACCCCTACTTTTCCGTCAGCAGGGGCGTCCGACCCCTTGAGTTGATTACCAGTAGCCATTCACTACTTCGAATTGCAACAAGTATATTGATAACTTACGATGAACTGCTTGCCTCATTCTTTTTAAGTAGAGACTACCGATTTTCGCGAAAAGATTTCACGGCCAGTTGTGTTTCATAACACTTTAGCTCAAATCCGCTTTCGTGAATGAATGGTTTGTGTGTTACGCTTCTTAGGTATCTGCGCAAATCACAGACGTACGGTATTGAATTTACCTGCTTACGATTGGTCAGTCAAGCAGGAAAATGCCTTCGCACAAAGACACGCCGCCAAAAAGCAAAAGGAAGCTGCTGGTACTCTCGTTGGGTATTGAAATCTAGCGTGCGTGGAAATAGTTTTGCGAAATTCAGGTGTCCCTATTTTAAGCTAAATTTTACACTAGCTTTTGTCCGACACTTGTCAGCGTGGAATTTGTGTTTTCATTGTGCTATTATTTTTAAATAGTAAGCATGTCTTTAAAATAGAATACATATTTTAAAATAGAAAGCGGAATGAAATGAAATACAAATCCAAAAATAAGAGAATTGTGGCTGTTAAGTTTGGAGTTGTTACTAGTAATCGGCTGTCAAAATGTAAGTTAGTATTTTTACAAGACATACTTCTTGGTAAGCAATGTTATTTGCCATTTTAGGTAACAGAACCGTTTCACTGTTTACTGTTAACCACGTGTTTCTATAGTACTTTCACGAAAATAGAGTTAATAGGACAATCTATAGTATATTTTCTCCATACAAACTTTAAGAACCCATTTCACCCCCTTAGGGATTGAATTTTGAAAAATCCCTCCTTAGTGGCTGCCTACATTACATGATGAACGTTACCTCGAAATTTTATATTTCTAGAACTAATGGTTTTGGCTGAAAGTTGATATGTCAGTCAGTCAGATCTTCCTTTTATTATATCAAAAGGTATTTATGTCAACGCAAGCAGCAATTTTGCAGCAGGAATTATTTTATTGAAATTTAAAAAAAAAATTAAACCCACAGCGAGACAGAGAAAGAGTGATAAAATAGTAATGACGAGGGTGTGTTCACAGACATGTTAAGAGACTTGCCCATCCTCTGGAAACTACAAATCTGCGAGCATACGCCTGAGATTCCAGAGGAAGTGTGCTAAGTAAAGGCCTGCGCAGTGTGGAATTCACCTCGCCTTCGGTGCGGCTGCACTCGCCTCGCACGTTACAGACCAGCGAGCGTCTGGCCTTGGTGATCGAATGTTTGTTGACACAATGATTCGAGCGCCTATCCTCCCGAGATTACTACTACGGTTTCCGGCCACCTTCCGTTCTTATCACTGCGCCCAGTTTTCTTTTTCCGGAGTTAAGAAGAACACTCTAACCAGCCAGCCGCGAATCACACGAGCCTATTTTTAGAGACGCAGCGAATTAACGTGTTTGCTCTGCGATAACATATACTTTTAAAGGCAAAATAACGCGCTGTAAAATGTGACTAGATGAAGATTTCTGGACATTCGTCATTGCGATGGAGAGGTCTGTCATGGAAAAACAGAACTGAGCACAAAAAAAAAAAAACTTAAATAAGACAGTAAACCTATGGACGAGAAAATAAATATATGTGTACAATACTGGAAAATTCCATAAGGGAATACAGCCAAAAAACATAACAGCAACTAATTGCGAAAAACATATGTATACAGAGTGTATCTAAATCTCCATTGCACAATGTAAGGGTTTGTAGTGGGGACCAAGACGGTTACGTTTTACATAGGAACTTAGGTGCGGAAACGTACAGTTTCCCCGCGACAAACAAAACACCACCACATCACATGTTGACCTCTCACACGTCTGCAACACACAGTACGTTGTTTATCTTCAGGGTCCACTTACAAGAAGGGTTCGATGTGACGACTAGCGATGTCTACATAAACATGGTACCTACGTACCATGTTCTGGTACACACGGTCAATACCTGGACGTCCAAGATCCGCAGCAGCTATAATCCACGTCAGCAGGTCTTCCTCCGATTCCACAGGGGTCTCGTAAATCACGCCCTTCATGTGGCCCCAAAGGGAGTAGTCCAGCGGAGTCAAGTCGGGTGAACGTGCAGGCCAAGCAATCGGGCCACCCCGACCTATCCACCCTGTCGCTTGGTTTACACGTTCACCCGACCTGACTCTGCTAGACTACTTCCTGTGGGGCAACGTGGAGGGTTTGATTTGCCAGACCTCCGTGGAATCAGAGGAAGACCTGCTGGCGTGGATTATGGCTACGGCATATCTTAGACTACCAGGTATTGGTGATCGTGTGAACCAGAATATGGACGTAGGTACCGTGTTTGTGTAGGCGTCGCTGGTCGTCACATCGAACCCTTCTTATAAGTGGACCCTGAAGAAAAACAACGTAAAGTATGTTGCAGACGTGTGAGAGGTCAACGTGTGATGTGGCGGTGTTTTGTTTGTCGCGGGGAAACGGTACGTTTCCGCACCTAAGTTCCTATGTAAAACGTAACCGTCTTGGTCCCCACTACAAGCCCTGACATTGTGTAATGGGAATTTAGACACCACCTGTATATTCATGACCAACAGATAACACATATAAGACAACACATGCTAGAAACCTGCTTGGAAAAGTTATGAAAACACTGACAAAATATGTCCGAACAAAATGGGACAACACAACAAAGAAACGCACTAAGAGACATAAGTTTTACCAGATACAACAGAATGCAAGTCAAGTATGTTGTAGTCAAGAATACACAAAGCCAGAAAACTGTGTCAAAATCCGCATTTCGAGTTCCGCTGTCAGCAATGTGGGACTTTGCTAGGAGAAACACAGCTTTTCACAAACATAACACAGTAATATACACACTAGTTAAACAGCATGTAAATCAATAAAAGTTACAATCGCGCATAGTGGCGAGAACTGTTTTAAAGATGGCATCAGTGACACTGAAAGTTAAATCTTGGTTTAACTTAGCTTGTTACCATTGCTATGTGTTGATGTCGAGCCACTCAGAAGCTCAGAATATCCTACTACGTGGAAAAATGGTTTATTAAACAAGAAACAGTGTGTATTCAGTGTGTATTCATTTTATTCTTGGAACAGTTACTACCTTTTTTGTTACGCTTTATGCACCTCATTAATTAAAATTTTGGAATTTTTTTTTTAATGGCAGCAATAAAAATTAAACTAAATCTAGTTTGTCATTTCTAAAACTGTCCCAGCAGTACAATACTTTATTTTGCACAAACCTTAACTACTACACCAACCTTAACTTCTCAGGTCTAAAAGCAACGTAAACATACGAAAATTATCAGCGTTACATCAGTTGTAGCCTGTGTTGTGCAGAGTAGGGCCTGTGTAACTGTGTATGTACCCGGGCCCCAACATGCTGGTTATCCTGTTTGCCTTTTAGCTCATAAAATAGTAAATCTAGCTCTCACAGGCTAAAAAGTTCTTAAGTCCAAGTCCTTCCTTGTAAACGTTTCCCACGCCAGCATCTTATTTGCAAAAAGGTCGCTGAAAATAAATAATATCTGCCGAAACGCAATTTACCAACAAAGTGGTACCACTTTTAAACTACTCAGTTAACTTTGTAAGTTTGATGAGCTCTGTTGTAATTTTTTTTTTTTGGTGGGAGGGTAGGGTAGCACACATCAAGATAGGGGTTTGTCACTGTATTCTATTTAAAGAGCATTAATCCAAATTCTTTGAACTACGTATTCTTAAGGCAGTTGAACTGGATGGCGTGCCCGGCTCAAAAATGGCGCTTCTGAGCGAGTTCTCAAATTAGCCTGTGGGTGTTTCTGCCGGCACTCTTCAAGACGTTATTACTGAAGTTGTCAATAACCACGATGATTCACTCGCACGGTATGAAACAACACGAAGTCGGGGGTGACCCGACGATTTCGTTTGCGCGAGCTCAAGAACGGAAATAGTTATCGCAGCACACAGCAACCTCGTAATTTTTTTAAAAATGAGAATTGTAAATAAAAACGACACATTCAGAATGTCGACGTCCTTTTCAAGGTAGCAGATTGTATTAATGCGTGGACCGGATGCAGATTTTCGGGTGCTATAGGCTGTTCATGGTAAAGTGAGCACTTTTGAAGCCCTAGTTACTTCTTTCTTTCAGCCATGTTATATCCTTTAACCATCGTCTAAAATAAATATTGCTGTGCAAGTAATAAACACAGGGTGTATATACCACCGGACTCGAAAGTTAACGTCTAAGGCTAAAATAAAATTCATTTATTGACTTATTCTAAATAAGAGGGGTTTCGAAAGTGCTCACTTTACCGTGAACAGCCTATAGTGAGGTGGGAATGGAGTGGAGAGGAGCGATTTGAGAAGCTCTTAACAGCGTGGTCTTGAGAGCTGATGAGGGTTAAGTGCAGCAGAATTCAAGGAGGAAGGGGGCGGGAGAGCACCGAGAAAACCCGCCGACCGCCGGTACCGTCCGGCACGATTCTCACATGCGAGAATCCGGGGAGCTGTCCCGCCGGGGATCGAACTCTGTTCGCCTAGGAGCACGCACGAGAGGAAAGAGAGGGAGACAAGTAATTTTCACTGTCTCATAATTTTAGGAAACTAATGTAGAATTAATCAATTAAAATCAGTAGGCGTATTGTAAACAATTATGGAATTTTTTAATTTCAGTTTTAAACACGCACACGACAGTTTCATGTCAATGTAAGATTTTTTGACTTGCGGTTGGGGGGGGGGGATATTATGTCCCCTGTTACAGCTGCTCTGGATCCGCCACTGCATCCGCCGTGAAGGTACACTGGAATGCAATGGTTGTGTTGCCAGTCTCCAGAACACACGCCACGAGCTGTCAGTATCATATTATAAAACATAAAAAACACCCTCATTGCAAAGAAATACGTATATTAGTGTTAGGCGTCTGTAATGCGAGTGAATTACTTGAATTTCGCATTTTACAAATATCGATATTTTCTGAGTGATTTTTGAGCACTTTAACCCCGACCCGCCGCGTCCGCCATCTTACACAATACTGGTAATAGGCTGTTCACGGTAAAGTGAGCACTTTTTTGAAACCCTTAAATTTGAAACAATAGTCAGCAAATATATTTTATTTTAGCCTTAGATGTTAATTTCCGAGTGCGGTTGAATATACACGCTTTGTTTATTACTTACAAGGCAATATTTATTTACAAAAAAGGGTGGTTAAAGGATAAAGAATGGCTGAAAGGAAAAAAGTAACTAGGGCCTCAAACGTGTTCACTTTACGGTGAACAGCCTATACTTAATGCGTTTTCACCCCGAAACGTAAAAACTAATTAAAATTTTTTAAACCTGCAAGCACGTTTACTCTAGCATGTGCACGCAGTATTTTAATTCTTGCAGATCATGAAAGGACGAAGTTAAAATTTTTTATTGCTAATTCTCAACGTAAAACTTACAGAAACCTTGAGAACTATTTTCTGCAGCAGTCGCGTATGAACCGACAAGTAAGCCAATTACTGACTCTGCGAATGGCAAAATTCATTTTTGCCGCCACCTTGGAATGGATAAACGTGTAGGCACGGTTCAAGAACGTTAGCCGATGATTTCTCGTCCGCGTTCGATATTCTATCGATTGACTGGTGTGTCTGTAAGAGGCTGAGTTGGAGATCTATGGTGCGCATTCGTGATTCTGCTCGGGTGTAGTAGTGAACAAAAGTCAGGGGTGAACTTTTTGGTCTACGAGGCCATGTAACTTTAGTCTATTCGCTGTATATTCACATTTTTGAATCAAACCTCTGAAAAATCACTCTATTTATGGCGTGCTAGGTTGTTTCCAAAATACGCCATCCATCACAACCTTTTTGTACTTGTGTTGAAATAAAAGTACGTTATCTTTCCGCGTATTCGAAAATTCATCGATAAATCCACCAGTGGTTGATACACCAGTGTAAACAAGTTGAGGCATTTTTCGACCATCAGGTTGATTTTTAGCGATGTTTTCGTCTGCTCTGAGACACATATTAATACCATTTCACACAAATTTTTAAGTTTCCATTGCCCTTTTGTAAAACTCGACGTCTGAATTATTTTTGTATATTTTGGAATGCTTGAAAATTACGAAATGTGGGTGTTTTTAACTTTTATTTTTCGGAGAAATCGTCCAAAAATTCATCGGTTGAAGTTTTTGGAGCGTATCCACCAGATCCACCACATTTTCAGGCCGGCAGAACCGATGGATAAATCGGTTCAACCGGACTCAACCAAACGATTAATGTTCGGACGTCCGGTGTACATCGGTGGATGCACCAGAGAATTTTCGAATACGCTGTTGCGTTAAATTGAAAATGAGCTTATATTATAACTGTAAATCATAATATTTCATTTATAATTAATGACAAAAAATAAGAGAAAATAGGTGTATATGTCTACGAATAAATAGTTCTTAATCAAAATATTATTAAAGAGAGTGCGCACGAACTCGATAAGTTGTCCCTTTGTTGTAATTTTGTATACTTAGTTAAGCTTTGTTAGCATAAGGCGGAGGAATACCCTGATAGTATAAATCAAGCAGACGTTCAGAAAAGTTGGAAGTAATTGTGGATGAAATATAGTCTTAAAACAGTTAGAATGTTTGTGACAGTTGTTGCTAAAGGCTATTCACGATAAAGTGAGCACTTTTGAAATCAACCTTAGAAAAAAAAGTCACTGCCCCTGCGTCTGCATATATTTTAACGGGCGCACTGAGTGACGCGTCCAGTAAAGTTGGTATAGATGAATGGGAAGTAGTTCCATATCTAAACGTCGAGTAAAAAATGTTAAGAAACCATTTGTGATAAATTTAATTATTACATTCAAGATCTGTTTTTTTTAATGCATTGAAGTTAATGAGCAGGTTAGTAAAATAATTACTTTTCTTTTAATTTCACAGTTTCACTGGACCGACGCATTAATAAAGTTACGAGGCCCATGGCAATGTTAATTTTTTCGTAAGGCGGAAGAATACGCAATGTGCATACATTTCAATCCTAAGCATGACTTTCAAAAGTGCTCATTTTACCGTGAACAACCTATAGGTGAAAAGAGTTTTCAAAATCCTAGAGAAATGTACTGCCAGAAGAACATGATTATACACGTTTATGTCGGAAGCATTCTCTGTAAATACTTATGAAATTCGAAAAGTCCCTTATCTCAAAACTAAAACTCAGATTCTTGACGACAAAAGTAACTACAGTCATTCATTACACAAATATCAAATTATTGTGTTTGGGCGGTTGTAAAAAAATAGCTTTTCTCTTTCCAGGCTTTCCTCGCATTTTTTTTTAAATTCCTGCGTAAAGCCACACACATTTTTTTTTAACGTGCATTTATGAAACATACTCCCTCGACTCGCATCCTCGGATGCTGTGTCGTACGGTAAAGTAGACATGAATTAGCGCGGGTATGACGATTACGTTAACTATGTTTTCGAATTCTGTGTATGCACCCATGGAAACGGATGTATCTAAAGTTCTGAAATCATCGAATGCTTTTGTTGCTAAAGCCTTCGATTAATTAATCGTTAAAGAGTCTTGGAGTTTTTTTTTAATATGTGCTTTTCATTGCTACAATTTTATAATTTATTTGCATTTATAGGCTGTTTATTTTTATTTGCAAGATAATTTCGGACATATACTCATTGGCGTAACTACTGGGGGCGATCAGGGTAGTCGATCACCCCGATAACCAGTGGGCATATTCAGCGGCACTCACTTGTTTCTACCAGCGGGAAAAATTACAGTATCTTTAATAGGAATATATATCCCTTAATGGCGATACTTATTTCACGAGAGAACCGCTTAAAATGTACCACTCTAAGGTTCAGATTTAAAACAATTTTCCCGGAGTAGGACCTCGTACATCACTACCACCTGGAGGGTATTCCATACCCACGCACCCACTCGTAGCATACTCCCCCCCTCCCCCCCATTTTTTCCTGCAACGCCAATGCACTTATTAAATTAAAAAATATTGAAGTTTATGCTGCGGACAGTAACGTTTATATAAATTAACAATTATAGGAACTTTAATTTGAAAATATTTTACTAACTGTAAATCTAGTGTGTTTTACATGAAAGAAAGTTAAATTTTACCCACGGAAATCTCGTTAAAATAATAATAATACGAGAAATACAAAAGAAAATAAGTATTAAAACACGACGTCCTGGGGGTTAAAACCATGTAAGTAGGTATAGGTTGGAGCAAGTTGCCCCCACCAGCAGGAGCGGGGAAGGAACGTGCCACGACCTGCAAGTAAGGGAACCACCGCGGCATTCATCTGGAGTGATTTCCAGAAACAGCGCGAAACCCAAGTCAGGATTGGCTGCACGGGGATCGAAAAAAAAAAAAAAAAAACCCAGTTTACCCCTGATCGTGAGTCCAGAAGTTTACCGCTCAGCCATCTCGTTCTCCATGTCCCAGTGTTCGACGCGAGTATCACACCCCTGTGCGCTGAACGCATTGAGAAGTATCCATCGACATCCCTTATGCTGGGATCACAATAACGCCACGGATGTGACGCGACAAAAAAATAATAATTTTGCGTTAATGTGAACACTACATTTTGCCGCCTTGCAATCAACATTTTAAAATATTATTCATAAAAGGTTTCTTACCACTACATACTAACGTAATTTACGATGACGATAAATGTTTTCATTATTTTTTCATTGTGATAGCCTTTCAAATAATTATTTCCATGTCCGCTGGTACTCTGAACGTGAAAATATGACTGTAATTACATCTAGGCATTAAGATGTATTGCTTTGCATATCAATACGTAAAAAATAACGCGTGAAATATTTAGCATTAAAAAAATGGCGGATCAGACAGATTCACAGACATGTCGCGCTCACGACGAGAAAAACTTAGAAATATTTTCTATTCGAAAATCTTGTCACATGGGCGATTTTTGTCGGTTGACGTCACAGACGTATCGATCCTGAATTGATGGAAAATTATTTTAATCGCGTAGCGTCTGTCGTGCTGCTGCGATCCCAGCATACGAAAATTCAGACGACAACTAAGATGTTGGAGCAGTTTTAAGGGATCCCTTATAGCTAAGAGATATTTTTGGATACCATTTGGATACGGCGCAAGTTGCTGGTTCACACTCCGCCGAATCTCATAAACGAAAGAAGCCAGAGACTACTTCCATCGTGCAGTTATATTTTTTAAGGCTAATGCATCCTAGTAACGCAACTCACTAATTACTCGAGGAATCTAATTTTCGTGAAATCCGAACGGAATTCTAAACATAAAACAGTTAAGGGTTCTGGAGAAAGTTTCGCTCCTGCAAAGTGTAGCACATTGTGCTTTGATATGCTGGTACACTGCTTTCGACTAAGTTCGTAAGTGCGATGCAATCAAGTTACTGAAAGAAATATTTTTTTGCCCTAAAAGCGCGGATTAATTGATTTATTAATAAATGCAGTTGAAAACAAACGCAACTTTTTTTTTTTTTTTTTTTTTTTTTTTTCTCCCAGTGGCACCTCCAGTTCTTAGTAAGTTCTTCAACCAATGTAGGGCGCATGCGCAGAGAAGTAAACCAGTATACGTCACTTTCTGTCTGCGGTTGTCAGTGCCACGACACCCACAAATCTCGCCTTACGTCAAAGAAATCGAAGTGGGACTAGCCAAGTTTGGAAGAGCCGCTCGAGATCAACCTGCGACGGAGAGAGGCTGGAATGCGACGTGGGCGATGCGAGTCCCGGCATCTCTGGCGAATCCTTTTTTTTATCCTGCGTAAGTTACGT
Source organism: Dryococelus australis (assembly GCA_029891345.1). Lineage (NCBI taxonomy): Eukaryota > Metazoa > Arthropoda > Insecta > Phasmatodea > Phasmatidae > Dryococelus > Dryococelus australis. The sequence continues at coordinate 97,030,417 of CM057003.1, forward strand.
AAAAAGGTAAATTTGCGAAAGGGATGGAAAAAGTGAGGGGGGGGGGGGGAAGAACACGACGTGGCGAGTTGCAACGCCGCGACATTGCGCGCGTTAAGTTTCTCGAAACGCTTTTCACGTCGAGAAAGGTCTTCGGCAGCCGTGCTCACTGAAATGTCACATCCATGCAGCGAGGATGCCGTACAGACGACCGTCGAAGTCCACCCCCCCCCTCCCTCCCCAGCAACGCGTACACGATTCTCACTCTAAACCTGTAATAGTGAAAATGGAGCCAAATCAATGGAAGCCGTTGGAAATGATTCCAGCTAGAAATCAGTCGCAGCTTACTGATTGTCGCGGTTCCCAAATTTCGCTGTTTTAACCCTTTCAGTCCCACGATAATTAGTAGTTTCAATTATTGCAACTGAAATAATATTTTGGTTCGTGCTGCAGGCCTATTTATCCTGATTCAACTCTAGCTTTATTCACGCAACCAATGAAACATGTGCTTGGTGCTTGGGAGTCATCGGATAAACCACTCGCAAATCAGAGATGTATAAAATTGTTTCAGAAATTACCTTGGCGACAGGGAACACACAGACGGAATTCGGAAACTATCCTAAATGCGTACAGTGCTTGTCATATTTATCCGGTCATCTGCAACATGTCCTCTGTCGTGGACACAGGAACTGAAATGTTAAAGTTCGCTTCGTGGCGTGTTGTAAAATGGTGGATGCCTGTGAACATATTAGGTTTCAAACTTTGGAAAGCCATCTTAAAGCACACAATACGCGTTTCTTACCGAAATGTTAAGTTTTTTTTTTTTTTTTTTTACGTGGCGAAACGATTGTTATTCGGTAGCCACTGTATTAGCTTGCTCAACTTAATCAGCAGAGTGGTGTACTTTGTGTACTTTGTGATGTAATTTGGGTTTTGTGCAGAGCTTCAACCCCTCCCACCTTCAAAATGTATTATTTCTGGATTATGTATAAAATTTATTTTGTTAATGCCGACAAAAATAATCTCATGTCATTTCTTGGGTACAAAATCATTAGGTCGCATTCTCACAACCACGAACCAACGAGACAGTATATAAGCATGTCTTAGTCGTATTCTCAGGCATCACAACGAATACCACAACACTAACTCTCACTCCCACCAATACGAACAGGGTTCGATCCCGGCTGGGCCACTTCCGGATTTTCGCGAGTGGTAATCGTGCCGAGCGATGCCGCTGCTCGGCGGATTTTCTCGGGGATCTCCCATTCTGGCGCTGTTCAATTCTCACCTCATTTCACCCTCATCGGCTCTCAAGACCTCGTTGTTGAGAGCCGCCAAAATTGTCTCTCGACTCGTCTCAAAGCTCTCAACCATAACTCTGATCTCTCAATCATTCGACTGACTGGTCAGTCTGTAGCAGCGTATTAGTTGCCTTTCAGAGACTAGTATTTCATTAGTCTATATCACTAAGCTGTGTTTACAGTGCAAACAGTTTCTGAGCGCCGATATAGAATCACTGTCGTTCGGAGCCCATTACAGTCACGAAGTCACGTCAATATTTAGCCTCTTCGCATAACCGAACATCGCAAAACCAAACTCTCTAATTAATTTCTTTGATATATTTTTTTTTTTAGCTATGGCATATATAATTGTGCTTATTCTGTTACGAAACTGAATTTTTAGGTTTCTACTTCGAGATCATGTAAAAAATATTTTTATCAACATAAATTAAAAAACAAACAACAGAAACTTTCAAAATATCGTGTAGTAGTTTCTACAGCGTGATTTTCCTAGGTAATCTGATTCTGCTATGACAAAGTTTTGCGAGTGCCAAGCACTAATATTTTAGTCTTCATTAAAACCCTTGATTAGTGAGTGTTACTTAATGTCTGAACATTTGAGGTTAATAAATTTTTAATGTACCAAAAAATATGACAGTGTAATGGTTAATCGTAAAAAAAAAGGTAGTTGTAAATGTTGAATTTTAAGTTGCAGAACAACATTATATGGTTACGACTGATTCATTTTAGTCTAGATGTAACTTTTGAAATCGACCTTATAAAAATATCACTGCCGCTAACTACATATATATTTTAACGGACAAACAGACCGACGTGCGTACAGTAAAGTTGGCAGCAATGGAAGAAAAGTAGTTCCACGTTTTAACATTGAATAAAACTGTTGTGCGAATATTTGTGAATACTGAAATTATTTCTTTCATTTTCCGTCCTTAATGCACAAAGTTATAAGAATTAAAAAATTTTGTAAAAAAAAAAGTAGTAGGGTTATCTTCGTTCTGGCACAATGCATTTTAAATGGCAGCCGCAGCGGCTTGTGCGGCTGGGCGTATGGCTTAGTGTCGACTACTGAGGACCTCTTCTTCGGCTCGATCCGGGCGAGCTCGGAAATCTTTGGCTCGACTCAGGGGTGCTCGGAAGCCTTCGACTCGGGTTTTCTCGGACATACCCGAAGGTGCTCGACAGTTATGCCCCACTAATTCTTCAGGCATATATATTCGTTTCTGGTAGCCATATTGGCTTTATAGGCATAGGTTATGTCAAATAAAATCTCTACTATTATTTGATTATAACATTTATTTTTAATTTAAAATTTATTTATTTATTTTGTATTGTGTCGAAATAGTACTACATAGGATACTGTAGAACCATCTCAACTACATTTACAGTCCTTCTCTTGAAGTCTCATCATTCACTGCCTCGACTGTTTTTTTTAGGTATAAGTAAGCTACTCTGATTTTTTAATGTGTGTATATATATATATATATATATGAACCCATCCTACTTATAGCGACCACATGCACAAGTATGTTATACTCATGGCATTTATTTTTAATTTAAAAATTATTCATTTATTTTGTATGTGTCGAAATAGTACGACATAGGATATTGTAGAACCATCTCAACTGCATTTACAGTCCTCTTGAAGACTCATTATTCACTGCCTCGATAGTTTTTTTTTTTTTTAAGGTATAAGTTAGCTATTCTGATTTTCTTTTGTGTGTGTGTATACATATAATATATATATATATATATATATATATATATATATATATATATATATATATATATATATATATATATACCAAACCCATCATACTAATAGCGACGACATGCACACGTATGTTATACTCATGGTATGGATCAGCATCTATAAATACTTTTACAGGTATAATTGTCGTTAATTTAAATGCCAATGCTTCCAGGCCCTTGGAGCCGCATTTTGGACGAGCAATAGAGATTTTATAGCGAGATAGATTGGTCTACAGTTCGAATACCGACCCGAGTTTGGGTTCCTTTTTAACTAACTTTGTACGCGATATGCTCTTATACGTATCCGATATAAATATTTAAGCCATATTCATCAGTCAGGCATGACTGGGACTCTGAGTTCGAAACCCGAAATCATAAAAAATATTTATTTTCTATCGGACTTAGAAAAATTGCGGTAATTTATCGCAGTATCCATGCGCACTTTATATAAGGATTTACGCAATTATCAAAGGTGAGGTACGGTGTACGCCCTGAGTTGGAAACCCGAAAATATAAATAATATAATTTTTTTCTATTGGACTTAGAGAAAATACTGTAATTTTGCGCAATATTCCTGCGCACCAGATATAAGGATTTAAGCAATCACCAAAAGCGAGGTGTGTTGTAAAGACCTGATTTCGAAGCCCGAAATGATCAAGAATATTAATATATTAATTATCCATAGGACTTAGAAAAAAATTATGCAATTTTGCTCAGTGAAGGGAGAATGTATACATAGAGCGCTGATGCATGCATATGCCATAGTTGACGTTCTGACACCTGGAGATGAACATCTATTTGGAAGTGCTCTCTCGTCATACCACGATGATGAATTGCGAATACGAAGGCCTGCCTTTGATATCGACGACCTGTATCATCGCTATCTGGTTGCCATCAGTGTCGATTCTGCAATCGGAGTTTTCACTTATGGTAAAAATGCTCGTCGGCATGAGAGAACGTCCTGTACGAAGAGGGCTTTTGCACTATGAAGCATTGCATTGGTCCCATGCAGTTGGCAAAGTCATACAATGAAGGAACATTGAGAACTGCAAGGGTTAGTCTACTGAGAACCAGCATTTTATGCCGGAAATACCTCCTGCTACATCGATCTGTACTGTTTCCGAAGTAGATTATGACGAGACAGGTAATGCTAAAGATGGAATGATTGAGTCTGTATGTGTGGACTGCACACTTGCAAGATGTTCACGTGAAGTCGACGAACTTCAAAACAAACGACCATCAGCTCTAAATACTGATGAGCATACAACTCCTGCTACAAAGAAAAGTAAACTTGATATTGAGGATGAAGCAGGAAGTGAAGACGATCATGAAGACAGCATTGATGATACTGACTATGACGACAGTGTTGACACTAAAGACGACGATGATTCCCTCGACGTTCCCACACATTTCGCCAACGAGTTTTCTTCGATAAGTGATGCAAAGAAGGCAGCTGGCATCGAGAATACTGACTACATGTTTACCGAAGACCCAAATGAATTTTGTTGATAGACAAATTTTTTTATCGCTAAGCAAAGACGTGGGGATTACCCGAACATGGGAGAGGTGGTTTCTATCATTAGGGAACTTAATAATTGGAGTTAAAATAGACGATGTGATGAACTGCTTTCTTCTGAAGTTGTAATTAGAAAATAATATTAAGATATTATTGTAAAAAAAAATTTTTTTCTTTATTTTTGTGTGTTGTATCCTTTTATCCCTCGCGACTTTAAATTGGTGCTGTGAGCACTCGCCTATAATCATAAAGACTTTAGTATAAAAATTCATGGATAGCTGACTGCATACACAGACTTTAATTCTGTCATCGTACGTGAATTCTCTTCCTAATATGTATGGATAGAGGCAGACCACAAACCCAATAATTGCTTAAGGTTGATGGAAAGATTACTAAAGATTGATGGAAAGATTGCTGAGGAGGAGGAGAATTGCTAAAGATTAATGGAAAGACTGCTATTGAGGAGGATTGCGAAAAATGTATGGAAAGAATGCGATTGAGCTGGAATATTGCTAAAAATTGACATAAAGATTACGATTGAGGAGGAGGGTTGCTCAATATTGAGGAGGAGGATTGCTACAGATTGAGGAGGATTGAGTAAGATTGACGGAAAATCTAAAGATTTATGGAAAGATTGACAGATTTATGGAAAAAATTTAAAGATTGATGGAAAGATTGTGAAAAATTGAAAGATTGTGGTTAAAATTGCAGTGCTGATTGCGAGATTGATCGAAAGATTGGCGCCTGAGTAGAGCACGAATGATTGTTGTCCGAGCTGTCCTCGTACATTCCAAGTCTCCAGGGGCTTGGCAGTATTGACATTTAAATTAACACCAATTAAGTGTATAAAAGTGTTGGTTGATACTGATCCATACCATGAGTATAACATACTCATGCGTGTGGTCGCTATTAGTAGGATGGATTTGGTTTATTCATATATACATACATTAAAACAAAAATCCGAGTAGCAAACTTATACCTAAAGAAACAGCCGAGGCAGTGAATAATGGGACTTCAAGAGAGGGACTGGAAATGTAGTTGAGAGACTCCTGCTTGATTCCTGACATAATATAATAAATAAATAATTTTTAAATTTAAAAATACACAATTTACGATTTGACATAACCTATGCCTGTAAAACCAATGTGGTTAACAGTTACAAACACATGTGCTTAAAGAATTAGTGGGGCGTTACTGTCGAGCACCTGTGGGTATGTCCGCTCATGTCTTCTGAGCTCATCCAAGTCGAGCCGAAGACCAAAGTCTGCCGAAGAAGCGGTTGTCAGTAGCTGACCCCCAGCCAGCCGCCCAGCCGCACAAGCTGCTGCGGCTGCCATTTAAAATACTTTGTCCCTAAACAAAGATAACCCTACTACTGTAAAATATTTTCTATATTTTTTACTGTTTCTTTTGACATAATTACGAATAAAGAGATCAGGCCCAGGGCAATGTTAATTTTACATATGGCTGAAGACTACAATATGTGCATACAAGTATATCTTATACAGGGCTTTCAAAAGTGCTCAATTTTACCGTGAACACCTAAAACTGGAATGCTTAAGGGGGCCGCCTACCTGACGCGACAAGACACAGGACCGAGCAAACGCTAAGGGTGACATTAGCACGCACATTAAGTGCCGCATCGCCACTATGCGTGAAACACTAAACTAACGCGTAAGCTTTCGTCGAACAGTTTTCTATGGGACTTTAAGCGGTGACCATATTATTTTACCGCTGGAAAGTCTGATCCAAAGTTCAATGCAGGATTGTATGTGAGTTTCACGTAGATCCAGTCAGCACATTTTGACATACGGCAATCTGAAAATGCTGTTTTTAGCTGTGTCGGAGGGATTGGAAATAGTGGTTCTAACATGCGTAGTGTCATGAAAGCGACATTCCGTCATCGCCTGAAGTTTGTTTTCTTTTCGTAAATTAGCACATTGGGCGCACGTTGAATAGTTTCGTCAGAATAACGGATCTCCTAACACACTGCGACCAATTTCAAGCGCCTAGTCGGCCCCCTTAACGACAGCGTGCTCTGCAGCGTTTATGCAACTAAACGGCAGGTACATTCCCCCCCCCCCCCAGATATTAATTTAAATTTTACTCACTTTACCGTGAACAGTTTACGATACGTAGCAAAACACGGTGTCGACACGACATCTCTAATGAAACATGGCGGCTTGTCGCGAGTAGCTCGCCTTCCAGCGAATGCTCGTTGCTACGTACCACGAGTGGGTTCCGCTTAGCGCTCGTCACCGGACGGCCTTCGCAAGGTCGTCTGAGAAGCAGCGTATCGCACCGCAGCCTATCCTTGACCCTCCCTGCGAACGAATTCTAGCGACGCCACTTCGGCGGACCCCTAGGGGGGGGGGGATACTATACTAAACTAAAGCCGGCGCGTTTTCCGAAGGTACTGTGAGGAACGTTTCTATATTTTTAATATACTTCATAAATTACAACAACTTGTAGTTTGATGAAAGTGGAAAAAAACCTTCCAAAATTTATTTACAGAAATTTATTAGAAGAGCTTTGAGAATTTTTAATTCGTACCGTTTGAAATATTAAACATTTTTTTTTATAATTAACATGTTCAGTTACAGTTCAAATTAACTAATGCCATTAGAATAAGCCCAGAAATTTCGCAGTACTTCTACACGTGGCTCGCTCGTAATATCGTTTTAAGTTAGAAAAAATTAAATCCAAAATTCGGCCAAATATTAGACCATAATCCCAAGCGAACAAAACGCCGGGTTTCGAATAATCGTCTTCGTAATGTTCCGTGACTTCAAGAAACACTCAAGATGAAATCAAGCAATATAACTTTTTAATATTTTCTTTGTGAAAAATGTAGGAAAAATTGCTTAAATCCGTGCTAAAAGAGGCCAATGAAAATATTTTGAAACTGATCTGATATCAAATCGTGCTCGCTATTGTTTCATCAAACTCGTATTGTACTGTAAAGGGTTTTTAACGTCCCCTGATTTTACGCATGAGATCTTAACAGGGGACGGCTTTCAGACTAACATATTATCTGACTTAATTAACACCCATGCCTTACTCGAGATTCGAACCCAGAGCCTTTCGCACCCCAGGTCAGTGGTGCACCAACCAACTCCGCCACGGGAGGTCAGCATCAAATCCGTGAAATATGTTCAGAACATTAAAAAAAAAAATTCAGGCACTTGAACATGCTTACGGGGGCGCAGCGGCCAAACCGCTAGCCTCCTACCAAGGATAACCAGGTTCGATCCCCGACGGGATCGCATAAGAGAATCGTGGCCGGACGATGCCACTGGTCGGCGGTTGTCACGGGGATCTCCTGTTTCTTCCGAACGTTGCATTACGGCGCCGCTCCATGCTCACCTCGTTTCACCCTCATCGGCTCTCGAAACCTCGACGTCAAGAGCCACACAAATCTCTCCACTCTACTATGATTTGTATTTAAATGGCGTGAGTAGTAGCGGCATAGTTGTTCTAAAACACGTGAGCAAAAAGGGCCTATGTATCACTTGTGCAAAAAAGGGCCTATGTACCACATTTGTATAAATTTGCATATTTGCAAATATGATTTCATAATCTGCAAAACCAATTTTCGCATTTTTTTTGCAAATTTATGCAAATGTGTTACATAAGTCCTTTTTGCACAAGTGGTACATAGGCCATTTTTGCACAAGTGTTTTAGAACTCCTACGCCCCTACTATTGGCTTGATCACTGAACTGTGCAAATGCCTTTCAGGCCAGAGAAGTCACAGGCTCAGCTGCGGAGACGTTCAAACACAAGTCTGAAGATTCGAGAAGTTCATTTACATTGTCTTAATGTTCATTACAGAACACCACATGTTTTATGTCACATCATGAACAGAGAAAAGGCCAAAGAAAATATTTAAAAAATCTCTGAGAAGTTTATATATTTCGTGGATTTTTTTTAGTAGCCAAAAAAAGCCTCTTTTTCAAACAGGATTGTACAATATTTATTATGTAATCAATCCAACAAATACGTTTCAAATTAAGTTTTTATATACGTAGTTCAAGCCATTACTAACATCAAACCATCTAACTATCGTGAAAAAAAAAATATATATTTTTACACTTTCAAATATGAAGTGAACAAATTATTGGATATTCTCTGTAAGATATCTCATAATAGTAAGTTTAAAGTTTTATAAAGTACACCCTATACAATTGAAATGTATTAATAAATATAACATGCCATGTTAAATTGATTTTAAACATAAAAATATAGCAAGCGCCAAATCCCTTCAGATTCGTCAACCTCAGTTGCGTTCTTGGTCAAGATACCAACCTACGGCGTGGAGGGATCTGGGTTCCAATCCTGTACACAGCATGGTTTTGCACATGCCCTTGTTAAGTTTGAGGTTTCGCTTAATTTATTTATATGAAAGTGGTTGCCTACCACATCAACCTTCTGACTTAAAGCGGGAAGGTTACATAAGAAACAAAACATTAATTCTGCGCACCTTGTTCTGTAGTTCCGTGAAAATCGTTCACAGTATAAGTGGTCGACATTTCTCATAAATATTCGTTAGTAAATCCAAGTATAAAACGACGGTTTATATGATGGCGGTTTTTGTAAGTCGAAAATATTTCCGAATCTGTAGATATGATCTTACATAGAGGTAGTAGAGGTCAGTAAATTTCACAGATCCATTTGACAGTGCGTTAAAGGCCTCTGTGCACGAGATCTGTCTACGTGTGCTCGTTGGCTGCTGCTATAGTGGGATGGGGGTGTGCAAGGGGAAGGTGAGTGAGTGAAAAGTGAATATATTTGGGCGGCTCTTAACATCGTGGTCTTGAGAGCCGATGAGGGTGAAGTGGGGGTGAGTATGGAGCAGCGCCGGAATGCAGGGGCGGAGGGGAAAGCGGAAGATCGCCGACCAGCAGTATCGTCCACATGCGAGAATCCGGGAGCGGCCTTGACGGGAATCGATCCCGGTTCGTCTGGGTGGGAGGCGAGTAGTCTAACCAACTACGTGTGGCGGATGAATACGCAGCGTGCACACGAGTAGATCTAAAGCAGAGTTTTCGAAAAGTGCTCAGTTTACGGTGAACAGCCCACGAGGAGGTGGAGGGGTAATGTTTTTATCTTATCCGGCGGCCGCGGCAACAGCTGACGATGTGGTGACGTCACTCGCGATCGGGCCGCGGCTTCCCGGTAACACTGGGTGACGCGTCGCGTCGCGGCAATGCTTGGTTTACGAGTGGCTGAAGAGGGGAGCCACGTAAGGTCCAGCGGAATGCGCCGTGGAACACACACACACGTTCACATACACACCGTCCCGGCCAAAGAGACTCCGCCCACCTCCCTCCCGTGTGTGCGGGTTTGACCCCACGCCCATCCCTCCCCCCACATCTCCCTTTCCCGCGGGCACTATAAGACCTCCGCCGAGGCAACCGGTTAACCCAGACTGCCGACCGGACACGCGATCAATCACCTCGAGGACTTCTCTTTCTCTCACTTGTGAGGACCTCTCGTCTGTCACCATGAAGACTCGTGAGTACACATTAATGTGGTATAGTCAATTCACGGTTGCTTCCAACTTTTCTGAAGCCCTGCTTAAGGGGGTAATATTCACTTCATCTTCAAATTTTCTTGCAAATCTTCGTAATGAAAATGTATGACCAGAAATAAAAAATCACAGCTAGATATTACATGGACGACTACTTCACGATTTTTTTTTAACTTGTAGGGTTTTAAATATACCTGTATTTTCCCATGTGGAACTGAAATTATTAAATAATTAGATAATGTTTGATTACGGTTACAGATGTGACACTCATCATGTAATAAAAGTAAGTGGGACTTAGAAATAACTGTTAAAATGCTCCCTATGTCATGATTAGCTTGGTTTTTAAATATTGACTCCGAAAATTAAGTTAATGAGAAAAATACGTAAGTCCAAGATAGCAAAGATACTTCCCCCTTAAGGGGGCCGCCTACCTGGCGCGGTATGGCACAGGAGCGGGCGAACGTTAAGGGCGACACTGGCACGCACATCGAGGCGTGAAGCACTAAACTAGCGCGCAAGGTTTTTGTCGAACAGGTTTTTATAAGGGACTTTAAGCGGTGACGATATTATTTTACCGCTGGAAAGTCTGATCCAAAGTTCAATGCAGGGTTGTACCCGAGTTTCACGTAGATCCAGTAAGCACATTTTGACATACGTCAGTCTGAAAAGACGCTGTTTCCAGCTATGTCGGAGGGATTGGAAATAGTGGTTCTAACATGCGTAGTGTCATGAAAGCGACATTCCGTCATCGCCTGAAGTTTGTTTTCTTTTCGTAAATTAACACATTGGGCGCACGTTGAATAGTTTCGTCAAAAAATGCAGATCTTCCAACACACTGCAACACATTTCTAGCGCCTAGTAGGTGGCCCTCTTAATTTATCTTCCAGGGTATTCCTCCGCCTCATGCAAACAAAGCTGAACCAAGTGGAGAAAATTACACCAAAGAGATTACGCACCGCATTCATAGTAATAACATCTTGCTTAAGAACCATTTATTATACGCTATTCACGGTAAAATGAGCACTTTTGAAAGCCCTGCTGAAGATCTACTTGTATGGACGTTGTGTATTCTTCCGCATTACGCAAGATTAACATTGTCATGGACCACATTACTTTATTCGTGCGTCGGTCAAGTTAAACTGTGAAATTATTTGAAAAATAAATATTTTACAAGTCTGCTCATTTTTACGCTTCGATGCATTAAATAAAACGGAAAGAGAAAGAAATAATATAAATTATCTGAAATGGTTACCTAACATTTTTTATTCTACGTTAAGATACGGAACTACTTCCCATCCATCGTTACCAACTTGACTGGGCGCATTTCACTCAGGGCGCCCTTAAAAATATTGTATGTTGGGGGCAGTGACTTTTTTCTACGTGGATTTCAAAAGTGCTCACTTTATCATGAACAGCTAATACCAGACATTGCCAACACGCCTATTTTCTCTCTGGATTTATTCCTATCAATAATAAATTAAATATTGTAATTTATAGATAAAATGTGAGTTAAAATTCAATTTAACCAAAAATAAGCTAATTTTACGTTAACAGAAGTATAAAACGCCTTGATGCATGCCGTGTAAAAAAAAAAAAAAAAAAAAAAACCAAACGTGTTATAAATGGGGCGATTTTTCAAAGATTAAATTCAAAAAGGGCGAAGAAACAGCTAATAGACTTTATACATTAAGCGGGTAGATAGTAGCCCTTCAATCTTGGATTTATTAATTTTTTTACTGTTGCTTGGTTTCCAGATCAAATATTTGAAAAGGAGGATTATCAGGGAACAGGGCAAACTGCAAGGGAACCGCCTATATGTCGCTTAGTTCCCTATTTTATGAGGCTTCTATAACGTAAATAGACAAATTTTGACTAAAAATAGACTCGTATTAATCCACTTTTGAAAATTTTGAGATAAGTAAATACTAGCAAAACATTTTACTCCTACAAAATATATGCATTCTCGTCTCGTATGCAACATAAATCGTACTTTTCTGGCAATGTTGGCAGCACGTGTAATATTAAGTATTTATGGAGTTCTGGATGTTCTACAGTCAGCTACAGTCTCTTCTGGAACCAAATTTTATTTTGCCTTGAGGGAAGGTGGCAAAGAGGGGTGTCGTGGTGGTTTTAGGTGAGGGGCAAGAGTTTGCCGACCCAGATATTGCAAAAAGTGACCCTCCACAAAACTTAGTTGTGAAATCAATCATGTTAGTATTTACACACACGTTGCTTCTTATTCACACATTGTAACACAAAACACTTATTTCAATATAAATATTATAAACATCACCAATTACCTACTATCTAATATTGCCATTGACCTCAATTTTTACCAAGCATACGTAAAAAGTAAATTTTGTCTATATTGTTTTCTTATTGTGGCCCCTCGTAAAGTCTTCGTCATCCCCAATAAATCTTTTATTTGGAGGGGGGGTGCGTTCTTGCCCCTCCCTTTCTATCCCCACTGCGGGGGAAGATAGGACGGGGATGGGATGACGTCATAACCCCACCAAGCCCAAAGCAGTTTTGCTCCGTTTCGTACATTTATTAGACAGTCCGTATTGTTATAAACGACATTTTCAAATTTACTAAGCATTTTTTCCTGTTGTTGCCAGCCATAATTTGGCTCTGTTGGTAAACTACATCTCAGGTAGCTTACATGCATAAAATACCGCACATTGAAACTATTTTTTTTCCTTTCTGAATCAACTCTTCCTCTTTTCTACCTATGCTATATAAATTAATTTGATTATTTATTTAAACAACCGTAGTGTCAAATATTTAGGTTAAAAATTACGTAGTAGAAAATTTCTCGCAATTGAACACGCGACCTCGCAAATAAAGAATATTCTGTCGTGTTTTGTTTATTTAACTGATATTGGCCGTCACTAGTATAGGGTATGTTAATGGCCGTAGCGTTATATGTACACCTACACGCAAATGTCGCCCATGATATGCTCGAGCGTATTCCAAAACGGATATTTCTATCGTGTCAGGCCCGTCTGCGAAATCGTTGTTTGCGCGAATACGCGTATCCCAAAGTTCTGCAAATACGCCTTTTCACGAGGGAAGGTCAAAAGCATTTTTCTGTGTCCTTATATTTTTACTTTTATCATATTTAATGTAGCCACGGAGAAAAAAAATCGTGAAAATGGTCAAATAACGCATTTTTTAAAAGCCATTTCCTTAAACGGCGAGAGTTAAATATCGGTTACATATCTAATCTGCACAGTACAGCATCACGATGGAAAGATCTGCACGCCTTGCGCGTAGGAGCGACGAGGCGCTAGGAGTGCGTGTTAGTGTCGCCCTTATCGCTCTCTCGCTTCCTGACCTTGGACGCGCATCTCCATAGCCGTCTTAATAAGTATTCGCTCCGCGGTTTACCTGACCCAACTCATCCATCGCCCAGTCAGAGGAGCGTCAATTCCCCTGCGGCAAGGCAGTAAACGCTAAGCTGCGATCGTGTATTTGACTTCAAGAGTGCTCAGTGGAAGGACATGTCTTACTGGGATGAAGAATATTTTATCGCTGGAAGCTGCTTTGTGGGCAAACGACTTTGACGCTGTTTGACTTTGTGTTGTACCTCCTCGGCGTGTGCAGACGGAATACTCGTGTCGAGAGTATACCGGGCGAACGCCGATAGAGAGCCCTCAGAATTCCCACACAGAGCGGTCAAGTACAGAGGCCAGCAGCAGCGTGTGGTGAACTGTCGCAAGGTGAGCTGTGTCTTGGCTGGTGTGCTATACCTATCCATTGGCCAGTCAGACGTAGTAGAGCAGTCCACGCCACAGCACGCGTGTGATGGATGCCTCGCCGCTCCCTCGTGAGCGGCCGCAATACATCCAGGCCGTGTCCGAAATGAAAAATTCGGTGTTTTGTAATTTTTCCGTTTCGGACGTTACCGACAATCAATTGTTTAGCACTCTCGGCCACGCATTTTTACATCAACAATGAAAATTATTATCATCTAAATTTAATGCTTAAAGCGGACGTGATATTTCTGTAATCATCACTGGAATGCTGCGAATATGTTAATAGATAAGAAAATAATTATTTATGCAATAACTCTTTATTTGTTTACAAAAAAAACTTTTAATTGCACATTCGCGTATATATTTCGAAGATAAAAACCAACCTGGCACTGATATTGTCATTTTGTATATTTTTTGCTAACATCCGCTAGATACAAAATACGAAATACGAAATTACCAAACACATAATCGTTTTTATATACGAAATAGGGTCGCGTGATCATTTCGTCGACAAAATCCGCCATTTCGGACACGGCCTCAGATTCTCCCGGATCCACTCTGGTTGCTGCAGTTCCTGCTGCGTGCACCGAGTATGTACAGCATTGAGCAAAGCACCAGCTGACCTCGCGACGCACGCACGCACGCACACACACACACACACACACACACACACACGAAATGACGCGGTGCGCTCCTTTATCGTGGGCGTGCCTACCCTCCGTCCGGTTGCGCGAGCTTGTCTGCCGGCTGCCGGCTCGCCAGTAGGTTACCCGCGCGCTGATTGGCGAACGGCGCTCCAGCATGCTGTTTGGCCAGTGACGCCTTTCGCTGGCGTGAACTGCTGGAATTTCTTGGATTAAGCGGCTGTTTCTCTTGTGTGATCTGAAGAGTTAGTTGGAGCTCCGCGTTTAAGATCAAGAAGCGAAGGAGCAATACGGGCGACACTAACACGCATTACTACAAGGGACGAAAGCACACAGATTGAACTACGTCCGTATCTTTGTACTTTTCTCTTGCCGCCTAAGGAAACTGCATAGGCAAGCTTTAGAAATGCGATAGTTGACCATCTTCACGAATTTTTTTCTTCAAGAACATACTAAATACGACACAAATTATATTATAGGGACATAGATTTTTTTTCCTGACAGCAATTCGTAATTGCAGAACATTTGTTTACCGAGATACGCGTATTCGCGCAAACGACTAGTTCACAAAAAAACGTGCAGGTCCCGTCAGTCGGTCACGTGATTTTCGACCAATCGTAGGGCAACTTGTTTTTTTCTATCCGTCAAATATATCTCAAATTTTAACTTTCGACGGACCGACGGATGGGCCATCGCCTTCTGATAGTCCGTAGACGCGAATACGCGCTTTGAAATAAAATGCAAGACGGCGGGCATGTGTTTATGTATCTTGTTGGTAAATTCGGGGAATTTAAAACGCAAACAATAATTCAGTATACATTTTTAACAAGTAAAATAAATATTTCGCCAAAATGTTTCTCTTTTGAAAATGTTTTTTTTTTTCAACCGAAATATACCTTCTACGAAAGAATGATCGCGATGTTAAGTTGTCACGCTGAAAGTTTGTCGGACAGAAGGATCGACGGATGACGGATTGGTGAGAGTCGCTTTCAACTGACGGACGAAAAAACAGACGGATGACTGACTGATGGATGGGTGCGACGGATGATTGTGATCCCAGCTGAACTTATCTAGAGAGGAGAGTTTAAGAGCCTACGCCACCCGCCATGTTGAATTTATAATTTTTTTTTCATAATTAAAATTTAGGACGATTTGTTGGAAAATGTGATATTCGAAGCTTAGCTAATTACTAGCCATCATTGCGGACCTAATATATGAACTACTAACGCATATTTATGCTACAATTAACTTGGTATCAAATATTATATATTAATTCATTCTGAACTTTTAATGACGACCACGGAACGCCTGTTAACAGGTACAAAATTTTGCACAGAACCATAAAATGTACTGTTTCTATAGTGAAACGTTTTCAGTAATGTCCCTGACAATCCCGTTATGACACTAAAACAAATAATTTCTGTATAAAGACATATGCAGCTTCTTGAGGAGGCTTCAGTCTGCGCCCTCACGAGATGAGCGTGCAATCATGCTAAAATATTTTTATCCTTCAGGCTATCTTAAAAAAAAATAACACAAATGACTATGTCACTTTGATACTGCTTATCAGTCCCTCTTTTTATTTTTGTGCACGTAGACAACGAATTCAACAAAACCATTGGGTAGATATTCATACTCAAAATTAGCCTCCTTTCGCTCCTCTCCCAGGAAGAAAAAATTCTGGTTGTACCTCCGCACGGCTTGACTCAGATCTGGAACACCGGGCCTGTAATACATTCGTTTGGGGTCTACTTAACTGTATAATCAGTCGGAAGGAACCCTTAGCACCTAGGCCGTGTTCAAATTGGCTCATTTAGTACACTGAAAGGTCACGTGACCCGGATTGGTCTACTAAAATGATGAAAATACTAAATTAACACATCACGGCCATTGGTAGACAAGCGACTGTTGACAGCGTCCAAATGTAACGCTACTAAATACTAATATACTAAATAGTCAACTTATTCTTTTGCGGAGTAACGTAATTATACTTTGAATCCCGTTGTAATTCATTTGAAATTATCCTCTTTAATACGTTCTCAAAAATATCTGCAGTAAAGCAATTTCACGCGTCACAATACATTTGTAGACCAGAATTATGGCATAGTTTACGTCTCTTCCCTGAAGTGTTTCAGAAAGCACGACGTGAAATGCGAGATAGTTTGCATGGCAATAAAAACCCAGCAGTCGTAGATTAGTATCCTGCAAGGTCCGCAACCAAACGCAATAAAGATTCGCTCCGTTAGCTTCAGCATTGTACAGCGATGAGCGAAAACTTTTAACATTTATAGCTGTATAACGTCAGAATGCACGCAGCGAGCTACGCATGCCGCATGTGTGGATCCGCCGAATGTTTACCGCAAACAATATACAGTCCGGACAGCAATTTGTTTTTCCGAGCCGCCTAGCTGCTTGCGGTAGGTTGTGGCGCGTGACGATTGTTTTGTAAACAGTTTGTCCGCAGTGAAAGCAACTTTATGGTCTACGTAATCGGAATTGTCCGTGAACGTCTCCAGCAACGAATATCGTGTTTTTAAAGAAACGTTTGCGATGATATTTCTCAGTTCTTGAATTCCGTAACAGAAATTTGTATAACTAAACCCTGATTCTTACTTCCTAGTTTTAATTAATCGCGTAACATGTCTAGTTGCCTGCGAAGAGAATTTCTGTGTTTCTATTTCCGCTCATTTGCACCTGCAAAGTAGCTGTCGGTAATATTTATAACTTTATATAAAACACTTTTTATACAGAATACACAAACTGACACATAAAATTAAATTAAGAACAAGAGATACTGGCAGTTGTTCCCGTTTAAATTAAGATTAAACTATGAAGTAGTACTGCTTTTAACGCATACGTTATTTTTATATGATGGAAATTTAACAGTAACAAATAATTATTTTCAGTAATCTAATCGCATGTAATTTGTACTTCTTAAGTCTACTGCACACTGCTTAAATTTTTAAATTTATAAAAATTTCCTCAACAGCGTTCTGAGAACCGAATACTGCTTTTATCTCCGTTAGTCGCTATGTCGAGCGGAATGACGCATTGTTAATACACTGCATCGGGTTCGATTACCAGTCCAGTAATCCTGCTTTCGGATTTCAATGGATTATTGAAGTCACTCCAGTTGAATACCGGGATGGTCCCTTACTATAGGTAAAGGCCAAGTCTTTCTCCTTTCCTGATTTTATGAGTACCTTGCTCCATCTCCATTGACGCCACTGTCGATAAGACTTTAAGGCGTGATAAAAAAAAACAGTAATTTATTGCTCTTCAGGCGGGGCCATTCCTATACTGTACCAGGGACAGGTTAGGTTAGGCTAGGCTGTAAGTTACTCTATTAATTGTTTCCTCACCAAACCCTTGACACATTCCTATGTATCAACCCAAGTCATCAACGAAAAAATTATTAATACCGACTTCTTCTTATTTTGCTAGTGTTATTAATTGCTCCACTTTTATATCGGAAGACTTATTTGCGGTTGAGGAAGAGCAGGGTAGTTCGGATATCAAAATATTACTGATATCCGCTACACAAACGTTGAATAATGTGGCCTGAAGTCTCATTTCTAACTTGCATTGACTTACCCACGAAATAGACAGGGGTTGGTAAAACGTTCCAAAATGACTTCCAAAACAAAAGTATGAATGTAATTAACTTGAAGGAAAAATCAATCTCTGTGTAACAATTAAACTACATTTTTAATTACCATAATCTTATCGTCCGCAAAATGTAACATGCACTACAATTTTCAGTTGACCCTTTCACCACAACTCCTTACGCGAGAGATTCCCAAATATCTTCGTATGTATAGTAGACCCTGTGTTCAGATCCCACGTGATCCAACGTCGTGTGCGCAGTTTTCAGCTGTACGACCACGCTACTTCGCGATGCAAGTTCCCTTTGCCTATGGCAGGATTTACAGCAGCCCGCTGCGTCCGTCCGTAAACTACGTGAGCAACACCCAATCAGAGGTGGCCATTAATTCTATCCGTCCGTCCGTTAAAACCTTGACAAGCTTCAACTTTTCACGGACGAACGGAAGCAATCGCAGACTTCTAAATTTGCACGGTTTATTACTCGTTCATCCCGAGTTCTTTACGAGGCTGGTATAGCGTGTGCAGTGTTTCGTTTTTACTGTCTTCTGTTTTCATATGTTTGCTTAGGTAACTGTAACAATAAATTGAGTTACATTTTCCCCCGAAGATTAAATGATAATTACGTTTGGAAGCACGAGCTCATTTTGTGCAACAGTAAAAGTAATAAAATCACTCTTTATATGCTTTTCAAATTATTTTGCGTCGATTAATTTTCGTTACATACGTTTATGTGCGTCTTGGGAACATAAAACACAATACAGCCAAAAAATTTCCACTTTTTATGGAGAAGTTTTTACGATTTGTAAAAAAAAAAATTTTTTGTTTCGATTAGTTTGCAGCAATGAACTTACGACGGCCCTACGGAGTTCGGTTGTAAGTCACTCGGTTGGGAGACGGACGAACGTATGACGGACGGACGCGACGGGCTATTGTAAATCCTGCCCAACAGAAACCGTGCGAGGAGAGACAGTAATAAACCAGTCGAAAATAAAAGAAATAAACATCGAGGGCTAACCGGATACGTCATCGCGTCGCGTGGGAGCCTAGCAATATAAATAGATCTCCAACGCAGAGTAGGAATGACGGGATGCGGGATGCCTTCAGTATTCTCCCTTCCCCCCCCCCCCCCCCCAACCCTCGCCGGAATGATGGTTGCGGCGTGGGATGACGTAGGTCCAGATTTGTTGCCGTAGAAAAACATTTCAGCTTCCACGCGAAAAAAAAAAAAGTCTTGTCTGACTTTTGTTTTTACGATCCTCTGCCCGTTTTTTTTAAATCTTAATCAACTTCAATGAAAATGTTACAAACTGCAATTTTGTGAAATACATGATAGTTTATTTCGCCTAATTTATAGTGGGAATGTCTTTGAATGCTTTGTGCGAAACAATATTGAAGGCGGGGCCCACTTAGCTGCTCGTATAAAATATACAACGTGCCAATTTTACGAAATTTTTCAGGAACGCCTGTTTCTGTAATAGGAATGGTTGTGAGGATAGATTAACTCCTGACCAATGCCATCCATGATCAAACTCGTGTTTTTTCAGCCAGGTAGCCACTAGCCTATATACTGTGTTTTTTTTTGCGCATTAAAAAACTTGGTTCCATAAACTTGCACATTAGGCTACAAGTTGGTTTTCCAACTGTGGTAAGCCCTACAACTATATTTAGTTCATCACACTTCCAGCAGCAAGGGGATAAAGTGCACGAACCTCACCTGTTCAAGTTTTTAAGTCGCGAGTTTGCTCGAAAGATTTTGTAAACACTGATAGTTTATTTTATCTCGATATCCGCAAAACAGCTATTATTCTGTATCATCCTTCGATAAGAATATATTTTCTTTTTACTTTAGATAATTATTAAGCCTTTAGTTATATTTTAATCGAATATCATTATAAATGAGATTAAATTAAGATGATTACTCGTAGAATAAGAATGATTATGGATAGTATGTCAGTCGATTTATTAATGACTAGAAAAAGTGTAATATTCCAGTGATGAGTTGCAAACCCATCTCGTGGATTAAATCTTTAGTTTATTGTAGACCATTCGCACGATGTAATTTTATTAAGAAATTTAAAATGCTTGCCTGCCAACAAGAAAATAACTAACGAACAGGTAACGAATTTCCTAGAGTGAGTGTACTGTGTATTTATTTACTTTGCTGCCGAGCTTCGTGAAGCCGAAACCCGTTACCCCTGCGATGTGCGAAGTAAAGTTGTTCCGATTTCTCGCTGTAGGCGCATCAGTGTGTCCCCTACGCCATTATACTTCCGGCATGTCTCTCGCATCAACCGCATGATGCCCGGAGCACAAATACTTCGTGCGCTGACGTCATGATGGTGCTTATTGCTGGCGGGAACGTGCTGCATCTTACATGGGTTAGAAAGCTAAAAGAGCTGAAATTGCGCTCTTAATTGGTGTAATCGTGTATAGAGAAGACGTGTGTATACAGTATGTGTATAGGCTGTTCACGGTAAATTGAGCACTTTTGAAAGTCCTGCCTAAGATCTACTTGTATGCATGGTGTGTATTATTCTGCCTTATGTAAAATTAACACTGACATGGGCCTTATCACTTTATTCTTACGTCGGTCGAGTGAGATTGTTAAATTATTTAAAAGGTAAGTATTTTAGAAATTTGTTAATTCTCACACGTAGACGCATTAAAAACACAAAAATTTAAATTAATCATTTAAGTTACCACAAACGTTTACCAAACACTTTTAATTCAACGTTAAGCCGTGGAACTGCTTTCCCTCCATTGTTACCAACTTTACTCAGTGTGCCCATTAAAATATATGCGGGTATGAGCAGTGACTTTTTTATGAGGTTGATTCCAACAGTGCTCACTTTATCGTGAACGGCCTTTAGTTTGCAGTATGATAAAGTACTTAACGTACATTGCGTACATTAACTTTAGGGACTAAATTGCGCTTAAGATAAAGGTGTGTCAGGTTTGTTTACACGCAAGGTAATCTCCATATTTATTTTCAACCAACATGGCGAAATAAACAAACTGTGGTTATTCCGTTTTTTTTTGTTTAATATAATATGGATTAAATAACGGAACAGCGGTGCACAAGTTTTCTTGCAACAGCATTTAAGCAAGGAACAGAGCACTGATTGCGTTGAAAGATCTGTCGTGCGCTTACAACTAGTTCTTTAGTGAGACGGAGATGTATTAGTGACAACGCAAGGGCGGGAAAAGGGGATGGAGTACCCCGATAAAACCCTCTGGCCAAGGCAACATCCGCCACGTTTGCTACATGTGAGAATCAGGCGTGATCCCTCCAGGAATTGAGCAAATCGCTGCGGTGGTAGGCCTATGCTTTAGCCAGACGACCACTCGCGCTGCATAGCTGTAGGGCGAAATTGTTTCTAGAGTCTATTCGAGGTTAATTGAGCACATTTAAAATCAACCTTCGTAATAAAAATGTACCTGTCCGTAACTGAGCGTATTTTTACGGACCTGCTGTACGTAATACTCCCCGCTAGGTTGGTATAAATGTAGGTAATGTACCTCTGTGATTTAATGTCCTGTTGAAAGTGTTACGTTCAAATTTGTGCACGCTGAATTTCTTATTCGTTCTCTATATGCTTCTATAAACGTAGACGTAAGAATTATATAATTAATAATATATTTAAGTTGATATTAATTTCACAGTTTCAACTCATCCAATCATTCACGAAGAGCTGGGGTCTGTGACTTTATATATGGCGGAAATATACAAAATGAGCAGAGAAGTAGTTTCAAAGAACTTAATAAATGTTGAATTTTCCACGAACATCATAGATAGAAGAGCGTAAAATTTTTACTAACAAAAAATTCGCGAAAGGTTACAAATGAACTGACGAGTAGCCAGTGCACTTTAACCAATCTCACAGTCCTCTCATTCTCCAAACATATTTTTACTTACTTCCCGTTTTGAAATCCAGTTAATTTCTGAGTAACACTTATGCTATCATCTTGAAAATGTTTCATTCTCTTGATGGAATTTTATTGCCTGTGAAGCAATGTTGGAAGTCCTCGTCCGCGATTTTCGCTCTTTCCCTTGCGTAGCAAATATTTCTTGGGCCAAGTTCGTTTTACGTTTTGCCGATACTGAAAATGTTTGCTGAGAAGCAGACAGACTAGCCACGCCCACTCGTAGGTAGAGTCTGGTAGTCTGGATGTTTACAAAACGTCGATTAAATAAAATTAATTCGGTGTGGAATAATTAGGCGTAGGGAAATATTCGCGCTCTCTATAGACGAACCACACTATGCAGTATTTGAGAAAAAAAAAAAAAAAAGTTACTTGTTTGCGGCCGAGTAACCATTTCTAAATTCACTCTTTGGTAGAAAAGTGTACATCAACAACTGAATATGTTTTTTTAACGTAAATACGAAAAAAATTATCACTTCAGAAATGTTGGCAGAAATTCCGAAAAGTAGTTCCATGTATTACCGTCTTGCTAACAGTGCATTGTTTCAACCAGTGGCACCTGAGTTTGGCCGGTTATTGTTCTGTAAATATAATAATAACTGATGAAACGGGGAAATAATTATGTTCATGATAATTCCACACTGTAATTTAATATAATCGACGTATGGACACAAATCGTAAGGTTAAGTAGCGGAAGTACATAGAATGGCAGTATCGACCTACTTTGAGAAAGCTCCTTGTTTTATACGTAAGCGTTTAATAAGGGGAAAAAACAAGGTTTAACTTGATTTGTATATATACCGAGAGAACTGTTTTACTAAAACGACATTAAGCGACAGTACCCGAGATTTTTTTTGTCACGCAGTGTACTGCTTTTTTTCCCCTTCTGCCATCGTCTGGCCAAACGACGTTCAAGGATCACTGGCGCTGCAGCTTCCTCGTCTTCCGTGTATGGCAGCGTGTCCTTCCCGCAAACTCATCCCAGCGGAGTCCATCTCGACCTCCGTCGCCTTTAGAGGAGCTGTGGAGGGCATGATTAACTCAAGGGAATTGCTTCAACCGCCTCGAGGCTCATCTGCTACTCTAGGCTTCTTTCGCGCCCAGGGGTGTACAGAAATCTGCTGTGAAGTACGGAGGTGTGGAAAAATTACACTATTTTTGCCCGCGAATGCTCCATAGTATAAACAGTTATATGCAGTTATTATAAATTGTGACCTGGCCGAAAGCATTTTCCGAAACAGCGAAAGAGCAACCACGGTTTTTTTTTTTTTTTTTTAACCGCGAAGAAGATATACGGGTCATTTTGTATGTTGGACAACCGTTCGGTCGCAGTGGCCACGTGAATCTAGCATATTGTAGAGATCCCTCTTTCTCCTATCCCTTACCACTGAACTATGACTGCAATACGAATGCTGTTAATCTGTTAATATATGTAATACTCATATCACCGTAGGAGGGGGATTCGCCCAGGGGCACCACCTGGGCGAATCCCCCTCCTACGGTAGCTGTAATGAATGACTAGCAAACTAGAATTCCTTTCAATGCAACACTTTCTTGTAATATTAATTACACATTTGCGAATAGAATGATTAAAATAGAACTGTATAAGGCAAAGCATCAACTCTTCCAACAAGTATACATGGAATTACAATTACTATCAATTACATAAGAGTATAGATGAATCTGCCTAACCTTGCCAGAGATATTTAATACTTAAGTTGACTGGATAACGGATACTCGAGAGATAGTATTACGCCTAACTGCTACGCGGAATTATGCTGACCATATATGAACGTCTGTAGGATGACCCAG
Source organism: Dryococelus australis (assembly GCA_029891345.1). NCBI lineage: Eukaryota > Metazoa > Arthropoda > Insecta > Phasmatodea > Phasmatidae > Dryococelus > Dryococelus australis. The sequence continues at coordinate 97,054,238 of CM057003.1, forward strand.
AGCTCTTCTAGGCCTGGTTTTAGTGATGCCCTCTTCTTCGTGGTCGGCTCCGACAATTTGTCACACACTTACTGACTTCTTGCACGGTGGTGTGTGTCCGTGGTGAGGGGGGGGGGGGGGGTGGTACGTCGCGCTAGTATTTATACAGTAGTTCTCAGGTAGTGGGTCATGCCAAGCGTGTTATGATAACAGATGGCTCGCTCCAAAGGTTATGACCCCATCGTACCTTAAGTGGTTCGTGTGCGGCGCCCTGGTGGCCGCTACAATATAATCGTGTGCGGATGTAGCAGATGAGGATGGCAAAACTTCATAGCCGATTACTACAGCTAGTGATGAGATGCTGAATATCGTGCAAGGTAATAATATTCTGACTCTTTGAACGTGTACTGTCGTAACGAGGTATTGTGGACCTGTATTGCGAACCGCTAGTTCGGCTCTTATGCTTGGCGCCCCTCCGTGTGGTAATTCCTTCCCGGCACCTAATTATGTTTTCTTTCCCGCACCTTATGATTAGAGATAATAGGTTTATCGCGGGAAAAGTTGATTGTTTGCTGGGATTCAATGTACAGTACACAGTTGTCAAGTATTAGTTGTCAAGCGTGTATAAAGCTGCTAACTTTTTTCACTCGACTAATGAGGATTCTGAAACTCTGCCTGGCCTGCAAACAACTTAGCAGAGTCAAAACTTTGTTCATCCAATCATGAAAGAATAAACTACTTAGAGTGTTATAGAAGATATGTTGACTCAAAAAATTTTCACGATTTTCCATCATCTCTATTTATGATGTGAGTCAAAACCTATCCCACTTGTGTCGCGCTTCGCGTATAACTAACCTGCAAATTCATTCTGCAACGTACACCTCTCAACTGTATACCACTCCCTACATCTCATGTATTTTCATGTTTTCGTGACTTCGTTCAGTGTGAATTCATGTGTTTGTGTCTTTCCAGTGATTTTTCATGTGCCGTGACCACGTGTGTTTTGCGTGCGTGTGGAACTTTGCTTTACAATGCATGCTTTACCGCCTTCATCACAGCAATGCTATGTGTGCGGTGTCCCATGCACTATCATACGCTATATTCATGGGGCCGCTGAGATCAAACCGTTGGCCATAGTACAAAATTACCCGTCCATTTTCGTCTCAGTTGTCACTTCTATACGTAACTCTGGGGTTACAACTGGCTATTTTGTTTTTGCTTGGTGTATACGGCACTTTTTAGGATCTTCCGTGGCTGTAAGGCGCACTGGCGAACTGTGTTCAATTAACGGCGGGTTACTCCCATTACTCAAAAACTGCATTTATGCTCCTCGTAACTTTCCTTCGCATCCATGTTGTTCATGTAGGACAGACAGGCAGCTCCACTGAGCCTCAGATTCAACTCATTCATGATCGCTTTGCGTCAAGGAGAAGAAAAACTTGTGGATGTTGGTATAAATGTAATGTACGATAGTTATCGTATGGGGAAAAAATCGTAACAATTTCAGCACAGTGCCACTCGGACAAACGTAATTATTTCATAATCTCGAGCATTTGAAATCGCATGTATTCATATACACAATTCTATTTTCAAAGTCTGATAAGCGAAGAGTGTGTCTCTAAAAATATCATAGCGTGGAAAGAAAAACCTCGCGCTCGACCATTAAAATATGCGAAAGAGCCGGATAAACTGATAAATACTATTTATTTGGTTATCTGTCGTTATAGGTGTAAGTGAAAATGCCCACAGCTTTGAACCTAGCTGACCATTTGACTACCATTCATAGCGACACCTGATAAGCTTTCCGTGGGAAAGTGAACAGAAGACAGCGAACGCAATAAGTAATGGCTAGAGACCCGAAAATTTCTCTGGTTCATATGACAACAAGCTAGAAACCACAATCCTGTGTGTATCTGGGCTTCAGTTAGTTGTTTATTGGTCGGTAGCCAAGTTTTATCGCAGACCAGGTAGAACGGTATTCGATCCTAGTTTCCTTGTAGATCTGTTGTTGATTCAAATTCGTCCAGGGCGTGTCTTACAAACTACGACCCAATTGCGACAGATAGTCGAATGTACACGTGTTTGAAATCTAACTTAACCTCACAGAACTCGCGAAATCTCCGGGTCTCTAGTAATGGCCAATGAAAGGTTCAACTCCTCACCAGACGCACATATGGCAACTAAATTCCTGCAAGCTATAATTCCGCTACGTAATTTTATCCGAGTGTTGTAAAAGTTAATGGAAAGAAAACGAATTACGAAAGCAAAATGTTTGAAACACACGCGCTGTGTGGTTATGGGCCGAAGTTGTACGTGACGACTGCAGGTGACATTCATATCGCTGCAGCTTAGGATTGCGAACATCACACGCGCCTGCAATAGGCAGTCGTCGATGCCTTCCGGCGTTGAAGCTACTGACATAGCACGCGCGTGTCTCTCTGCAACCCATTAAATCACATATGACCACATACACATATAATAATATACTGAATACATATCAAGGATTATAAACTAATTATACATAACCTAGTATTTTCATATTACCACAAGTGCATGTTAACGTTATATACATATAAATTTGATCACCAACATTAAATTTTATTTTCTTTCGTGAATACATAACAGGATTTCCAAATGAACTTATAATAACACTATTACTTGTAACACCCTCATTAACTGGGAATGTTTTCCAACAAATTATACCTCGAGTATCTATTTCACTAATGTCTTTTGGTTTTGGGTCTTTAGAATTATTTGCTCGTCTGAAGAAACAGAACTCTAAGAATCCAGAGCCAGCTGTTTAAGTAATTCCTCGTGGTGCAAATCTAAACAACAATGACAATAATATATAACTTTCTTCAATGTCCACAACTCGTACAGTCCGTTTAGTATCATCTTTGTTAGCGTCCTTTTCAATATAATGTATATTACGAAACACCTGCCTTGGAAAAAGAACTTACACATCTATGAAACCTGTTAACGTACATCTCGACCGAAATAGCCAAAATTGTCGTAATGTCTGGAACACAAGAACATACTAAATTACAACCACAATACACCGAAAGGGTGTATTGTCCCTAAAATCCTCCTGAGGGGGATAATGTTCACTGTCAATGGTCACAGTAAGTATGCAGTAAATATTTCTGAATGAACCAATGTAGCAAGCAATAAGTATTTTTGCGTGCGCCACATGGCTACGCTGGGACTTACTCTACTGCAAACCGCGGGGCCGCGGTTGGCGTGGAGGCTAGAGCGCTCGCAACCAGCAAGGCAAACCGGCTGTTGGATTCTCGGATAGGTCACTCCCAGATTTATGCGCGTAGTAATCGTGCCGGATGATGCAGCTGGCAGGCGGGTTTTCTCTGGGAACTCCCGTTTACCCCCGTTCTTTCATTCCAAAGCTGCTCCAGATCCTTTTCGTTTCCACCTCATCGGCTCTCAAGACATCGTTGTTAAGAGTGGGATGGACCCCAGTGGGAACCCCGCGTCCAAGGTCAAGAAGCGAGGGAGCGATACGGGCGACACTAACACGCACGCCTAGTGCCTCATTGCTCCTATGCGCAAGGCGTGCAGTGTTTCCGTCGTAACGCTGTAATGTGCGAATTAGATCTGTAACAGTGGGACTTTATTACAAGGGATGAAATCCCACAGATTAAATCACGTCTGTATGTTTGTCTTGCTGCTTAAGGGGCCACGGTGGCTGAGCGGTTAGCCTGCTAGCCTCCCACTATGGCTCCCTGCTTTTTTTCAATGTGAAACCAATGTGTTTTTTCCATTACCTACTATGTGTCTAATACACATTTAGGAGGTCGTGGGTTCTATCCAGTCGACCGCAATAGGGGTGATTTTATTCGAGTGATTTTTACTGTATATCCCAAGAAAATTCTGCCACAGTTCATTAATACGTACCTTTTCAATTCGGTACCCAAAATTTATTTGCTGTCTGGTCACTGGCCTAATGCAGTTGGTCAGAATAAAACCATCAAAATAAATGATACGAAGATAAAAACTTAAAACTGAATGATTGAATTGAAGCTCCGAAAAAGGAAGCAATAAAACTGAACAGGGAACCTGAACGATAAATAGCTATGAACAGGAAGTTCAACAAGCATTTAGGGATATTTCTTAAACAACGTGACTAAAATTAAATACCCATCAAATGTTTCTGTGTGCGAGTTTAAAACTTAAATATAATTTATTTGGTACGTTTCATAACTAGGAGTGTAGACACAGACAAAGTTCCACGAAGCAGTTGACCTGCCCTAGATATTTCCTCAAGGATATGTTGGACTTGAAGCAGAATCGTTTGCGGTCAGGTCCGTCTTTCAGAGATATATAGACCATGTTCGTCTACTTTACTCTTCTTGGAAAGATGAACATATGGGATCGTATAAATGTCTGCTTGATGTAGAAGTACCATATGTGACTGTCGCATGTTCAACGTGGCATTTATTTTTGTTCAAATTGTTTAAATACCTACATTATCAGTGTAATTTATTTTTCCATAATGGTCAATGCCAGTCATCTAATTAAAATATGCGGTATGGCGTCTTTAGTCCACCATAATTTGGAAAAATTATTACTCAATTTCAGAAGGCTATGTAAAGTTAAGGTATCAAATATAGGTTAATACGTAGATTTTGGGAAATGTATTTGCACTTAAATTGCAATACTGTGCTGGATTTTGGATAAGCATAATACTGAATTCACTATTATTCAAAATTTTAGTTGTAGTATTTAAATGTCTATAATATAATGGCACCTACCATTTCGCATTTCGATCAAGCTCATGTAACAGTAATGAAAAACATTTACAAACAAAATGTATCCAAGAACTTCTGTGTACATGTGGTTAATGGACAGTGACTTTTTTCAAAGGTTGATTTCAAAAGTTCTCATTTTACCAACAACAGCCTGTATTTACTTTGTTCGTAGCAAACTGCGCGGTTTCAAATTTGACACCAAATAACTCGAATGTAAGAGGTAAAAAAACAAAAGCCAGGCTATTTGGAAAAGTTTCGGTAGATGTTATCTGAAAAAAAAAAAATCATTTAAAACTTTTTACATCAGTTCCAATTTTTACATATCCTTCACTACAGGACCTACTGAGGGCTGTTTGTACACTTACATGACATTTTAATGTTATAAACACGCTTAAAAACTTGTAATTATTTTCATTAAAGGGGTCTTAGAAATGTAATCTGAGCGTGCCCAGCAGGTAATTTTTTTTTTACAAGAGGCAAATTTATTAATTATATTTCCCCTGAAAAATGTACAGTAATTGGTTCTCGGAAAAATTAATATTTTTGAAAACAACGTTTGAAAAATATTCTTTCTAAAAAAAAAACAGGGTGTATTTCAATATTCCTTAAACACTGCCTGTGGTCCCCCGACAGAAATGTCGGAAGTGAGTCAGGAAATGTAGTTCTGTGTCATAACGGTTAATTAAAAGTGAAGTTTTTAGATTAGAGGCAATAAAACATTCTGCACAATTAAATAAACATTAGGGTACGAGCTGACGTAACCACAACATAGAGTAGTTTTCTTTTTATATTCTATTCACGGCATCATAACACTTTATAAACAAGACCTTTGAAAAATCACCACATTTATGACATGCTTGGTTACTTTATAAATATATCATACATCATACGTGTTATGTTCTTCCCTTTATATCAACGTTGTTAGTTTTCTTTGTTAGATTACATTTTTAATTCCATTTTGACTAAAATTTATAGTGTTATGAATTAAAAAAAGATAGTAAAGATTTATTTTGACAGTAGCTAGAAAGAAATAGTTAACATGTATGATATTAATAAACTGAGAATTTTTGCGGTATTGACGAGGTAAGCTATTTTTACTGCCATATTTACTTTTTCACAAATGTGACGTTTGAAATTAATTTCGTTATAACGTATAAAATTATTTATTTTCGACTGCATGCCAAGCGCACAAATACTCTACTTTGGTTTCTCTATAGCGTGGTCTTACAGACCTTTGTACGTTTTGTTTACATTTGGAGGAAGGATACGTGTGAAGTCGAGAGTAGAATTACGGCAGGACTTATAAAAAAATGTCGAAAGTAGCTACGAAGAGACTAGAACAATTTTTCGATTTCACTGACAGGCTTATGGATACCAGTCTTTAGTCTTATGAAGACGTTAGTTTCTACAAGTGGCGGAATAATATAAGGAATGGGAAGAAAGAAAGTTAAGAAGAAGACCTTTCAAACGGGGAACCATTAGAGCACCTAAGGAATAGGCAACCCTGTACAAGATGCTGTGCGGGTGGCGAATACGCTGGCGTAATGTGTTTCCAGTATATTACGCGATTGGAACTGTTGCTAAGGTATAGGCTGTTCATGGTAAAGTGAGCACTTTTGAGGCTCTAGTTACTTTTTTTCCTTGTAGCTATTTTTTTTTATTTCTAACTACATTTTTAAAGTAAATATTGTCATGTAAGTAACAAACACAGCGTGTATATTTCACCGCACTCGGAAATAATCGTCTAAGGTCAAAATAAAATATATTAATTGACTATTACTCTGAGAGGGCTTTTAAAAGTGTTCACTTTACCGTGAATAGCCTATAGGAAGGAAAGCACTTTCATTGTCAACTGCCGGCAAAATAAGATCTGTTAAGTTATTTTAGTGACACGCAGTGTTTGGAAAATATCTTAACATTAACATAACATAAAGTATCCCTCAACACTATTTCGACGCAATTTCCTGTGCCGGTAAAATGAGCACTTTTGAAAGCCCTACTTAAGATCTACTGGCATACACGTCACGTGTTCTACGCCTTAGGTAAAATTAACATTGCCACGGGCCCCATCACTTTATTCATGCGTCGGCCTAGTGAAACTGTGAAATTATTAGAAAAGTAAATATGGCACAAATATGCTAATTTTTACACTTAGTTGCATTAAAAACTACAGAAAGTGACAGAAATAATTTAAGTTATCACAAATGATTACGCAACACTTTTTTCGACGTTAATATATGGAACTACTTTCCCCTCCGTCGTTACCAACTTTACTGGACACATGTCACACATTGCGCCCGTTAAAATATATACAGGTAAGGGCAGTGAATTTTTTCTAAGGTTGATTTCAGAAGTTATCACTTTATCGTGAACAGCCTTTAGTCGTGAAGATTGTATCAGCCTGGCAAAATATTCGCTCAGAAATTTGACGAAAGCTCTTTTTTAAATTATAATTTTCTGGTTTTTACACTCTTATACACATGTAGACTTATGTCAACGGGTTAGCATTAATTTATGTCCAATGCTGTCTTAACACAGTTTCCTACCTGGACCGGAAATACATTCTAGAGTTTGCCTTAATTTCGCGCTTTATACGAAACCAATACAGGTATTATAAACATCTTTACTCAAAGAGCACACATTTCAGCACACATTTCAAGGTGTCATCGAAATGCAAGGGCCATGTTTCGAATCCCGGATAAGCCTAGGGCGTGAGTGCCATTTTTTAATGTGTCAGTTGAAGTCAGACTAATGAGTGTGCTGCCTTCTCCCTCCACTCGGATTAGTGGCTTCCGACGTAATAATTGAAAACGTTAGAAATCTCAATCTAAAATAATTAAAAACAGAAAGTTACGCCTATAAGAGATACTGTTTCGAAAGCAAGAACGGTTTGAGAAACTAAAATAGATGACTGCAATAAATTGTGGTACCGATACACGACAAGCGAAACTATAAGCGAGGTTCTTAAGGAACCTTAACTGCACTCTGCGCGACGACTATAGGCTGTTCACAGACAACTGAGCACTTTCTAAAGGCCCGCTTAAGATCTACTTGCATGCACATTGTGTATCCTTTCACCATGGGTATGTAAAATTAACATTGTCATAGGCCTGGCCACTCTCTCCATGCGACGGCCAAGTAAAATTGAAAATCTATTAGGAAAATAAATATTTTACAAATTTCCCATTTCTTACAATGATACGCATTAAAAACCGAAATCGAAATGAATCTTTTCAATATTCACAACTGTTTGTCTAACACTTTAAATTAAACTTGAAAACATAGAACAATTTTCCCTTTGTCATTTACAACCTTACAGAACTAGCTACGCTCAGTGTTCCCCTTTTGAGATGTATGTAGGTAGGGGCAGTGACATTTTTCAAAAGTTGATTCAAAAGTGCTCGCTTAACCGCGTATAGCCTGTACAAAATAGTTAGTCCACTGTCTTCCTCGTTCAGACGATATTGCATTAGAACTACTGATCGGAGTCGCCCTTGGCAATCTGTAGATTTTGTACCTCACCCATGCTTATACAGTATGCAGGTAGGTGGGTCCCTAAACGTGTTCGAATAGCCAGTTAGGTCGACCATCCCACTAGTACCAAATCCATTCTCGGCCGTTATGATCGGGATCGCAAAACGAGTAACCCTTAATGTAAATAAGATAGCCCATAGAATTCAATGGGGTCGCCTATAATGTGTTTACAGTATACAAGATTCCCTACGTTGGATAGATCAGTCAGAGGTCCCCTGTGTAATACTGTGCACGAACGCGTAGTATGTAAACCAACAAGGAGTCCCGAGGGACAAAACCTGTCGTTACAGGTTAGCCAGAATAATGGATGAGGTAAGGTATGACATGAGAGTGGAGCCGGAACCTAGTGAAGATGTTGGAACATACGGGAGCACCCCGAGAAATCTCAACACCACGACAGTGTCTGCAAGATTTCTCGGGTAAGGCCCCCATACGAAACATTACGCGCTTGCTATGTCTGGGGGATATAAACCGTGGACCCCAGCCGTAGAAGGCTGTGTGTATATAAATAAAAAACTTTACTTCAGTTGCTAAACATTTAAATATTGCATTTTTAACTAGACGTTTGTACACCTAACTACTTTGCGTTGAAATATACGCTGTTGCAGGTAAAGGATTTTTTTAAAGTTCAGTTTATTAATTTTTTAATAAATATCGAACATTATATAGGTATTAAAATTATCGTGTGACACTAAAATATTTGCATGTTAAAAGGGAAAGTATCTAGGGAACCGGCGTTTATATGTATCAATTTTCACGAGAAGTTGCCTGGTTCAAAGATTAAGTTCTCGTATTTGGTTACTGGCCAGGTCAAGGATTTTTCTGGCGAGTCAAATTTCCCCCCGCGTTAAAGATTCGGTTCTGTGCTGAACCTTATACAATCTATTCACGATAAAGTGAACACTTTTGAAATCAACCTTAGAAAAATATCACTTCCCCTTCCTGCATATATTTTAGCGGGCCCACTGAGTGATACATACGTAATAAAGTTGGTAACGATGGATGTAAAGTAGTTCCATATCTTAACGTTGAATAAAAATTGTTGGGTAACCATTTCAGATAGCTTAAATGATTTTCTTGGTTTTTTTTTTTTTTTTTTTTTTTTTTTTTAAATGTATCGAGGTGTAAATATTATTAGATTTGTAAGATATTTACTTTCCTTATAATTTCATAGTCTCACCTGACAGACGCACGAATAAAGTGATGAGGTCGATGGCAATGTTAGTTTTACATAAGGCGGAAGAATGCACAACGTGCATGCAAGTAGATCTCAGGCAGGGCTTTCAAAAGTGCTCTTTTTTTTTTACCGTGAACTGCCTTTATCGCATAAGACGCAAGGCAATGGAAAGTACGTCACACCCATCCCACCTATGTCACATTCAGGGAAATCTGTTATAGTGACCATTGTCACTTTTCCTACAAAATTTAATTAAACCGTAATTATTTATCTACATTGCCGCCATTTTTACCGCCCAGTTTCCCTTCGAAATAAGTGTTACGGCTGTAAGCTCACGACGTATATATGGGGAATTGGTGTCTTTCGGCGAGTCATTTTTCTTCGTCTAGCGGCGCGCATAATTAGCACCTTACGACCGAGCAATTCAAGAACGGCGGTTCTCTTTGCGGTCGCCTGAGTGCGAGACGCAGCTTGCGTCATCGCTTCCTTCGCTGCAAGGGTCGTAAATGGCGGCGGCATTTTTAACGTCGCGTCCTGGAAGCGTACATTGTCCGACGCACTGTGAGGCGTAGCTCTTAGCAGCTGTCCCCAAGGGCCCCGGTGTCCGGCTTCCCAACAAGAAGGTCCGGGTTCGCTCCCCGGTTGATCCGATGTGGGTTTTCGCTCGCGAACGTTGGCGATGGCCGCCGGGATTTCTTGAGACACTCGTGTCTCCCATCCAGTGCATCGAGTAGTAATCCATTCGCGATTACTTCACACTTTTCTGAAGCCCTGCTGAAGTTGTACTTCCAGGATATTCCTCCGCCTCGTGCCAACTTAGCTTAACTAAGTCTAGGAAATTACACCAGAGGACAAATCACCGAATTCGTGCACTTCCAGTTGTTATAATATTTTGCATGAGAACTATTTCTTACTAGGCGCTACCAACACACATGTTTTCTCCCTGTTTTTAATCTGTTTTTATCTAATTAAGTATGTATTGTAATAATTCTAATTATAAATTAAATATTATTATTGAAAGTAAAATATACGTAAAACTTCAATTTTACGAAAAATTAGATACATTTATGTTAACGGAGTAACTTATATAGCGCTTATGATACATGGCATATTAAGGAAATAACTAATCATCATACCTGGTGTTATTTTTTAAGGGTTTGATTAAAAAAGGGTGAACAAACCGCAAATAGACAACACTTCTCCATTATACGTCGACTGACGTGGTGCAGTGGTAAGACAATTTGCCTTCCACAACTGCGATCCGGGCTCGATTCCCGGCAAGGACAAACCACGATTTTCAGACGCGAAAGAAATTGCCGTTGACCAGTACGTTTTCTCGAGATATTCGCATTGGGCCGCCGTGGTGTAGAGGTTAGACTACTCGCCTCCCACCAAGGCGAACAGCGCTCGATTGCCGGTGGGGTCACCCTCGGATTTTCGCACGTGGGAATCGTACGGGTTTTCTCGGGGACCTCCCGTTTCCCTGCCCTTGCATTGTGGCGTTGCTCCATTCTCACCTCATTTCACCCTCATTGGTGGCACTCAAGACCCCATTAATAGCCGCCTAAATCTCTCCACTCAACTCAACTGTATTGTGGGTTGATTACTTGGCGTGCAACACACGTTCTGTTTTGAATGTTCAACAAACGGTTCACTTGAGAATGTTCCGACAAGAAAACATTTTTTGTTAATGTAGATGTGCTGATTCCCATATTGTCTTTAAGAATTGCTTATAACGTTGTGCTAACACATTTTGATGCAAACATAAGAGTGCCAGCAACCATTTACAAAAGAAAGGGGGGGGGGGGGGGTGATATTACCGACCACGTTTTTATAGGTGCAAGATCTCCTTTATACAGAACACCATCCATCGATTTTTTACATATCCACAAGTGGTTCCTGATATTTCCTACTAAACGCATTAAAAAAAAGTTTTACGTATATTTTCGTATTATATTTTCGCAAGGGATCGCCTGCTGAAATTTATCTCAGAGTTTTAGAAACACGCCGATCTCCTGTGGCGCAGTCGATTGGTGCGCCACCGATCTGGGGTGCTGGAGGCTCTGGGTTCGAATCCCGGGTAAGGCATGAGTGTTAATTTAAGTTAGGTTATAAGATAGTCTGTAAGCCGTCTCCTGATAAGCTTTGAAGCACAAAACCGGGGAACTTAAAGCCCTTTATAATTACAGTTTTAGAAACACGTGGTATTTGGGATAATTATATATATATATTGCTCACAAAAAGTTTAGCATATTCCCCGTTAGCCATTTAATACACTCCAAACTTTAATCACTGAGAATTGAGCAAGTGACTATCGGTGCCTCATAACTAATTAATACAGTGGTTGAATTTCTCTGATTTATTTGTGATTTCCCACTGAATATCAAGAATGTCACTGCTATAAATCACTTATTCACAGTTAATTTATTTGATTCGCCGGTCAGCAGTAGCTTATTAACTGACTTTCAGAAAACGTTATTTCACTGATTCGGAATTAGAGTGTACGTAATATTTATGTTTCTAGTACTAGTGGATCGTACCCACGTTGTGAGAATCATGTAAACATTGGCGTCTTCCCCTCCAGCGACATGCGTATTGCACGTACACAAACACATTAGGTTCAACCTCAGGCCTTAAAACCGCCGCAGTTGAGGATTGGGACAATATGCCTTGGGAAATGCTTAATGGTCTTGTTTATGGCATGCCTCGTCGGATAAAAGCATACCTCAGGAATCGTGGAGGTCCTACACGTTATTGAAGTTTGTCAATGCATCCGAGAAGACCGTTTTTTTTTGTTATTGAAACCGATGAGATTCCTTTATTTAAGTCGTTTTTCCAGTTTATGGCTTTTTTATTTGTTTCATACTGGGATGATGTAAACATCTGTAAAAATTGTTCGCAGGGTTTCGCGGCTGTTTTCGTCAATTTCTAGGCTTCTGGGTTTGAGCCGCGTCGTGGATTTATTCTCCAACGTTTCGGCAGTCGTTGCAGCTGCCATCGTCAGGGAACGATACCTGACCAATTGAGGACAGTCGAAGGAAGAGACCCTTATGTAGTCTGATCTCTGGAGGACTATTTCCAGATTGGCTGGGCCCTCACAAGGATTGACCAACCAATTCAGCCAATCAGGAGGAAGACAGCCTGTAAGTGGTTGAAGGGCTCAGCCAACCAGGAAACAGTCTTCCAGAGATCAGACTACATATGGACCTCATCCTTGCACTGTACTCAATTGGTCAGGTATTGTTCCCTGATGATGGCAGCTGACACGTTGGAAGAGTCCTCGACTTGGCTCAAATCCAGAAGCCTACGAAGTGTTAATGTGTCTTTTCCACGTTCGTGCCGAAATGTACACTGATTCTGATATATGCTAAACTCTCTGTGAGCACTGTCGTCATATAGAGGACAGCGCGTGTGTTGGTCATGCGACAGCGTCGTCGAAGAGTGCCGGAGTGTTTCTGATGCGCTGTGTCGTTGTGCAGTGTCGCTGGTGTGGCTGGTGGCGGGCGTGCTGGCGGTGCTGTGCTGCTGCTCGGGGGGCGCAAGTACCTACGACTGGCTGCGTCTGAGGGGCCGCGCCAACCGCAACGCCTACTACTTCGGGCCGGCGCCCGCGCCGCGCATCGTCCTGCTGCCGCCCGCCAACTGCCAGCCCGGGTACCGCTGGTGGTTCAACCGCTGCCGGAAGATACTTTGACCTCCCCCCCCCCCCCTTACACAGAGGTGAGTCGCGCTCTCCATCTCATTGGGCAGGCTGTAGTCGAAAGGCTACCCAGAGAAAAAAAAAAACTTACTAAATACTCAATACTTGACTCTCTCCCATCCATCGCATATCCCCTTGATCACACCATCTTATCAGTAGAGACCTGAAGAATTCTCGGATTCATTTCGGGACAAGCTACAATCCAAAACACGTCTGTTCATATAACCTTAGCCATTGGCCCACACGGTGTTTGACACCTTCTGGAGAAAAGTATCCCAATCGTCACCCTCTACTGTGACAACAGACAACCAATGCACAGTTGACATCGGCATATTTGCACATAAGACTGTAGAGTCTATCCTGCAGGTCATTAAACTCGCGAAATTTTTAGGTCTCTACTTATCAGTCCTGGAGCCTTGGGCACTCCCATCACCTGACACCACAGGATGTCGAAATTGCTCACTGATGGATAGAGCTAGTGATTTTTCGCGAAAAAAATATGACTACACGGTAAACTCCAATACTATAATCACCCAAACAGAAGCTTGTCTATTGTCATTGGTTACTATCTCCTCGAGAAGGCGTTTTCATATTTGACCGGGCCACTCAGAATTCGGCAACATCGGCACGGCTCGTAATTCAGTAACTCAAGATAGGCAAACGACCCTACAGTGTTTTGAAATATAACTAGTCTAGAAATATTTACGCGAAATTTCTCTACCCTTACTGATGGGCCACACTATCTAATCAGTACATACCTGGGAATATGTTTCGCACTAAATATATTGCGATACTGGTAGTGCTCGAATGATTCACAGCTCTCGCGCGCTCCACGCTGCCCCGCGGAACAAGTGACTAATGGGAACCTCAATTTTTTTGTTCTAACTATCCTGTATCTAACTGTTAGGTGGAAGCCCGGTGGGTAGGACGGGAGCTAATTGTGTCTCAGGGCGAACCCCTTACGCCTACAAGGGAAATAAATCATGCAAGGAGACATGCATCGCGGCAGAGAGGGATTGAGCAGCCATGGCCAGCAATTGGGGCCATGACTACCTCCCTAAGTGTACTTACAGCTAAGCTATAACTAGAAGAGACTGAAATGTACCTTCATAGGCCCTGCAAAACCCAGTCGACAAGAAATAATTCAAAATCATTCATGCATTAAATTGAAATGCTACGGGAGACAGAGGTTGGAAATCATTCTTTATTAGTATAGATGAAAGACTAGTAAATAGGGGGCGCTGTATTTGGCTGGGAACCTCCCTGGAGAGAACTCGTTTTATATTCCATTCAAGCCAACCTTCCATGTCGCAGTCGGTTGGTGCGCCACCGATATGGGGTGCGGGAGGCTCTGGGTTCGAATCCCGGGTAAGGCATGGGTGTTAATTTAAGTTAGGTTATAAGTTAGGCTGTAAGTCGTCCTCTGCTAAGCTTTCAAACGTAAAGCCCGGGGACGTTAAAAAGCCATATCCATCTACAAGACAATACAATATACTCCATTCACGGCCACTTCCAACTTTTCTGAAGCCCTGGTTAAGTTCTGTTTCCAGGATATTCCTCCACCTCATGCAAACAAAGCTTATCTGAGTCTATAAAATCACACCAAAAGGACAAAGCATCTCGTTCGTGCGCTCTCAGTGTAAAGCCTAGGCTACAATCACCCGTCGCGTTCCCGTTAACAAAATAGCTGTGGCGTAACCGTGGAAGTATGAAAATGTACTGGCTACAACCGCAGTAAGAAAACTGTTGTGCGGCCAATGAGAAACGAGCACAAAAAAAAAATATAGGCTGTATATGTATCGCGGATATTTACAAACAGTGCGTTGGCTAACCTGACATTTATTTTTGTTTATCTGCTTGTGATGAAAAAAGTTTCGCGGGAATCGTATTTCGGGATATTTAAATTGTGCCATACATTTTAATAATTGCGTCCACTATTTAAATATACAGAACTCGGAACTGTACAGCAAAGTTCATTTAATAACTATGATCTTGTTACAAGCTTGCACTGCAGTGTCTCTCGTGGTCGGAAATGTTGTCTCATGGTTGGCCGACGTAGAACTCGACGTACGAGAATTGAAAATATTCAATCCTCTTTACGCCTCTATCGCGAGTAGGCCGCCATCTTACGCCGTTATGTTGTGTTGTAGCTGGTCCCATATGCAAGTGTGGGTTCAATTTTTTATTAGTATTTCTTACGGTGATTGTAGCCAGGCTTTAATACTATTTTACATAAGAACTATTTCTCACTAGGCATTAGCAACACAACTAGTTTCTCACTGTTTTAATTCATGTTAATTATAAATGAGATGCGATAATTTATGGATAACATATATATTTAACCAAAAATAACGTAGGCCTAATTTAAATCATAACACAAGTATAAAATATTTGAGATACATATCATACTAAGGAAAAAACTAAACACTTCATATTGATTTTACAAAGGTTTGATTTATAAAATGCGAAGAAACCGCGAATGTCCATGCTTGCTCCCATCAGTCACGTGCCAAACGTGGTGAAAGCTCGCCTTCAGCGTGTGCCCACGACATTGATTAACCCATCGCCGATGCTACTGCCAAAGTCACATGGTCAGCATCATTCAGCACCGCCGGGAATCGAACCCGGTTCGCCTAAGGGGGGAGAAAACAATACGTGCATTCACATTAAAATATATGCAGTTTATTAACACACATAGTGTTTCAAAAATGTATTTTAAAAAAAGGGTTTAGTAACTATATAGTTATTAACTAACTCCTTGAAAGTTCCAACATTTCGGGAAAATGCTCTCTTGCCTGTTCCGAATGACTACAGCCACATCCTCTGAAAAGAAAAAAAAACCTATTGTTACAACGTCCGTTGTTCATTGTCTGTTATGTCTGAACGTCAGAGTGGGCTTTCATGTGCGCGCGTCACCGTAATGATCTCATTCTGCCTCGGAGTTATCGGGACTGTAATGCTGGCATACGCTTAAGAGGCACGACCGTATGAAGTCGGGCATGCAAGGCGTTCGGGACTTACGTAGCAGGAAGTGCCTTGCGTTCCGTATTGGAGGACAACACAACATTATTTTCGGCTTAGTGAGATGGCGCGAACGGTTGACTTTGCCACCGTTCTTTACACGCAGTTGTCGCCGATGTTCGAATCGGCAGAGAAACCATAGCTTCTTTACCACGTTAAATTTTTTCGTGGTCAAAGTTTCACCTCCGGCTTGGAGTGGCTACCCTTTATTTGGAATGCTCACGCAAAGGATTAATTAAATATTCGAGACGCTGCTGAGCGTGGTGAAATTGAAATTACAGAACTACGAGGGCTCATTCAGAAGTTGTGGCAACTATTGTTTATCATCCGTAAATGACCCAACACGGGAAATGAAGGTACTATGTACACTACAGTCGAAAGTGTACAAGTACGTTTTAAAGGTGACAATACATGGGGTATGGATGCAGGAATGTCCGGCATGGAACAAAGACAAACATTGCTGCTTGAAATCACAGTTTAATTTATATATCCTCGTACAAACTGCTTACACTCACGTCAACACTCAGGTTAACAGTTCAAAACATTATTTTCTTCCATTAGCTTCATTACACTAAAAATAATATTATAACCAATTCCCTACGGTGTCACGGGATGTTATGTCAACCCTTATTTCAATGCGATGGAACTGCGTAGTGTACGAGCTGTTTAAAATCCTTCAAAGTAGTCTGCGAGGTGGCCCACGGTTCGTTGCCAGCGATGAGGCAGACGGCAAATACCATCAGTTGCATGAGATCCGTCAATGTGCCCCACCTATCGTTGAAATTCTGTGCCTATGTTTGTTTTGTTTTATAATATTGTCGTCTATTAACTCCATGCCGTAAATTATAAAATGAAATATGATACGAATAAAGTAGTTTATACATTGTAGGAAGTAATGAATATCAAAATGGGGAAATTTTCTGCTTTCCTTTCAGCGAATGACTTAGAACGTTCTTAATATAAAAATGTTACATATTTCTTAAGCTATAAAGTCTCAGTATGTATTTTATGGTATAGACAAACTTAAAGGAGTTAGATTAATTTTTTTACTCTTTGTAAAGACTATTTTCAGTTCCTTTAAGGCCACCATAATTCTGTTCCCTTAAGCATACGATATTAATATCTCGCAAAATGGCGTATCTTAGTCCGTTAACTATTTGGTTACTCACAAATTTAAAACTACTAATATTTCTTCTCGTATAGCCTATTCACGTGTAAATGGAGCACGTTTGAAAGCCTGCTCATTTCGAATAATAACCAATAAATATATTTTATTTTAGCTGAAAGGAAAAAATAACTAAGGCTTCAAAAGTGCTCGCTTTACCGTGAACAGCCTATAATTGGCTGGCACGCTTCTCTTACTATTGAGGGGTGATCCCAAGTTGAATTCCTTATATTTCTGTCGTAATGATGCGTTATTTTAATGATTGTTGCAATGTAGGTAAGAGCTAGAATAAAAGTTATTTTTAATACATAACACAGCAATCAAGTACTTATAATGTTTTGTAGTACAAAATACTAATAAAATAATATAAACGCATATTGTTTGTTTCAGGGACAGCAGTTTTTTCATCTACTCACCTTCGCACACTACAAGACTGCAACAAGGGCAGTGGGATGGCACGAAGCAGAGACGACGAAAATATTCCGAGGCGCGGAGCGAAAAATTAATGTTATCATAGACGGAGTCGAACACTGAGTTTCGTTAGTGTTGCGGAAATACGCGACTCATGTTATTGTATTTTTGTACATGCACTAAGACTTACAAACATCAGTATTTTTTACAAATTTTTTACAATAAGTATTTATTTTACAAAAAAAAAAAAATACTAGTACGTTTGATTGAATTTTTCCCTTATTTGTTTGGTTAAAAATTTCACACACACCAGTAGCTGATCTCACTGTTACGTGATATTTACTCTTGGATTATATGTAAGAGCTTGATAAGTATTAGAAAAACGAGATGGCTGGGTGTTATACGCCACAGCTATGTGTCCATTCCATATCTTATCACTAGGTATCTGCAAAATTCGCGATATTTCGTGGCGACATGCTAAACTCCAAGACGTTGTATGTACGTTTGACTTGTGCCATTGGCGGACAACTTGTGTGGTACGTCCAAAGGAAATTTCTCTGACCAATAGTAGATGCTGTACGGTTGAGCAACCAATCTACAGGAAAACGGTAATTCGGGTAGCATTGGAAATCACGAATTGCGCTCATGTAGGAATAAGGCAATGCAGTCTCGCTTGTTATCAAATAATAACGCGAATTTTACAGGTCTCTACTCATCACAAACAGCGAGGCTGACAGACTAAACGAGCGTTAACTGAATAGTACCAACACTTTGTGGCTGTATATTCCTCACTAAAGTATAAAATTAACTCTCCGTCGTACACAGATGTAGTGGACGAAGACCAACTGCTGTTAAAAGTGATGCTTTAAGAGGTATTAGTCCCCATAATTTTCGAATTATCAACTTTTTGTTATAAGTTCCATTTCAGAATGATTAAGCGCTGCCTTGCGAGTGATCAGGGCTGATACCAGCAACAGTAGTCAAACAATACGTGTTTCAGAAGATGTATAAAGCAATGGCCCTGGCCTAGAGTAAAGTTAAGATAGCTGTAATGCAGATTGTGGCCACAATTAAGTAAATTCAAGATAGCAAGGACTAATACCCCTTACACTAATATTTTTCATGAAAATAGAATAGTCCACCCGTAAATGTCAAAATAAAGCATTACACAGCCCGGAAGGTGGCCATCGAGCACAATCTCGTTTCAGAGGCGCGAGTGTAAAATTTCCAAATTTTGCGGTTAACTCAGCATTTTTGAAATCAATCTTTCAAAAGACTCCCTGTTCGTAAGTGTACATATTTTAACGGACACACTACCGATATATTCCCAGTTATGCGGGCACCAGCGTATAGGGAAAATTGTCCAAGTTCTTAACGTGTATTGAAAGTAAGATGTTAAACTTTGGAAACTGAATTAATTCCATTACGTGTGCATTTAATGGACTCAATAAAAGAATTGGGTATATGAGCAACATATTTACGTTGTTAAATATTTCGCCTTTCAACTAGATCGACTAATGAATAATGTGACCCAGGGGCAATGCTAACTTTACACATGGTGAAGGAGACAAAAATTAATTGAAAATATACCCTAAGCGATTCTTTAAAGTTTTCGGTTAGTCGTGAACAACCGATCAGTTTCATTTGCAAATTATACACGGAAATTAGAATATTTGTTGATGGTAACTTTGTGTCCGTGTCCCGATTCTCAGCGTGGCCATTGCATCGCCGCGCGTTTGTTATTATTTTCGAAAGTGTGCGTGTACACTCACGCATTACCTGTCCTCCACGCGAAGAGTTTGTTTACTGTTATTTGATTAGTTTTAAAAACCCTACCTAGCGCCTAGTTGGTCTTCACAGGGCATATTCTTCCGCCAATCAAAGCCATTGACGTTACCCTGGATATAGAGGTTGTTAACGTTTGAAAGCCCTGCTTATGGGATCTACTTATACTCTCGTTCATATCTTTTCGCCATGTGCATTATCTACATTGCCATGAAACCATTTCATATTATTCATACGCCATTCCAAGTGAAACCGTTTAAAGGTTGTTCACGATAAAGTGAGCACTTAAGGAATGAAACCTAGAAAAAACTCACACTCTCTGCATGCATATATTTTAATGGGCGCACTGAGTGATATTCGTCCAGTAAAGATGGTAACGATGGGTGGAAAATAGTTCCATACCTTAACGTCTAGTGAAAAGTGTTAGGTAACCATTTGTGCTATCTTAAATTTAATTCTTTCGCTTTCTGTTTTTTTTTCGTGCATCGAAGTGTAAAAGTTAGCAGATTTGTGATTTACTTTATTAAAAATTTCACAGTTTCATTTTACCGACGCATGAATAAAATGATGAGTCGCATCGCAGCGTTAATTTTTCATAAGGCGGAAGTATACACAACGTATATACAAGTAGCTCTTAAGCAGGGCTTTCAAAAGTGTTCATTTAACCGTGAACAGATTACCATTGTAAGGAATGCAACAGTGTTATACATATTAGAGCACAAATTAGCATATAAGAAACATTAACCTTACTGGTCATAAATTTAAACATAACTCTTTCAAAACTACGTCAAGTCTGGAACTGCAAGCCAGTGATTAAAGTTGCGTACATATGCTCTTGACTAGAATTTTTTTTTAAACTTGATTTTAAAAAAGTTTACCGTGAACAGCTCTCAGATATTGGTATTCATGCGCCGACCAACTGAGATAAATAAATTTTTAGATGTATAAATGTGTTACTGTTATTCCAACTATTGTAATGCGTGTAAATATAAACAAATTTTCAGCGGACGCAACTCTAAATATTACCGTTGAGTAACACTTCACTGTGTGGAACTATTTTCATCGGCTACGGTTAATTGAGAACTTTAGAAAGCCGTGGACCGTTTATCTTTATTCTTGCGTCACCAAAATGTAAACAAAGAGATTTTTAGTCAAGTAAATAGTGTCAGTAATATGCAAATTGGCGTTTCTATTTGTATAAAATTAAAAACCCTTATAAGCTATTCGCGGTAAAGTGAGCACTTTTTTGAAACCCTACTATTTAAAGTAATAACCAATAAACGTATTTTATGGGAATTTTAGACGTTAGCTTTCGAGTACGGTGAAATATATACACTGTGTTTATTACTTATACGGCAATATTTATTTTAAAAAGTGGTAACATGATAAAAAAAATGGCTGCTAGTGTGATGCAGCATTCTCACGTTCTGTGGTGCTCATTGTGACAAACGTAAACTATATTAGCAGAATTTGTAAGCCGGTATAGGCAGTGTGTAACTTCATTTTTATTTGCATGCGCCACATTATCCAGTCAATGATTGTTTCCATTATGAGCGACAGAACATTCATTTCTCTTCTGTGAGCCAACCTTGCTTTACAAGTTGCCGAGGAAGTTGTTCATTTGGAACACAGCAGTTTTTTTTCCCTTCACTAAATGTAAATTAATATTTATTTTTGTGTTCATGGCTTATTCCAGTCTGATAAATTATAAACCATGGTTTAATATGTAGTACATACAGGGTGGATATGAACTCTACAGAAAAACTTCGGCAGGTGATACTTCATCATGAAATAGGTTGAAAATATATACACACCATATTGCCCAAGTCTATTCCGAACGGGTGAAAACCGCCCTTGAAAGTGCAGTTTAAGGACGTGTTTTTTTTGCTAGTAACAGACAAAATTTATCGATAAATGTCTTGAGTTTCTGGATACTGCATTATTAAACGAAGAAGTACAAAGCACAAAAAAATGAGCTTCATCCATGAAAAGTGAGGGGTTGGCAGCACATTTTTGCAAATAAAAATGTAACAGTGTCACTTTGTTGTTTTCCGTGGATTTGTAATCTGCCGTGCATGCTGAACAAAATTTTCGTCTAGCGTTTTTAACCTAAATGCTTTCGTTTTCGAGATATTAATCCGTAATGTTCCCACAATGAATCTCAACGTCTGGCCCAAAGCACCACAATCCCTGTTGGTGCATGGAGTTGCTGTTTTAAATAACACCATGCACTGTTGGAAAAAAATCGTGTTTCATGTGTTATTCACACCTACCCCAACAAACTATCACTGATACGCACGCCATGACTCGTGGTTAGCACAGCGGTCAGACTGCTCGCCTCCCACCAAGGCGAATCGGACCCGATTGCCGGCGAGGTCGACACGAATATTCGTATATGGTAAAAACGTGGCAGACGTTACCGTCGGCCAGGGCTTCTTGTCTTTTTCGGGGGGCACACCCATTTCACCAGTGTGTAATTTCGCCGTTGCTGCATCTCCGCCCCACTTGACTTTCATCGGCACACGGTTGGTAAGCTGATTTTACGTAATGGTAAAACTAAGAATTCTTTCATGCATTCAGTCCAGTCTCGCCTCAGTGGTCTGAGAAAGTAATGCTCTTGAAATAAATATAGCCGGAGCCTTAATTATTTATTTACGCACTTACCTGTGCAACTAACTACACACGCGAGTTGGACTAAGCTCTACTAATCTGCATGTAATTACATTTGGGAAATACGTGTTAAATAATGCACCATCATTTGGATATCTGAAGTATCGCTTATTTAAAGTATTCTGACGGACCTATAAATTATGGTTCCCGTACACTAGGGAAAACGCAACTAGGGCCTCGAAAGTGCTCATTTTACCATGAACATCGTATAAACATCAGTCGTCATAAATTTACATGTTACACTCGTAATAAAAAAAACACCGTGTCTTAGAACTATTTTCCCCAATTTTCTACCAACTTTGGGAGCCGACGTGCCAGTGTATACTATTCGCGATTTCTTCACGCTTTTTTACATCAAATATCTGAACATTCATTCCATGTACGACGTGTTTGGTTGCTTACTAAATATATCATTTATCACAAGCGTTTTATACTCGTGTTAACATAAAAGTATCTTATTTTTTTATAAATTGATCTTTCGCTTATATTTTATTTATAAAGTACAATATTTCATTTATAACAAATACTAATAAAGATGGAGAGAAAATAGGTGAGTTAGAAATGCTAGCCAGAAATAGTTATTATGCAAAATACTATTACACTAAGCGCGCACGAATATGGTGCGTCGGCCATCTGGTAAAATTTTGTAAGCTTTGTTGCATGAGGCGGAGGAATATTCTGGAAGGAGAACTTAAGCAGGTCTTCAGAAAAGTTGGAAGTAACCGTGAATGGACTATAGTTATTAGACGTGTATTTATGTGAGCTTTTTCGTGGTTGATTACAACAGAGCTCACTTTATTATGAACAAAGTTTAAATGCTGTTCAAGATAAACTCAGCACTTTTGAAAGCGCTGTTTAAGATCTACTTGTGTGCGCATTGTGTATTCTTCCACCACGTGTAAAATTTACATTACCATGAGCCTGATAACTTTATTGATGCGCTGTTAAGGTAAAACTGTAAAATTATTAAGAAAGTTAATATTTTATAAATGTGCTCATTTTACACGTATTATGAATTAATAAAACACGAAAGCAAAATAAATCGGTTCAGTATTCACAAATATTTAACCCAGCACTTTTAATTCAGCGTTAAGATGTGGAACTACATTACTCTCCATCGTCACCAACATTACTGGGCGTGTGCCAATTAGTGCGCTCGTTAAAACATATGCATGCGGGGACAGTGACGTTTTTCCAAGGTTGATTTCGAAAGTGCTCATTTTAACGTGAACAGCGTATAACAATTTGCTGCCTCTGTTACTTCAAGTATTCCTCCAAGTCTTGTATGTTAAAATATAATTAACAGTTCGTGACAATATTTTTTTTTTCACTGGGTTGATTTAAAAAGTGATTAATTACCCGGAGACCAGTTTTTACTAATTTTGCACGTGTATTTGGGTTGTATCGGCGCCCCTGTGGTCTGACACCTTTATCATAACGAGCGTTTTGCGTGTTGCCCGTCAGTCAGGTGGAGTGGGTTATGACCTTTATGAATGATTCCGAGCAGTCATTTTCTCGCTACTCTGAACGTAGCGACTCATAATCCTGTTATTAGAAAAAACCAGTTTTGCTTTCGGGTAATGAAATTTAACGCAACCTTTCTTATGTTCGAGAAATAACTTGCTTGCGACAGGTTTTATCTGTGGTTGCAGATCTACTCATTACCCAGACACGCTGAGCTTCAAAAACACTTCTTCAATGTTTCATCTTCCAAAAAAAAAAATCATCTCCATATTCAATATTATTTATAGCACTAAAGAATCACTTCCGGCCATAAGTAGAACTTGAGCACACATCAATTTCGCAAGGAATATGTAGTCGCTGACACAGTCGATGTCATTCGGATATGTCCGATGTATTATTACTTTTAATGATTTGTTTGAACTCAAATTTTCAACTACGGCCACTACCTTGTGTAAACATTTCTGGTAAAAAAAAAATCCAGTTACTTTTGCTTCATTTCACTTTCACTGAGAGCCTTAAGGAAGTGAAATATTTGATTGTTTTGCTATGCTTTTAGCTTCCAAGCACAAACTACAAAACCATATCATTTAAATTAGGAGTGTCAATTGTGAATGTTACTAAAGGTTACCAACATAATTATAGTTATATCGTACAGCTGCTTATTAATGAGGGAGATGTATTTCAGTATGTATAGTTCGAGCTTGAAAATTTCTTGTTCTATTTTAAGTATTAACGTTCTCTTAACTTTTGTTAACGTTCCATTACACGAGTTAATGGATTTAATGGTTTAATGAATTTAAATTAATAATTTTCTGAAATCTTTATAAATTTATTTACTGAATGTTAGTTATTGAACTAAATACGAATTCTCAGTTAAACGTAAGAAATAATATTTAACTAGAAATAATACGTGGTTTCAGATTATGACAGCTGCAGTTGGAATAAGGCCATGTTCGAAAGTAGTTACAATTTAATGTTGCCTACACTCGTATGTTATATATATACATACACACATTATATATATACATATATAACCTTTGTAACTACATACAAGTTTGATCAACACGTAACGGAGAAATATCTGTCAGTCGTACTTAACCGGAAGTAGTACTGCGCAACAAAACCAGAAAATATCACTTATTAAATCAAATCTTTGTGCTTGACGTATACCTAATACGCATATCACAATATCTTTCTCTTGTGAAAATGGGTAAAACGTTAGTCGTTAATTAAGAACAATCGATTTAAAATTAACAATTTCTTAGGAAAATATTTTGGCACATACAATGACACGGAAAATGGCGATATATCTTGGTAAGTGTACACAGTTCAGCAGGTACACCTATGTTGCTAGGAGTTGTGAACTCAACAACAGAGCACGTCCATATTCTTGCTGTTTTTACAAATTAAAACAGTTTTAAAATGTGGGACGATAATATAATAAAGTTGCTTAAACTTCTCTCGTTGTAAGATAGTAATACAGGAATATAAGTACACTAATAATATAGAATGCAGCATAACTACACTAACGTTTGCGGAAAAAATAACACTAAGAAGAATAAATGTGATTGAACTGAATTTTATACCACATATTAGGCACATGACAATACACAGATGATTAGAATTGTATAACTGTACATGGAGAATTCAGTATGGTGTGAAGCCCACAAGTGCTGCAATCAGATCACCTACACGTCATGGTATGGAATCAAAGAGAAACTGGATTTGTTTCTAGGGAATCTCCCTCCACGCGTTTTGTACGCGAGTCCACAAAGTACCAACACTGGTTGCTGGAGGACCGTAACGAACAAGTCGCTGACCAACCATACCTTAGACATGTTCGATGGGCGACATGTCAGGTGAACGTGCAGGCCAGGGAATCAGTGGTACCCGTCGTTTATATTGAAGAAGGCTTGCGAATTCCTCGCCACATGTGGCCAGGCTTTATCCTGCTGAAATATGGCATGTGGTGTTGTCTGAAATAAGAACAGTACCTCGGGCTCTAAATCCTCCCTGTTATAGTGGTTGCTGTTCAGATTGCCCCTCAATATGTAGGAGTCGAGATCGCATGTCGTATCCAATAGCGCACCAAACCACCACACTTGGCATTTGTCCGCCATGGCGTTCCATAATGTAGGCTGCCAGATTGCGGTCACCAAGGTAGCGTCTAACACGTGGGACAGGTTGAAGCGGGACTCGTCCGGAAACACTACATGTTGCCACTCAGCACGCCAGAGACGGCGTTCACGTGCCCATTGCAGTCTGAGGCGTTTGTGGTTCCTGGACAATGAAAGCCGACGCTATGGCACGTGCGCCACCAGTCCAGTCCGCAGCAGACGGCGTCTAACCGTCGACACGACACAGACAGGTCCACACCATTGCAGTGCTCCAGTGTGGAGCCAACACTGTGGACGAGGCCGTACTGTCCATGCGGACAAGATGGTGTTCATCCCCGTGCTGTGGTCACGTTGCGTGGTCCAGTACCCGCTCGTCGCTGCGTACGACCCTCTTCTTTCTACTGGTGCCACACACTCATCACTGTCGTGGCAGCATGCCCTGTAAGAGCCGAAAAGTCACGGTATGACAAACCCGTTTCCCGGAGACCGATCATTCCGACCCGTTCGAACTCGCTCACATGCTGATATGGCGCCCTTTGACGTCGACGAGGCATACTGGCACTCATTTTCACTCGTCTGACGGCTCTTCACTGACTGAGCTTGGCGTAACGCGGACCTTTCCGGTTACAAAAGAGAGGGCGCTGCTGGCTCCACGTGTACGCCATCACTCTGCAATCTTAATCACTTATTTCTGGTACACTGGTCTACACATCCTACGAGTTTGGATTTATTCGGGCCATTCTTTATGGGTGTTTGCAATTTTCACAAATAATAGTGTACATGGATTAAAAAAAGTTATCTTAACAACTGTGAATATTACTTTTGTCTGATTATATATTGTAAACTTCTAAATATGTGGAATTTAATATATTTACCGTATCAGCATTAGTTAAGTATTTCCGAAATAGCAATTTTTAAACCGCGTGTGCTGTATAGTAAAGATAACGTAATCTTAGTATAATACACATATTGTGTGAACCAGAAGACAATATATTTTTGAAGTGCGAATATGTAGTGCCGCTTCATATTATATTGGTTCCTGTTGATTGCCTTAATAGTGCCAATACGTACTAATTGAAGAATTTATACAGATGCAAACGGGATCACTACTGATGCGAACGCTGTTTAACTCGCTTCTCTTTTAGTTGGAAGGTTTAACATTTTCCTTCTCTACTGAACTTAATTAAATGTTTATAGGAATATTATTGCTCTTTAGTTATGTAGTTATTGTAACGCTTTGTTATGTGGACTATGTTTCGTGGCCGAAACAATTTCGCATGAAGTTACGAAGTGCTCCTATTACGCTCATGTCTGGGCACAGAGAGGGAAACGTAGAATACTTCTCTCATCACCCAGCCACACAAGGGAGAAATATAGAAGTTTCCTCTGAACCAAGTGTTGATGGAGAGAGAAGGGGGGGGGGGGGAGGGACCAGTAAACACAGCTGTTTTCATCATACACGGTAAACAACTGACCAACTTGAAAACAGCTGAGTTCGCAGACAGCCAAGGTTCACGTCAGTTGACCTTCTGTCTTCCAACAAAGGTTATCAGAGGTGAGCGCCGTTGACGTAGCAGCATGATATGTACTGCGCAGTGGTTCCCCCCTCCCCCACATTGTAATTTCGATCACCATCTACAAAGTTTTAATTTATTCCAGTTAATTAATGCTCGTATGATAACTGGAATTATTAACCAGACGACAGTGGAACGTTCGCTTGACGGAATAATTATTTTGGTGGTTATAAACTAGCGACATCTTGGTTTAAAGGTACACATTTTCAAGACTTCGAACTAGTTCTTCCGTGCAGCGTACGTTAGTTTCATACAGCACAAAACGTTTGTAACTGAGTGAGTGGTTTTTCGGTAGCATGACAAATTTCGCACGGAGAAGGTGTTTGAAACAATAACCATCGATTTTCCACAAATCAAAATTTCAGCATCGATTCTGAAGTCATGTCGAGAAGCCAACTGTCTGATTCACTTATTGATAAAAAGCTTCAAAATTTAACTCGCATAGCATTTACATTTTCGTATAGTAAAGCGAATGCAATTCTAGTAGAAAAAGTATCTTGTGGAACCAGAAGACGGTTTATAAAGTGCGAATATTTAGTGCCACTTCATATTATATTGGCTCTCACTGATTAACTTAATAGTGCCAATACGTACCCAATAATTTGAGAGTTTATACAGCTACAAACGGGGCACTACTGATGCGGACTCATGTCTTTTTTTTTTTATTTGGAAGGTTTAAAATTTTTCTTCCCCATTGAACTTGATTAAATGTTTACAGAACTGTTATTGCTACTTTGTCATCTAATTATTGTTACTCTTTGTTATGCGGAATAAGTTCTGTGGCCGAAACAATTTAAAACTCGGTGCAGTGATTCTGTTGGATTTTTAAGTTTCTTCATATTTTCTATTGAAGCGGTTTTAAATTTTCAGTGCAATATAGCAGAAGTTTAATAAATTGGTTTTTAAGTCAGTGGTCAGTGATATTATAGTTCGAGAAATGTGCTTGATAAAAATTACTGCAATATCAATTGAAGAAATAGCTTATATAATATATTAAAAAATTGTACTTCCCATTATAACCTGTAACAAATTAATTCTCTAGTACAACACAATATAAAAAATTTATTCCCTATTAGAGAATCATAATGACCGACTTTATGTTCCTAGACAAAAAAAAAAAAGGAGGGAGGATGGAAATGGATCTCAGACTAACTGTGACTTTATCCGTTTGATTTTATTCTGCGAGGGCATGCGCAAATGCAGTGCTTATTTTAATGTTAAATATTAAGGTATAAGTATTCAAGAAAATATAGTAGAGAATGTTTGCGCACAGATGCCGATGTATGGTCGTGTCCTCAAAAATAATCTTTGTAAATTACGTGTGTAATTTATTGCAAGAAAAATGTGAAAATGCGATCAGCGAAAGCATCTTAAGGTATTTCATACGGGAGAAGAAATTGCAAACTTCGTATGCACGAAATCTTGAAAGGATGATATTATTCATGCTGTCGCAGACTTGGCGCAAAATGTTTGTGAAGTATTAGCCGTTTCAAGCGAGAACGTCTTAAGAAGTTTCCGTCGCTTTCTTGCATAAGTATATTTGTAACTGGCAAGTTTCACTAACTACATACGTTACGCACCAGGCCACGTTATTATAATTTAGTATAACATGTACGGTACTCAAAAATAAAAATATGTAATCTAACCAAAATATCTCGACTAGGACAGAAAACACATTTAAGTATTGCAATAGAAATTATTTGTTATCGTGACAATTTAATTGATGAAATCATGCAACTGTAAAGTGTTATGAACTCGACTTAAACTATTATTATAACTTAATACAACTTCACACCAGTACCGGTAATACAAAAATTTTACGTGTTTACAGATCAAGAAAGAAATCTTTAATTAGAAAGATGTGGCATAAACTTGCCGAAATATTACCATGAGAATTAGCATACACACTAAGAAATTATTTGTAAGATTACCATATCAGTGTAGGCCTATAAATACAGCGACAAATTTCATACAGTTGCACAGGAAAGAGTCAAATGCGTAGGAAAGTTCCTAACTTTGTATAGTAGCGATGTTAAACATTCCCATATTTTCAACCTGATACGTAGTACTATTTCCATACACTGTATAGGTTAAAAACTTCCATTACAGTTTAAGAAGTTTACCGGAATTTTTTTATAGTGTAACTAAGTACCCCTTGACTCATTACTGTTTATCACAGCATTATTAATTCAAATGAAAATAGTTACAATTATTTTAAGTCAAGCGTGAAAGCATTGGAACCTCTTGGATTGACATCCAGTTTTGCTACATAGTTTACTTAAGCCTCTTTAATAGTAGATCATGTCTAATCTGTGGGCCAAAGAAAACGATCGTTCACTTTGACAGATAGTACCGGGATAATAATGAAAGCTCATGCTTGTTTATAAAAATCCATCAAGGTTGTTATTAATATCCCGCTAACATTATAATTTGAGGATGAAGTTATTTGGGAAATACATTTTCTGTACTAACAACAGATAAGCGTGTTTACTTTTATTTGTTATTGAATTAATAGCCATAAAACACCTCATATGCTGATCTCAACATAATACGAGTTAGAAGAAATCACTCTTACAGTGGTTAAGAATTCCTTGATTTTATATAAAATATTGTTTTTCAGCCCGCACACTACATTATCTCTAAATTCTGTGGCATGTCTGACAGAACAGTTCTCTCTGAGAAAATCCATAAGCTTAAACAAGGCTAAAGAAATGAAATCCCGCCAAGAAAATTCGTTTTGAAATGCTACAAAATTGCTATTGTAGCGGTTATTGAACTTTGTCATCTAATGAGATTTATTTTATGCAGTATTCCCTAAACAAAAAATACTTTCAAGATTAAAGCGAGATTTTTATCTGGGAACTAAGAATGAGAATCATAACACATGATAACATTTTGAATTTGCATTTTTGAGATTTTTTGTTTTTTTATAAGAAATTTGGTCCAATAATATTTCGCTTTCTTGGACGATATTAAAATTTGCAATATCGACGCGAGTCTGTAGAACTACAGGGATACGCTGTGGATTAAATGAATTCCGTATTACACCTCTGATGGCAGTCGAAACAGAACTTACAATTGCGAAGAAATTGGTACAAATTGAAATTTCATTTTTATTTTACGTCCCATACGGCTGAATCGTTGTTTATTTGAAGTGTAGGTAGTTATTTTGCATTCATTTTTCTAGGACACATTAAACAAAGTGAGATACAACCACGAAAATGAAAGCGTGTGAAGTTTTAATTGTTGTCACAGTAACGCGTGCAAGTTTTGTATGTTTCTAAGATACCGTGCGATGAAAGAGAGAGAGAGAGAGAGAGAGAGAGAGAGAGAGAGAGAGAGAGAGGAGCGAAGAGATTTGAGTGGCTCTTACCCCTTCGAGTATGCACGTATATACTCGGGACTACGTTTATATGATAGAGTGAAGCGTGAAGATATTTGGACGGCTCTTAACATCGAAGTCTTGAGAGCCGATGAGGGTGATTGAGGTGGGTATAGAGCAGCGCCGGAATGAAAGGGTGGGGAAACGGGAGATCTCCGAGAAAACTCGCCGACCAACGGCATCGTCTGGCACGATTCCCACATGCAAAAATCCAGAGTAACCGCTGGGGGCTGAACCCGGATCGCCTTGGTGGGAGGCGAGCAGGCTAACTGCTCAGCCACCGTGGCTCCGTTCATATGAAAATTGATTTTATTTTGTAAAAGAAACTAACACTTTTATAGTTTTACTGTATCGCTGGACGTTATCGGAATGTAAGTGGAAAATCACAACTATTCAAAATTTATGTTTGTATTAATAAAACAGTTATTTTTAATAATTTCCTCGAAGAACACGATGGACTGTAAAATGTGTTACATTTGTCGTGACACGTTAATTGGCACCCATTCAACGCCCCACTTCATTTGCTGACAACGAACCAATAATAAACGTCGCACAGAGGACATTATGCGTTACCAGTGTAGCCAGAGCCAATAGGACGATTGTAAGTGGACATACAGAGACAATCGCAACTGATAATGCTGTAGTGGAGAGTATGGGCAGCTCACTTCGATCTTGTCCTCAGTACCTGTAAATTTGTGTCGTCTTCAAAGGGTTAACATCGAGTTCTGAGACCCGATGAGGGTGAAGCAAGGTGAGTAAGGAGCAGTGCCGGAATGCAAGGGCAGGGGAAACAGGAGATCCCTGGTAAAGCCCGCCGACCAGCGGCATCACCCGGTACGATTACCACGTGCGAAAGTCCGGGAGTGACTCCGCTGGGAGTCGAGCCCAGTTCGCCTAGATGAGATACGAGTAGTCTAACCACTTACCCAGCGCCCCCCTCCCCCAACCCTCCTTCACATTTATACGTCAGATGGAAAAAAAAAACGAGGTTGCGTGACTGATTTATTAATATAGTTTCCCTTTTCAGACATGGAATAGGCAGCGTCTGTACGTGCGCGCGCTAGAGAAAAGGCGGGTTCACGTAATATCGTGCGGCACATGTTAGTATCTAGACGTGAATAGCTCAGCTCATTCGTATTTACACCACCAGGATTTTTTCTTCTAGGCGTATGTATGAATAGGAGGCCTGCTTTCACACGTTTCTGTAGCTACAATAAAGGACATCCATTCGTCCACTGTGTAGATGACAAGACATCATTCCAGACGCGCCGCTTAGAGGGCAAAGGTCAGAGTTGAGTTACACTGACGCTCGTAGCACGAGATAGGGCACGTGTCTCTAAGTTGGGGTGTTGAAGAATTTTAACGCCTGGACGCTATTTTAAGTGCGTATTGCAACACACAAAAGACGACATTGCAGTGTTGTGTCCTGGTGTCCTGCGTCCATTACCTGTACATGATAGGGCGGCTAGAAGTCTGTCTGCAAGTGAAGAAATTTTCAATGTGTTGTGGGATGAATATTTCCACTGTCAGCTAAGAGAGCGAAGAGATTTGGACGGCTTTTAACATCGAGGTCTTGAGAGCCGACAGGGGCGAAGCGAGGTGAGTATGGTGCCGCGCTGGAATACAAGAACGATATCCGAGAAAACCCGCTGACTAGCGGCATTGCCCAGTACGATTCTCACATGCGAAACTTTGGGGGCGACCTCTTCGGGAATTGAACTCAATTCGCCCAGGCGGGATGCAAGTGCTTCGTCCACCATTGCCGGCTATCATTGAGGACCTGAAAAAGAGAATTTCGGACGCCATCCAAACCAAAACTCCGGACCTGCTGACAACAGTGAGGAACGAGTTTGAGTGTCGCGTAGATTTCGTTCGGGCCGCTCGTGGTGGTCACATTGAACATTAATGAATAAACAAACTTCTCGGTTCCATGGTTCATTTGATAGGTCAACCAAGGATGTAAGTTGTTTGGTTCCGATGTTAAAGACATTCAAAGTTGGGGGGTATTCTTAAAATACTCATCCTATATATATATATATATATATATATATATATATATATATATATATATATATATATATATATATATATATATATATATATATATACATACTTATCCTGTATGTATATATTTCCTTATCCTGTATATTCACACACACACATATATATATAAGTTTTACAGCACTATATATATATATATATATATATATAAACTTTCAATTAATGAAAAATATGACTACAGAAGTGTGCTGTAAAAATTATATATATATATAAACACACTTCTGTAGTTATATTTTTCATTAAATGAAAGTTTAATTAAAACCCGTCTAGATGAATTCTGTTTTTTACAGGATATAACGACATGAAAGTTTGGCCTAACCTTTCTTACGAGAAAATCCCTTTTAGCTTATAATATTTAAATGACTACTGCGACGTGGACGTAATTTCATCAGAATACTAACAAAACAATACCTAACCAATGACAATATGTTTAACTGGTGACCATGTATTTTATGAAATTGCATTCACGCATTTAATTCAAAATACAATTTTCATTACTGAAATTGAGGACACCAGTGGGAGATCTGATTGCTTACTGGCTATGTTGGACCGGACACATTAAAAGGATCAACAAAACATCAAGGAATGGGTTGAGCATGTTAAAAGTAGAGGAGAAATGTTCCACGTGTAATATAAAGCAATTTTATAACGTCATCTTTTAAAAAAACTAATAAAATACTTGCCGAGGTATCGACTCGAAAACATTGTTTTCGTCAGTCATTAAAATAATAACTGACACACGTAGAAGCTCCAGAATTGCTACACAATATCGCAAATATATTTAAATGTACTTGACTTAAGTTGCTTTAAGTTTTAAATTAATATAACCTATTTTAACTACGTGTAAACGCACTGACCAGGTCGGCATATTACGTGAAATTTTAAGTACTTCCCGCGACTATAAACAACGTCGAAATTCACCTGAATGGAATTATAAAATGTACAACTTCATTGACAGCAATTATATATCACTAAACGTCTTATTTATTATGAAAATAAATCTTTCATATTTTGGGTTTAAGAACTGCGGTATAAATCAAATTGTTCAAGGCACTTACGAAAACTAACCAGGGGACGGGGCAGGAACTGACACTTAAATGCACGGAATTCAGAGAATTTGCACACGTAAAAGAAGTAAACGAGACAATGGGCTCTACAACTTGAAGCAATGCGTCGGCCAGGTGATGTTATGAATTTGTTTAAATACAAATGTGTGGTTATTAAGCTATTTTTATTCTTATGTGCGCAAAACCAAAAGAAAGTGATGAATTTCAGGCACCGTTAATGTTTAATATTGCGTCTAGTGAGACGTTAACGATCTGAAACTACTTATCCTATGCCAACTTTACTGTGAGTAGTGTGGCCGATAATTACTATAAAATGTAATGCAATTAGGACAGTGATTTTTTTCAAAGGTTAATTATAGAATTCTCACTTTTTCCCCTTTTCCCCTTCCAAAACAACCGATCTCGCGTACAAAAACGCAATTTTTTTTCCGGAAAATTTCCCGAATTCCCCTCCCGCTGATGGCGGCTATCTTGGCAGCCAGTTACAGCAGCCATTTATTTTTTGAATTTTTGATGATAACCTTAGGAGGCTGGGAGAGGTCCTGGGGTCCTGAGCCTGGAGCCTGGCCCAGAACTAACTATTTTATACTACTGATACCCTATAACTGTATTGATATAGCTGCGGTAAACAGTTAGGAGAATGACGTCCCTGAACTAATCTGCGCAGCATGACAAGCTGTTCACGACGCAGATTCCGAGTAGCAACATGCGTCCGGCTTGACGTCGCGGGGCTTAGTTGGGTCACGGCGGCGATAACCCTCGGGCGAAGTCACCGCCGGGTTGACAGACCGTGGTGAGGAGGTACAGACGACGACGACGACATTCCACCACCGCCGACGCCGCGAGCAAGATGAGGAGGTCCTGGTGCGCGCTGCTGCTGGTCGCCGTAGTCGTCGCCGCCGCCCTGGCACCCGCCCGGGCCCGGCACAGCAGCTCCTCGTCGTCCAGCGACTCCGACTCGTCGTCGTCGTCGTCGTCGTCGTCGTCGTCGTCGTCGTCGTCCGACTGGTCGCGCTCCGACGAGCGGGAGCTGCGACGCCGCCTGCAGTACGAGCTGCACAAGGCCGACGTCAACGCCACCGTGACGCAGCTCGACGACATGGACAACGACGTCCTCTTGACCAGGTGCGCGTCCTACCCCCCCCCCCCCACCATCACCACCATGTCTTCTAAACTCCGTTCACTTTAGACCAAGCTCTCCTGAAACCAACCTTTGATAACTGAATTATCTGCGTCCAGTAAAGTTAGTAACGACAGAATCTCTAAAAGCCGAATTAAAAGTGTCAAGTAATCAATTACTTATTTCGCTTTTTTGATTTATAATGCATTTTGGAAGAATAAACAATGTACGTACAAGTAGATCTTAACCAAGACTTTCAAATGTGTCCAGTTTACCGCGAACTACCTATATACTCCGTTCACGGTTACTTCCATCTTTTCTGAAGTCCTGCTAAAGTCCTACTTCCAGGATATTCCTCCGCCTCATGCAAACTAAGCTTAACCCAGTCAAGAAAATTCCAACAAAGAGACAACGCATCGCATTCGTGGGCAATAGGTTTCATTATATTTTGCACGAGAACTAATTCTTACTAGGCATTACTAGAGACATGCTAAATTCGCGTTATCATTTGAAGAAAGAATAGACTTCAAACTCATGTGGGTTTGTATTTCTCTTGTCATTGGACTACAGCTGGTTTGATACGCCCTGAGTTTCCTTAAACCAATCGGAAACAAGTAACAAAAAAGCTATCCCAATCACGTGCCGCCTAGTCAGAAGGGACTGTGACTCCTCGCTTTTGCAGAAGCCAATAAACAAATGGCACTGACTCTTATGTAAATAGGGCGGTGAAATCTAGCGTGATGCCAGATAATAACGCGAATTTTGCATGTCTCTAGGCATTACCAACACGGCTATTTTCTCGCAGTTTTTATTCATGTTAATATTAAATGAAATATAACTTATAGATAAAATATACATTAAAGTTCAATTTAAACAAAAATAAAACACTTTTATGTTAACAGAAGTATTAAACGCTTTTGATAAGCCTATATAGCATAGTTAGGAAATAACGAAACACTACATACATTGGGTGATTATTCAAAGGTTAGATTCAAAAAGTGTGTAGAAACCAACGCAAGAATAAAGTAATGAGGCCAACTTATAGTGTCAATTTTACAATGTCGGAAGAATACTCAACGTGTATACACGTAGATCTTTAGCAGGGCTCTGAAAATTACTCAGTTTATCGTGAATAGCATATATATATATATATATAGGTTGTTAGTTAGGCACGGCTTAACGTCTTGTCTCGTGGGCATCGAGATCATTAGAGATGAAGCATGTAACTCAGATTGGCTTTGGCCGGTATGAAGGAACCATCACAGCGTTCATCTGTAGACATATCGCGGGAAGAAAATGAAATTCTAAAATAAGGACAGCCTAACCTGGAACTGAACCTGGGTCCTCCCGAGCGCAAGTCTAGTGTGTTACCATTGCACTGCCTTGCTCGGTCTCTACCACTCGAGAACCCTACGTCGTTAAAGATTACACAGGGTGGGGTGGAATTCGACCGGAAACTTTATGAGGCGATTTCACATGCAAAACTAAATGGGAAATATACAGGCAGGACACTTTCTGCCTCAGCTATATATTGAGTGAGATATGAACCCGTGAAAATACAGATTTTTAACTTTATTTTTGTAAAATATTTGGAAACTAAGGGAAATTAAAGTACGATATTCCGAACATTGTGTTACGTTATAGGAAACTTCAACCTAAGAGCAAACACTCATTAATACCTCTCCTGTAATGAAAATTACTCCGGTGACCACCCTCTTATAACAGATAAAATTTTTACCGCCAGGCATTACGAACGTTTGATACTGGATTATTGAGCAAGATGGCCGGATAAACAAAAATGTCATGTTGTTGCAAACTATCCAGGACCCGATGTTTCTCTACGATTCAGCTGCAGCAGGACGGTGCCTAGAACATAGGCAATACTGTCTAGAGTAAGGGGCAGCGATTTTTCGCGAAAAGATTAGGAGACAAGGTACACTTCAGAGCACTGTAGGGTCGCCCAGCTATCTTTATTGGCTGAATCATGTTCTGGCCAGTGTTAACTGTTTGTGCACGAATTACGAAGGGTCAGTGTTGGAGTTACGTAATCGTAAGTGTCTCTGTCAAATGCGGAAACGAGACGAGCAACCAATAGAGGCACAACAGCTGAGATGTACATATAGTATTTAAGTCTATCGTGTGCCCCGATTTTTTTTTTCGCGACACATCACTGGCACCAACTATAGTCCATTCACGGTTTCTTCAAACTTTCCTGAAACCCTGTTCAAGTTCTACTTCCATGATATTCCTCCGCCTCATCCTAACTAAGCTTAACCGAGTCTAGAAAAATACACCAAAGGGACAGCGCACCGCATCCGCGCGCACTCGGGGTAATACAATTTTGCGTAAGAACTATTTCTTACTAGGCATTACCAACACACCTATTTTCGCCAGGGTTGTAAAATGTGAGTAAAAGTTCAATTTAACCAAAATTAAAGTAGGCCTACTTTTACGTTAACATAGTATAAAACGCTTGTGATACACGGCATGTATAGGAAATAACTGGAGCACGTCATGCATGGGGTGATTTTTTCAAAGGTTTGATTAAAAAAAACGTGAAGAAACCGCAAATAAATGGTGGAGGACATTTTTAACACTTGCTGTAAAGAACCTGTACCGTACATTAATAAGCTTATAGTACCGAGGCCACCTGTTTGTTTCTGGCGGCAGTCGTAAGTGACTTTCTGAAGGAAGTATTTGTATTGACCATGCTCCTGGAACTACATCGATAGTTTTGTGTGAGTTTTACACGAAAACTGTGGGTTCTCGGCACTTGCAACAAAGAAGGTCATTTTCCTTTAAATTGGGTAATACTGCTCACTAAACCAGCATCAAATATTTATGACACCTACGGAAAAAATGTTGTTGGCAATAAGAGGATGACCACCCATGATATTTTCGTTACGGTGGGAGGTGTCAATTGAGAGTTAGCTCTTAGGTTAAAGATCCCGAAAACTCAAAACGATGCTCTTGGAAACGTTATTTAATTTCACTTCGTTCGTAATATTTTTCGAAAATAAAATTTAAAATTTCTATTTTTAAGGGTTTGTATCTTCCTTAATAGTTAATTTAAGGTAAAATTTGTCCTCAATATTTTACATTTGATTGTGCATAAAGTATCACCTAACGAAATTTATCGAATTTATTTCGCCCCAGTCTGTCTATTATAGATTATGCTTACTAGATAAGCAGTGACCCCTTTCTGAAACCCAATTATGAATTATTATTTAGCCAATAGACCTACCTAAGCCACATGGTTTTAAATTCTAATCAACACAGCTGCTTTGGAAGTTTATAAAACTTCCTTTAATTGAATTTCAATGCTTACGGGTTACGCTAAATATATGAAGCATATTAAAAAAAAAAAAATAGAATATCTACTAACAAAATATAGGCTGTTCACGGTACACTGAGCACTTTTAAAAACGCTGCTTGAAATGTACTTGTATGCACATTGTTTATATTATTTCACGATATGCAACATTAATACTGCCATGGGCCTCGTCACTTTATTCATGCGTCGGTCAAATGAAACCGTGAAATTATTTTAAAAAAAATTAATAATTTACACTTTGGCTAATATATATATATATATATATATATATATAAACAAAATAAATCCAAAGAAAAAAATCGTTTCAGTATTCACAAATGTTTATTTAAATATCTCAATTCAACATTAAGACGTGGAACTACTTTCTGTCGGCCATTGCCAACTTTACTGGGCGCATGCCAGGATACTAATTGAAGTATATGTAAATAAGAATAATTACATTTTTCAAAAGTTGCTTTCAAAAGTTCTAAATTAAAAGTTTAAGGCCTATAAATAAAATCAAATATCACGTCACTGTCCAATCATGTAAATCTGGCAATGTTTATCGTACATCATAAATAAATGTTCTGGATATGCGCATAAAACGAAAATCAATGTTTTGGTCTGTACACTTTTAGGCTTATAAGAGACTATACGTAATGCTATGTTAAATTATTTAAATTAAACTTGCATGCTTGGCATTACGGTAGTGTGAAGGCATTGAATGTGTAACAGTGAAAACTGTATACTTAATTTGACAGAAAGGAACCGCGTTTTCTTTTTCCAGTGTAATTTGTGCCCTTGCGCATGCGCAATACGCTAAGAGCGCTGCCAATGCTGCTTGTTTTCACAAACATGAATCATGGCAGATGGCTGCAGAATACGAAAGTAAATGACTGTAGGCTTATTTTTCTAGCAGTTAGATCACTTGTTATTTTACAGAGCTTCGGGGATTTCTTCGTTTATTTTCCTGGTACATTGCAACGAATGCCATAAAAAAATATGCTGGCAGTTTTAATGATGCAGCAACAAAATTGAAAGGCAATAAACAGGTTTGAAAGTTAAACTATATATATACAAATCGCTTTGCAAGACTTGTAGTTACGTGGTCATACACTTTCCAGCGAGATTTAAAATATTTCCCAAAGTTTGAAATTATGTCGTGTTGCACAGTCTAAACTGTATACTGAGTTTAGTTAAGAAAAAACACTAAAATGTGGGTAATACCGACCTAATAGCCGGCGTTTGAAGCGGAATTGGTAGGTATTATTCCAGAAGACCCACAGCTGAAGAAGTGGCACAAATGACACACCTCGAGAAAACCTACTGGTCATCGACAATGAACATTTGGCATGAGGAGTGAGTGACTGAAGAGATTTGGGTGGCTCTTAACACGGAGGTCTTGAGAGCTGATTGGGGTGATCGAGGTAAGTATAGAGCAGCCGCCGGAATGAAAGGTCAGGGGAAACGGGAAATCCACGAGAAAACCCGCCGACCAGCGGCATCGTCCGGCACGATTCCCACTTGCGAAAATCTGAGTGCGACCCAGCCGGGGAGCCCGGTTCGCCTTGGTGGAAGGTGAGCAGGCTAACAACGGCCCACTTTGCATGTGGATGTTGAGATTCGGTTGAGGGGGGTTGATGCAATTAAAACCTTCAGAATTAGTACGCATTAAAATGTAGGCACCTTTTCATAGCGTTGGCGGAAATATGAGTGTACACAATGGATCTGTTACTGCGTACAGCTTAAGTTTCGCAGTAGAAAAACTATGATATCAAAAATATCGTCTTCAAAAAAGAAAATGTAGGTCCCGTAAGACTACTTTTGCTAAGTTCTTTGTAATTATTTTGCAATGTTTAGCCCAAATAGAAAACTTAATTAACTGAAAAGCTCTTTCCATTATGATTATACCCCGCGTATATAAGGTAAAACTATATTTGTATGTAATGTTACAAAATGCCACACAACCGTATACGAGTTCTTGATGGATTGAACCGTTAATAAAAGTAAAATAACTAAATTTTATTTTACATTTATTCACACGACTCTTTTTTATTCTAGGAGAGCGCAATATTTAATGTCTATCTATATATTTTAATTGAAGTTCTTATAAGCGTGTATATATTGATTGCAAGCACTTAATGCACACTCGTTATTTACCCATCTTCAATCTATTACCGTTATTACAAATGTCTATAGACTGTACACGGTAAAATGGGCCCTTTTGAAAGCCCTGCTTAAGATCTACCTGTATGCACGTTGCGTATTCTTCCGCCTGATGTAAAATTAACATTTCCATGGGCCTCATACTTTATTTGTGCGTCGGTCAAGTGAAACTGTAGAGTTATTATAAAAGTAAATATTTTACAAATCTGCTAATTTTTACACTTCGGTGCATTTCAAAAACAGAAAGCGAAAGGAATCATTAAAATTATTCTCAAAAGGTTACCTAATACTTTTTATTTGACTTTAAGATATGGAACTACTTTCCATCCATCGTTGCCAACTTTACCGGGCGCATGTCAGTCAGTGCGCCCGTTAAATTATATGCAGTCAGGGTCAGTGACTTTTTGCTAAGGCTGATCTCAAAAGTGCTCACTTTATCGTGAACAGCGTTTATCAGTGACGCATCCGGTTCAGTACTCCCGCTCGTCAAGTCTCGCTCTCCACAGTACCCATGCTAGCAAATCCGCAAACTCCACATCCGCTGGTTACCCTCGCTGCCACTCGGCACTGCTGGCTCGTCGCTTCGCTGTATTCGCGCACATGGCACCATACTCTCTAGACT
The DNA here is from genome assembly GCA_029891345.1 of Dryococelus australis. Lineage (NCBI taxonomy): Eukaryota > Metazoa > Arthropoda > Insecta > Phasmatodea > Phasmatidae > Dryococelus > Dryococelus australis. Next base: position 97,095,329 of record CM057003.1, read on the forward strand.
GACTACTCGGAGGCCCATCGCGGCTTAAGTAATCCCGCTGGTCCGATCTAGAAGGTTCCCCGCACCTCGAGCGTCACTGAGAGAGGTTAGGGCAATGGCCAGAACGTTCTTCCAAAGATAACCCCAGAAATTAAATCCGCTGCTGGACAGGGGGCGCAAAAGCCCTGAGAGGATTATCTGGCGCACGCGGTGGGTTTCCCTTTGTAAATCACTGTGCACTTCTCGCGATATCGCCCACGTGGCCTTGGAACGCTCCTTCCCTTGCTCGAGAGGAAAGGGTAAGACAAGCGATGCAGATTAGAAGTATGCAACAGTTTGCATGATAGTTTTCTATACAATTCTACGCCGTTAAACGGATATGGACCAAAGTTGGCAAATAGGCCAATCAATACCTAACTTAAAATAGTGCAAAGGACAAAATTTGCTCCAGTCTCTCGTTGAGCCTGAAACCCCTAAAACTATGTCGCGTGTCTCTCATTGACGACTTACATCCCTTTTCGACTCTAAACTCAATGATCGTTAAGTGCTGTCCTCTAGGTGGGTGTACAATCTGAAGTGTTCATGTTTCTTTCTGAGCTCATCGTACTCTTGGAATATTTCACGATATTTAGGTTATAAATTCGTCATGTGCTATTTTGTGCCTTGTGAAATTCCATAATATATCATATGTGTGTCGACTTGTATGTATTAAAGTGAAAAATACTCATTACTTACCGTACTTCGAATACAATATTTTACAATAGGGCCAATTAGTTGTACGCTAATGCGACAGAAACCCTAATTCACAAACGGTTAGGTTATCTGTATTACAGAGAATATATAGACTAACGGAATTAAAATAACGACTAGCCTCTTTCTGGAACTGTGGCTTGAAGGTTAAGCTATATTGAGAAAAGTATTACTATTTCCCAAAAAACCTGTATTTATAGATTACTAAGAGACATAATTTACTTACGTCATGTCATGACCAGAGTGTATACATGGATGCTAACCCCTAGATGCTTATGACTAATGTGCTTTGACAATATATAAACTATTTTCAAACTCTGGTGTATATTTTAACACTACCCACATGGACATCAATTAAATTCATTATGCATACAACGTGCAAAAAAGTAGGCTATTCCCACTATAAATGTGGTTATAATGTTCCAAATGCACTTGTGGAAATCACACAGGTTTTTTGAAAACTTCTGTACTTCACTTTAATTGTCCATGCAGCTATTACAGTTTGATTACAAACAACGCACTTAAGAAATATTTTCTATTGGACGAACTCAAGCAGTAAGGTGGTTATTGTGTTAGAGGATTTATTGGAGTCCATACTGTTACTGCTTACTTCTTACTGTTTAATGCTTAGTTTTATGTTGTGCGAACACCTATGCTCGGGGATCTAATACGGATTGCCGAAAGGATGGGGGAGAGAGGAATACCTACCCACACGACCATCGGGTCCTTAACAATCAACAATATTTTACCATTAATTAAACATTTTAGGAGGAATCGGGTTACTAAAGGGACGGTAGCAGACAAGCATACACGCAGCAGACCATATGTTGAAGAAGTCGCAGTAAATGGGAGTTTCTACAAGTACATGTCAACGAGCTGACAAAAAGCAAAGCTGGACGAGTATCGTGTTAGTCCTGTGCAATAAGTGCAACCTCCAGACAAAGTGAAAAAGAGTCTGTTATTGTTATTGGTTCCAGCAGTTTGTCAGAGGTCATCAGGGAATCCCTGATTATACTTGGTTCTCCGGCGAAGCGTGTTTACATCTCCGTAGTGTCGTTAGTTTTGTAGTAGAGATTTGAGCGGCTGTTAACATCGAGGTCTTGAGAGCCGATGAGAGTGAAGCGAAGTGAGTATGGAACAGAGAGCCGGAATGCAAGTGAGGGGAAAGGAAGATCCCCGAGAAAAACCGCTGACTGGCGGCATTCTTCAGCACGATTCCCACATGCGAAAATCCGGAGGGGGGGGGGGACCTCACTGGGAATCGAACCTGGTTCGCCTTGGTGGGAGGCGAGTCTAACCAAACCACTTCACCACTGTGGCCTCACTGGACTACCGAGAATCCTCACACTGTGCATAAAACACTTATAAAATAATTGGAGTGAGGTGAGCTTCATCAAGGTGCCGCATTGTCGGCCACGCATCTTTCAACACAACGGTGGATACAGACGTCTATAGTCCATTCACGACTGGAATAGACTTATGAAAATCAACCTTTGAATAAACACCCTAGCCATTAGCTACATGCATAGCTAGTAGTACCGCACCCGCCACTTTTTTTACTGGCTATGCATGCAGCTAATGGCTAGGGTGTTTTTTCAAATGTTGGTTTTCATTAGTCTGTTACAGTCGTGAATGGACTATACGTGGGAATTTTGCAAGAGTTTGTGAAATAGCTGGATGACTTGGAACTCCGTGCAGGCTATTTTCAGCGTGATGGCGCCTTTTGCCACACATCCCAGGCCAACATGATGTGTCCTTATTTGAAGATCGTGTCATTTTCAATTTACTTTTCCACCCAAATCGCCTGACCTCCTGACCTTACCCGGCCGAATTTCTTCCTGTGGGGCACGCTGAAAGGAAAAAGTCTATCATAACTAGCCACGGACCATCGTGGAACTGCAAGGCAACCTTCGGCGGGAAAGTGATGCTGTGACTCCTTATGTGATGGTATCTACCTCCTGTAAAATAGGGATGCGCATGAATTGATGGTAATGACGACCACTCTCAACATTTTCTGTGACGTGACCATGTTTCTCGTACACCGCGTTATGTCCGTAGAACGTTTAAATCGTTTGGTGTTTAGGAGCGAACGTCTGGGGTCGAGAGCAAATGAATCATCATGCAATATCCTGTTCACTGCGCCTAAGTTTGCAAAAACAACAACACGAGCGAAAAGAGCACTTTGATCACATCTCTGGAAATAATTTAGGAAACTTCATTCAGACAGCAGCACAAAGTTTCACTTGTGCCTAAGTAGCAGCAGTCAGAACCAGTCCTTATGTTATTTTTACATCGTGTATTATTTCATGATTAAACAAATTGTGTGGGTAGCTGCAATTATAAAATCCTTCAGTAACTAGACTATTCTGTTAAATACTGCTGTATTTAGTGTTTTTGGAAATTCGTCTATGTATTCACGTAAGAAGATAAAGATGGAACTTGGTGATCAGATTTGGTTGTATCGGAGATTAGTTGGTACTACTGCCGACATGCATATTCTTGGTAAAAGTGGAATTGTTTCAATCTGTGATTAAGTTTTATGTATTTCGTATTTTGTAAATAATCCGTGATTATGTGTTATGTATTTTTTACGACCGTTTCAAGTTATCATAGAAAATTTGATTTTAAAATCTAGCATGTTGCCTGTCTGGTTTTGGGGATTTTTGTCTCTTTATTGTGTTTTATTTTATTTTGTATTTTTATTGCGAATGTTCCCGTATTACAGTATATGTCCACAACTGTAAATATCAAGTACAGTGTGGTCCACATGTCTTCTCATTCCCTGAAATTTCTCGTCGCCCTTGCATAACCAGTAATAAAGCAATATAATCCAATACACCATAAGGTGTTCCAATGATCAGACATATTTGATGGATTCGCTGTCACCAGGATGGATGTTTATGCGCCCAGAATGTCAGTATGGGCACCATCATTTCCACGGCACAGAATGATGCTGCGGGCATGACATGTGTGATGTTTCACGAAGCGTAGCTCTATCGGTTGTACTGAAATAGAGGATGAAATGTCACACACAACGTCCAGGAATACGACGGGGGCGACAAAGACATTTGGACCATTCTGCAGTCACGCTGGCGTCTGCCTGAATATCTTTCTGCGCACACACGTTCAGCTGCCAGTGTGTCGCTTCCTGTCGAACAGCACACATCCTGCTTATGTGCTGTTTCAGTGGACTTAACAATGCCCTCATATGCTGACTTCCAACAGCACAATGCTACATTTCTAAGAATGCCACCGACATGCTTGTCATGAGAGCGATTGGTGGGGAGAGTGTTGCGTTAATTTGCGAGGCCGTTTGTGTCCGATGCCCAACCTAACAAACGCATGCAGTGCCAAATTCAACGTCTCGTAGCATAGTTGTTTACCGCCGTTAATTACGAGACCACCCCATATATCTAGCCTATCGCTTATCTGAAGTTCAGAATAACCATTTGTATTTAATAGTACGCTGCTGTATTATACACACTTCGAACACTATGACTCAATATTGATAGAATGCATAATTCTTAAGAAAATTAAAATAGGCCCCTATACGTAATACTATTATGCCACAGAAAATTAAACTATCAAAAGTATGTTGTATAATAACTGCTAAAATATATCTTTCTACATGCCAGAAAATAAACCTAATATATTGTTTCTAAAACTATTTCAAAGAAAAATAAATAAATTTGCTTATATAGCTTCACCAGCTTGACACTATGAACGACGAATAGAGTTCTAGTAAGATATGAGTATATCATGTGATATGTTTCGAATAATAGGTACCTTTGCTGTCAAGAACACCACTTTCATTTATTGAAAAAGGGAAAAAGACTCTGAAAAACACGTGTACTGTGTGCGAAGTAAACATGCAAGCCTTGAATTCACAATCGTTTTTACTTGCAAGGAGAAATGAGAAATAATATCGATAAACCATTGTCTGGGGCTAAAACATTCTCATCCTTGACACTACAAAGAACAACTGCGAAGAGTGGTGTTGCCTATACACGCTGTTTCACTGCGAAGAATGGTGTTGCCTATACACACTGTTTCACTGCGAAGAGTGGTGTTGCCTATACACACTGTTTCACTGTGAAGAGTGGTGTTGCCTATACACACTGTTTCACTGCGAAGAGTGGTGTTGCCTATTCACACTGTTTCACTGCGAAGAGTGGTGTTGCCTATACACGCTGTTTCACTGCGAAGAGTGGTGTTGCCTATACACACTGTTTCACTGTGAAGAGTGGTGTTGCCTATACACACTGTTTCACTGCGAAGAGTGGTGTTGCCTATTCACACTGTTTCACTGCGAAGAGTGGTGTTGCCTATTCACACTGTTTCGGATTGCTTCCTAGTTAACTGTTTTGTTTCAGTAGCTAGACAGACATCAGTTCCGCAGTTTATTTAATTTTATTAAGACGTAGGCACGTCATGTGCATTAATAGACACATGAAATGTCATTTCTACCAATCATGGCAAAATCTTGTCAAGTCTGTAATGTCGCATTGGGGTCGGGTCTTCGGAGACAGGCACAGACGCAAATATTATTCACATATGCTTATTTCCAGTTCGGAAAAATTTTCATATTTAATTTACGTCTTTACATTTAAGTCGTACACTCTTATAAACTAAAATATGTTCTCACAGGCATCAAGATAGGGGGAACCGTCTGCCATTGTGGGATTTCTGATACTCTTTATATCAATTTATTGTAATCTTACACATTTATATTAAGCGCAGCTTTGTCATGAGCGTATCTTTCACCTCGACAGCGTCAGGTCGAGTCTCCAAAGGTCGGTAACAACATACACTGCGATGAGGGCACTGTCTTAGCTGGAAGGGGCCGCGGTGATCTAGTGGCTAGACCACTCGCCTCACACCAAGGCAAACAAGGTCCCCGCCGGGGATCTACCCCAGCGGGGCCGCCCCCGGGTTTTCACATGTGGGAATTGTGCAGGACGATGTCGCTGGTCGGCGGGTTTTCTCGGGGATCTTCCGTTTTACCCGCCCTTACATTCCCTTGCTTCCCGGCGCTGCTCCATACTCACCTCACGTCACCCTCATCGGCTCTCAACACCTCATTATTAAGAGCCACCAAATCTCTCCACCCACTCTAAGTTGGATTTCAGAAATGTTTAACTTTAATATAACCTATCTTGCTTCCCTTATTCTCATCCTTCTGACGACACATTAGTTATCTTGATTCGTTTTAGTAATATACATTAATAACCTTAAGAGCAACTCATGGCTTCCTCATAGGTTGTCAAAACACGTTTATAATTCTCTTCTCCATCCAGGCTACTTGATGCTATCTGCTTCATGCTACGTCTAACAGAAATGTACATTTATAGCAAGCACCAACGCATCTTACAACATCCAACTAAATACCAATGATCAGTAACAATTGTTTTTAAATATATGACTGAGATATTGAAAATATTGCTCACTCATTGGACCAAACTCGCTTTATTCTTTAACTATAGTTTATTGCCAACAAAATAAAGTATTTTCTTTGACCTTTTCGTTAAGGAGATTTTTTTTCTTTTTTCATATTTAGAGTTGGTATTTTTTTTAACTTTTTTAAAATGAATACCCATGACGTAATAATACGAACAATTCATGAACAACTCTATGAAGCTGAATAACTGAATTTAATATGTCACACGCAAATATTGTACAAGATTAGAAATATTTCACGGTGTTTAATAACTGTGGTATTTCTGTTTCTTTAAAATAAGGGCAGGCCTTTTAAAGAAAATATTTCGCAATTATGTTATAATTGTGTTCTCATAAAACAGGCACTGACGCTGATATTACTGTGGCTATCACGACCGAGGGAATATTTTTTTTATGGTGAAAACATATCTTAAGGCATTACATGCTTTAGGTTGCTTTATGTGCTATTTAAATGTATTATTAGATGAATATACTAACAATAAATGAGGAAATGTACGTTTACAAATCCTTTTTACAGCTTTAAGTGGAAACGTTCCTTTTCTGTATAAATTTTCTTACATGTCTAACAGTAGTACAAAACTCGGGATTTGTTAATAAACTTTCAGTGTTCTAACAGTTATGTCTTATTTTACAGGCTTTGAAGAAAATGCTGCCAGTGCAGACGATTTGCAACTTTCAACGCAGACAGAAAAAAATAAGTATAAATATTCTGTATATAAACTGATTGTTCAAAATAAAGCATTAGGATTTTATTTTCGATCTAATATTTTCATATTCCAATTTTTTAAATTCTTACTGAGAGTGTTACATGTTTTCGACAACGGAGATTTATCGAAGTTCCATAATCAATGCTGCTGTCGAACCAACAGTAGGCTCTGTTCATGATCAATTTCGTTTATAGGCTGTTCACGGTAAAGTGAGAACTTTGAGACCCTAGTTACTTTTTACTGTCAGACATTTTTTATTCTTCCACTACCTCGTAAAATATATATTGTCATGTAAGTAATAAACACAGGGTATATATTTCACTGGATTCGAGAAAGTTAACGTCTAAGACTACAATAAAATATATCTATTTACTATTATTCCAAATGAGATGGCTTCAAAAAGTGCTAACTTTACCGTGAACAGCATATACGTAAAATATGTATAAGGAAAAAGTTATTATAAAAATGTTGTTAATAATTAACGTGCTCGTCCTATACTGCACCATTCAAATCCGAATAGTAATTCAGTTAACATTAGTGAAGTAATCATTTATTGGGGCCACGGATTCTGAGCGGATGCACCCATAGCTCAGGGGCAGGCGGAGCGACTTGAAGTCGGAGGGTCCGGAGTTCGTGCCCCGGTTGCCCCGCAGCGGACCTTCAGTTAGCACGTCGCGCACATCTGTACTGGAATTTGTCATCAGGTCAGTCTACTACTGGAGCTCGTCACACGGCAACATACACTTACACTGTAAAAAGGTCACGCACGCTATGTCCAACGGCAAATGTATCGGTCAACGAAGTCAATAAAGTCAACTTAAAAAAAAAGAGGTTAGCCTGCTCGCCTCCCGCTGTGACGAACCGGGTTCAATCCCCCCGCCGGGTCACTCCCGGATTTCCGCACGTGGGAATCGTGCCGGACGATGCCGCTGGTCTGCGGGTTTTCCTCGGGGAATCACTCGTTTCTCCCGCCCTTGCGTTCCGGCGCTGCTCCAATCTCGTCTCGCTTCATCTCACCCATCCCGCAGAAGGCAACAGCAAACCAGCGCGGTATCCATTCCCGCGTTTGTGTCCTTTGTTGCGACCAACCTCCACGCACGCACACAATGATCTATTAAGTATCAATTACACGGATTAGGCGCAGTTTTTCCAACGTGCAACGTTGATCTAAATAAAACATTACAATAAATATAATGAAATATTTATTATTATTCAGTTCTCTTACAGTCTTTTGGCTGATCGCCTTATGCATACCGCACGAAATAAACTTTCGACCTTCAATACACGCCAACCCGTCGAGGATATTTCCCACACGAGGCATACACAATGACCACAATCCATGTCGTACGAATAAATGTAACTTCGTTGTGATTAGAAACCGTTCATTACATTCACATTTTTCATCGTGAACCAAGTCTCATTGTTTTGGTAAGGAACATTTAACAACGATAATTAAAAATTGTGTCAGATCATAAAAATTGAAAATTCTGATAAAAACAGGGCAATTTTCCTTTCCTGAACACACATATTTTTTTGTGGTTTCTCCGCTTTTAACCTTTCGCGTAACCGAGCGACGGAAATCACAAACCTTACCAACAAAATAAAAGTGATGACTCGGTTCTGCGTCCCAGAAGTGTGGGCCATACTTCCCGCATGTTATCAAATCACGTCCTTATTTTATTGACGTGAATACATATATCTAAATTTGCAACCATAGTGGGAGGCAATCCAGATACTCCGATGATGACAAAATTGGAGGATACAGTTTGGCATTGCAGCTCCGAATCTATCGTCTACATAGAAAATTCAATTGCACCACTCGATTGCCAAAGGATTAAATAATATGTTACGTTGAGTGAGGACTGCGAAGCATCGCACGTGGCAGGCGATAAGCGAGAAGAGGGGTAGAGATGGAGAGGGGAGGTTGAGTTCGATTCGCCGCATCTCATAACTTCCGTGCAGTATAACTTTTGACGCTCGTTTAGGTTTCAATCGACAGCTATGGTCAATATCAGTGGTCAATTGCGTGTATAAAACATTTATCGTGGCGTCGTTATGGTGAAATCGTATGCATTTAATGTAAAAAAAAAAATAAAGAAAACCTAACACAATTTCGGCCTACGCTCGTCAAAAAGCCAAGCCGAAATACAGAAATCGTAAACGGTTGGAAAGAGCATCTCAAAAGCAATCCAGCGATACCCATAAAACCCCATATGATCGAGTGAAGCGGTGCCGGGAACGTAAAATAAACACCCAGGCGTCCGGATGTATTCACGCAAAACAAACGGCCTTGTCCCCATCACAAACAAACCCAATTTTTTTATTATGCTATTATGTTTCTCATACGGATAGTAGAATATTTCCTGTAGTTTTCGTATTTACTTGTATTACGTTTTGCAGATATGATGTAATTTAATGTTTCGAACTTGCTAATGTAACACGCATTTTGCTATTCGTAAAATTTCATAATTTATCATGCACATAGACTGCCAATCTGTCGAAATAGTACCTACTAAAGGAGTACGGTAGTCATAGTTGAAACTTAGATCCCTATCCACATTCCAGCCTACATATACCGCGCGTATTTTACTCAACGTTTTTTTTTGTTAAAGTGAAATACGATGCGACTCACGTACAAACATACAGTCCTAAATTTATACTAACAAACTTGATTCGCACTTGGTTAAACGACGTTTCGACGAACGCACGCAATGTTGCATCTGGAGTAGTATGCATACCTGCTGCATGAACGTGCATTTTGTAAACCGAACTTACGCCTGATGCGTGTAAGATATTTAAACTACCCAATTAAAATGTACACGTAGAGGACGTCTGCAATTAAAATCCCTAATTTCGGTTTGTTATTGCGAAGAAGAGAAAAAAATCTAGCCATATTTATTGACACTTCAGCACAGTACACCAAGTTTGTAACAAAAAATCGATGAACTTCGTAGGTTTTTGGTGAGAAGTACACGATTTCCGTCCAGGGGGCTCATCCTAAGTTATTCGTTTCGTTTCATCTCAACGAAAATATTCGTTATCACTCACTGTTTTCGTTTACTAACGAAAGGAGCTATTCTAAGCTAATTATAGTGTTCGTTTGACGCCACTATGTTCGTTAAGAAACTCGAAGCGAAAACGAAGCCGGTTGAGCTTTCGTTACCGAGTTTCACTATAAAAACTTAGCTGGTGTGTGAAACAGATAGTTTTTTGGTGCTGTGGAAGAAGGGAATCGTGATGTAATGTACCTTCATGCATTACAGGAGCATAAAAATATATTTCAGAAAAAAAGCGCCAATTAGACTTTTTGTGTTAACTTATTAACTATCTAAGCAACTGTGTGGGTTGATTATTGTGAGTAATCCATTCGATTATAACAGTTTTTTTATAATGAAATAAGAGATCATAAACACTGATTTATTCAAAAAACTTACTTTGACAATGTAGTTCATAAATCACAAAATAGGCAGCCTTAAACTGTAAATAATTTATGGTGGTTTACAACCAAAACACTTTCTCTTGAAAATAATTGAGTGAAAATTCATATATTGATATTAATACAATCTACAAGAAACACCACAGTGTCTAGTTTGTTGTCCATCGTTTATTTTATAATCTTGGTATTATAAATAACAAAGGAAAATGCTTGTTCTTAAATAGCTTACAGCAAAACAGCAAAATGTTTATTGAGAAAAATCTTCAGGCGTGTGACAACCAAAGTTCTGTCTGCTCTCTCTTATTGGAGTACATGCGAGTCTATTTAAACTCAGTGCAAACGAAATTGAAACACATTTATGTGCAGTACATCATACGTCCAACCGAGTTACAAAACAGTACAATGTCGTCAGAACATTTGACACACTTGAACGAAATATACCTTTTTTTCCTGTAATACATTATGTAATTAATACTAATATTTAAAACACGCCAAAAGCAAACAAAATATTTCAAGGCTTTACTGCTTTTATTTATCAAATTTGTAATCTTAATTCTTCATAATTCGCCACCCTACATTCGCTAACGAAAACCCGAACATTGCCGAAGTTTAGGTGCCATCTGGAGGGTTGTAACGAATTATGACTAAGAATACCAAACTGCCTTTCGCGAAGATTTTATTCGTTGAGATAGCTTTCGAAACTTGACGAAAACGAAAAATCAAACGAATAACTTGGAATAAGCCCCCAGGTCTGCTGTTGACATTCTGGAGTAATGAGGTGGAAAGTTTTCGTAAACCGGGCACCAACGTCTTGAAAAGTCTCGCACTCTACTCGTGTAAATCGTGTCGTTGACGTAACTTCGCAGAAATAAATTCAATGGGTTGATATCCCAGGAGACGTGAAGGTCAATCGGGTGGCCTGTTTCTTCCTGTCCAGCGGCCTAAAAAAAAAAAAAAAAAAAAAAAAAAATAGCGACAAATACCGGTCAACCCTAGACATATAGCACATGCATATTGTAGCAATCCCCCTTCCTTCTAACCTTACCACTGGTCTGCAACTTCACTCTGAATCCTGAACTCAGATATTGTATGTGAAAGCCATCATCCTAGGAGGGGGACTACTCAAGGGGCGCGTAACTCTAAGATGGATTGGCAGACCGAAATTCATTTAACACAACACCTTTATTAAGTCAACTACTACACATTTAAGGTATGCGTTAACAATACAGACTGAAATGTACAAACATTAACTCTACAGCAAATATACCAGAAGTTACAAGTTATTCTTGACCGCTGGAGTCTATCAAATTGCCTAACCTTGCCAGAGATATCACGTTAGGATGATTGGGTAGCGGGGACTCGAAATATAGCATTAGGCCTAACTGCCACGCGGGTTTATGCTCACCATAATTCAGGCTGCAGAATGGCCTAGAGCTCCTCTAGGCCTGGTTCACAGTATCACTGTGACCTCTGCTTCGTGGTCGATTCCGACGACTATTAACACAGACTGACTCCTTGTACGGTGGTGATCGACTTGGGAGGGGGGGGGATAGCCCACTGTGCGTCACTTATATACGCACCAGCTCGTCGGCTATGTGGAGCATGTTGTACAAACAACTATCTCGCTCCACAAGCTATACTCCGTCAAACCTTAGGAGGTTTGTATGCGGCGCCTTGGTGGCCGCTACAATATTTGCGGAAAAATAACCTAGTGGCAAGAAGTGTTACTATTATTATATTTATGGAAATATTTCAAAAGTTATTTATAAATATAATTTGCCAGTAAATATTTTCCACTTCTGAAACATTTGACGCATTGGGAATTAGTTTTCGTCGTTTACGTTTTAGACAATGTTAAATAAACTTTCCAAAGGTGAAAGGAAGCGTTGGTATCGAATTATTAATATCAAAAGAATGGAGTGTTAAACAGAGGTGCTGCGTTCTGCTAGCTGGTGGGTGGCAACACTGCCAGATTTTCTCGCAGAAATTTTCAAGCTGTCCTGTATTGGTTTCTAGTGTATTTGGTTTCAGCAAGAGTTCGCCGTACATCGAGCGACCAATGATTTTGCACGGGGGGAGTCCTGTTGGGGAAGAACGTTGGGATGCAGGTGTTCCACCTGTCCATAGATGAGCAGTACGCGAAAATACTTTTTTTTTCCGGAAAGAAACACGGTCCGATAATCACGTTAAATTTCGAGTTGCCTCATAGTGTGCGGTTGCGCTCAGATATAGGTTGTTCACGGTAAAGTGAGCCCTTTTGAGGTCCTAGTTACTTTTTTTCCTTTCAGCCATATTTTATCCTTTAACCACGGTCTTATAAAAATACTGCCAGGTTAGTAATAAACACAGTGTGTATATTCCACTTAACTCTGAAGTTAACGTCTAAGGTTAAAATAAAACATATTTATCGACTGTTATTCCAAATGAGAGGGCTTTCAAAAGTGCTCACTTTAGGGTGACTAGCCTATACCCAGATGCAAACAACGACCCCTGTTCACTGCAGCAAATGCACGGAAAGTAGCTTCGTCGAGAAACACCACGTTCGGCACGAGGTTGTGGCCTCTGTCGGTCCTGTGTCCGGCGTCTCACGGGCAAACTGCTGTTGGCGTTGTTCATCCTCGTGGTTCCAGCTCCTGCGGAGTCTGCGCTCTCTGCGCGCAGAGACGCAACCGCTGCTCGTGGCATCTGCAGTTCCAGAGAAACGCGGCGAGTTGATGTCCTGTGGCTTCGGCACGTCTCCGGCCTCCGCCGTGCTTTCGAGACGCTATAGTCTATTCGCGGTTTCTTCAACTTTTTAAAAAAAAATCAAACCTTTGAAAAATCACCCGGCATATGACGTGTTTAGTTGTTTACCACATATGTCGTGTATCACAAGCGTTTTATACTTGTGTTGACATGAAAGTACCTTCGTTTTGGTTTAATTGAAATTTTACTCGAATGTTAGATATAAAATATATTTCATTTATTGTTAATATGAATAAAACAATGAGTAAATAGGTGTTGGTAATGCCTAGTAAGAAATAGTTCTTATGCAAAATTGCATTACCCCGAGTGCGCGCGGATGCCGTGCGCTGTCCTCTTGGTTGCAATTTTCTGGAATTGGTTACGCTTTGTTAAGACGTGGCGGAGAAATATCCCAGAAGCAGAACTTTGGCAGAGCTTCAGAAAAATTCGAAGTAACCGCGATTGGCTTATAACCCTAGATGCGAAATTATTTTATTTTGTTTACGTCAGGTGCTTCCTTCTGATGTACACGTGGAGACTCCCTTTGCGCTCTCAAGTTAGACTTAAACTCTGTTAACTACACAACTTGTTCTTTTTCTCTGAGATGACGCCAACTATGCGCAAACTGACAACGGCGCCCCACTGGTGCTGGCGGCGGGAGAAAGCGGGAAAGATGTAACAAATATCTGAACTTCTGTGGTACGCAGGAAAACCACCACATACGAAGAAAAAAAAAGACCAATTTTTGACAATATGCTATCAAGGTACTGTATTTCAATGCATGTATGTACATATGAGGCTGTATTTGAGGGATGGTACTCTGGGAGGGTGGAAGTGCGGTAGATTTATGGGCACCGGTAGACTAATGGGTACCAATTAATAGACTAATGATTATGCTACTTTTGCACGGTCAAAATACCGCGGCCATTAAATATATTCATTGGACAGGTCAAATCTCATATTAATCAAGAGAAGATGTGTTTGATAAACGGGTGAATAAATAATTTTGCCTAATTACTTAATATAATTTAACAATATAACAAATATAATAAAAAATATACTATAAAATCATTATTTTATACAATAAAAAGGTAACTAAATAATTTTAATAAATAATTAAATAAAAATAAACCAAATATATAAAATAATAAATTATAAAATTCTAATAAATAATGGATCGAAACCATAACATACACATCAACCCCATCAGCAAACAAGACCACAAAGTCAAACACAAGTTAAGCCCTTTTATGAGCATACTTAGGGATAAACTCGCCAAGTGCATACTTGCCAAGTGCACACGTTAGCCAGTAGAACATTCTGACGGCTGTGAGGCAGTCACTGTTAAAGAACACTGGAATTTTGTTTCTTGACAGAGTACAAAGACAAGTGTGGTTTAATGCCATAAAGTGTTCTAAAAATGGTTACATCCGCTGGAATTTATAAACGTTTGTCCGAAACTGTGCCAACCCTACGTATATGTTCGTATACAAGGAACAACAGTACGAATTTTAAAAAATATATAATTTTCCGGCTTTAAGGTTGAAGATATTTTATAAACGTTTGTCCAAAACTGTGCCAACCCTACGTACATGTTCGTATACAAGGAACAACAGTACGAATTAAAAAAAATATATAATTTTCCGGCTTTAAGGTTGAAGATATTTTATAAACGTTTGTCCAAAACTGTGCCAACCCTACGTACATGTTCGTATACAAGGAACAACAGTATATTTACACAGGCGGGTATTAATTTATAAGCAAAACAGTCAACGCAGATTTAGTTTACGTATTTTGACATTCTTCAAGATGCAAAACTTCTTTGTATTTCTCAGTAATTCACTACGATGACGAATGCATGCCTATAATACTACATTAATAATACTGTCAAAGGAGAGATTACATAAATCGAGCACTTTTTTTTTTAGATACCGCGATGAACTTGACATAATTAGCCCGTCGATAAATGACGGTAGACAAAATTCCTCGGGATATCACGTTCCTTTCGGATAGTTTAAGAAAACTTGCTCTACAAACCATTTTCCAGTACGGCGAGGAAACGTTATGCCATTCTAAACTTGCAAACTGCTGTTATCATGCCATTTATAAAGCCTCTGTATTCTGTCTCCTGCAAGAGAAAGCTGACATTAAGAACGCCTGCGCCTATAGTTATCATTATGTCATGTGCAGCTTAAACACAGGGCGTTTACCTTTTTTTTTACTAACGTTTTAAACGTTCTGCTACCGAATCATAAGTGCTATGCTCACGGTAAACTGAGCACTTTTAAAAGCCCTGCATATGATATACTTGCATGAACGTCGTGTATATTCTTCCGCCTTATGTAATGTTCACTTATTCATGCGTCGGGCAGATGAAACTGTGAAATTTTTAGAAAAGTAAATATTTTACTAATCTGCTTACTCTTACAATTTGATGCATTAAAATAACAGAAAGTGGCAGAAATAATTTAAGTTATCACAAACGGTTACCTTAAACTTTTTATTCGACGTTAATTTATATAACTACTTTCCTCTCCATCGATACTAATATGACTGAGCGCATGTCACTTAATGCACCGGTTAAAATGCATGCTGTTAGGAGCAGTGACATTTTTATAGGGCTGATTTCAAAAGTGCTGACTTTATCGAGAACAGCCTTTAATGGGAATATCTATACACAGTGTTACAATTTCTCTCTCTAGAAATTAAGTGGGCCACACCAAGTTCGTTACGGGATAGAGGTCTTAATCAAATAAAATAATTAATTATAATTTCCTCATTTTATTTACAATAAATACAGAAATATTCTCTGAGCTCAAATTCTCACAATAAATTGAAATCACTTACTGTTCACAATTGACATAAATTAATATAATTTATAATTACGACAAAGAAATCAATTAAATTAATAATTAAAGGTCAGTCCCAACAGACAGTGCATAGACGTATTCAATCATTATAATTTATGCATCCATATTTGACAGTTCGAATATTTACAATAAAATCAGTATTACACTTCCATTCAGTCCCACCTCAGTTCAGTCCATCTCTCGCCAATCGCAATGTTCTGGAGTCCTCCAAGCGCCCTCATGCACAGTAGGCTTCACTCGTCGGTTTCACACACTCTCGTCCATTCAAGCCATGAACACCTCACTCGCCGTCGTCCCGCAATCTCCAGTCTTAGTCCACACTTCCCTTCGCTCCCGTACACTCGGTCAGGCAGCTTCCATATAAGACTGCCGGCCGCTGGGTTGCGGCAGTATATATATAGCCTTAGGCCACCACCTAGAATCTTCCCCAACTCGCGTGATGCATCGCGGAGTGCTGAGGCGCCAGCCAGTCCCACCAGAAAATGATTGCGTCGTCGCTAAATGTATCAGAAACTCTAGCAGGCGAAAGGAGGTCTGTGACGCCAGCAAGTCTCGCCGCTGTCGGCATTCACGGGATTCCCAGAAGGGGGGAATCAGGAGGCCACTAGCGCATCGTTCCAGGAAGAGGGGTGGGCGAGGTGGGTCTCCGATTACGGCGCGGGGCAGCTGAGTCGACGCCAGTTGCAGCACGTAACGCTGCCCCCTCCTTAAGTCTGTTCGTCCCGAACAGACTGTACAGAATCAGGACCTTCGTACAACGCCAGTTGGTCGATATGGTCAACCTTAGGCTTTGTCCGAGAGCCCTGTCGGAAAATCCTGTAGACAACATCATTTATCCGCTTCAAGATCCTTTACGGGCCTTCCCAAGATTTCTGTAGCTTCGGGCAATATCCCTTCTTCCTTTGAGGGTTGTACAACCGCACCAGCTGTCCGTCTTGAAAAATCTCCTCAGGTTTTCTCGGTCATATCGTGTTTTCATTCTGTCACTGTTAATGTTAAGGTGCCTCCGGGCAAACTCATGAATGTCGGTTAACCTCTGACGTAACTTAATAGCATGTTCTGGAGTGGCTGCTTCTTCATCCACTGGACGTCCGAATAGCAGGTGTTACCCTTGTGGACTCGTGTACCGCCAAGCGATATGCGAGGAGAAATAAGGGTACCTTAGAGTCCCAATCCCTCTGATTTTCTTCTACGAAGATAACCAGATACTGTTCTAGGGTACGACTTAGCCTCTCAACCATTCCATCCGAATGAGGGTGTAATGCTGTGGTTTGGGTTTTCTTCATTCCTAAAATCCTTTGTTACTTCATGGAAAAGAGCTGCTTCAAAATTTCGTCCTTGGTCCGAATAAAGCTCCAGTGGCACTCCAAACCTGGAAAAAACTTGCTCGACAAGAGCATCAGCTATTGTGCCTACCGCTTGGTTTGGCACAGGTATGACCTCGGACCACTTTGTGAAATAGTCTTGAACTAACAGAAGGTACCCATTTCCTCTCTCAGTGATTGGTAGGGGTCCGAGAATGTCAACTGCCATCCTCTCGAATGGGGCCCCAACATTGTACTTCTGGAGGGGACCACGTCTCTCAACCCTCGGACCCTTCCTTGCAGTACATGCATCACACACACGGCACCACCTCTCAACATCCTGCCTACAATGCAGCCAATAGAATCACATTCGGACTCTGTCAAGAGTCTTATTTACACCGAAGTGACCACCTGCTGCTGTGTTGTGCAGTTCTCTTAGCACTTCTGGGATTCTGCACTCTGGTAGCACCAATTGTAAATGACTCTGTCTCCCATCGTTACTTTCCCCATTCCTGTAAAGCACGCCATTCTTTATAACAAGGGAATTCCACTGTGCCCAATATGCCTTGGCTGTCACGCCTAGGCTAGATATCTCCTCCTATCTCGGTCGCCGCCCGGTTTCATTCTACTCCAGTATTGGATGCAAGGTGGGATCACTTAGCTGATCATTTCTTATGTCCTTTTCGTCCCATGTAGATGATTAATCAACAAATACAGGGCCTTGAATTATTGTCCTCCTTGCTATCCACGATAAACCAACCTCTTCCTCCTGGCGTTCACAATGACGACAGGATGGTTCGCATGGTCTCCTGGAGAGTGCATCTGCATTGCTGCGAAGGCATCCAGACTTATGTTGTATTTAAAAGTCATATTCTTGCAGGTGCTGTATCTACCGGATATTAGACCTTCGGGGTTCTTGCAATTTAGCAGCCAGCCCAATGAAGAATGATCAGTTCTTAGGCTGAAGTGTCTGCCATAAAGATATGGATGAAAATGTGCAATCGCCTTCACCACTGCCAAAAGCTCCCTGCATGCCACAAAGTAGTTCCTCTCGAGCTTGTGTAGCACCTTACTGAAGTATTCCAATGACTGCTCTTTTCCATCCTGGATATGAGATAACACAGCCCCGATTCCAACATCACTAGCATCAGTAACTAGAATAAATTCACCCTCTTTACTTGGGAAGCCCAGTACTGTGGCAGATATCAGATTTTCCTTTAGTCTATTGAAACCAATATCGCACTCTGGGGTCCAACAAAATTTTCTTTTTGCCTCAGTCAATTCATGCAGAGGTTTAGCGATAGTGGCGAACCCAGGCACAAATCAACCATAGTAAGCACATACACCCAGGAAACTTCGAATCAGTTTTATCTTTTGTTAGACGCCAGTCTCTTATTGCTCTGATCTTCTCAGGGTCTGTTTCAATCCCATGGGCTGATACAACATGGCCAAAGAAATTAAGTTTCTTTTAGAAAAGGTGGCATTTCTTGGGAACCAATTTCACATTGGCCACAGTCACTTCCTGAAACACAGAATCTAAGCATGCCAGGTGCTCTTCAAAAGTTCTTCCTGTGACCACAATGTCGTCTAGATACACCTGACAAATATCTAAGGGCAGAACTTTATCCATTAGTCGTTCGAATGTGGCAGGGGCATTACATAGTCCAAAGGGCTTATACTTGAATTGACAGATTCCTTCCCCTTGGACACAAATGCAGTCTTTTCTTTGTCTTCCTAGGCCTCTTCGCAATGCCAATACCCGGTCTTCATGTCTAGAGTAGAAAACCACTGTGAGCCTGCTAGGCTATTCAGGGTGTCATCTATACTAGGGAGTGGGTAACAATCTTTCTTGATCATATTATTAAGTGGGCGGTAATCAACACAAAATCTAATAGAGCCATCGTTCTTTTTAAAAGCACAATGGGAGAAGACCACGGACTGACTGGTGGCTCTATCCCATCAAATCCCTCATCTCTTTCAAAATACCATCAACGACCTAATATGAAGGTAGTGGTAGTCTCATTGGTGGCTGCTTTATGAGTCTGGCATCCCCAGTGTCGATGTGATGGCATGCAACATTATTTCTGCCAAGATCATTGGGCTCGCAAGAGAAAGCGTCTCTATTTCTCTCTAACAATTCTGAGACTGCCCTCTCCTGTCGCCAGTTAGGGTATTCTTTTGTTCTTGTTAGCAGTTCCCCCGGAGCATCTTGAAGAGGACATTCAGTAGGTTGTGACAGAGAAGCTTCTGGAACATATGGAAGTACCTGTGAGACCTGCTTGCAAAACCCTACTGTGGCCCCCTCTTCAAGGTGGAGAGCATAGTCAGACAAATTAATCATCCTAACAGGCAAACTGTCTGCTTTTGAAGAAATTAATGTCCTGGCCAAAATGGCACCATCGGGTAAAATGCCACCTTACTTGGCTGGTTCGATTATGCCCAATCGCCTAACAAATTTTCCCTGGTGTCTGTCTAGAATAACAACTTCAATAGAAGCATGGAGCATAGTTGACTGATTACACACTACTGGGCAGCTCATTGGCAAAGATAAATATCGTCGTGTTAACACTACCAACTCGGTATCACCTTCATGTAACAACACCCCCAGACGAGTATCAATACAACATCCCAGCTTACGTAAAACATTAAAACCCAAAATGCATTAGTCCTCTTTCTGCCATGTATATATCATACTCTATCTCAAGGTTACCGAGCTGTAAGAGTACCCTTCTATTGCCTTTGACTGGTGTGGTCTCGCCCGTTACTGTAGTTAGAAAGCAGTGATCCATGCTCTTATCGGATGATCGCTGGGGGAAAGGCCCAAGAATGTCCGGTCTTACCACTGTTATAGTCGCTCCTGTGTTAACGACCATCTGGCAAGAAACATCGCCTAGGCTCCCCTCCACCAATATGCCATTGAAGTCTTGCTTCATTGAACGCACCTGCAAAAGCATTGGGGCCTTCCCTCCAGCAATCACCGATCTTTGCCGCTCAAGACCGGAGTTTACATTTTTCCCGAAGACATTGCACTCTCACCTGCCCCTTGGCGCCTGCTCCTT
Organism: Dryococelus australis; assembly: GCA_029891345.1. Taxonomy (NCBI): domain Eukaryota; kingdom Metazoa; phylum Arthropoda; class Insecta; order Phasmatodea; family Phasmatidae; genus Dryococelus; species Dryococelus australis. Next base: position 97,115,615 of record CM057003.1, read on the forward strand.
GGCTGTTGCTGCTGCTTCTGCTGCTGTTGAGGACAGTTGGCTCTCGGGTGCCCCGGCTGTCCATACGTCCAACGTTCTAGCCGTTTGGGTGGGGGACGGCGAGTCTCCGTAGTGCGCACCCTGGAGGCGACGTCCCTCATGGTCGTCTGCAAGTCCTTCAACATCCCCTTGACGCTGTCGTCCTCCCCTTCATCAAGCATCACTGTCCGCACTAGACGTCGGGGCACTTATGACTGCCGTGCTGACTCCACTTCCAGTGCTCGGGCCAAGGCATCCTGCATGGTGTGAGGTGCAGCTAACCGCACGTCGGTGTCAGCGATAGCGTCGACGAAGAAGCCGATGACGATGACATCTCGTGCCTCTTCCGAGCATCCCTCCAGAGGCAGGTGCGACAGCCTTACGATGTCCTACCACAGCTCCTGCAGTGGTTTGCCAGGTCGCTGGATGCGGCTTCGTAGTTGGGCATGGTGGTAGTGCCTCAAGTAGCGGTCACCGAATCGCAGCTCCAAAGCCGACACCAGTGTGGAATATTTTAGACGATGTTCCGGCTGTGACTGCAGTATGCTCAATGCTGGGCTTCTCAGTACAGCCGCCAGGTAGTACGCCCGCTGCTCTTCTGTCCAGCCATTCAGGGTGGCCACGATCTCGAATTGATGCCCGTACTCGCTCCAAGGTGCCTGTTCATCGTAGGGGGAGGGGTTAATTGTGACGCCTTTACCCACCCCTGGCTGGGGCATTCCAACACTGCAGAACTGCTGCGCCTCCCCTGCGATAGCTCCACTGGCGGCGACCTCTACCTTCTTCTCGCTACCGGCAATCGTCGTCTTGATGGTCACCAATCTCGGCTCCTCTTCCGCCCCTGTATGTCGTCTCCCCTGCTGCTGCAAGAACTCCTGCCACTCCTTCTTGAGGGCGCTGTACTACAGAATTGTAGATTTCGGGTGACGGCATTTTTTTTAGTTACGTGCCCAAGATGACTTTGCAAAAACACTGACGTACGACAATGTTCCAAGTCTACAAAGGAGTTCTATAGGTAGGGACAGTATGTGTTGGTATATAATTTAAAAAAAGACCGAACATTTAGGTACTTACTGTAAACCTTAACAACGCTATATTTGCAAATCGCACCCGAACGAAGCAAGACAGGTCGCTAGTGAGGGTATAATTCTCTCACGTATGTTGCAAACTTGATGGGGCTGCGGTGTCAAAGCGGTTAGCTCTAATCCTTCCCACCAAGGCGATCCGGTTTCAATCCCCGACCGGGTCACCGGATCTTCGCTAGTGGGAATCGAGCCGGACGATGTCGTTGGTCGGTGGGTTTTCTCGGCGATCTACCGTTTCCCCGGCCCTTCATTCCGGTGCCGCTCCATACTCACCTCAATCGCCCTCATCGGCTCCGAAGACCTCGTCGTTAAGAGCCGTTCAAATCTCTTCACTCACAAACTGTTTTTTTTATGGACACATTCTTTGAGGATAGCCATCAGTTGCGGATTTGCTGGCGTGAGTTCTCACACCACTAAAAATGGCCACGATAAGCCGTTTGATGTCGGTTACGTTACAACGCTCTCTCTGTATCAGTTACAGCACCATAAACCGGAACTTTACGTCGTTCAATATTTTTGCCTTGATGCCATTTGGCAAAGAAAAGTGAACTGTAGCTAGGTATTTTAAATATTTCGTATTATACCCAGGTGATGTTTGCTACTCTTCCAGCAAACGGCACCAAAAAATGAGGATTCTGATTTTCGTCTTGTACGCATGTGCCTGACACTGGAGTGGCGATGGGCGGATCAAGTTGACAGCTCTTAGAATGAGCTTCACAACGAAGTATTGAACGCCGGTGAGGGTGAAGATAGTCAAGGACGGAGCAGCGATGGAATACAAGGGTGGGGGAAACGGGAGTACTCCGAGGAAACCCGCGCCGGCCACTGGAAACGCAGTCGGGGCTCGAACCCAGTGGGTGGAAGGCGAGTAATTCGAACGCCAAACCCCTGCAGCATCTCATCACGAATTACAAGCAGAAATAAAATCACGTTACAAAATATGTTTGTTTACATCATTTTTGTCATAACGTTTCGTTTGGTTTCACAACATTTAATTTATAAACAATTATTTTGATTTTATTGAATATTTTTTTGCAGCTAGTTTTGTAACACGTTTAGAAACAAGCATTTTGCGTTAATTAAATATGTATTTCGGATGCGGTAAAACTTTGTTAGATGATATTAAAAAATTGATACGTATTTAAGTTAAAAATTGTGTCAACCATTAGATAAAGTGATTTTTCAGTTCCAGTGAAAAAAGATCAATTCACTCTTGGTCTTCAGTAATTTTTCTCTGCGCAAGTGTGGCATGCGACCACTCTCTCTCTCCCCCCCCCTTTTCCCCCTCATCAATTCTTCATCCAACAGACTCTTCCACTATACCCCATGTACCGTTCCGATACCCCCATTTTCCGTAGACGAGTAGCAGGATACTGGCTGCACATGTGATGCGGCATACAGGCAAGACAAAAGGGGCACCAGGGCAGAGTAATCTAGTCAGTTTCTGCTCAGCTGCTCCCGCTGTCGAGGTGACGTTCAGAAAATCAGTTGATCCAAGGCATCTCGATCAGTCTCCCGTCGACCGTGGCAGTCTGAACTTTTGTCTCGAACACGTTCGATAGCTCACGCTGGTCTTTTTACGCCTGTTTACAGATCACTTTAACACCAATGATGGTTTTACTTCTTTAGGTACCAATCTCCGATAACGACATTTGTAAATACTATACAGGCTGTATCTCTATTACACCGACAAATTTCAGCTGAATGTTGTTCACAGAAAAATAAGGTGAAGCATATATACGAATTATGGTCTATTGGAGAAAAATTTCAGATGGAACATTGAATGCCTGAATAATGAATGACGGAACTAATATCTGTGAACACCACAAACCCGTATTTTGATGTTATCCCCATGCTGTAGCATTTCTTGGGATTTAAAAGACGGATTATTAACCCGTATGTTTGTCCCAGAAACTCAGTGTTCCATCTCCAGTAGTTGTAATAAACTAGCACTCCAGGCCAAACTTAAAAAATATGTACTTCCCCCTCCCCCCACCATTAGGATTTACTTTAGACCATAGGCCGTGTATAAGTTTTCACCTTCTTTTTTCGTGATTAACCCGCAGCCGAAGTTTGTTCGTGTAAATTAGATACACTCTGTATTAAAAATTAACTACGGGAATTCCTTATAAGGTAGTATTTAATGTCCCGTTTGCATATTTTATATATATTATCGTTCGTGCTGTTTTCAAGTTCATTACTACCAATACGCAGACATTATTTAAATGAAACCAAAATATGAGAGAGTTTTGGGATTCCTTGCGGGTGGAGTAATATGACAATTGTTTATTCACTGCAGCTTATATTTAATAGTTCATGTGTTCATATTTCTGATGCTCCAAAATAGATGGCATGACTGTTGCAGAGTCTAGCAACAACAAACGTCGGTTATATCAACGAGAAGTATAAATAAATGAAAGTGTAAACATTGTGATACTCCGTAATTCTTTTAACTTCATTCCGAACAAAAGGACATATATTTCGATATTCTCCGTTCCACACAATTTCTCTTTGCGTTGCATGTTACAGCTCTTCTCTCGCGGCAATTCGTCGTTGAAATCCTATAAAAAAAAAAAGAGCAGAATATTAACACTCGAAAATAGTTCAGCAAATTTACAATTATTTTATCACTACGTCAAACTACAGGTTGCGGGATAAGGTAAGGCGATACATTATTTTTATCAGTGGGAAAGTTCGTTTCGCATGGTTTAGCTAAGTTTCAAGTCGTTCCATACCTTAGACTGCAGAGGTAGAGGTCTCCGTTGGTAGCAGCAGTGGATCCAGACGTAAGTATTTTTTAGTGGGAAAAAGGGGGTGGAAATAGCAGAAGGGGGGGGGGGGTGCCAGGAGGTCTGAGGGTATGGCATACTGTCGACATAATTTAGAGTTAAAATCTTAATAGTGGCTTTTCAAGGGCCGGTTTCACCACGCGAGATAATGATAGTTTATCGAGATTAACTGACATTATCTGTATCCTGTATCTTATGTTTCACCGCGCACATTAATCTCGATTTTCTCTGAATATCTAGATAAAATATTAACCCGCCAATTTTGGTGGTTTAAGTCCCATTATCGGAATTAAACTGTAAAACATAAACAAATACTTTGGGAAGGTGGCGAGAGGGCAAAGATATCTCACCGAGAATAAAGAGAAAATGGGTCAGGCAATGTACAATTTAATTTTTGAAGAGGAAAGTGATGAGGATTTTATTAATCGTCGTCCTCGATGTTTACGTGAAAGAATAAATTATTTTGAACTCAATGATGAAGAGGATTTTAAAGTACACATTCGCCTTCAAGTCAAAAACTTGATTGTGTGTTGTAAGTCGAACACACGATTGTCAAACAGGCTTTTAATATATGACCTGTTCCAGTAACTATTTGAACACGTTCATCTGCATATGTTTTTCGCGTAAGTTATTGGTTATCCCACGTCACCTTAAAGAGATGTACAATTGAAACTATTCAATAGTTTGCCATTGTTTCGCTTTATATTGTTGTGTGGCAGCATCGGTTTGTTTGTTTTCAATGATATTGAAATGTTCTGTTACTAACTTCAACAAAATGTGTTCTTCGTGGATGAGAAGTTTCTGCTTCGCTGTTTTCTTACGATCAAAACACCTTCAGACCTGCCATAATTTTCTCAAAATTATTTCTCGGTAGAAGCTCGAAGCAAAATCTCTAATGTTTACCAAGAGAAGATCGCGAGTCAGAATATCGAGATAATTATAACGAGATATTCTTTACGGCGATTGAACCTGGTGAAACACGCTCAACATTATTGAGATTAAAATCGAAGTTAAACCTTTCAGCTGGATAAAATTATCTCGATATTCCGAAAAGTTAATCTTCATGGGTGAAACCGGGCCTAAGTACATCCAGGTCTTTTGTATAATGAACTTTCCTCATATTTATAAGCTGTTCGCGGTAAAATGAGCACTTTTGAAAGCCCTGCTTAGTATCTACTTGAATGCACGTTGTGTATTATTCCGCCTAATGTACAATTAACATTGTCACGGGCCTTATCACTTTATCCATGCGTCGGTCAGGTGAAACTGCGAAATTATTGGAAGAGTAAATATTTATCCAATTAGCTCATTTTTACTCTTAGATGCATTAAAAAAAATCATAAAGCGAAAGAAATAATGTAAGTTATCACAAATGGTTACCTGACACCTTTCATTCACGTTAAGATATGGAACTACTTCCCATCAATTGTTACCAACCTCACTAGACGCATGTCACTCAGTGCGCCCGTTAAAATATATGCAGGTACGGGCAGTGACTTTTTTCTATGGCTGATTTCAAAAGTGCTCACTTTATAGTGAACAGCCTATACACACTTTCTTCTATACATGTCTAAGGCTGGACTCAACAACAGTCCGTCACATCCGTCAGTCGTCCATCCGTCCCGCGGTCACGTGATCCTCAACCAATCACAGGGCTATTTTTTTTTCTACCCGTCAATCCTTCAGATATTTACCAAAATTTACTTTTGACAGACGGACGATGAGACACCGCCTTCTGACGGCATACCTAAGACGAGAACACGCACTTTGAAATCAAACGCAAGGCGGCGGAATGCGTTTATTTATCTTTGGTGGTAAATTGAGGAATTTAGAATGTAAAAAAAATCAGTATAAATTCTTACCACATAAAAAAATTATTTTCCCAAAACGTTTCTCTTTCGGAAATTTATTTCCAACCAAAATATACCTGCAGCTAAAGAAACGTGCAATGTTAGGTTGCCACGCTGAAATTTTGCCGTACAGAACGATTGACGGACGACGGATTAACGTGAATCGCTTACAATTGACGGACGAAAACGATAGACGGATGACTGCCGGACAGACGGGTGACTGCCGGACGGACGGACGACTGACGGATGCGACGGACTACTGTGAATCCAGCCTATATATATATATATATATATATATATATACAAATATATGCCACCAGCCTAGCCTGAAGCGATTTTGGGGCCGCGGTGGCTGAGCGGTTAGCCTGCTCACCTCCCACCATGGCGAACAGGGTTCAATCCCCGGCCAGGTCGCAAGTGGGAATCGTACCAGACAATGACGCTGGTTGGCGGGTTTTCTCGGGGATATCCCACCTTTGCATTCCGACGCTGCAGCACTGTCACCTCATTTCACCCTGATCGGCTCTCAAGACCTCGTTGTTCAGAGCCGCCCAAAACTCTGTTCGCCTGAAGCGGTATATTTTTGTTCTTGTGCTTTAGCTGTATCGCTTATACCAGCATGAACTTGTGTCTATAAAATGTTAAACGTGGTGGTGACCTACCTACAGTGCTGTAATGGTCGGACCATCCACTTTCAGCCACAGCGAACCGGCTTCATAATTCTCAGCTAGACGACATAATAGTTTCACTTTGGTTACAAATTCATTTTTAATTTCCGCAGTACGTCATATCCAATATATTCACTATTAAAAACTTAGTTGTGCGTGTATACTTTAAATACATTTGTTACAAAGAACTCGTGAAGACACAATTTATGAACGTGCATACGAATACAAAATTCGTTTTCCAACTATGCATAAGCTTCATTCAAAGTATGAAGGTTTTACATTCGAATAAGTCACTTCAGAATGCGTAACGGATTGGTTTTACATGTGGCAACTAGCGCTGTAGTATGCCTCGTTAGGTTACGAATACTTTCCACGATATTTTATTGACTTTAATTCTCATATTATAATTACAAGTTCCGAAAACTTTTCAGTTGGTTTTGGAGGGGTAAGTATCGAGTTTTGGGAGCTGGGAAAGTTATAGAATCTCGTGCAACTTTCGCGAAGCTGTATTTTAATTTAGAAAGGTATTTCCGTGTACTTCAACAATTAAGCGAATAAAACTAATTACAAAAATTGTACACAGGTTCTTTAGCATGATTTCAAAGAAATTCGCGTACGCAAATATACATACACCTGAAGCAGCTTGTGTCTCTTTTGACTTCGGGTCCGCCTGGTCCCAAAAATTCGCATCTGCCACAGAGAAAAATTCAGGATGACTCGGAACAAATCTTACTTGTGCAACCGAATTGCCTTGTCCTCACAGCCTCCAGGGGTACTTGCGCACACACACGAAGCCGTTGCACTCGTACCACAGACTGCACCGCCGGTTGAAATGGCAGTACTGGGCAGTGATGTCAGCGGCGGCCATAGTTTGCAGCAGGAGCAACGCCGCAACCAGCAACGACGGCAGCAGTTTCATCTTCGGAACGCACCTCGACAGTGTTCCGTATAGCCGATTAGAAGACGTCGCTGGTGCACGAGATGCCGCCTGGAAAATATTCGAGTATTGCAACAATACCGTGATTTAAATCCGCCTACATTGTAGTATACAGCAATATCAGTTAACTTGCGAACACTGTTTGTAGTCCCTACAAAATGTGTAGAAAACGAGAAGAAAACAGGCAGGTAAGAAATAGTCAAATAAGCGAGCACTAACTTTTTTTTAGGTTTTATGCATATTAACCTGAACAGAAAACATTATTATTTTTTATATTAATGATATTTAGAAAGATTGACAATGCCTTCGAGATAAAGCTATCGAATTTATTCTATAGCCTTAGGTCGTCTGCTAACAAAATGGAAGCAAACATGTTTTACAGCTTCTAGTGGTGTCACTGATCAAATTTACAAATAGAAGAGGGCAAATTTTCCTCTCTGATCCATGCTAGAGAGCGAGAGAGGAAATGCTATACATTTTGACCGACTTTAATTTGCAATAAGCAATCAAATTTTTTCGACCCATTTGACATAAGATACCCTTAGACTTAAAGAGTGCAACTTTTAAATTAGGAGTTTATGGCAAATTGTATTAAAATGTATTGGACATGTCTAACTTACTGGGCTGATATAGGTAAACATGTTGAATGCACAAGTGTAAAATATATATTTTGAAAACTGTAAATATTTAATAAATGGCTATTTGAACACCACAAACTGCCCTATAAACTGATAAAACAGCCACAAAATCTCTGAAATGCTTGTCGAGTTTGTTTAGTGGAGATATTGCACGAAACATTACAGCAGTTATGAAACGAGTAGCAATGGCAATCGAATGTCTATAGTATTGCCAGGTTATTTTAGAAGTGCACGAAGTCTTTTAATGGCATGTTAATTAGCTGTTGAGCATCACAATAGTGTATGAATGGTGTAGGCTGTTTTGTATGTGTCTGTTCTTATGGATAGAACTGGAGAAAATATATGCATCCTGTAAGTTTGGGATGAAGCTTTTATTCGTTTTGTGGTAATAAATTGTACTTTTAAAGGTCAATGAGAGCACGAAGTCACTGTCACGATCGCGGATGAAACACAAGTATTTAAGGAATCAAGTGAGTCCAAATTGGATAAGAGGTTTGCGTGGTGTACCAGCCACAGCACTTGTCTCCCACAAAGAGGAACAGACTATGTCGCTGGTCGGTGAGTTCTCTCGGGGATCTCTCATTCCCGCGTCCTTGCGCATATCCATTTCCTCCTTGCTTCACTCTCATAATCTCTCAAGACCTCATTGTTAACAGCACCCCAGAACTTCCCACTACTAATTTCAAACTGACAACTATCACACTGAAACGGCAGAGTTCGATCATCGAAATTCATATTCGGCACAAAGCCTACAGTGTTACACGGCTCGTGGTGATATCAATTAAATCTAACATGGCTACTTCCAGCTGCACCTTGCACCTACGACACAAAACCCTGCACATAAAAATACTATACGATGAGGCAAAAGTATACGCACATCTGTCTTCATACATGTCTCAATACATAGGGCAATACATTTTCTTCTTTTGTTAGCATTTCAGGTAGCTAACGAAGCCAAACGAAAGAAACTCATCTAACAGTGAGTGATTAGATTTATGATTTCCTTCCGTAGGGGAATTGGGTCTTCTACTACGAATTGCAGATATTCAGTGATGCCCCTCGAAACTCATATTACCAATAGGACACAGTGGCTAAAATATTTCAATAGTTCAGGACGACAGGTTCTCTTGAGGACCAATTCAGACTTGGGCGGCTACAGAGCGCAACAGATGACTTTACATCAACGATATCGTCAGCAGCAATGGCAAAGAGTCCTATGATGGGAACTGGCACCTCATTGGGGAGGTAAGAATAGCGAAAACAAGAAATGTCTTTTGGATTTGTGAGATGCACATGTTATAACGATAAAAGGCCCGGTGCATGGCGCTGTTCTGCATGGACCTTGAATACGTACAGGAATGACCCACGTTTTGCTGCTTCTATTATCTTCCCAGCAATACTATTGAACGTGTTCCCATACGAAAAGAAAACACATTTCAGACGAGGGACGAATGACACTCTCAATACATAATGCACATTATAAACGCGATTTTCGAGCTATCCAACATAGCTAGAATTTTTTTTTCGAACCGCTGTTACATAATTTAGTGGTAGGAAACATACGATACTATTATAGGAGTCTGCTTCGGCCTGTCTAGCAATGAAATACTAGGTCGTTTCCCCACAATTATAGCAGGGCAACGGAAACACTGCACGGCAGTTCAACGCTATGCACGTAGTGGTGATGAAGCGCCAGGTGCGCTTACCAGTGTCGCCCTTATAGCTCACTTGCATCTGAGCCCCAAACATGCTAAACAGCTTCACGTAGACGGTGTCTTAATGGAGAAGTGAAAGGACACGGCACACAGCAAAACGTAAGGTTCGTGGTAAATGACGGCGTGGGATGGGATTTGAGATTGTCAGTACTGCTGGCACTTCCTTCGTTGATGGGCATATGAATGAGGATATTTGCGTGGCTCTTTTTAAAGGATCACAGCTTCATGCCCATCCTGAATAAGAAATTGCATTCTCCCAGCTAGCCACTTCACGGTTGCCTAAAAGAATATCGAAGGCTGCTCCAGGAATTTCCCCTCCACTGGTACGCCTATTAGAGTAGCCTCCTAGATCACCCGAACTCTGTCTCATGAAGGGGCCACGGTGGTGTAGTGGTTAGCCTACTCGCCTCCCTCCTAGGCAAACCGTGTTCGATACCCGGCGGGACCGCCCCACAATTTTCGCACGAGGGGAATCAAGCTGGATGATGCCGCTGGCCGGCGGGTTTTCTCGGGGATCTCCCGCTTCCCCCGCCCGTACATTCCGACTCTGCTCCATACTCTCACCTCACTTCACCCTCATCGGCTCTAAAGACGTCGATGTTAAGAGCCATCCAAATCTCCTCACTCTTTCTCGTGGATTTTTATTTATGTGCGTGATGACGGTGGAGTAAGGTTGAGGGGGGGGGGGGGGGGACGAAATCCAGATGTATCAGAAGAATTAAATAATTACAAAAACCTGTAACCAGTACCAGAAAATGTGTTGCCACATGTTTGCCGCGAGTGTCAGGACCACATGTCTTCTTTGCTATGACCTACAGTTGAAAACATTCGAACATATATTGTAATGCATCTTCTACAGAATTATTGAAACATTTGTATCACCATTTGTAAGGAGAATTTCGCCCCATCCTCTATATATATATATATATATATATATATATATATATATATATATATATATATAACTTAGAAGCTTAATGTTAGGTAATGCCGTTTTCTACAGTGCTACATCAAAAAAGATTTCGACTTGTATAGTTAATGTCCACACTCCAAATTTACGTCAACTAGATCGGTTCCGATTGATGTTAGCTTGCCAGTGTATGAAGAATCATCTTAAAAGTTCGAATGGTCACCGTTTTAAAAATCTAAATTCGATACTCTTGACTTTTTATAAGTGTTGGGTTTCGTAACTAGGTGCTACTTGGCCACGAAGACTGATGAAATTTGGTACAAGTTTTTGAAAATATGTTTACAGGTACTGGCCAAGCATCACTTGTAAAACTGTACAAATAAAAATAAAATGAAAAAAAAAAAAAAAAGACTAACATTTGACAATAAAAAGTTCCATCTTGTATGGTGTTCGGTGCAGAAGTCATTTGTACATGGAAAAAAAAAGTCCCATAAACACACCCACACACACACAAAATCAAGACTGTTACACAGTGATGGAGAGAGGCGGCCTGTAATCAACACCGACGAGGAAACAACTTAGTGCAATTAAGACAGGCAATGAACGACACGAAACGAAGAGACGAAATACAATGGATAACATAAATATAGCAACGAATACGAAACAACAGAAGGAAATATTTTGTGAGTCACGACGTTTCGGAAACTGCGATCTCTTGCCCCCCCCCCCCCCCTCATAACGGAGAGAATATAAATAAATTTCGAGTCTAGCTAAGGCAGTGTCTTACTCTTTCGCACAACCTGGCGAAAGTACTGCTTCTCTACTCTCGCTCTTTGGAATTGAGACAACCACACACTCGTTTCTCTCCGACGTCAGGCAAACAGATGATGCCAAAAGGCGGAAAATCATGTTTACGCTAAAATCGTGGTCATGGCTATTGTAAGTAATTATTGTGTGTGTTCAAAATATTTCACAAATAATTACAGCACTACCATAATAATCATTAGCGCATAAAATATTATTATCTTTGTTTAATATTTTACCGGCAAGTTGCAGCAAAGTGACGAAAAAAGGAGGCTTAGTCAGAAATCCGTATTTATATTTTATATTATATATATATATATATATATATATATATATATATATATATATATATATATATATATATATATATATATATATACACACACGCACGTGTTACGTATGTCATTTAGTTGTTTAAAATATTTGAAATTATTCACTTACAGGTAAAATGCAACGTAGTTTTGACCCAGAAAGATACTATAACCTTATTCAAACAAGGAAATAATGTAAACAAATATGGCGCCTGCGAGAGAGCGTCAGCGAGTATACAACTTCATGCTCTCTCTGTGCTCTCGCTCTGTCGCGCTCTCGCCAACGAATTGAGACGAGTAGAGAGCGCTCTCTGTGAAGTCATCCGCGAGTGAGAGAGAGAGAGAGAGAGAGAGCGCGCTCTGCGCCAATTGAGACATGGCCTGAGACCACGGCCATAATCACACTACTGTCATTACATTTCAAAAACAATATTAATAATACGTTTCGCTCACCACAAGATGTCAGCTAGAGGATGATGCGGAGTCCACTACACTAAGCGGTCTTGGAGATATTTCGCTCACAGCTTGTAGTCGGAGGAAAAATTGCCACTTCTCCTTAACGTAGTTTCCTGGATGTGAAGATACTTCTCTCATCGCATTTAGCTGGCTAGAAGATGCTGTGCACATGCGAGTATCAATTTGGAAGACACTCCAGTCGCTGCGTGGCGCAGACTGGAAGATAACATGTTTTCCACAAGTATTAGCCTCAGTGATGACTAATATGAACTTGTCCAGACATGGGTGTGGTGGGGCAGGCCAGTTCTAAGAAAATATTAGTTGAGCAACAAAAAAAAAATATTTACTCTCTACCATAACATGGTGACTCGAACACACAAAAAAAAACCGGTTGCATGTAAAAAGAAAGTATAAAAGAAGACGATATCTATGGTCTGTATACGTTTCGTCTCGACGTACTAATAACTGGCGTCAGTCGATATTATATTTGGAATACAAAGGCAACTCTATACATAATCTCACATTGTTCACGCATACTCATCATTGCCGAAGCTCAGAGCGGGGGGTGTGCTCGGGCCCTTGTGAGGGCCTTTATACCACCCATACGGTTGCAGCAGTTGTATCTCTCTGCGGGGTGAGGAAGTTTCCCTCTCCAGACCGCAAAGAACACATAGCCCAGAGGTCAGGACGCCCTGCACGTCCCGGCGCAAATTCACGCATACTGTTGACAGTAGATATTTGTATATAGGGAATCCTTATTTCATCCACGGCAAATGCACAATGAGGATCGCGAATTACCAGTACTATTATAGGGAGACGGGATGAAAGCAAAACAAAGCAGTTCTGCTTCACTGATTGATTAAGCCACTTGTCACGCTACGTCTTACACAGCTGGTCAATACAGTTAGAATAAATCATACAGCGAGAGCGCCTGCAACCAGCTCTTGAAAAAAAAAAGTCACTGCTGTTTCATCACAGAAACACCACAGTGCTGTCGTCTTTGTAGTTACAGTTTCTGCCGCTTGTTCGTTTGATCACCGGTTTGCAATTGAAGGCTTAATTTATGCTGTGGAATCACCCATATCGTATGCATACTGACGAAAGCATTTTCGGTATTCGCGTTTCTTATGTCGTATTCTGTTTTTTTTTTTTCCTTCGATACTTAAGATATATTCCGTTTACAGCCCCGATGTGGCCAGCTACAAACACTTCAATTGTTGTTCGGTTGTCTCGCGGATTAATGATTGCGATGGGGAACGAACAACAATCACGCGCTGTTTTAAACTAGATTCACAAATAAAATCACAACAGTAGTAGAACATAAGTCGTGTGCATAAGAATTGATCGCCATGCTTGCAAACGTAGTTCACCACCACGCATAACAGCGTCGTGTGCGTGAGAGATCCTGATAGAGTGCACGAAGAAAATTGTTAAATTAAATTTTTTATGCAGGCCATTCAGAGCAGAATGCACCATTTTCGACAAACTTGTTTATTTTTAATGGAGGAACGTAGTTACGCCACAGAAACGAAGAAATATAGCAAGATATAAATTTAAATGAAAAAACAGTTGGCAGTATACGGGCAGAACATTTTAAAGTTAGGCCACATCTCTACGATCGTAAAAGCAAAGATTTCATAGAAAAGCAAATTGTCAATTATTTTAATTCTTTGCTAATTTTCAAAACGCTATCATAATATGTTAATTAAATCAAACGTACGTGTTTAAAGGCAAGACAAATGTAAACCAACAGATGGCAACTGACGCTAGACTTGGCGCAAAATTTCAATGGCAAAAAATATTCAATAAGTATTCAATTGTGACTCAATTTCACACATTTTCTACTGTTATAATCTGTGCCTTTTTTTTTTTTAAGAACCACCATGTTGTTTGAATACAAAAATTGAGGATACCATAGCATACATAATTTTAAAAAAAAATCGGATATGACGCATTCCTTTATCGATATTGAGACGCATGTATCATCCGTCTCCTACCGCGAAGAAATATGAACCGGCAATGCATGATTTTAAACCAAGACAACCTTGTTGAAAGTCACGTGCATTCCTATTCCTGATTGACATGACCGCGATTAATTAAATACTAACAACGCCACAGCTTTTCAACCGTTACCTGCATCCAATATTAATTTTAAATTAATTGCATTTACTATGAACTATTTTGCTTACCGCTAGCGTGAACTGAACTCCAAATCCGCGCATGTCTACCGGCGTTCCTCGCCGACGTGACGTCATGCCATATGCAGTTGATGCGCAAGATTGGTCGGAAGCAGAATGATGCAGGAGCTACACTGATGCTCCTGCAGCGAGAAATCGGAACAAATTACTTATACACATCGAGCATTTTACAAGTAACGGAATGCAGCCCATGTTAAACATTCACAATCAGTACAGAAATACGCGTACGCAGACATGAAATATTGTTATACTCATCTGTAGACCATGATCATAGGTACATGAGCATGAAAAATGAAAGTGAGCACGTTTGAAATTCCTGCTTGATACTTATTTGGAACCATTTTGTATCCTTATGTCATATGTAAATGTAAACATTTTCATATACTCTATTTTTCAAAACAAAAGTTTTCGTTCCACTGCTTGGAAAATTATAATTTGATGTCTTTACCCCACAAAAATATTCACGAATGAATTTTTTTAATGAAAAGTGTGATTAAGAATGTTATAAATACCTACACATTTGTGTGCCTATAATATCAATTCGTGTATCTGGGTTGTTTATATTTATACAACGCAGTTTCTCTGTAATTTAACTCTCTTGAGGCCCCTAAAATTGGAGTATTTATCTGATCATGCTATCAGCTGAAATAATTACAGCCGTGTACTGCCAAGGTATGTTATCTCATAAGAACACGTCACCTAGAAGAGTGGGTGTGGACAGAACATTGAATCGTCGCAGGCACAAGAATTCGTTGACAGAATGCTGAATTATTTCTCTATTTACACCGTTGATGTCGTAGCGTTTGAGAAATGGTGGAAAATTATTACAAAATATTTACAAGGAAATTGCAGTAAAATTTGTTACACTGTGAAATGCTTTTCGAAGTGTCGCGTTTATTGTTACCTAATTACAATGCCAATGAATTTCCCCAATTAATCCTCTAATATAATACACAAATTAACAAATAATAAGGGAATTATAATTACACGTTAATTACACTTGAAAATACTCCATTTTATGCAAGGCACTTTTAACTGTTTCGTACTGTTTGGTGTATCGGGCTCTAAAACGAAAGAAAGATTTTATTTCATTTTCTACAATACTTTGAAATATCTTTATTACTAATTGTTTAACCAAAAAATTACAATTTGATATACTTATATGTAAAACTAACCTCAGAAACTAAATTGGAAATCAAAATTACCCACAGATGTTAAAGGTCTGCTTAGTACTATTATAAATCCTTGCTAAAAGTTATTGAGTGTTTTTCAATCAGTCCACTTAAGAGTGAAATATCCTAAAATGTAAGCGAGGTCTTCTCTTTGTGTTGTAAATTTTGTAAACACTTTCTCACTGATTTTCTTGCATGTTTTATATAAATGAAAATGTATTACCAGGACATTATTTCTCTTATAATAGAGGTTTCCGTAATATCATTACCCCGAAAGACTTAATTTTTTTAAATAAATCACCCTTGTTGTTACGCGGTGTTGCTGAATTATAGTTTTTACTCTTAGAGGATATGCTATCACATATCCATAGCATTTCCGTATATAAAATATTTATGGTTCCTCCCATCTTTTCTGAAGCCCTGCTTAAGGTCTACTTTCAGGCTATTACTCCGCCTCAGACAAATAAAGCTTAACCAAGTCTTAGAAAAGTACACCAAAGGGACAACACACAGAATTCGAGCACTCAGTTTAATAATATTTTGCATTAGACCTATTTCTTACTAGGCATTACCAAAATAACCTATCGTCTCGTATTTATTGTAAACGCAATATCGAAATGTATAGTGCTAACATAATTAAAAGTTCAGTTTACCAAAAATAAGATACTTTTATGTTATCAGAAGTATAAAACATCGCGAGACACGAGGCATTTAGGATACAGCCAACCACTTCATACATAGGGTGATTTTTCGAAGGTCTGATTAAAAAGTGTGAAGTTAGAGCAAATAGAATATGGCACGCAATTCTTTATACTACATTACATATTTAGATTAAGATACATGAAGTAATTTGCACCCTCTTGTAATTACTGCATCGTCTCAGTAGTAACGAAACAGTCAACCTACACTGCCCCCGATTCTCTTTTGCATTTTAATGGCGTTGCTTTAAAAAAAATTATTCGTCAACACCCATGCCACTAATTCCCATTCGTGCTTAATCATTGCTGACTGACTAAAAAAAGGGGGGGGGGGGAAATATTACACCAATCCCTCGCGTAAATTTGGACACAGGGAATCTCCCACCGAAAGACGTTATTGAAACGACTACGTCACAGCTGTAGGCCGGTTATTCTTCCTTATCACTAGGGATGATGGAAAATATCGAAAAATTTTTGAGTCAACATATCTTCGATTACACTACAGCTGGTTTATCCTTTTATGGTTGGATGGCCAAAGTATTGACTCGGCTAAGTTCTTCGCTGGCCAATCAAAAACGTTCCTTTCAGAGTATCAGGATCCTCTTTGGTCCAGTTAAATGGACATACACGCGTTACAGCCAGCAAGAAAACTGTCGAAAATGCAGCACGTTGAATCCTAGCAAACAGAAAACTTTTCCAGCGATGATCCCATCAGCTCTGCTCATCACTTGCGCTGTGAATCCTGAAATCCACGCATCGCTAGGATACAAATTAAATTTCGCCGAAGTCCTCATCGCGCCTTTCTGGAGCACCACACAATGAGCAAGAGGCAGTAAACGCCGAGACAAAATCATGATCGGGTTTGCTTTAATTGGTGAATACACTGTAAAAAAATAATGAGAAAATTACGTGACAAGTGTAAGCTAATATTCGCAAATTTGTTGGGGGGAAACATAGTTTTCCTTACAGGTAAGGTAAAATTTCCGCACTCTGGAGTAAAAATTCACGCACATAGTAGTCGAAAATCCCATAAAAGGTTAGGAACATCTCTTCAGCATTCTCGACAGCTCAGTTGGGGACGGGGGACGGGTGGAAGAAACAATACACTGACGCTGTCACGCTGTCGTGGTGCAATGGATATTGCATCGGTCTATCGTGATAGAGGACCATGGTTCGCACCCACCCACCAGCAACTGTCGAGGATTTTAGTGCCTAGGTTTAGGTTACTATTCGTCACAGGATATAGGTAGTAAAATTAACAGTACTAAAATTTAGGGATATTTTTATATTTAATTTTACTAAACAATATGGTTAATTTTCTCTTACTTGCATGGGATTTCCCCCCCCCCCCCACTTTTGTCAGGTACTTTTCCCTTACTTTACTTGTTATGTAAATTTGCTCTACATTTAAGAGGTAATTTTACCTTACATGTACAGGTAATTACCTTCCCTTACATGTAAGAGAATTTTACCTCACATTTTTTTACAGTGTATTTATTTAAGACCTGTCGTATCTGAAGACTCTTCCCAAGCCACCAAACTTGGCCTTGGCCTTTAGTCTGCAGGCCATCGACTGCGAGATCACTTGACAGTTCACAAGAACAAACAGATATTTCCTTAAATATTGTTGTTTACATCCTCCTGTTAATGCGTTTCCCGTGTATGGTACGACGGCTGAACAGCAATCAGTTGTAGAAGCATGCACTGGGCACACCACTCAAGCACATGAAGGACAGATGACGGAAAATAACGTTAGGATACCCAGGTAGTTAGAGACTGTCATCTTGCCGACGGGTACCTCCAGGTTCTGTACCAGACCCGTAGTGCAGGTATGTTTTTTACTGGGATACTCATGTTATGGGGGGGGGGGGAAGGGGGAGGCTATTGTGAGCATTACCGTCGAAAGGAAACTTTTCCCCAAGTACCCACCTACAGTATATCTTTTAATTCCACCCCTGATGCATACTAGCTTATACCCAATCTTCGGACTAGCCGTAAGGACATGCCTGCCTGCCCGTCCCTCGATAAGAGCGAGTGAGTGAAGAGATTTGGGCGGCTCTTAACAGCGAGGTTTCAAGAGCCGATGAGGGTAATTGAGGTATGGAACAGTGCCGGAAAAAGGTAGCCGGGGGGGGGGGACGGGAGATCCCCGAGAAAATCTGCCGACCAGCGGCATCGTCCGGCACGACTCCCATATGCGAGAATCCGGAGTGACCCGGCCGGGGATTGAAGCTGTTACCCTGTGGAGGGAGGCGAGCAGGCTAACCGCTCAGCCAGCGCAGCCTCCCCTCGACAGTAATACTTGGTTTCGTTTAGAACCGGCATGTCCATGCATGCAGACCATATCTGAAGGCAAGAAAAACAAGTAGGTTTAAATTTGCCCGAGTATTGGCGATGGCAATCTCCTAGGCAGGCCTTTGACCCTAGGGAAAGTCTCGTATCTGCATATTTTTCAATCTGAACTGAATGCTTGCATTATTGTTGGTAGCGAAAAATTATATCTCAGTCTGTAGCCTGTCCGCAGTTATTTAAGCACATTCGAAAGATTCCCTTAGTATATATTTTTTGCATATTGTTAGCCTACTTTCTTTGGAAAGCGATGCTTATGCAATCATACGAA
Source organism: Dryococelus australis (assembly GCA_029891345.1). Lineage (NCBI taxonomy): Eukaryota > Metazoa > Arthropoda > Insecta > Phasmatodea > Phasmatidae > Dryococelus > Dryococelus australis. Next base: position 97,134,484 of record CM057003.1, read on the forward strand.
TATCTGTTTGGGATGTGTGTTCCCCCCCCCCCATTTTTGTAGGATTATGAGGTCACTAACAATAATTGTGACGCAGCTTTTTTATAAAGCAAATATTCCGTATTTATAAAACTAATTAAATATTCCAGGACATGGATATATATGTGCGTGTGCGTGTGTGCATGTGTGTATGTATGTATGTGTGTATGCACGTATGTATGTAGATATAAAAATATAAACCACATGCATTTGAAATATTTGCGTACAAAATAAATAACTATATACATTATTTATCAGCTTTCCTTCATTATCGAACCCAAATACTTATAAACCCTACAGACAAACAATGGACGTGTTGTGCACATCTGCGAGAAAGCCGGACGGTTTTGTTATTTCTTGCCGTGCTGTTTAGTAATGCATTTAGTTTCAATAAAAGATAGGATGCCAACATAATAGATTGTGTGAGACTTCTTTTATTCTTTGACAATAGCTATACTTTCTGAACGATTGCAAGCTCAAGAATGGTCATCGTTGAGTAAAATACTATTTTTACGTGATCAACAATGATCATTTAATTTCTTATGCAACCCATGTAGCAAGCCACAGTCAGCCGACTGTGACTTTACTGCTGGCACTGCTGGATGACTGCAGGCACTGAATTCTTATGGGTTTACACTAATGGCCCTGTTATGGCTGACTGCTGGCAACACGACACTTGGCATGCCATCAATGGCACATTAATGAGATGTTGATGGAAACGAAACTGATTGTTGAGAGTGGGTATAGTGCTAATGATCCACAAATGGCTTGCAAACTGTATTCCAGCCCTGGCAGCACTTAACTAATCCATTTTTGGGCCATTGATGGCACTTCACTATAGTGTTTCGCGTACTTAAAGAGACAGTGAGCTTACAGTGGTTTTGCTGATGGCAGTGCTGGATTACTGCGGGCCCAGAAAACTTATGGGTATACACAACTGGCCCTGCTATGGTTAACTGTTGGCACCGAGTCACTTGGCATGCCATTTATGGCCCACTGATGGAATGTTGATGGAAATGAAACTGATGGTTGAGAGTAGGTGACCTATTAATGGCACATAAATGGCTTACCAACTGTATTCCAGTAAGGCCACATATAACCTATACATATATCTGGTAAAGGTATGGGTAGCCATCTATAGGCCATTTGATGGCTGTGAAGTGGTACATCGATGGACCATTGCTGGTACAATTTGGCTTATTACGGGAATTTTTATGGCTCCCATTCTTCACAGATAACTTCTTCAAACTACACAAACGTATATGTATGTATACATGTGTCTAATATAATTATAAAACATATGATATAATGAGTAGATTATTTGTAAATATATAGTGATGGAAATAGTTAATCTAAAGACAATAATATACCGTGTAGTAGGCCTAATGAAAAGCATGCTGGGCTGTCAATGCAAGTGGTGTAATTGCAACCCCCTCTACTCCTCAGGCAAGCATAATATTTTCATGTCGTATAATGTGTTTAATAGAGAAGTAAAGGAAATAAAAATCAAAGAGAAGTTGGTATTGATGGTAAAAATAATTATTTTTAAGAAATTGTGTAGACATATGGCGAAAGCATGGCTATCCATCAGTAGGCCATCTGATGGTTGTGAAATGGTACCTCGATGGGCCATTGCTGTTGTGAGCACATGGGCCATGCTTGGACCATTTGTGTTCACCATGTCTGGGCCAGTTATGGGCAGAGTATGGCTAGTCAATGGTGCCGCTTCAGGACCAGCAATGGTGCCGGGTCCATGCCAGCTATTGGCCAACTGTTTGCAGGCTTGGCATCAGACTGTAAACCATCAATGGGCCATATGTGGTTTGCTACATGGGAATTTTCACCCTAGCTTCCGAACTGAATACAAATTCCAGAATCTTATACGGTTTTCTCCTAATAAATAGGGATAATTTAATTCTCAATAATAATTTAACTTAATTGTAATATATAACTATGTATATGAAACCATGCAACCAATTTCATCTTAACTTTGTATGCCGCAGTATATACAACGATAAAATTTGTCTACATAGAACCTCGTTTGTCCACCATTTTGTAAGATAACATCACATGAAAATAAAGATTAATGTAATATCTCGGGAAATAATTATTCCTACCAAATTTGTATGACAAATAATACTACAGTAGGCCGTGTAAACTGATACGTCTTAAGTGGGTTGGGCATTTATTTTCAAAATGGCGGGACCAGTTAATCGATTCTCACTGGTTTAAACAAACTTTATATGCTGGCAGTATACAGAATAGTGCACCTAAGGCAGGCCACTTGAATAACACTGCCATTTTCAGTGGTAGAAGAAAATGCTTCAGACTAACGTTGCTTCGGGCCAGGCCCTAATAACTGATAGTGATAATTTTCCCGTACGTGGAAGGGTAAAAAACATACAAAGCTGAATCGCGTTACTTTAAATGGAATGATAATCATTATTACCACCCCTCGACAGTACGTATGAAGATCCAATACATACCATGACATATGCCGATCATTCAAGATCGCTGAAGGCCAATGACGAAGCAGACTGCGCCGTCGCGCGGAACAATGAGCCGACGTAGCACCGTCTTGTAGCGACTGTAGTCGTCCTGTAGCTGGCGTTTGTTTGTTTAAACAAACGCCAGCCACAGAATACGCTTACTTTGTTATTTTGTTATGATATCAGGTGTTCAAATTGGTTAACTTGTGCATTGATGCATACTAGAAAGCGATTCTGAGCGTACATTATCGCACGTCGAAATTTCATCTGGGCTTATCGCAGAACAGGCTCGTGTTATACGGCCTTTCATGTCTTCGGGAGTCGTCGGTGGGGTCTATGTACACCTGTTGCTTTAATGTTACCCACTGATAAAAATCCATATACATCGAGTTTGGGGAACGTAAAGGCCATTTCGTGTTTCCAGACCGACCGATCCGACGACCACCAAAATTTCTGTCAAGGACCATTGTAATTCTCTTTGCAGAATGAGCGGGACATCCGTTGTGTTGGTACCACATGGATTGCCTTGTGTCCAGTGGGATGTCTTCAAATAATTACGGTAAATGTCATCGTATTTATTATATCGTTGAGAGGTGTTAATAAAATATTATCATTAAATTTAATGTAATGATGTAGACCTTCATATCATCTTTGCCCTTCCACAAATGGGGAAATTATCACTATCAAGTTATTAGCACCTTGGATCCAAATAACTTTCGTCTGAAACGTTTACTTCTGCCTCTAAAAGTGGCAGTGCTGTTCATGTGGCCTTCCTTAGTAGCCTTAACCTATATATGCAAATCATGGAATTTGCTAATATATAAACGTTTGTCCGCCATTTATGAAGAGAGCACCGCATGAAAAAATGGCAGTTTTATTCAATATCTCGAGGGCAAACAAACCGATTCCCAGCGAATTTTGCTCGCAAGTAGTGCTGTGCAAAGCCATTTACACATGATAGAGGGTCAGTTTTTTTAAATGGCGGCAGTATAAATAATTTAGATTAGTGTGCTATACCTATTAAAAAATTTAACAAAATTAAACTAAATTCTGTATAGTGATGGCATAAATTAGAAGAGTCAAATACAACCTTAGAGAGCATAGTTGCCTGCCTTTTTGTATGATACTACCAGATGAGCAAATGGAACATTTATGCCATATTTAGGGAAACCAATGAACTAATTCCTACTAAATTTTGCACACAAGAAATTGTACATTAGGCTATGTAAAATTACATTACTGAAATCGATCAGACACTTATTTTCAAAAAGGCTGCTATATAAATAACTTAGATATCTCATTTCTACTAAACGATTTATCCAAATTCAACCAACGTGTTTATGCTGAAGTTGTTCGTGAGAAACATCATTTATGCCTATATGGGGACTCTTTTTTTTCTTAAGTACTCTTCTACAGGTATCCGTACATCGTGGAACCAGAGAATGTCTAAGGAAACCCTCCAGAAATGTTTGGCGGGCGCCGGGGTGTCGTTCAATCCGGACGAAGGGATAGAGATACCCTCCGACAGCATCTGATGGAGCTGGTGAGGAAATTTGACGTAGCTACTCAACAAGCGGGTGAGTCCGACGCAGTTAGCGTCTTTGAAAGTATTAAATATTTGCCACCTAATTTGGTGGATAGTTTGAAGGTAGTTCGCAGCCTGAATTGAAATTGCAGTTGTAAATCTTTTGGTGCAAATGGCTAGAATCGCGTCTTTAAATATTTGTGGAACCGTGCTTTTGTGTGCCGCTATAATTTTTTAAAGTGCCACAGTCTTTGCAAAATGTAGTGGGGCAGGCGATAGATAAACTTATGCCATTTAGTGAGGCAATGTTGAGACACATGGGTTCATCAGTGGCTATAGCACACCAACGTATGAAAATGTTGGAAAGATTTTCAAAGTCCCAGTGGGTCAATGCAGCAGTTAATCCGTGAGAAGTGTTAGGTTTGCAGTGTGAGGAAGCGGATTTGATGGAAATACTGTTTTTTTAATCTGTTGCCGGAAAATAGTAAATATTTTACATTTGCTTCAAAGCCAAAAACGTTAAATGAATTATTAGCTTTAGTAATTCAAGTGGAATTAACGATTTGAGATTGTAAGCAAAGAGAGCCTAAAAGAGTAACATCTAAACGGCAATGTCAAATCTGTTCTTGTACTAATCATCCGACGGAAAAATGTTTCTATAAAAAATCGTATAGTGAAGGGAAAGAAAAGCCGCTTGAAAACGGGGGTCAGTCAGACGTAACAGTAAATTCAGAAAGTGTTGCAAATTCTGAAGGTCGTAAAACCGTAAAATAAATTATTTGTTTTAGATGCGGTAATCCAGGACGTTTTAAATTTAATTGTCCGTTAAAGGGAAAACCTGCAGTAATAAGCGCCGCGATAAACACAAATCTATGTAACAAAAATGGTCTACTGTACGTGCAGATTGTGATTGCAAACTTAACGATGTCAGGCTTGGTTGACGTTGACACGGGTGCTTCAGCGACACTTATAAAGCAAGAGACCTTGAATAAAATCATGCGGGGCGCGCCGCTTGGAACTGTGCAGTTCAAACGGGGCGAGTCAGTAGTATTTTCCCCAGCCGACGGAGGTTTGATGAAGTCAAACATAATGGTAGCAATAAAAGTAAAAAATTTCATGGAAAATAGCATTCCGTGTTTTTGAACATGTCGCATGACATGATTTTAGGTATAGATTTTTTTGGGTAGTACGCGCGCATGCGTTGACGTAGCAAAGAAGGAATTGCGGTTTAGTTTCCCCCCCTAAACGGTAGTAAATTTGCAAGTAAAACCTTCTCATTTCTGTAAAATTCAGTTGCTTAAGCAATCTGAAGAGGTAGCGAAAGCATCAGAACAGCTTAAAATGGAATATGAAGACGTGCTTTCTTCAAAGTTAGGGCATTGTAAAGAGATTGCAGTAGAATTAAAACTGAAAGACAATGAGCCCGTAGAGTGCGTGCCATATCGTGTATCGGCACCCAATATTAAAGTATTTAAAAATTTGAGCACAGAATTGCAAGAGCAGGGAAACGTAGAAAATTACACAAGCCCTTCTTTTCTAATTCCCAAGAAAACTCAAAACTGTATGTGGATTCCTGTCCGGTACCTATCATGGAAACGGTATTTCAACATTTGCAAAAGGCAAAGTGTTTCACTATTTTGGATTTTAGTTCGGCATTCTTATAGTGTGAGCTACAGCCCAATAGTAGGGTTTGCACCAGTGGACTCGTTTACCGATGGGAGTAAATTCCGGACCCCAGTGTATGTCTAGAGGGGTAACTCGCGTATTAGGAAAATATCTGTATGAGTCCGTACTCACGTACATAGATGGCGTGTGCATATACAGTAATACGTTAGAGGAACATCTTCAACACTTGCGAATAGTATTAGACGCGTTGCGTAAAGTCGGGCTAGCGATAAATCCGAAAAGTTGGGCATAACGTGCGTTATTTGGGATTCATAATTTCCGAAGGAAGTTTGCGAGCAGATACGGAAAAGGTAAAATCAGCTGTAAATTCCCCGCAGCCTAAGAATGTACGAGGAGTGAAAATTTTTTTAGTTATGGTAGCATTTTATAGTAAGTTTATTCTGAATTTTTCTGATCTTGCGGAACCTTTAAATAAATTGAAAAGAAAAAATGCGCAGTTTCAGTGGAACAAAGACCAGGAGAATAATTCTCAAAAATTGAAATATATGTTAGCAAATTCTCCCGTTCTGCATTTACCGAATTTTTCTTAAAAGTACTTTTTTCCACTGCGATGCCAGTTTTGTAGCAATAGGAGCGCGTTTAAATCGGAAGATATATAGTCATTTTGTACCGATAGCATACGCCAGTAAATCATTGATGCAGGCAGAACGTAAATGTACTATTTATGAAAAAGAATGCTTAAATTGTAGTTGGGCTACGGAAAAGTTCGCAGGTTATTTGGATCACGCACCGTTCACGTTGTACACGGACAACCAAGCGCTCAGCTGGGTATTAAAATCGCAAAAGCCTGCAGGGAAGTTGGCGCATTGGCTGGTAAGATTGGCCCGTTTCAAATTTAATGTGCAACACACTCGCGGGGTCGATAGTTCGCTAGCAGACGCGTTGTCGCTCATGTATTGCGCTGAAGAGTTTGAGCAAGGCGACGAGCAGGTGAAGAATGGGGCACCTGTAGAGAGTGTAGCGAGCGTCGATAGTCAGCTGTCAAGACCAGCAGTAGGAAACACACACGTTTCAGAATTGAATACGATACAAAAATTCCCAAGCGTGTTTACTGACATTAAACAACACCAAAATCCCGATCAGGAATATAAGCAGATTTTGTCGAATGGAACTTCGCCGTATATTATCCATAAAGGTTTTCTAGGTGAACGGATGCGACGAGGAAATTCAGAGTTTTTGTACCTGAAAATTTAAGGGCGATGGTGTTTAAATATTACCGCGAATCTTATTACGGAGGACACATAGGGCGTGATAAAATCATCTGTTGCGTGTTAAGAAATTTCTACGTGGCCGAGAGTTCGCAGTGACCTAAAAACTAGATAAAAGGTTGTGACGTGTGTCAACACCTTAACCGAAAAATCAAAAACCGGAAGGCCAGTATGCGGGTACGGTAGCCACGTATCCTTGGGAACGTGTGTATTTAGACATCATGGGTCCGTTGCCCCGGAGTACATCGGGTTAGGTCAATGTCCTAGTAATAATAGATAGTTTCAGCAAATCTCATTTTTCCCGTTACGTATCATAAAGGCAGTTGAAATCTGTAAAGTTGTAATGCAACGGTCGTGTAGTGTTTTTGGCGCACCCGTATATGAAGTAGCATATAATGCTACATATTTTTTTGTCGCAAAAATTCAGAGATCTAAATTTAATATGGGAAGGGGGAGGGGGGGTCAAGATGGTTCAAACTGCTATGACACCCTTTCCCCGCTAGGGTGCAGGCTACTCAAAAATACCTCACTCGTGCATTTACCACATACTCCTACGCCTAATCACGGGGCAAAAGCGATCTCGGCTTCAAAACTTTTGAGCACAAATTTCACGGCAAATTCCCAATAGAAACATTATAGTTCTTATTCAAAACATTGAAAGTAACAGTCTTTCTTCTTCATAAAAAAAAAGATACAAGAGGTTTGCATTACCAAAATTGAGTCGATTGAAAGTTTATTTTCTGGGTTACCGTTTTTTTATTGAGAAAATATTTGCCTTGGTTCACACTAATTTTTCATCATTGCAACAAAGTTAAATGGATACTATATGTCAAACAATATCTGGCCGCAATGTTACTGTTCCTTTCCATTCCAGTTCATGTTCACAGCGAAGCCAAGATTATTTACACAAAAAACTATTTTCAAAATACTGATAAAAGTTGAAAATTATTAAAATGTTTGACCTTATTCCACACGTGAATGGTAACCACAACTAATACCGGGCACATTACTAAATGTAACCACGACTAATACCGGGCACATTACTAAATGTAACCACGACTAATACCGGGCACATTACTAAATGTAACCACGACTAATACCGGGCACATTACTAAATGTAACCACAACTAATACCGGGCACATTACTAAATGTAACCACAACTAATACCGGGCACATTACTAAATGTAACCACAACTAATACCGGGCACATTACTAAATGTAACCACAACTAATACCGGGCACATTACTAAATGCTGCAGCACTTGAATTAAATTCTTGGCTCTGGTTTCTTACTACACAAAATTATATTTTAGGTCGCCCTCGGAATGGGCCTCGCGCGGGCGGTGACAATTTTATATGCAAGGGAAGTTCGGTGAAGATGACGCCCACGAAAATTAAAGGGCGTTAAAACATCGTGTCGTCTCATTCCTGGTGGACTTCGGCTCAGCCAAAATGCGAAGTCTCGGAAGCAAACCTCCAGCTGGATGCCACCGGCGGCGGCGATGACCGGCGCCCATATGCATTTCTTCAAACGCAGCAATTGAAATCGGCCCCCGGACGGCAGCGGCGACACTTTGCAAACTCATAGAGAACGTCAATTCTTCGGCCACGCAAGATATTTCGAATCAACTGCTCACGCCCGATAATGACAGTCTACAAAGCTTAACATGCCGGCAACCAGTCGAAACGGTCCACGGGCATCGGCGCAATTTTAAAGTGAACATAGTTCCACTCGGCACACAAACACGATCTAAACTTGCCCGCGCCACCCTTCAACTTTACTATCGCAAAGTTTGCATACCCCCACAAGGACCGTTCCATTTTAACACCGGCGATTTGTTCACTCCGTGGCAACCAGCGGAAAAAAGTCACTTCCATTAACCCACTCAAATCACACCGAGAAACGGCGTTCGAATATTGCTACAAGAAACTATCAGCTGGGCACATGCCCGGGATGCCTTCCCGTGAAAATCGTTTCCGTCATACTTGCGATTAATTCGCACCAGCCACGCGCTCACGCACCCAAGGTCGGGGTCTAGGCACCGTCTGCTCGCCGGAGCGAATCAGCTGGGGATCTCTCCCCCTCCCCTCGTGGTTCCGCGGCCCTCGGCTCGCGACCTCACCCCGAGCGAGTAGCGCCTTCTCAGAGCGGCTTTTACAGTTAAACTCGCACCAAACAATCTGCTTATCGAATATACATATCTGGTGATTCATAAGCGTAGCACCATATAAAATATAAAAATATTTCCAATAAATAAATATCAATTAATACGAATGAGTAGGAATAGGCTGGCCTAAAATATAGTAAAATCGATAAAATATGCACATACAAATACTATTAAATAAATTTGCCATGCTGCAAAGGGTTCCCAATTGTGGCTGAAAAAAATTACCAAAAACCATTAAAAAAAATATTCTGAGACGACCATACTCATCTCGTTGCCCCATACCATCCACAGGCAAATCTAGTAGAACGTGTTAACCCTGACATTAAGCTTACCTTACGCAGTTTTCAGTCAGATACGCAACGTCACTGGGATGACGTATACCTACTGTTTATGTGTTTCAATAATTTGATTCGTAGTGCACACCAAGTATGCATCAACTGAAGTATTTTTGGGGCGGAGATTGATGCACCCTTTAATAAATGTGTGGTCACTCCATGGTGTTTGTTTGGAAAATGTGAATAACAAAAAAAACTGGAAGGAATATGGGCGGATGTGACACGCAATTTAATTACGTATCATCGGAAAATGGAACAAAAAATAACGTAGCTTACAAACATGTAACCTTGAAACCTGGTGATTTAATTTTTGGTCGAGGCTCACCACCTCAGTTCAAAAATGTATTACTGTAGTGCTAAGGCGAGGGCCGTTTCAGATAGTGAGGTTCCTTTCGCCCATGATGGAAGATCCACATTCTCCAAACAAATACGGAAAAGGTTTATATCTCCCAATGTAAAAAAATATTATATACCCCGAATGTAAACGGGCTGTCCCCTGCCCTTCCCTTTATGTAATCCACGCTGTCTTCATTGAAGGCTGTCGAACTGTTTTATTAAACATTCTAAAATTTTAAGATTATTGTATTTTTTATAAGATATATTAGTTTTCCAGTGTATATCGGAGAAATATTTAAGAAAGAGTATTAACATTTAGTAAGCTAGGATAATCTACTCAAAAGTTAATTGGTACATAGTTAAAACATGTACAATATGTAAAGTTAAATGAGTACTCAAGTAAAAATTTTACAAATATGTGAAGTCATATATATTTAAAGATATACATATATATTATGAGTGAAGCATTAGAGATTTTATAGGTAGTTGGAAAATGGTTCAGAATTTAAGTAAGAGTACCCAAAGTTCATTTTAAAAAAGAGTTATGAATATTCTACGTCTTGGTCGAGTGAACCCTGGTGCCTGTCTGTTTTATGGTTGCTGCTAACATGACCCGCGGCCGATGCGGGAGGGAGCCTGGGGTAAGGGCATGGCCGGCCTACGCCTTATGTTCTGAACGCGTGTTCGACACCGACTTCGTGAGTCGTCTTCAGGGGAGGAGGGTTGTTACGGCTACCCCTAAACATCGAACGATAGCTAAAACCGACGGAGCCATTTGAAGGTTAGAAAATGTTGGCCGTTCGCGACGGCTTACCTTCGCTGGGTTTCGTTTGACGAGCTCCACGCCTCGCGTCCGTTGGGCGGGCCTGAAGGTCTGCAAAAGTGGGCGTTGCGGGGTTGCTGCCGCCCACGAGATTTTTGGCTGCCTTCCCCTCCCTTGTACGTCCCCTTGACCACGTGACACCAGCAAGCCAGTCACGTGCCACCAGGGTGACCTTCCAGGACTTCCGGACATGAATGGAGTGAAGATCATCTTGTAATGTTCTCGAAGGTTTTGAATAAAATTTAAATAGGAGAGTCTCGCCCAGGTACAGGGAGACAGCTCAGGAATAGTATAAAAATGGGGGTTCTGGTGCACCAGGCGTCAGGCGGTAGAGCTGTGGGTCCTAATTAATATAATTTTAGGCGTTAGGCAGTGGACCCCAGGAGCGAGAATTTCCCGTTGTTCCCTTTTTCCCGTCCAAAACGATCGATTTCGCGTACAAAAACGTCACTTTTTCCCTTCAAAATTTCCCTAATTTCCCTCCCACCACCAGCGGTCACGTTGGCAGCCAGTGCCGACCACCATTTTTGTGCCCTAATTAGCATAATCCGGCGGGTGATCCCCCAGGATGGCAAATTACTCATATGGAATGTGGGATCTCACTTCCTCCCATCGAAGGCGACCATCTTGCAGCCAGTGCTAATTAGCATAATCCGGGCAGGTTACACAGCGTGGCAGTGGTTTGCACATTTCGGCGGAATCGGTCGGAAATTGAGAAATTCCTGCCAAATTGAAAAACCATTCCCAGCGGCCATCTTGGTATCGACGACCTATGTCTACCCAGGACAATTGGCGACCAACTGAGGATGTCGGCCATTTTGGTGGCCAGCGCCTCTCCAACAGCAACGGTGGGGCATCAAAGCATCGCGAACGATCGGATCTCGTGTAACACTGCCGCTCCCCTTAAGGCTGTGTGTGTGCATAACACTTATAAGCATAGTTGCCTATAATTTCTGAACTGTTTACATTATAGTTGTCATATTTATAACATATGCAACAACCACAAGTAGAAGAAGGATCACGGGGTCAAATATGCCCCATGATAACTTATAAGCATAGTTGGCTGTAATTTCCGAACCGTTTAAGTTATAATTGTTACATTCATTATATATGCATCCACCCTGACTAGGAGAAGGGCCGCGGGGTCAAATATGCCACATGTCCACTTATAAGCATAGATGGCTGTAATTTACGAACCATTTAAGTTATAATTGTTACATTCATTACATATGCATCCACCCTGACTAGGAGAAGGGCCGCGAGGTCAAATATGCCACATGTCCACTTATAAGCATAGATGGCTGTAATTTCCGAACCATTAAGTTATAGTCGTCAAATTCATAACATAGACATCATACGTGACTAGGAGAAGGGTCGCACGGTCAATATGCCATATGTCAGTGTATAAGCATAGCTGGATGCAATTTACTAACCATTTAATTCATAGTCGTCAAATTCATAACATAGACATCATACACGACTAGAAGAGGGGTCGCAGGGACAAGTATGCCCCATGCCAATGTATAAGCATAGTTTGGTGTAACTTCCGAACTGTTTGAGTTATAGTCGCCAAATGCATAACATAGACATCAACCACGACTATGATAGATGGGTAAGTTTCAAAGCATTTGAGATACAACTACCAAAAAAATCATAATGCATGCATAACCCCCCCCCTATGACGAGAAGGGACATGCAGACATATGTCGGCCTGCATGTCTCCCCGTGCTTACTCACCTCTGTCTCTCCTGTCTCCTTGGTGCAACCATCTAGCCACACACACTTTCTCGTGCCCTCCCCCCACCCTGTAACTCCCCGATCAGCGACCTCCCACTCGTCCTTGCGCTGTCTCTATCCCTCGTCCTACCCCCTCCACCAGCCTACATTACCCCTGACCCTACATCCTCGAGCACTCGCCACCGCCCGGCCAGCGGCTTACTATGCGCCGACCCCCAAGCACTCGTGTAACAGCGTACTTACTTCCAGTTAGTCTGTCTGTACCACCGGCCTTGCACCCATGAGCCGTATACGAAGATGTCAATGTATGTATGTATGTATGTATGTACGTATGTAATGAGATGACACTCGCAATGAATATGCAGTAATCATTAAACAGCTAATCCCCCGCACATACATCAACACATGCTAGAATGATAAGCATTCTATTATGCAGCATACTTACTTGCAGACAGTCAGTCAGTATCATCAGTCTTGCACCCGTGAGCCGTGTACCGAGAAGTCAATGTATGAAATGTACGTATGTAATGAGATGTCACTCGCAATGAATACACAGTCATCGCTAGACAACAGCGTACCCACACATACAACAACACATGCTTGAACGATAAGACTCAATTTAAAAAAACGAACTGTCCCCTACCTTAACTGGTGTAGCAGTGAATACACGTAGGCCACGAGCGCATATCACCAGCGTCGTCATTGTCTTTGTCGACGATGTGACCTCGCTGGAAGCAGAGACCACAATGACCGGTCCTGCCTTTCCATGCACGATAGAACCCCCTGTCCTGTTCTCTCGGTAAGGCCACACACACTTCTTCGCGCACTGTCTCGTTCTCGGCACCTCTACCCACTACACTTCCTAGCGATCTCTAGCTCTTGTTCTCCCCCCCCCCTTCTCCAGCCACCATCTACCCGGGTCATCGCCACCGCCTGGCCAAGTTCCAGCTATGTCACTGCGCGCCGACCCTCCGAGCATATGTGTAACAGAGAACAGACACCCTTTCCGACCCTCACAATGAGGGCATAGCATAGGCATCCGCCATGACTAGGAGAAGAGTCGTGGGTCAAGTATGCCGTATGGCAACATATAAGCATAGGTGGCCCAAATTTTCGAACCGTTCGAGTTATAGTTGGCAAATTCATAACAGAGACATCAACCACTACTAGGAGAGAGGGGCGCGGGGTCAAGTATGCCCTATGTCAATATATATAGTCCATGCACGCTTTCTTCGGCCTTTTGGAATTGAACCTTTGAAAAATCACCCAAGGTATAACATGTCAACCTGTTGTGTTCAATCACTTGTATTCCAAAATTATATAAAACTGTGATTAACGTTAAAGTATTGTATTCTTGAATAGATTAATAATCTACTTAGTATCTACTATAACTTGTGATATTCATTTTGTATTAAATACTAATTAACAACATCGAGAGCATCGACGTGTTGGCAACGACCAGTAAGAAATAGTTCACAGTTACGATATTTTTAACCTTGTTTTTACGTATAATATTTGTAAACTAAATGTTGCCAATTGATATATTTGTATAGTTAGGTAGCACTGACGGAAATACTTTTTATTGCTGCAGTTCAAAATATCAGCGCAAATTACCGTGCCTAGGCTCTAAAGTGACATTTTTTTTCCGTCCAAGGTTCATTAATTAAGCGAAGCACAGAATTTCACTCTCTCTCGTTCTCTCTCTCTCTCTCTCTCTCTCTCTCTCGGGAAGTTTATACCACCTGTGTAGCAGTAAAGGTATACATTTTGTAATTTATAGTTTTGGCACATTTCATACTAATTACAACAACAATAATGATGTTTGATATTGTAATTTATAACTTAAATAAGAACTTATTGTTTAAATACCTATTATATGTTATTTAGATACGATGCGATGGCACAATGCTTGAAAATCCAGCAGGTTGGCAGACGTGGTGTGGAAGGGTAAATCTAGAATTTGATCACCTTTCCCCTAGACACACGTTTATCCCAAAATGGTAGGCGATTATACCCAGTGCCTTATGACTGACAGTGATGTGGCGACATGTTAGTCACACGATTAACATTGATTGAGGCAATAACTTGCGATTGAGGCAATAACTTTGTAAATGATGCAAATGATAATATAAAAACCAAGGCAACGAATAATTCTAACCTTTTCACTTGAACCAACCCAAATCCCTTTTTTACACCATTGGGAGGCTCTCAGCTGTTTCCAAACTTAACCACCTACATTCAGGAAGCATTGAGACAAAGACCTCGCCCTGTGTGTGTTGGCAAACACCGTCACAAGCTATAGAATTAATTTATGTTATCACAAATGATTACCCAACACTTTTTATTCGACTTTAAGATATGGAACTACTCTCCCCTGCATCGTTTCCAACTTTGCTGGGCACATGTCACTCAGTGCGCCCGTTAAAATATATACAGGTAGGAGCTGTGACTTTTATTCTAAGGTTGATTGCAAAAGTGCTCAGTTTATCGTGAGCAGCCTTTAATGGTCCTGCTTCCTCTATCTCTAACGCAATCACTGTATACGATACGCCAAGGCCTACTTACCATCTAAGCTTCAAACGAAGTATCACAAATATTTTCATAGATATATAGAGAAGTAAGCACATCAGTTATATTCGTATTTTTTGTGTATCCTTTCACCCGTGGTAGTATCAAAGCTAACATAGGCCTACAGCTATTAAATTTCAATTATGTAAACACCTCGTTTTATCTTTGAAGTTTTATGACAGTGATGAGTTCGTGTTTTTATGATGGCGCGATTGGACTGTGGCCATTGCCGACCATGAGACTAAATAAAATAAACCGCACACGCAGAATTCAGCAAGACGAAATAGAAAAAAAAATTACAACACCACATACAGATAATTATGAAAAGGTGTTTCCTTGACAATAGAAAACAAATATGTATATAATTAAACCTTAAAAATACGGACGGACAGCGTTACGAAAAATTAATATTTCATTGAGCATGTTCACTTCATTCGTGCGTCAATGGATTGAAACTTTGGAATTATTTCTGTCGCTATTATACCAGTTGGTCTTCTTGTGTACATAAAACAAACTGAAACTAAATGAAATAAATTCAATGTCCGCAAATTTAAAATACTCTTACGACGTTAAGTAATGTAGTTGTTTTTTTTTTCTTTGTTCGCTTCCAGCTTTGCAATAAGTGTTCCAGTCAAACATACGTTTAAATAGATGAAGAAATGGGAAATCCACTTTTTAAAAGTTTTTTTTTCAAAACTACTCGGTTAACCGCGGACAGCCCTCGGTACAGCCAATTTCGATCAAAATTTTGTGATATTCCCATTCTGACTCTCGGGTGCCCTAGTTAGGACCGGATCCTAGACACTGTTGTCCGGCATCTGCGAAAAATTAGTAAGTCGGATGGAAAAAAATTAACTGAAATTTCTTATCTTTTGTAGGCCAAGGGCAGTAAATCAAGATTAAAGACAGTTTGCTCAAAAATAACGTATTAACTTGCAACTGGCTGTTTAATTTGCCTTACGGAAACCCTGCTGTTATTCATACGTCGTTTGAATTTGCATAGTGTGAGTTCAATATGTGTGTAATTTGCATAGTGTGAGTTCAATATGTGTGTAATTTGCATAGTATGAGTTCAATATGTGTGTAATTTGCATAGTGTGAGTTCAATATGTGTGTAATTCATCCTTACTATTATTATCAGCAGTGCAATTTCAATCGCCGTCGTTCATGTAAGAGCAGGAGAAGAAATAATTTCCTCTGCATGTGTGCACCAAATTGCTAAACTCGCCCTTGTCCAGAACCAGTGTCAAAAACATACGTCGAACTCTCGGTCATCAGTATGGTGAGCGACCATTTTTAACATATCTCTCTAAGAGCAGGCTGCCATTGGTTCGATGAAATGTGTGCGATCGCTCAACTCTACATATGCGGATTTTTCCATTCGTCTAACTGCACTTCTTATGGTTCGTTTAATATACAATTATCTGCTATATGTTGCATTTATACGCCTAAAAGCCCTCAAGTAACAAACCGAGTTCGATCCAGAATAAAGGATAAAATTCAGTTCGGGGTTGTTAGATTCTTGGAGGAACTATGTCCTATGCTACCATTAGGATAATTTCAAAATTCCACGCACCAAGTACCAGAGATCTTTGCCCACGTGCAAAACAACAAAATTCATGTTTGGAACAACAAAGTTTGCTGTTAGAAATTATTAGTGGAGAGGTCAATAATAAGTTCTCAAGTTGGCAATACAAAGAGATAATACAGAGAGAGGGAAACATTTTTACTATAGGCTGTGTACAGTAAAGTGAGCACTTTTGAGACCCTAGTTACTTTTTGATTTCAACCACATTTATCATTTTAACCACCTTTTTTTTTTTAGTAAATAAAGAACTAACTAGTTATCACGTCGGCTACGTTCAGAATATGCGAGGAAAGAAGGGGAAAATAATTACTGGTAAAGTATCTGGCGGAAGCTCAATCAGTGCCTGATAACCATAGGCTGATCTTCGGATTCTCTCTGTCTCTCTCTGTCTCTCTGTGCCCTGGCCTGGTCTTGACTGGTTTACATGCTTCAAGGATCATCCTCAGGTCATACACGCGCTATCTTTGGCCGCGGAATCATTTACATTCTGCGATATCGTAAAAACAAGTATAAAGTTCACATTGTTAGTTAATGTATCGGACAACAGTACTTAGTAATGGAACGACAACAAATAAATCTTTCTCTGTTTAGCGTACGTCCGAATGTTAGTAAGCACATTTTTTTTTTTTTTTTTTTTTTTTCAATGGAAAGTATTTTGTTAACCAGACCATGCCAAATGTTTCGTGGTGAAAAGAAATTATTAAATCTGTGTATCTGTTTGCGTGCCTTCAAATCTATTGTTTCTATCCTATAAGCCTATTCTTCATCATTCTTTATAATAGTCATATAGAAAAAGAATGTCTATTGTCTGTCTGTATTTTGGAAAATTTCATGCCACGTTATAAATCTACATCGGTAAATTTCAATCGAACGAGCAACATTTTTTTTCTTTTGCTACGGTCAATTGTGAAATCCTGTTTATTAGCTTAGTAATCCGGTTTCATGTATTTAGCACACATTTAATACTGGCGTAGAACTAATTATACTTCTCCAAGTCATTGACTGTTGAAGATGGTTCGCAACTATCGACTTTTGGAAAGTTCCCTACCTGTATTTTAATGAGCTCCCTGAAACGAATATTCCCATTGTCAGCAATGTAGGGAAACGAAAGACAAAGGACTGCAAATCTGTGACATATTTAGTTTTCTACCAAGTTTAAAATTTTACTTGTACGAGGAGTCCTTGTTACCTGTGGCAGGAGGAACAAAATGGACACAGAATGAATGCTTTTTTTAAAATCAATTTAGATGTCAGCGAGTGTAACCACTAAATCAGATTTAGCGGATGTAAATTATGGCTTCATTAGAATTCTAGGTCATATTACATGCACCTGAAAATAATACATTGATTAAAAAAAAAACTGCACATAGAAGTATTTAAAAACGTATGAAGAATGAATCGCTTAACTCAATGTGCTGGTAGATACAAGTCACTCAAAACTAAGACCTATTACCTCAGTAACCATTAAATGCAACATGTTACAATCTAAATTTAACACAAAAGAGGTTCTTAATTAATGTATGAAACGTTCGTGCTTTATACCAACCGAAATTTTAAAAAGAAAGTAAATAAACAGTTACCAATGGAACTAATTACCATACGTTCATTTATACTAAGCCTTAGATAGTAGACTAATGTATGTTAAAATTTGTCCATACGGAGGGAATTTACCACCATATCTGATGGTAGTCTATCGAGTAGTACCTGAGATAAGGTGTAAGCCTATAGTATCACATATTTAGTAACAGGTCCTTAGAAAATGGTGGATGAATGAAGCATTTTTAGTGAATCTAGTGCATAAAATAGCATTATCAGCATGCCAAGAATTACTTGAAAAAGTTTTTAACTGCGCCAAAGACACAGCTCTACACGAATGCGCTGCCACTTTGAAAATAATATGCGTATGAAATTTCTTTTTGGTGTCCTTCCATAGTACTATTTGCATGCAAAATGTTGAAAGAATTTATTGTTCGAAAAGTTATTTAACTATAAGGTTTAAATTTAAATAGTAGGTGACATATTCCAACATGGAAAACTAAAATTCATCACATAGTATGCAAATAACACACAATAAGAAATACCAATATGCAAAGCAGGGTGAAAATAGGTGTCTTTGTTCCAAAAACTCTAACGAGGCTGCCATTCAGGAAAAACAAAGTATCTATTTAACATTACTCATGCTGTCTGCATCAGGAATATTAATTTAGTTCGGGTACGTTTCGGAGGTGCTTGAAACATGAAATTAAATAGATTTATATTCCTAATAGTGATATGTACATATTACAACATGACGAAGAAAGAACTAAGAATGAATGAATGAATGGTCACTTTTCAGTGTACAGAGTTTGGTAGAAATACGTCTTATCGTTCTGTAGTTATGGCAGACTAAACGTAAAATTTTGTCATGGTTACCATTTTGAAAGCAAGTGCCTGATCTACCAAAATAATATAAGTTTAGAATGGCCTACCATAGCCATACCTAACCGTATACCAAAGTTGGTGACAATCAGTTTTATTTTCTCAAGTGTAACTATTTTGAAAGTTGGGGGATTTGAATCCCTAAATTTAATGCAGGCAGTATTCGCTAGAAACACGCCAATTGTTGTTTAAACAGGTTGAATGAAGCCTGGAATATGACACGGCGCACACAACTTTAAAATATCCGCCATGTTGAAAATGAGCATCTGGCATGGTTGGAAGGTATACAAATTGGGTACTTCTCCTTATACATTGCAATGATGTACAGAGTTTGGTGAAAATTGGTGGACGGGTTCAAACGTTTTTAAAGATACACGCAGCCATGCCATAAGGGAGGTTCTTTTAGAAGCCTATTTTTTTTTCGCATAGTAAACTAAACATGTAATCAGCCATAGCATGACTGGATAGATAACACAACTATAGCTAGGCTATTCACAGTAAAATGAACACTTTTCAAAGCCCTGCTTAAGATCTACTTGTATGCACGTTGTGTATACTTCCGCCTTATGTAAGATTAGCACTCCCAACGGCCTCATCACTTTATTCATGCGTCGGTCAAATGCAAATATGTTAGGTCACGCGAAACTGTGAAATTTTTATAAAAGTAAATATTTTACAAATTTGCTCATTTTTATACTTCGATGTATTAAAAAACCCGTAAAGCGAAACTAATAATTTACGTAAATACAAATAATTACATAAAACTTTTTATTTGACGTTGATACATGGAACTACTTCCCATTCATCGTTACCAAATGTACTTTGCGTATGTCACTGAGTGCGCGAGTTAAAATATATGCAGGCAGGGGCAGTGACTTTTTTCTAAGGTTTATTTCAAAAGTGCTCACTTTATCGTGAACAGCCTTTACACACGTACATCCATACATAGTACGCGAATATTACATAAATACACATTTATGTGCATTACTTAACATCACACGCATATAAATTTTTTAATACGTAAGAGACAGTTGAACGTTTGAGCATGGGGGAGCCCCCCTCCCAACCCCCTTCCCCGGGGCCACCATTTGTAGCCTGCCAATTCTCTATGCACTCGGACTAGGTCGATTATTGCGAAACATGTTTAAAGCACCTCCCACCGCTGGTCGCGTCTTAATTAACAACGATTTGACTTCCTGTTAATGTCAGCTGCCTGACATGCCCATGCCGTTTTGCTATGGCAAATTATTTTCACTTGCCGTCTTTTTCAAACTTTGTTTTTGACGTAGCTTCATCTGCGCTTACTCGAACACAACTCGAGCTGTACTATACTAACAGCGGGGAGGTGAAGTGCAACAAGTGCGATTGCTAAACTTTCAGTTCCGGCGAAAAGATCAATGCAGACTTACCGCAGTTATGTCTAGCTGAAGTACTATTCAACATTCGTAAAAGCTCTGCAACGGTTTCTTCTTTTGAATCTTGTGCATCAACCGCCGCGCATAAAAATCAACTTAGACATAAAGACGAATTCGTCGGACTGCGATGCTAAAAAATTTCTGGAAAACTTTAATACGGTTGTTATAGGCAGTCGCGGTCAACTGAGCACTTTTGAAATCAACTTTTGAACAATGTCATGACTTCTACCTGCATATAATTTAACTAGCACACTGACTACACTCTATAAATTTTTTTGTACTGTTACAAGAAAAATCCTTGGAAACCCTGTAGCCAATAAAATACTTTGTAAAACTACAAACAGTTTTCTTGTAAAATCTGGAATACATATATTTGTAATATTATATATTATAGCCTAGTTTTACAACTAACATTATTGAAAAATGTACATACCATTAGTTTCTTCTTCTAGAAAACACATAAGATGAATTAATAACAGATAATAATAAAAAAAAATCAAATTGCAATCAACAAAAAAAAAATTACACATTGCCAACACAGAACCCACACCCCTTCTAGTGCTAGCAGGCACCCTTACCAACTTGACACACAAAGTAAACCCTTATTTTCATTGCAAATATAGCTTTGATGCCAAAAAAATATTAAGGAAGTTATTTGATCTACTGTTTCATTTTAAGAGTTCTGTTGTTGAGTTGAGAGATTTCTACGGCTCCTAACAACGAGGTCTTGAGAGCCGATTTAAGAGTTCTGTGTAGTTAGGATACATTAACAGTTAATGAGTAATACGGTCAGGTTTGATGAAAACTGTTGTTTTATTATGAATATTTGAGTTGTTTTAGTGTTTTGCGTTATTTAAACTTGCAATACATTTCTTTTTGCACGCGCAAACAGCTATGTACGGTTTTACATTGCTGAGTGTCCGCCATTTTGCTGAAGCTCGTGGATATGCATCAGTATAGTACAAACATTTCTCGAGGTCTATTACAAACTCACGGTCCTTGTAGTTTTACGAACGAGTAATTTTACAAGAGAAACCTGTGTACTGTTAAAAGCATTTGTAAGATTACAAACAATTTCTCAGAAAAAATAGCAATTTTTTTTTTACAGTGAGCATGAGCCCAGTTACGTCGGTGGCTACTGAGAGAAAGTACTTCCCCGTCTTAACATTGAACTAGAAGTGTTAGGTAAAAATGTGTAAATACTGAAAAACCATTTCTTTTTCTTCCCGTTTATTTTAATGCATGTAAGTGTAAGAATTAGCAAAGTCGTAAGACATTTGTTGACATGAATACGTATTAAAATTTGCAACCATAGTCGGAGGCAATCCAGAAAATCCGATGATAACAAAATCGGGGGATACAGTTTGGCATTGCAGCTCCGAATCCATGGTCGACATTCAAAATTCAATTACACCACTCGATTGGCAAAGGATCAAAGAATATGTTACGTTGCATGAAGACTGCGAAGAATAGAGCTCTGCATGGTTTTGCCGGAAGGGGCGGGGGCGACGGGTGGGGGGTGGGTGCCCCGGGGGGTTGGGAGGGGGGGGGGCATAATTTTGTGTTCGTTTCGCCACGTCTCATAACTTCCGCGTAGTATAACTTTTGACTAGAAGCTACGACGATCGTTTAAGTTTCAATTGACAGCTCTCGTCAAGATCAATCGATTGCTTGTATCTAAAACATTTGTGTGGCGTGGTTATAGTGAAATTGTATGAGTTTAATGTTAAAAATTAAGAAAACTTAACACAATTTCGGCCTATACTCGTTAAAAAGCCAAGTCGAAATACAGAAATCGTACGCGGTTGGAAAGGGCACCTGAAAAGCAATCCAGTGATATCCTTTAAACACCATATGAGCGAGTGAAGCGGTGTCGGGAACGTAAAATAAACATCACGGTGTCCGATCGCGTCGACGTAGACGTATTCACGCAGAACAGCCGTGTCCCCAACACAGCCAAACCCAATTTGTCTTCCTGTTTTTTTTTAATGCGTGTAAGTATAAGAATTAGCAAATTCGTAAGATGGTTGATTTTCTGACAACTTTACAGTTTCACTTGACCGAAGCATGAATAAAGTGACCAGGTAAATGTCAATGTTAATTTTACATATGGTATAAGAATACACAGTGTGCATCTTAAGCCGGGCTTAAAGAAGTGCTCAGTTTAACGCAAACAGCACTTGCCACGTCAATTGTTACACAATAAGTGCAAAAAGAAATATCTATAACCTTTAGATTATTTAATCAGGCATTAAGGCACGCGTGTTTTAAGTAATGTACTGCATTGTAAAGGGCTTTTTAACGTCCCCCGGCTTAATGGTTCAAAGTCTTAGCTGGGGATGGCTTACACACTAACTGAGAACCTAACTATTAAATTAACACCCATGCCTTACTCGGGATTCGAACCCAGAGCCTCCCGTTGACCATATAGGTGGCGCACCAACCGACTGCGTCACGGAAGGTCGGCAAGTAACTGATAATATACCACTCGTTATTTACGTCAAAGAACAAGCAGTTACGGACAATAAATGTTTCAAATGTTAATTCAGAAGTTTATCGAGAAACAGCTGTGGCAATAATGGTTACACTCGGTTGTTAAAAGTTTGACGAGTGTCCACGTAATTTTTTTTTTTTTTCTAGCTTTCCATACCGTGATGCTCAACAGATAAATTGTCATTTAGCAGGCAGGGAAATGAACTGGAATTCCTTGAAAACAACTTGCGAAAGATGCTGTGTTTGTGCAGGGAGTCGTAGCCACACGTGATTGATACGTGAACTTCTATGGCACTGCATTTTATTGCTCGCTGGCACAGGTAAATACATAAGCAGACACTGGTTATGCACCGAGTTCTAATTGCTTCTTGGTTGCGCACGAGGTAATGCAATGTGGCCTTTCCCATTGCAGCGGACACAAATACACTCAAGACCGACACTCGGTTCAAAAAATTTGAGTCGAGACTTGAATGAATATTCTCGGAATTAAGGCGATCGCCAACCTGGTGTTTTAACTTGGTTGGAGCGTGTTTGAAATACGCGTTAGTCGACGAGATTTTCTTAACGTGTTCCCAATATGTTTACGTACGAAAAGCAAATGCACACTAGACGAAGACGGAATGGTACGTTCAAGATATCATGCATGCCGTAAATATTATTTTGGAGTATTGCAACATCACTGAAAACAGCTTTTTCAGACTGCTGTGTTTTAAAACATACTGTTACATCGACGCCTAAGAAGCGTATCCGAGTTCGTGACGGATGGAGGTCTTAGTAAAAATATAAGGACTAAATCTGAATTTTAATTTATCCACAGAGCTATTATTTACTGCACTAAATTACCTCTCTCCGCTATTACTCTTTTGATTTCACAATGAGCGCAATATTTAATGTATATTTCAACTCTAATTAGCGTCATTCTTTATGTTTCTGTTTATTTATTGTCAATTAAGTCAAACGCATCACTAACACACGTACAATCTATCTTTTGCCATCATTTGTGATGTCTTTCACTTACGCATCCAGTCCAGTAGTCCAGCCTGCAGTCGTACTCTTCATCGCTCTGATCTTCGCAGTTGCAGACTTTCCATCTCGCTGGTCACTTCTCTCGCCGCGCCCTTCTCTTCTCGCTCGTCGTCTATCGCTGAAACTCATCCATTCAACAACTGCAGGCCGGGTTGCGCGACATGCCTTTTATAGCCACTGGCCTTGACCTGGAAGGTTCGCCGCACTTCGAATTTAGTCGAAAGACACGAGGTCACTAATCCAGATCATTCTTCAGATTTCTCAAAGACACTCGATATCCAAGGTCGGGAGCGGCCCGCGCCCTGATAGGCATAACAAGCTCGCTTTATACACATTCCTTTGACTAGCTACAGCTATCATATAACTGCTTCGTCCTTCACTCACACTCGCTCGCGCGGTACAAAGCAGCGACAGCGTAACGATACTAAACAGACACGAGCGATACCACAATAGGAGCCTGTAATGAACTGTACTCCAGACTTTCCATCAATAAAATGATGGTGTCAGGGTTACCGCTTAAAGTATACGCAACAGGACGAGAACAGGTGCAGCAGAGGCTAGAGCGCTCACCTACAAGCAAAGAGAACCGGGTTCGATTCCCGATAGATGCTTCTCGATTTCACACGTGGGAATACCTTTCTGAAGATGCCGCTGGTCGGAGGGTTTCCTAGGGTGATTTTCCGTTTCCCTCGCCCTTGCACTCCAGCACTGCTCCATACCCACTTCGCTTCACCATCATAGGCCCTCGAGACACCAATGTTAAGGGCCGCCCAAACCTCTTAAGAGGAATGGTGAACGAAAGCAGTATATTTACCCGATTTTCGTCGTAACTTGTTTTTCAGAGGGTTTATCGAAATTTTTGGCACAAGACGTAAATATTAATTTTTAACAACTTCTTGCATTGTTAAATATTCACTACCTTTATTATTCTGTGAGTACTGATGGAAGATGAGAAATAAGATATTCTTTCTTATCTTCCATCAGTGCTCCGATAGTCTTAATGGTAGTGAATATCGTATCAATGTAAGACTGTGTTTGAAATTATTCTTTATGTCCTGTTGCGTCAAAATTTTTGGAAAATTCTCTGAAAAACAACTTTTGACAAAAATTAAGGTAAATACAAGGATTTCGTGAACCATTCCCCCTTAACTCCACGACGGGAACAATGCACACACTTGATGCGTGTAAAGTCTGTTTGCAGTTTCTTTACACTTTGTGAATCAAACCTTTGAAAAATCACCCCATGTACGACGTTCGGTTGTTTCTTAAATATGCCATATATCCCAATCGTTTTATTCTTCTATTAATTCAAAACTATCTTAGCTTTTGTTAAATTGGACTTTTACTTATATAATATTTATAAAATGTACTATTTCACTTATTATTTCTGTGAATAAAAACAGGGAGAAAAATAGGTGTGTTGGTAATGCCTAGTAAGGAATAGTTCTTATGAATAATATTATTACACTGAGTGTGCGCGCGAATACTGTGCGCTGTCCCTTTGGTGTAATTTTCTACACGTTGTTAAGCTTTGTTTGCACGAGGCGGAGGAATAGCCTGAAGGTAGAACTTTAGCAGGGCTTTGGAAATTTTGGAATTAACCGTGGCGTAAATTGACTATAGCAGTGTCCTCTCTGTTGCTCACTAGCTTCAAGGGCCTCGAGCGCAAAAATTGCTTCAGGTAGGCGACCGACTGAAACGGATGGCGTCCATTGCTAAATTTAGGTAAGCAAAATAAAATATCGATACCACAAGGGGGCCACGGTGGCTGAGCGGTTAGCCTGCTTGCCCCCCCCCCCCCCCACTACAGCGAACCGGGTTCAATCCCCGTCCGGGTCACCGGATTTTCGCACGTGGGAATCGTGCTGGGGATGATGCCGTTGGTCGGAGGGTTTTCTCCGGGATCTCTCGTCGGCTCCCAAGACCTCGGTGTTTAGAGCCGCACAAATCGCCTCCCTCACTCACTCACTCACTCACTCGATACGACAAAAATGAATTAAACCAAAGAAGTACTCGAGACATCTGAGCTCTTCGCCTTAGCGAACGCTGTCAATGTAGAACGCGAGGGCAAGAATTGAGCGATATAAGGACCATTTTCCGGAGTATATGGTAGCAGCTAATTATGAATGTAAGATTATACATATCTAAGGTCTTACTTTCTTTAAAAGAAATTTCATTGGACGTTCGTCACTTGCTCTTATAGGCCTAAGTGTGGCCACGGTGATGTAGTGGTCAGGGGGTACTCACCTCCCACCTAAGCGAATCAGGTTCGATTCCCGGCGGGGCACAATCGTTGGCTTTCAATAATCAGATTTGGTTTTATTTATTTTTACAAATAGGCGTCGCATAACCATAGCTCGATTATTTTGTGAAACTATTAAAGGAGTATTATTAAAAGAGTCGCCGAGAATCCTGAAATTTAATCAACTCCGGCTCTCGCCAGTAACTTTGGATGACATTTCTTTAGAGTAAGGAAGAATATCTCTTGAATGTTGCGACAGCGATGCAAGGTTTTTCCTTACGTAGTGACGTGGTATTCACTGTGACGTCAACGGTATTTGCACTCCCAGATACAAAACGTCGCCGGCGAACGTAAATCAAAGATCTAATCGAGTTGAATAAAACCCAAACACAGAAGAGTCTATAACAGTTATCTTGGGAGCTGACTATCCAAGGTAAGGAAAAAAAAAATAACATTTTATTCAATGTCGCGAGTCTTGTTCTCAGGCATAATTTATAAAACAGAATTACCCAAAGAAGATTTGTATCTAACTAACTAGCACGTTTGTTAATCAGCTGCTTTCAGTTTATGGCCTGCCTTTGGTCTGTTCAAATTTACCATAGGCGAATGACTATAATTAAGTCTTAAATCTGTAAATCATAAAATCGAAGTTTCCACGGGGTCATAACACATTAGCAGCATTAAGTTATTATTCACTATTGTATTATTCCCTTCTTTAAAGGCTGTTCACCATAAAAATGAGCCCTTTTGAAATCAACCTTAGAATAAAGTCACTGGCCCTGGTTGTATATATTTTAACGGGCGCTCTGACTGACATGCGCCCAGTAAAGTTGGTAACGAAGGATGGAAAGTAGTTTTATATCTTAATGTCGAATAAAAATTGTTGGGTAGCCATTTGTGATGACTTCAATGATTTATTTCCATTTCTGATTTCTTAATGCATAGAAGTGTAAAAATGAGCAAAACTTCATTTACTTTCCAAATAATTTCACAGTTTCACTTGACCGACGCATGAATAAAGTGCTGAGGCCCGTGGCAATGTTAACTTTATATAAGGCGGAAGAGTGCACAGCGCGCATACAAGTAGATCTTAAGCAGGGCTTTCAAAAGTGCTCATTATACCGTGAACAGCCATTCCCGACATCATTTTGTTTGTTCTGTCAAATCGCAGTATAGCATTACGCGAAAATCCTCACTGTTAGAAGAAAGGTCACAGAGTTATTGTAGATACGCTGTTTCACAACGCATTTCCTGCACGTCTGTTAAATACTGTTGGCAATGACAATTGCTTAGTTTATATTTATGCAGAGGGAGATTTAATCACAACTCATCACCTACATAAATCAAAGCCGAAGTATGTCTCTTCAAAAAGCTGTGGTCGCACAGAGGAAGAAAGTTTCTGATTTCTTGTTGTGCAGATTTCTCTTACTGCGCATTACATAATATTAACACAGAATGAGAAAAAAAAAAAATTAAACGCTATCCATTCTAAAAAATCTAATAATTATTTACAAATTTAATTAGTTATTTTGGTTATTTCCATGTTCAGAGAGGAATAAATGAATGTCGTGTTCATACTGCACAGTATCATAACTGAACATAAGGAATATTACAGATGAACCACTGCCATAACAGATCACAACATGTGTGTTACTACACACGTAATATTAGTGATTGTCTGACATGTTCAAACACTCCCCATATCTGTTGGCAACCTTAAACTACCCAAGCTACACTTGACAGGCAAGCGCATTGATCTACCTTCACAGGGACGCTTTACGAAACTTACGAGGGTACCCTTCGGGAACTACCACGTCATAATATCTGCCGTCCTGGTCTTGAAAGACGAGTTTCTCAACATCAGGATAAAAAATTTGCCCTCCGGAAACATCGTGTATCCACTGCTTCAGGCCAGGGGAGCGTGTAGGCTAGACGACTGGTCCTGCACCACCCCTTTAGGCTGTGTATTCTGCGTACAGGCGGCTCGCTGACACCGCAAATACAATCAGCAAGTCCGTACGTTAGGGTGCGTTTACACGGCGATAGTAATGCTCGATAGGTCCTATCGCGAGAGCTACTCTCACATTACTATCGTCGTGTAAACTGCATGATAGTTACTGTCGCACTATCGCGATATCAGCTCGAGCTAGATAGTGATAGTAACTGTCGTGGCATAACATGCAACTATCGTAGCGTAAACCGTGTATAATCACTATCGTGATAGTGCGGGTCACAAATTTGTACAATGTTCACTTTGACAGTAACATTGGAGAATTATGGATTCTGTTAATATCTGTCGCTGTGCTTACACCATGTACCGGTATGACAGGACGTATATTATCATATAGGTATGACACGACAATATATGTTTACATGTCACCACGGGAACAATATATGTTTACATGTAATTAATATCATCTCACCTTATTTAACTACCCCGACAAATACCAACCTCTTGTCAAAAGGATATTAATATAGGGTCTATCAATGTATTTACACACGTGTTGTAGGATATATCCCTTTTGAGGTTAACTATTACAGAATGTCTTGATCGTGTGTGTAAACACGACCGATCGTGGCAGTTACTTCCACACACTTTCGTGAAAGATACTATCGTGGTTGCTGCTATCACAGTGTAAACGTACCTTTAGAGACATGTCTGGGAGACACACACAGTACCACATCCAGCTAGTAGTATCCGTAGCTTTTGGTGTCCGACGTGCGCTGAATGTCAACAGCGAAATGAGCCTAGCAACATACGCTCAATGTTCGTATCTACAACATACCGTACACAGATATGCATGCTCTCAGGATATGGTTTGTTTGTTTGTATCTCCATTGCCTACTATGACTACGAAAAACGTGTTTTATTACTTCAGGTGAACAAAAACATAATTGAGCATCTTCCAAATAAGCAACACACTATAAAAACACTAGCATATTGCGAGAGAGAGAGAGAGAGAGAGAGAGAGAGAGAGAGAGCGTGAGTGTGGATCCTTTCCAAATCACGAGTAGCTATGCAGGGAAAACGTGGGAGGTAGTACGAGTGCAGATGCTGGTTATTTGGAATACAGTCGTAGGAGGGGGGTATTTTTTGATGGTTGACTTCAAAAGGTGCTGACAGCAGCTGCCGTTTAGATACTAAGCGAGGTGACACGGCGGTTGATTTTCGGACCCTCTTTCCGTAGAACCGGGCTTCGAATCCCAGTTCGCCCATCCCGATTTCAATTTCCCATGGTTTCCCAAAACCACTCTTCCACGCGAATGCTAGGATGATTCATTACTAGATTCTTTCCTCATTCCTGCTTATGTGAGCAACTTGCACCATCTCTTATGACCCTGTAAACAGGACTATAATCCATTCGCGGTATTTTCAACCTTTTCTGAAGCCCTGCTTGAGTTCTACTTCTAGGAAATTATACACCAAAGGACAGCGCACCGAATTCGCACGCACTTGGTTGTAATAATGTTTTGCACTAGAACAAGTTCTTACTAGGTGCTACCAAGACGCATGTTTTATCACTGTTTTTATTCATATTTATTACAAATTAATGCTATAATTTATAAATAAAACATTGGTCAAAATTCAATTTAACAAAACATAAGATAATGTTATGTTAACAGAAGTATAAAACGTTTGTGATACAGGGCATATTTAGAAAGAAACTAAACACGGCATGCATGGGGTGATTTTTCGAAGGTTTGATTAAAAATGGGTTAACAAACCGCGAATAGATTATGCGTACCTAGAAGTTGAACTGTGTTGCAAAGTGTTTGATATAACTTTTTTCTCGAAACTACTTCACGTGATTCGTATGTACTGATATACGAAAAGCAAATACACATGACTTTCAAGCCACCTCGCATATTACAAACGCTATTTCCGAGCTCTCCGACTTAGAAAAAAAAAATGCATTTTCACGCTGCTTTATCGCAGAATGTACTGATCGGAAACACACAAAACTAGTATGGCGGGAGGGGGCGCAGTGGCCGAGCGTTTAGACTGCTCGCCTCCCACCAAGGCGAACGGGGTTTCGATCCCCGGCAGTGTCCCTCTCGGATTCTCGCGAGTGGGAATAGTGCCGGAGGATGCCGCTGGTCGGCGGGTTTTCTCAGGGGTCTTGCATTCCAACGCTGCTCCAATTTCGCGTCATTTCACCCTCATCGTCTGCCGAGGCCTCGTTGTTAAGAGCCGCCCTAATCTCCCCAATCAAGCCACAGTTCCGACGGTGCGACAGGAACACTGGACGCCATTTAAGGGGAATGGCGCACGCAACCCGTACATTTGTATAATTTTTGTCGTAACTGGTTTTACAGCGGAATTTTTTTTAAATTTCTGGCTCGACACGGCGTAAATAATAATTTTTAGCACCTTCTTACATTGTTACAAAATCAATGTGTTCGTTATTCTTGCAGCACTGATTGAAGATAAGAAAAAAAAAAACTTTCTTTTCTTCCAGCAGTGCTTCGAGAATAATGACGGCAGTGAATATCTAACAACGTAAAAAGGCGTTGAAAAATTATTATTTGCGTCTTGTCGAGCTAAAAATTTCGACAAACTCTTCAGAAAACGACTTATATCGAAAATCGGGTAAATATACTGTTTCCGTGCACCATTCCTCTTAAAACCCCTGTGTGTGGATGCACCGGGTCGACAATTACACGGGTAAGTCACCCTTATCGCACCCTCCTTAATGAGACGCTGCTGGCACACCGGACTCTCCCTACTCTCCTTTCTAAGGAATGTCGGTATGAGATGCTACAAAATTTACTACCAGCTATTCCGAGAAGAAGCCAAGGGATTCTGAGGAGGGATCGAGCGAGAAATTCTATCACCGTGGGCGGCGTGTCTACGAGGAAAAAAAAACACAGCGCGGTGTAAACTTACCGGGCTTTAAGGGCAAGTCGGATGAAACTCCGCGACTGGCGCCATCGGAGGAGCGCCCTTGGCCCGCGGACATTCCCAACCGAGACACGTCATCTCGCTCCGCTGAAAGGCAGGTCACACATTTGCGAAAACGCGCCGCGGCAGCGACGTGTGTTTGGCCACTCGCTTCTCTGCGCATCGCCGGCCGTCACAGACTGCTTCCAAGTTCCAAGAATTCCTGTTGACAAGGGGGGGGGGGGAAATACTTGCGTGACGCCTCGCAACACGGGTGTGTTGTTTCTCCACGTCGTTCGCAGGAAATTGTTCTAATTATTTTCCTACGTGTTCGTTGGCGCGCCACAAGAAGCTGCAAAGCAATGTACCTGCTCCCTTTAATAATCACGTACTACTCACGATCAAATTAATCTGCACGAAATGCCGTTGGTGGAGAGTGGAGAGATTTAGGCGGCCCTTAACACCGTGGTCTTGAGAGCTGACGAGGGTGAAACAAGGTAAGTATGGAACAGCGCAGGAATGTAAGGGCGGGGGAAACGGGAGATCCCCGAGAAAACCCACGCAACAGGGTAATCGTCCGGCACGATTCCCACATGTGAAAATCCAGGGGTGACCCCGCCGGGTATCGAACCCAGTTCGCCATGGTGGGAGGCGAGTAGTCTAACCACTACACCACCACGGCCACTAACTGCCATTGGTAGAGACACGCAAATTCGCCTTATTATTAGGCATCAGGCTAAACTTCACAGTACTGTGTGTACTGGAGCCGGCGTAGTTTCTCCATTGGCTGCTGCATAGATATGAAGCCACGCCCTTTCTGACTGAATCGCACGTGATTAGGGCACAGTGTTACCCAGAACGTGTTAGATAAATTACGCTCTATGACAAACGTATTGTAAAGGTAAGTGTTTAAAGTTCAACGTGTCCCCAAACAATAACGCGAATTTTGCAGCCATTGGTTATATTTGACAGTATAAAAATGCTCTTAAAGTCTACTGGCGGGAAATGAAAACGGCCACTGCTCAAAGTGATGTTGTAATCAAATAAC
Organism: Dryococelus australis; assembly: GCA_029891345.1. NCBI lineage: Eukaryota > Metazoa > Arthropoda > Insecta > Phasmatodea > Phasmatidae > Dryococelus > Dryococelus australis. Next base: position 97,166,490 of record CM057003.1, read on the forward strand.
ACGCTCACTTATGTGTGCACACAAATACCTCTTAAATCCCAGTCAGCGTGTATGGAGTGCTCACTGATGTGTACACACAAATACCTCTTAAATCCCAGTCAGCGTGTATGGAGTGCTCACTTATGTGTACACACAAATACCTCTTAAATCCCAGTCAGCGTGTATGGAGTGAGTGAGGGAGTGAAGAAATTTGGACGGCTCTGAACATCGAGGTCTTGAGTGCCGATGATGGCGATTGAAGTGAATATGAAGCGGCGCCGGAATGAAGGGGCGGCGATACGAGATATCCTCGAGAAAACCCGCCGACCAACGGCATCTTCCGGCACGATTCCCATTTGCAAAAATCCGGTGACCTGGCCGGGGATTGAACGCGGTTCTCCTTGGTGGGAGGCGAGCGTGCTAATCGCTCAGCCACCGCGGCCTCCGAGGTATTTAGAGACCTCAGAGAAGCAGGGAACGGCAAGGAACTGGCCATTGATTGTAGCAAGAAATAATCCCAGCGTTCGCCTGGAGTGATTTCGGGAAACAATGAGAAACCGAAACCAGGATGGCCGGACCTGGATTCGAACCCAGGCTATCCCATACACGAGTCCAAAGTCTTACCACTGGGCCACATCAATCAATAGGACAGGGTTCGTCATTTATAGTCTACTCGCGGTTTCATCACCCTTTTTGAATAAAACCTTTGAAAAATCTCCCCCATGTATGACGTGTTTAGCTATTTCCAACATATGCCATGTATCACAATCGTTTTATACTTGTGTTCGTAAAAGTTACTTTTTTTAATGTTAAATTGAAATGTTATTCATATTTGATCTATAAATTATAATGCTTCATTTATAAATGCTTTAAATAAAATACAGTGAGAAAACATGTGTGTTGGTAGCGCCTAGTGAGAAATAGTTCTTATACAAAATACTGTTACAATTGAGTGCGCACGAATGCGGTGCGTTGTCCTTTGGTGTGATTTTCCAGACTTAGTTAAACTTAGTTTGCGCGAGGCGGAGGAATATCCTGGACATAGAATTTTAGCAGGACTTCAGAAAAGGTTGAAGTAACTGTGAATGGATTATAACTGCTTCCTAGTGTGTTTTCCCAGCCCACTTTACACAACCAAATACGTCAGTATATGCTTATTTTTGGGAGTTTTCACACCACTTAACGCCATTGCAGCTGCAGTTAACTACTCTACTGCTTTTTACAGCTCACATATCGTTACGAGACTTAATATGTTCTGTGTACTATATTGTCAGACTTGCGCGTAATGAAATCTGATGGTTTTTTTTTTTTTTTTTTTTTTATATTTTTTTTTTTTAAAAAGCTGTATAGTTCCTAGAAAGTTTACTTAATTTCCACGTTGGTTTGTTTACGGGCTGGGAAAAGTCGTGTGAACTAATTTAATTTTCTGCTGCAATACAACGCAACTTTATAAAAGGTTAAAAATGTCATGTTCGATTAGCGAGTGTTAAAAATAAACATTAATAAATGAGTGACAACAGTTAGCTCACGTTTGCAAATTAATGACTGAGAAAGAAATCAGAGTCCATAAGAGTATGCGTCTCAGCTAGAACACATATTGTATGTACATGCAGTAGTGTTGGAAACGAATTATGAAAAGAAGTTCAGTTCAAGTGTGTTATTAAATGTGTGATTTTGTATTGGAAGCCATTGAAATTGGTTTCTGTCGTTTTGCTTCAGTTTTATATGCATTACGGTTGTGTAATTATAATAAACGAGTTTCTAATAATTTCACATTTCCACAAGCCATTGGGTACATAGCACTGTAAAATATATATTTGGCGGAAGAATAAGTAATGACAAGAAGGAAAAAAACAGTGAGAAATGCCCTTAAAAAACCTGACTTTACTGCAAAAAACACTCGCTTTACTCTATTAACAGTGGTATTGTTCGATTTCACAAGCTAACTTCGTGCCCTATAAATGTGCATCGAGGTCATGACATCAACTATCGCTGTCCGAATTCACAGCGAGGGCACATTTGCACCCTTGCATGTCCCCTTCGACACGAGTCACTTGCCCTTATAGACCCCTAGATCGTTTTCCGATGCGCAACCGCTTGAAACATTTCATTTGTTAGTATTTACATCATTGAACGGCGGCGAAAAACTCTACAGTCCGTCTCACGCTTAGATTGCAGTATAGGACTTACAGCGCTCACTTGCCAGATTGCTTCAGCTTTGTGACGTAACTGGCAAGCTGAGACACAAATGGGCAGTGAAGGAAACGGCCTGATTAAGATAATTTTTATCTGTTTACCTCCCTGCCAACTCTTCAAGGAATCCAATCCTGCGACGCAAAGCTAAGCGGCTCCTTTGAAACTAAAGCCTGTGAAAAACCGGATCATTGCGATTGCATGGCACGCACGCAACGAAAATAGCATTTTTTTTTTAAAGGCTGGATAAAGATAACACATCAGGCAACAGTGCACGCAGGAACAAGGACAGAGTTAACGACAGAAACCACGTGTTGGAAAGAGGGAGTGGATGTCCATTGCACCGCACACTGCAACCTAAGAGTAAGGATCTCTATAGCTGACGTTACAAAGGCAAACAAAACTAGCGCACAATGAAATCCGACAGAATAAAACTCGAGGCGGGAACGAAAAAAAAAAAAAAAAATGCGTCCGAATTCGCAGAGGAATGTTTCTCGCGAAGGGAACAAGGGCTCGAGACACGGAAAAGGGATCAAGGACACGATGCGCTGAAATCGGACACGGCCGAGAAGCGCAAGGGGATGTGTGCGGGTCGGGAAAATCCCCCACTAAATCTGCCGCGACGAGACGCCGCGAATTTTCTCGCTCGCAAGCTCTTGTCAGGTTATATCGCGGGAGATCCCCGAGGATTTACACAGCGTTGCACCGCTCGAAGACGCTCCGCGCAGACAATTTTGGCGTGAACCCGATCGCCGCAGATGCTGGGAGCTGAGCGCGTCGGTCTCTAGGAATTACAGTCCCCATTCCGCACCGTTTATCCACCTTTCTTGCTCTGTTTCACTGCCTACCCGCAGCCGTGCGAGCAACTAAAGGCTGTTCACGTTGAAGTGAGAACTTTTGAAATCAACCTTAGAAAGAAGTCATTGCCCCTACCTGCATTTATTTTAAATGGCTCTTTGAGTGACATTCGCCCGGTAACGTTGGTAACGATGGAGAGAAAGTTCTTCCATATCTTAACGTCGAATAAAAGGAGTTAGGTAACTATTTGTGTCAATTTAAATAATTTCTTACTCTTTCTGATTTTTTTAACGCCTCGGTGTGTAATAATTAGAAGATTTATAAAATGTTTACTTTCCTAATAACTTCGCAGTTTCACTTGACCGACATGTGAATAAAGTGATGATGCCCATGGCAATGTTAATTTTACATAAGGCGTAAGAATACACAACGTGCGTGTAAGTAGACCTTAAGCAAGACTTTCAAAAGTGCTCATTTTATCGTGAACAGCCTTTACAAGCCTGGGCAGGATGCGAATAAACTTTTTGCTGAGGGTGGAAAAGGGGAAAAGCAGGCGGGGGGGGGGGGTTGGTGAAATCCAGTCATTTGGAGAATCGCGTTTCCCAATACAATGGCTGATATCTAGTAACGGAAATATGTACTAGTTTATAGGTTGCTAGCGGCTCGCCCTGGCTTTGTGCGGGTGCGATTTACAAATATGGCGTTGTTTAAAAATGGTTACTGTGGGTCATCCTTAAAAGATAAAACACATGCTCTCGCGGAATTTTTTGTAGACCTTTTTCAAATCTACAATTCTGTAGTACAGTAATATGGCGTATCTCTTATGGTTTAGTCAGCATAAGCCATATAAGCACCCGAAAAGCGGTTTAAACAAGTAATTATTTTACAGAACGTGCAAAAACCTCTTAAAAATTCAGAACGTTTAAATAAGGACACTTAAGGAACGTATTTATAATTGTGCATCAAGTTGTAGGTCTGCGTCGCTTCTTTTCTTCCCTTCCCGCTCGAGAGAGCCAAACAGTGTGCCAAGGCCAGATTAGCAATCCAAGAAGCACCCGGAGAGTTACAAAGACTCGTACTATATTATGCCCTTGAACGGATTGAATTCCTGGGGGTTATTATGTTTGAAAGAATGTTCTGGTCATGGCCCTATCCTCTCTCAACGAGACTCGGGGTGCGGCGAACTTTCTAGATTGAGCCAGCGAGATTACTTAAGCCGCGACGGGCCTCCGAGCTGACAGTTTAGAGAGTGGAGGATTGTGCGACCTTAAGCGTCAGGTGCACGAAGAAAGCAATTTTATTGTGATGTTTTGATTGGAGTGTGTCCATTTCCGACCATGAAACTAAAAAGAAGAAGAAGAAAAACGAAAACAACCTTTTACTACTACAACAGACAGATCAGGAAAAGCTGTTTCTCTGTCAATAGAAGATCAAAACGACAAAAAGACGGACGAACAACTTATTTCTTACAAAACAAGACAGACAACAAAAGCAAACTAAATGAGAAGACAACACGATGACGTAAACAAAACACCACAAAAGTGAACAAAACAAGAGCAATAAAAAGCACAATATCAGCGGTTACAGCTCAACAATAAAAAAATCCAAACAAACACTAAAATAAAAACAAAAACACAATGGAACACAAGTCAGGAAAAGTATTCCTTGTCGGATTATAAAACCAAGTAAATCAACACTACGAACAACACAGAAACCAAAACAAAAATAACCAGAAGAAAGAATAGACAAACCAACAGAGTGTACAGAACCACAAAGATAAAAATAGCAATTTTAATTCATTGGGAAAACGTTACGAATTTATGTGCGAAAATAAATATAACTGTATTCAAAAAGAACTTTGTACTTTTCTCCTTACGCATAATTCAACTACGCAGGAAAGCGCTGGAAATGAATTTTTTTAACAAATTCACTATGCGATTTCTCGATTCAGTTGTGATATTTAAATATAGTAACTGTGTAAACCTACGTTATGCTAAATCATATTTACGACACAATATTTTACAATATGTGAATATATTTCGTTATATTTGCAATCTAGGGCGAATAACAAAGTTTATTCTCTACGTAGGGTCTAATGCAGTACAGGTCGGAAGATTTTTACACTACTGCACGTATTTTTATTCAAATTGAGATTATCCCGTTTACTGACATACAAAACGGTTGGGGGGGGGGGGGGAAATCCGGCACACGCGCGTCAACAGTGGTTACTGGCAGCTAAAAAATTTTGGCTGTTAGTCTAAAGGCATTGAGCTTCTCAACGTGAGCAGGACAAACCTTACCCCAGCGCCGTCGGTAGCGAGACGAGTGTATATGACGTCGGCAGCGGACCTCGGCGGCATGCAAAACGACGAGGCGCTGGTATAACGTGGCCACACTTGCCCCCGCCATGGCCGTCAGGTTTGTGGTGTCAGGCGCGCAGCGTTTCCGCAATCTGGAATTGCCAGTGAGTCGGGCACGTGCGAAATTCGCGTTGTTGCTTGAGGACACGTTAAACTTTAAACGCTTTTTACCGTTCACCAAAACGTTTATCGTTGGAGCGTTCGCAGCCGTACGCCCCAATCACGCGCGGTCCAGTCAGAACGGGCGCGACTCCACAACTATGCAGCAGCCAATGGGGAAACTGCACCGGCTACGGTATATACAGTACTGCGAAGTTTCGCCCGATGGCAAATAATAACGCGAATCCTGCAGGTCCCTAGCAATGAGTCATGCGAATTAAAGGCTGTTCACGATAAAATGAGCACTTCTGAAATCAACCTTAGAAAAAAGTCACTACCCCTGCCTGCGTATATTTTAACGTGCGCGCTGAGTGACATGCGCCCAGTATAAGGTTGGTATCGATGGACGGAAAGTAGTTAATTTAACGTCGAATAAAAAAGTGTTAGGTAACCGTTTGTGATACATAAAATTATTTCTTTCTCTTTCTGTTTTTTTTTCTCCAATGCATCGAAGTATAAAAATGACCAGATTTGTAAAATAATTACTTTTCTAATAATTTCGCAGTTTCACCTGACCGAAATTGCCGCCAGTCGTCGCGGGTCCCCACCCGCGGCTCACGCATGCGCGGTGCCAACTCAAGGTCATCCCGCATTGTGCAGGCTCTTCGCGATAAACTGAGCACTTCTGAGAGCCCTGCTTACTATCCACTTGTATGCGCGTTGTGTATTCTTCCGCCATATGTAAAATTACCAATGTCTTGGGCCTCGTCACTTTATTCATGCGTCGGTCAAGTGAAACTTCGAAATTCTTAGAAAACTGGCAAATTATTACTACGAATTAAATGCATTGAAAAACCGCGAAAGAAATAATTTAAGTTATCATAAATGTTTGCCTAACACTTTTAATTTGACTCTAAGCCAAGGAACTAATTTTCCTCCATCGTTTCGAAATCCACTGGGCGCATGTCACTCAATGCGCCCGTTAAAATATATGCAGGCAGGAGCAGTGATATTTTTTTCTGACATTGATTTCAAAAGTACTCAGTTTATCGTGATCAGCCTTTAGTCGTATACCCGTTAGTACGAGACCAACTTTACAGTATTTCAATCGTGTTATTTGTCGCGGAGTTATATCGTAGGAATTGATCGCCCTTCAAAAATTACTCTACGGCCGGGTCACCACCGGATTTTCGCAAGTGGGAATCGTGCCGGACGATGCCGCTGGTTGGCGGGTTGCTTTTTTTTTTTTTTTCGGGGATCTCCCGTTTCCCACGCCCTTCCATTCCGGCGCTACCTCATGCTCACTTCAGTCACCCTCATCGGTTCTCAAGACCGCGCTGTTAAGAGCTGCCCAAATCTCTTCGCTCACTCACCGCAAACGTTACATTGCTCATTCACGTGAGACAAAAAAAAATAAAATCCAGATCTTAGGGGGGGGGGGGAGAAGGGGGGTCGTGGAGATGTACTGCACGACGGCGGTTGCAGAAATAATTATACTGCAGTTGATAACGCATCAGACACAATGACAACATGCTAACAGCCTAAATGTGCCGTGACAGTACTTTGAGTTCGTGATAAAAGTTTTTTGTCCCTACCGACCGAGCAATGGTGTTGTGCCATACAAACTGGAACGGGATGCACCCAACAAAAAAATGGGCTACTACGCCGAGCTAGCCGCAGAGGTCACAGGTCAGGGGCGCTTTGGAACAATAACGGCGAAGGCCTGTCTAGACTGTGACTGCAAAAAGACGGCAAAGATGTCAAACAAAAACATTTATAGCTTTATTTAACAGTGCATTAAATTGCTTTGTTTTTTTTCACAAGAAAAATAATGTAAAGTTTTGGAAGTTCAGAAAAGCAGGACGTTGTAAGAAAAAGTTATATTCAAGTATTATTTAATTAAATAACTACGTGTGCGTGCAAAAAATGTAATCATGCCACTCAGTCCATGGACCTCTATCAGGAGTGAGTTATACTTCGTTCGCGGTTATTTCCATATTTTCTAAAGCACTGCTAATGTCACACTCCCGGGATTTTCCTCCGCCTCGTGCAAACATAGCTTAACCCTTCCAGTCACAGATAGATATACAAGACGTTCGGAAACTATGTGTCGAAATTCAAACCACAGCATCCGTGGGAGAACAGGAACACGAAAAATCTAGTCGCGAAATGATGTTCGGAAAGGCCATTTAATATGTTAAATTGAAGTCGAATTTCGGCAAACGCCGCCGGGTGTCCGCAGCCGTGTCCTTTCCGAACATTTCGTGACTAGAGATTCTTGTTTCTGTTCGCCCACCGATGCCGTGGTTTGAATTTCGACTGATAGTTTTCGAACATCTCGTATATTTTAAGGCGTTGCAACGAACAAACGGTTGTTCGGAAATGCACTGATATCCTTACGAAGCTTTGTCATACATCGCGACCAAGGGAAAAATCTGCCTGTATAGGTCGTTCACGGTAAAGTGAGCACTTTCTGAAGCTGTTTCATTAGGCATAATAGCCAATAAACACTTTCCATTATGGCCTCTGACTTTTGTGTTTCGGCATGGCGAATGTATACACTGTGTTTATTACTCACATGGCAGGGTTCACATTAACAAGCATTGGAAGGATGTAAATTGGCGGAAACAAAAAAAAAGTAACTAGGTCTTCAAAAGTAGCTCACTTTATCGTGAACGGACTTCACTTGATCTAACTGGCTGCAGAGGTTTATTAGGCTGCGGAATGTACTTTGAACAGCGAACGACGTCTACCATATGTACGGAACCTTATCTTATTGGACGGTATTTTCTAATGTGTACAGTTCAGGCCATTAAAGACACTCCATACGCAAAGTCCCAGATATAGGGCCCTGTTACCCAATTGGTTAACCGAGTCTAGGAAAATACACTACACCAAAGGGACAACGCACCGGATTCGTACGCACCCGCTGTAATAATTTTTCGCAATAATTTTTGCTTGTATCGCGAATTTTTTTTTTTTGGCCCGGGCGTTGAGTGATTCGTAATTTAATAAGTGGACGAGAGATATCATAATGCAATAGTACTTGAAGGATACGTCCTTGAGTACTATTATAAGTAATTTACAAAACCACTGTGCGGAAGATTTAAGTTTTCGGTTAAAAGTTGTTCACGATAAAGTGAGCACTTTTGAAATCAACAATAGAAAAAAGTTACTGCTCCTACCTGCACATATTTTAACGCGCGCACTGAGTGACATTCACCCAGTAAGGTTGGTAACGACGGAGGGGAAAGTAGTTCAATATCCTAACGTCGAATAAAAAGTGCTAGGTTACCATTTGTTATAAATTAAATTTTATTTCTATCGCTTTCTGTTTTTTTTTTTTTAATGCGTCGAAGTGAAAAAATTAGTAGATTTCCAAAATATTTACCTTTCTATAGGCTGTTCACAGTAAAGTGAGCACTTTTTAAGGCCCTTCTAAACTTTTCCTTCCATCTTGCTGCTGCTTTTAAACATAAACATTGCAATGTGACCAATAAACACAGTGAATACACTTCACCACCCTCAAAATTTAATGCCCGAGGCTGCAATAGGATATATTTATCAGTGGTTAATGCCTGTTGGGAGAGCCTTAAAAAGTGCTCATTTTACCCTGAACAGCCTTATACCAGTAAATCGTCGCTGCGTCGGAACGACGAGGTGAATGCAGCTTTGGTCGACCCCGGCATTGGGCGCGGTGAGAGGAGTAACGACGTAGTCTGCAACGCGCCTGTGATTGACAGCCGACACCTGGCGGCAACTAACACCTTCCACAAGGTGAAGGATTGTCTACCTTATTGTGAAACGTTTCGATGCGGAATCTTCTCATTTGGGCGCGCGCGCGTGTGTGTGTGTGTGTGTGTGTGTGTGGAATAATCCATAAAGGATTAGCCGCAGGTATAAATACGTCCTCCATACTGCCGAAGGAGTTTCTGTTCGTGCGGTTTTGTGTGCATAAGTGTGCATAGCCGCATTTCTCGTTTCAAGAAGATGGGCAAGTATCAAACTGTAATCCCACCCACCTCATTCTAACCTATAAATTTTTAATCTCGCTTTCTCTTTCTGTCTGTCTATTTTTTTGTAATTTAAATAAAACTACTTCTGAAATAAGACATAGCTAAAAAAAAAAAAGAGGTTAAGATGCCTGAGCGTCACTCGTAAGTACCTTACGAGCCACGACCGAAAAAATTCCACATCCCGGTGGAAATAATTATGCGCAGCCTCGAAAGGGTCACTTTACCTTTAAATGAAGTTGTAGGTTTCGTCTGCTGGATTGTGAACCTCGCCATCCGACCACCAAACGCCGACAAATGTCCTGCCGTCCAGCAGGGACCGCGAGCCCTGCAGCCGGCTGTCATCGTGCATGTCAACATACATACTGCCGGCGGCAACTGGAGTCGGTAGGATGATCACGTGATTCATGACGTCGCTGCTCCTTGATTCGCCCCCCTTACCCAAGCGTCGGCGGAGTTGGAGGCACAACAACAAAGACCAGAAAACGCCGACAAATGGCCTGCCGTCCAGCAGGGACCGCGAGCCCTGCAGCCGGCTGCCTTCGTGCATGTCAACATACATACTGCCGGCGGCACCCGGAGTCGGTAGGATGATCACGTGATTCATGACGTCGCTGCTCCTTGATTCGCCCCCCTTACCCAAGCGTCGGCGGAGTTAGAGGCACAACAACAAAGACCAGAAAACGCCGACATATGGCCTGCCGTCCAGCAGGGACCGCGATCCCTGCAGCCGGCTGTCTTCGTGCATGTCAACATACATACTGCCGGCGGCACCCGGAGTCGGTAGGGTGATCACGTGATTCATGACGTCGCTGCTCCTTGATTCGCCCCCCTTACCCAAGCGTCGGCGGAGTTGGAGGCACAACAACAAAGACCAGAAAACGCCGACAAATGGCCTGCCGTCCAGCAGGGACCGCGATCCCTGCAGCCGGCTGTCTTCGTGCATATCAAAATACATACTGCCGGCGGCACCCGGAGTCGGTAGGGTGATCACGTGATTCATGACGTCGCTGCTCCTTGATTCGCCCCCCTTACCCAAGCGTCGGCGGAGTTGGAGACACAACAACAAAGACCAGAAAACGCCGACAAATAGCCTGCCGTCCAGCAGGGACCGCGAGCCCTGCAGCCGGCTGTCATCGTGCATGTCAACATACATACTGCCGGGCGCAACCGGAGTCGGTAGGGTGATCACGTGATTCATGACGTCGCTGCTCCTTGATTCGCCCCCCCTTACCCAAGCGTCGGCGGAGTTGGAGGCACAACAACAAAGACCAGAAAATAATAAAATACTTACTTTTGGTTCCTCCGCGTGCGTCAATTTAAATAAAGAATTTAGATGGACTATTATGCTATAAGCCAAATGATCATGAAAATCGCGCTGTTGCGATATTTGTTTCCCGGTAGACAGGGGGTGTAAATTTCTGATGTATAAAATGGCCAGGCTGGGGCCGTCTCGAGATATTCGACTTCCGTATGCGTCATCAAGCATTTGAGATAAGTATTGTATTAGGGGGCGCTTCTGGTCATAGCTAATATGGGCATTTGGCGCTCTATATTTTGTGTTAGGTTTTCATTACTAAACATTTTATAGGCATGTTTGCCTGTTCTTGTGCATTTTCTTGTAAGGTATAAAGTATTATATTTGAAAGAAACTACGTGGCTTGCAAACGATGTAATCAACCTAAAGTTTGATTATGCTCGTGTGAGCAATCTTTAGGTCACCATTCTTATATAACTATTTATACCTCTAATTTCGGTATAAATTAAGATCCCACATTTTACTAAGGAAAATATTGCTTTTCAATTCTGAAATTGTACTTGCAAATTATCTGGAAGTTGTATATAAGAAATTTTATACTATATGAAATGAAATTAATTTACCGGGCGTGCAAAATGATCCCTGGGGCAAAGTATCCCAGATTTTCTCCTGTGCCTTTTACTTATTCTGGTTTTGGATGGATGAGGAGTTTTACCCTGTTCAAGAGAAAGAATATTGAATGAATATTTTTCTTACTATTTGCCAACTGCGAAGTTGCTGGGGGTTATTGGACTTCGGGCGGTCAGGATGCTGGCACTTTCACACATGGGGTGCTGGTGATGATACCCTGGGGTCACGCGGTTAGCAGTTCATCGTGAGCCGTAAATACTTATTAAAATATCACGTAGTGACTGGCCACTACGGCAGTCAAATCAGAGGGGCGACGCCCTTGCTGATTGAAAAGTGTGTGTATCGAGAGGGGGTGAAGAAAGGGGGTGTTGGAGGGGGGGGGGACTGCAGCGACCGCCCCATTTGCCGGAACCCGCCAACTCGGCGCCTATGTGCATGTGTGTTTGTTCGTGTGTGTGGACGACTAACAAGTGCTAGCGATTCGGTGAGCTACGACGGTCAATGGCAGCACAGAGACCTGTGTGCCTGAAGCACTACAGAATGTAATCAGGGTGCTTCCAGACTAATGCTACTGTTTTTCTAAAGAATTGAGTGAGTGAGTCAGTGAAGAGATTTGGGAGGCTCGTAACACCGAGGTCATGAGAGCCGGTGAGGGTAAAGCGATGTGAGTATGGAGCAGCGCCGAAATGAAAGGGCGGGAGGAAGCCGGGTAACCCGCCGGCCAGAGGCATCGTCCGTCACAATTCCCACATACGAGCATCCGGGAGCAACCCCGTTGGGAATAGAACCCGGTTCGCCTAGATGGGAGGCGAGTAGTCAAACCACTATACCACCGCGGCCCCTCTGAGGAATAGACATTGAAGCGAAGGATAGAGGAGTTGAGGAGAGCTTGGCATCTGGAGTGCACTTTCTTTAATATGCAGTGTTTGAAAGTAAACAGAAAATAGTATTAACAATAAGGTACTCAGCAATTGTTTGTTTATCACACCGTGAAAATCAATGCTGTAAATATTTTTTCCAGTAATGAGAATAAATTGAGAAATTTAATTTAGCAATTTTATCAAGACCTCCGTCCTTTACAAACCAGGCTACATACAGGAAAATAAAAAAAATTAAAATGTTTAGCTGCTTACATTTTTGAAGTAGAATCGCAGGCACAAAAAAATTGACACTTAATGTCATCATATCAAAGTTAAGTAATACAATGGTCTCGCGTTCAGGAGCAACAGGATTTTATTTGCGGTCCAGCCGTCCTTATCTGGTTTTATATATGGTTGCTCGAAATCACTCCAGACGAATTTCGGAGCCGGTTTATTGATATAGATATTGAGTATAAAAGAATACCCCCAACTCTGAAGGTCTAAAATATCTAAACCAAACAACCTACAACCTTTGTTAACCAATCAAATGAACCGTGGATCCGTGAAGTTTGTTTACCTTATCTTCATAAATGTTCAATGTGACCATTATGAGAGGAGCGAACGACGTCTACGCGATGCTCAAACTCGTTCCACAATCTTGTCAGCATGTCCGGTGTTACGGTTTGGATGGCGTCCGTAATTCTCGTTTTGAGGTCGTCAGTATTAGCCGGCAACTGTGGACGAAACGCTTGATCCTTATGTACTCCCACGGAAAAAAAATTGCGCGGGGTAAGATCCGGGCTTCTTGGGAGCCAGTGATGAAGGAGCCTGGTCACCAGCTGCTCCGCGACCAATCCAGCGTTGCCGCATCACCTCGTCCAGGTATCCGCGAACAGCTAGGTGCCGATGGGGTGACGCACCATCCTGCTGGGAAATGAAGTTCCCCGCCGCTTCTTCTAACTGAGGAAACAACCACTCTTCAAGCATGTCCAAATACGGGATTCCAGAAACAGTGGGCTTGTGAAAAAAGAAAGGGCCGAAAACCATGTCTTTGGGTACAGCGACTACAGACGGGCGGTTTCGGTTGTTATGCTTTGTAAGTAACGTTATTTAAGTCAAGTCGGTTGTGGAAGGAGCCGAAGTGTCAACATAGTAATAAGCAACGTGGCGAGATAGTGTCGACTAGGTACATACTCCATCCAACCTCTGTCCCAGACTGGGGCACAACGCAGCTCTTGTCCGCAGCATTAGCAATTGTTGCAACTAATTTTAAGCGTGACTGTAACACACATCGCAATATCGAAACTACTAACTTTTTCTTTACGGCTATCTATTTTTAGTGTTAATTAAAATTCAAGACGGTCTTAACGGCAATTCGGTGATAGCTTTAACCCAAAAATTAACTGATATGTCAGCCGGTTTTTTTTACAGTTATTAAAACAGCGGTTTAAAATTATGTCTTTGTCACAAACCGCAAGGATATATATATCTTAAAACAAAACAGTTTCTCTCTATTTGCATGTATTTAATAGAACTGGAATATTTTTTTTAACATTGTGAATCCATTCCATTAGATTCATTTGGAAGCTTGTACAGTAATCAAACTATGACTGGTTCGAAAGTCTACTGAATCGATTTAAGACATTTTTTTAGAATGCGAACAATTAACTTATGTCTTAAGTTTATTTTTTTGGAATGTTCAAGCCACTAATACTTCTGGCTTTCACAGTAATGAAGTGGTTAATTCATCTCCTGAGTTATTCTAAAATCAACACTAGATCGCAGATTTAGGATGTTTGACTTGCAGTGTAAGGATCACTCGTCCCATTCTTATGTGACGCACTCTAATAAGTAATTTTCCTCGCGACTTCTTATTCCCACTACAAACAAATGGGGTGCCGCGGTCACAGTAGCGGCTAGAACGATCCCCTCCCTCCATGGTGAACCGGGTTCGATTCCAGGCGGGGGCTGCTTTCCGGAATTTCGCATGTGGAAATCGTGCCGGACGATGTCCCTGGTCGACGGATTTTCTCGGGGATCTCCCCCCCCCCCCCAGCGTACTTGCATTTTGGCTCCCGATCCATACTCACTCGCGCTTCAGCCACAGTCTATCGGTTCTCAAGACCTCGATGTAAAGAGCCGCCCAAAACTCACCACTCCACAAATAAATACTAGTGCATTTCTTTGAGTCTTACATTCCCTCAGTTATCAGGAAAAAAAAACGTTCGAGTCGGTTAGTTTTCATAAATCGAAATGAAGGTTTTTTTTTTATTATTTATTTTTATACTGGGCGTCGATAATAGATCAAACAACATTAATTCATGGTCATTTTGTTTAACTTGCAATATTTCGCTATAGAACTGCTGTAATTCTAACGGGACGTTGTAGTTTGGAAGTTAATTTTACAGGAATACACACTTCGTTTTGAGAATTTTGTCATGCACGTGAAAGCAAACTGAGAGGCAGGCTTCTAAAACTGCGTTAAAGATGAGAAAGCCTGTATAAAAGCGGGAGGGAGCCTACCCTGCTTTGTAACCAACTGTTAGACTGAGTGGTCAGATTGATTGCTCGCCTCCCGCCAAGGCGAACCAGGTTCAATCCCCGGCCGGGCTTCGCCCGGATTTTCGCAAGTGGGAATCGTGGCGGACGATGCTGCTGGTCGGCGAGTTTTCTTGGGTATCTCCCGTTGCATTCCGGCGCTGCTCCATTCTCACCTCATTTCACCCTCGTTGGCTCTCAAAACCTAGTTGTTAAGAGCCGCCCAAATCTCTCAACTCAGTGGGGAGATAGTTGTTTTTTAAATGTCTGGGGTCTGGGCGTGGACGAGTTTGTGAAAGATATCATTAACTTAATTTAATTTCCTCATTTATTTACAATGGTACAAAACTGTGTAACTAGGTTTTTCGTACCTAATGCATTGAAGTTACCAGTGCAACAAACCATTACTCAGCACCACGTTATGTTATATACGTAATAATTAAATTAAATCAATTAAAGATATTTTCAGTAAATTTTTTGCACCAATCGCTGTGCACCAATGGTATCGATCCCTCGCGAACTCCTGCGTCGTCGGGAGATCTCAAATAAGATGTGGTCGTTGAGACCAAACTGTTGGCCGTAACAAATCAGACATATATTTTCTTCTGATTTTTCATTTCTCTACGCAACACCGGTGTTACAGTCCGTAATTTTTTTTACACGGCGGTGTATAAAAGATACTCTTCGCCTACAACAGCCCCCCTCCCCCCTCATAATCCATCCACATTACGTAGACTCAGCGTCTTAAACTTTGTTCTCTATGAATGACTGTGTTGTTAGGGAAACTTTTTTTTCTTTTCGCGGTCCCAGCTATAACTATACTACTAAATAAAATAGAAGTGCCTATCTGTGATTTTCGAATTTTAAACTTTTAATTATTTTTTTTCGTATAATTGATAACTAAGTCATATGTAATGATAATCTTTTTTCATGTCTGTCTGTTTGTCCGACAGGATTTAACTCAAAAACCACTGACCGTATTGACATAAAATTTACGCAGTCTATAGATAATAACCCCAGGTCCAACTTAGTCTTTATTTCATCTAGATATCTCAAACGGTTCCGGAAAAAAAAAGATGATCAGGGATGTACAGAGGTACTGGATTAAACTTTTATTAGGATTTATTACAGCATAAAAAAAGAATTGTTAAAAAAAAAATTCCGTAGTGGGCCAGTGGATAGACATAGGCCTATGCTTTTCTCGGAGCCGTTTCACGTGAACGCGGATTGTCTGTCCTCCGCCACCCGCGCTCGGAGACGAGTACCTATAGTTAGGAGCACACTAATTCCGCGAAAATATTTCACGACTAGTTCTATTTCATAACATTTTATCTCAGATCTACGTTTGTGATCTATATGTTACGCGCCTTTAATGTCTGCCCACGAATCCGCGACGTACAGTATAGGAGCAACTTAATTCTGATTGGCCAGTCGACTAAGAAAACGTCTTCTCACAGACACACGCCTCCAATAAGTAAGAGGATACTGCTGGTGCACTCGTGGGATATTGAAATCTTGCATGTGCGGAAATCTTTTCGCGAAATTCGTGCGTCCCTACCTGTAGTCGAATGGTGGTGTTCAAATGCCCGCGTATTATCCGCACGCGTAGGAGCCATCAGCGCCGCGTGCTCCCATTGGCTCAAGTCACTACGTGCACATAACCCACAGAGGCCCGGCGCGGAGTACTGCTGCACGTGCTGTACAGTCACTGCCATATCCTTGTAGCGTGCATGTCACTTCAGCTATGAATATCGATACGGAATTGTTAATAACAGCTGTGGAATCTTATCCTTGTATATGGGATGCATCAAATGAAGAGCACAAAAACAGGGATAAGAGACTGAAGGCTTGGCAGGAAATATGTTGTTTCGTGGTGGACGGCTTTATGGAAAAGGATGAGACGACGAAGAAAGGAATAAGTAAGTAACAGCAAATTGGTACATTTAACATAATGGCGTGGGCATGGAAGTACGTTGGCATTCTTGTATAAATGAACGATCAACCAAAGAAAATATGCGAGTGTCAAACCAACATATAACGTTTCCTTTGAGTGCTACGTACAGGCGATGTAATAACATGCAGTTTACAAATATCAATATACACACCTCTTCCCCCGTACCCACCTCGCCATGACAAATAGTACACTGATGTCCTCTAGGCTAATACATATTGTTCAACATAGTGAAATATTCGACATAAGAAATATGACTGTTAGGTTGTAAACAATGCCGTGATTATTAGAGATAGCGTGTAATAATGACATCTGTGTAGATATTGGGAAACATTTTATTAATAAGATTTTTTTCAGTGTTAATCATACAGCTAGTGGCGCACAATACTTACAAGGCAACTGAAATTAATGATGACAATTAAGTCACCAGCAAATACATGTTATTTATCAGCGACTAAAAATTAAGCATATTGTAACGATGTTTACGTCATTGTCATTCCTTAAGTCGCTAGAATACACAGGTGGGGCAAACAAATGTCCAGCGTAATAGAAACTAACATTGTTTTTGAAATTATGAGTGTAGGTAAACAGCCTGGTACTATACTGTCGCAAAATAATGACAAATACAGTATTAGTGTAAAACGTTATGAGCTTTAAACCGAGGAACATATTATTACTAACCGACATGACACATTTAGTCCTAGTAGATTAGGAACTCGTTTTGTTCTACGTATCACAAAGTACAACAGTTCAATGTATTTTTGTATCTTGCCACGGTACCGCTCCCACATCTACACCTACAAAATAATCTGCAAATATTGTCCGAATTGTCTTGCAGGAAATATCAAGTACAGTACCTACATTTTCAATATCTTGAAAACCAACAACTAAAAGTGTATGTACGAAGGTGTATCCCTCCCTTGTTCTCGTAAAGTTGTGCAGCACACATGTTTTTACGACAGAAATGGCAGCATTAAAGTTTACATTAATAGGTCTATGAAAAATGCGCCACCTGTTGCTGAGAATGCCAAAAGAACACTCGATAAATCTATGAGCGCGGGTTAGCATGTAATTAAATATTTTCTTCTTATACGTTAGATTCTTTCCAGTGAAAGGTCACAAAACATTACTTGTTAAAGCAAAAGCCTCATCGCCCACTACGACACGTCGTACTGGTGATCCATCAGAACCAGGCAAAGGTTTTGGTGGTGGTATTTCCAGAGAATTGTTTTCCATTTCGTCCCAAAATACACTACGTTTGAACACACTCGAATAACAATTTATTCCATACGCCGCAACATCAGTGTAAGAGAAGCAATAGTTGGCATCACAAATGGCCAACAATACAATTGAAAAGAAATGTTTGCAATTTATATAAAGTGAGCCACTTTTGATAGGCTTGATGATCCGAATGTGTTTGCCGTCGACAGTCCCAATGTATTTGGGTTAGTTGGCTGACATCTGAAAACCATTACTTATCTCTTGCCATCTCTCCGATGTAGGCACAGGCACATATTCGTCTTTGACGTTATCCCTAATTGCCTGACATACTTCTCGAACAATTTCTGAAATAGTTCATACGCCAAGTCTGTAGGAGTAGTGGAGGTCTGTGAAAGTGTTACCGCTTGCAAGATATCTGTATACGTTGATAGCATGTAGTGTTTGACGCTGCTTTAAGAAAAGAACACGTTTATGATGAGGAAAGGGAAATTAAGATTCTTGCCGGCTAACGCAGAAAATTATTATTGGATTCACTATGCTTGAATACTAAACTGTGAACAATGTCTATTTAAGAATCGCCTTTTATTTCGCAGTTTAACAGAGATAATGAAATTCTAAACTTTTATGCAGTCATAAATACATTCATGAGCAAACATAATTTCTATTTTAAATAAAATACATCTTCTATTTACTGTTTATTTTACCATTTTCTTAGGGTCTTTACTAAAGCACCTTTTCGTTACAACACATTCAATGTTATCAGCAGCGAATCATACCATTGTGTTCAGACACTCGTGGCATTTTCGCTGTCCTGAGACATTTATTGAGCCGAATAGAGGCCCTTTTCCCCTTTGCACACCACACACCTCAAATGCACTCTTTCAGAAGATCGTTCTTTACCTTACCTTAGAGTAACAGCAACACGTTCCGTCGGACACACGGATATTCTAACAACATGTTGCAATTTTAACTTCGGCTCCAGTTTTCCTATCAGTTCGTCAAACGATTTCACCGACATCCGGCAATAGTTACGAAACTTGTTTTTATCTTCCCTAAGGTCTATGTACGGGGTGTCACAAATGCACCTTTAATATTTCTTTTTGCAACTAGCGGATGCACCCAATACCGCCGTAATTTTTTTCTCCGTTTTCTAGAGGCACACAAACACGTGGCCATTATTGATGTGACACTGACCATGTCGTCTCGGGACTGACTGCAACTATCTGTCGTGCAGTCCGCATGCATGTGAAAGAACGCCATGGATTGTCCGCCCTCCACGCGCGGGTGGCGGAGGACGGACAATCCGCGTCCATGTGGGATTACTGCTACCTGTGGGGGAAGTGGGGCCGCAGTGGTTTCATGGATAGAACTATATGAAGTGGGGCCTTTGTGACCCAGTAGATATATATATATATATATATATATATATATATATATATATATATATATATATATCAAATGTGGCCGTAGTTGCTAGAGCTATATGATTATCAGGCATGTAAATAGGTACTGGATTAAGCTTTTCTTAGGATTACTGCATAGTAAAAAAAATTGTTTTAAAAAATTTGCCTTCGTTTCTTCTTTTTTTTTTTTATATGGGCTGTCCTCCTTTCCTTCCCAAGAGAAGTTGATAGATCGATTCTAAGTCCTAAATATCGTGTCACGAAGTAGCACTGGCCTGCTAGTATCCTTATAAAAAGTCTTTCGGATAGACAAAAGGAACTTAGGAGAGACTCGACCACTCCATCAATTATGTAAATGAAGAAACTAGTAAAAAATTGAACGCTTAGCCAGACTTGTTTACAGTAGTGTGCGTTTTGATTGATTGAAATGTCAAGGATGCTGGGAAGCACTTGTGCCGACCACTCCTTCAGTTAATTGAAATTTAATGTTGTTTGGCTGCGGGTGGAATGTTTATTTAAATGATCCCGGATTCCAATACCAGAAAACTGCCTAGTTATACAGCTTCATTTCTATACCGGTTTTCTGTCACGAGAGGTGGGGATATCTGATACTACAAGAGGAGGCCGTGCCTTAACATACGTCTCATAATAACGACTTCTCTCACCTAGATGCAATTTAACGAATTCTCTTGGCGCATTTTAACGTGAGTGGTTCGTTCTCGTCAAAGTTAGGAAACTCATTCGTTTGGTACGCTTGAAATTCCATTTTGTTTCATATAATCATAGAGAACTAATGTTAATATTTAAGCACTATGAAAGTGTGCTAAAGTAAGAGCTTTCTTATTGAAGCTGTGAATATTTAAGTCTCAGAAACCAAGATAAATTTAAATAAATGAAATGTGTAATTCTACGTTTTATGGGTGTACGTAGTTGCGTTCTGGACAATGGCGGTATTATTACGGTTTACGAATATAAGTATTCGAAATAAAAAAATATTCAATTGTAGCGGGCACAAGGGAGATGCTTAGCAAACAACATCTCAAGACAAACAACAGCAACAACAACAAAAAATATCATCCGTGTTACTGGTCGGTATTGACTCTCCCCGCTTATATGTGGATGGCTGTCAGTTTATTAGCTGTCGTTTATTAGCTGGGCACTCTCTGATCTCAAGATAACTGCGGCCAGCGACAAATACAAACCTGCAGATCTTTTATTTACTACATTATACACAGTTCACTGATACTTGCCAAATAGGTTCATGACAACATTGATTTTTACATCATGTAAAAGATACAAAACTGTAAGAAATAAAATCCAAGCATGATTCTCAAAACCGTTTAATCAACCATGATCCAGCTGTATTGTAACGGACGACCAAACGTAAGGACATCGTTTAAAAATTTTTTCGGCCTCCCTCAGGAGCATGTATTCGATAACCGGGTTTCCCTTATTAGCTCCTACAAAAGTTATCATTTCAGCTAAAAGACAGACGTGTTACCGATTTGCAAAATGAACGCTACTACGTCATATCATTTGTAACAACAGAACCATAAAAAAAAAAAGTAACATTTACCTTTACAGTAGATGACAGGGTGGTATGCAGTATCACAATACAAATATTTAAATCCTCATGCCCGTAATTTCTCACCATCTGAAAATGCCTCTATATTATATGGAAACATTTCTAACACAATTACCAATATCTGAGGTAGTTCCTGGATCTCACACTAGTTGCAAAAACACTCGCGAGTTTAAGCCCAACCGCCCAACATGTTTTCAATATTTATTTTTCAACTAGGGCGATCAAACGCAATTTCCCAACTGAGAGTTGCTTAAACATTTTGCAAGCGTTATTAAATTATTCTTCCATAGTGTACACTACGTTAATCGCCTGAGGACCGCAGCTTCCGAAACGTATTGACTTTTTACTGGTTTCATCTTGTTACCGTATAATCAAGTTTAAAACTTGTGCTGTCCTTAATGTTTTGTGTTGTTGGTTGTCTGATTGGATCATTATATTTTTGATCTATTATAAAATTTAATATATTTTTTTTTTTTGCTTTTTTGTTTAAATGTAAATTTTGCTGATGTTGTCTAGCCACAGATATAAGTTACTGTATTGGCTGCTTTTTTTTTTTTTACTGTCAGACTGGATCATTATAATTTTTTTGATCCTTTTATTTGGTTATTTATTTTGACTTGCTGCAGTGTGGAGCAAAAATGACATGGATTGGATGTGACGTTAGAAAGCTGGTTATTAAACAGGTGCTTTGAGATGTATGTATATTTCCTATAACCATTCTGTAATGGAGTTTGATTAGATTCAACTTGTTTAAAGTATTTTATTCATATGAATGTGCTTGTCTTTTTTAAAATTAAGTTATAAACAAACTAATTAATCACTATTGAACATGTGACATTGACAGTTGTGTTCCTTTGGGGTAGGTAAGTGTTGGGTACATGCACAGAAGACAAATGATAGTTTTATCTCATCTTTAGTCTATGGTTCTGACAGCTGTTTTGGTACCAACGTGGTCTTGCAGAAAGAGATTATTATTTAGATACCATTGCGGAAGGACAACTGGTATCCACGTTTAAAGTCGATTGACATTGGATTTACTATGGAGTCCGTTGCCTTAACTTTTTGTTGTCATTATGTTCAGGTATAGGTGGCGTGCTAGTGTATTTACATTGAATTAAGTGTGGCGTTAAGTTAAAGTTCCCTTGTAAATAGTTGAACCAACTTCAACGCAAAGGTCTTTTCTTTTATTTTTTATATTTATACCTACCAACTTCCGTCTGGACTTTATATTGTGTTACTAAAGTTTTAATTTCGTTTGCGTGTATTTGAATTAAAACAAATTAAAGATTTGATGAACTCTGGAATTGAAGAAATTCTATGGACGCATCAAGACGTTTATTCAAGTGAAAATGAGGCAACTGCTGGAAAATAATGCAAATATTTAAGTATTATAAAAACTGTTCATATGTATATTTATTATAATTTTTATATGTACATACATACATGCATCTATTAGCCTTTTACAGGGCCCAGATCCTGCTTATTTGGTAGAACTGCACTATAACTCTTCAGAGACAAACTTTTCTTAACCCCATCGTAAATATACCTACGATTTTATAGAAAAATGTTGATACAGAAATGCACTGAGGTTAACATAATAGCCCCCAATGGCGTGTGGTGAAGCGCTGCAAAGGTAATTTGGTGCTTTCTCAGTGCTGTACACACTCGGCGCACACAGCAGGAACCAGTAACCAGAGTGGAGCCGGGAGGAACTGAATGTATTGCGGCCACTCATGAGAGAGCGGCGAGGCACTCATTATACAAGTGCTGTGACGTCACCTGAACTACTACGTTTTAGGTGGCCGAAGTGTACTAGCAAACGATTAGGTGAAGCTCAGAGCAAAACACAGCTTACTTTGTAACAGTTCACCACACGCCGCTGATAGCCCCATGTTAACGTACACAGGATGAGTCCTTTAAAAGAGGCCCCGTGGGACATTCAAACATTGCTTTGAGAATAACGAATGCAGTGAATTCGTAACAATATAAGAAGGTGTTCAAAACTGTTATTTACGTCTTATCGAGAATAAAATTTCGAAAAATCCTCTGTGAAACAAGTTGTGACAGTAATTATGTAAATATACGGTTTTTGTGCACCATTCCTCTCAATTTTCTCCGTCCGTCTGTCAAAACCTTGGCAAACTTTATCTTTTGACGGACGAACGGATGAAATTACAGCTTTCTAAACTTGCACGTTTTGTTACTCGTTCATCCCCGAGTTATTTACAAGGCACTGTGGCGTGTGCAGTGTTTGGTTTTGGCTGTCTTTTGTTTTCATATGTTTGTTTATGTAACGGTATAATTAAATATCTTTCCTGGAGATTGACACGTTTGGAAACACTAGCTCGTTTTGTGCAATAGTAAAAATAATAAAATCTAGCTTTATTAATTTTTATATCGATTAATTTCCGTTACGTATGCGTATGTTTTTTTTTTTTTGAGCACTTAGAGGTCAATGGCGGCCACTTCCAGCAGCTAGTCTAGATATTTTGTTGTCACACTGGACTGTTTCTCCTCATTCCTTCGCTCCGTTACACACGTGTCCCACGGGGCCTCTTTTAACGGACTCATCCCGTATATGAATCGGCTTTTACGGTCCAGCCCACTGAGCGCCCACACAGAATCCAGCTTCGTCGGTACCGGAGGGATTTTCCCCGGTGCAGTAACACCTGTTGGAATGTGGGGAGACGGTGCCCGGACATCCCCCGTGCACACGCCGAGAACTTCGTTACCAGAACAAATGACCTTTTGTCTACGATTGCTGGCGATGCGAAGATTAAACATGGCGCTTCGCCCGCTGACATGTACCGCTTCTACGTCCTCAGCGATACTTCCGAGAAGATTTCTCCCCAGCCGAGAAGCCTTCAGTGAATGTCAGGGGCACGCGAGCGTCTTGGAGATCGCTGCTTCCTCATGCGGATAAAGACTGTTCACGATGAAAGTGAGCACTCTAGAAATATAAATGAACCTTAGAAAACAGTAACTGCCCCTGCGTGCATACATTTTAATGGCCGCACTCAGTGACATTCGCCCAGTAATGTTGGTAACGATGGCTGGGAAGTAGTTCCATGTTCTAACGTCGAATAAAAAGTGTTAGGTAACCATTTGTGATAAATTAAAATTAATTCTTTCACTTTCTGTTTTTTTTTTTTTTATCCATCGAAGTGTAAACTTGAGCAGATTTATGAAGTAATTACTTTCTCAATAATTTTACTGTTCCTTTTGACCGACGCATGCGTAGAGTAATGAGGCCCATAGCAATGTTAATTTTACACAAGGCGGAGAAATACACAACGTGTATACAAGTAGATCGTAAGCAGGGCTTTCAAAAGTGCTCGTTTTACCTTGAACAGCCTACACAACGCAACACCTTCGGATATTCGAGGATGTCATTTTGAAATACAGAGTCAAGTAAATTCGAAAACTGTGTGAGTATGGTGTCTGCCTTAGGCACTAACTAGAAAATGTTATGAACTATGCAGCTGTAAAAGGAATAAAGACGCTGACTTACAGAACCTCACTAACTTTATTTTGGGGGGGGGGGGGGGACGTGGTTGTGTAGTGGTCAGACTTCTCGCATCATCTAAACGAACTGAGCTCTATTCCCGGCGGGGTCGCGCCCTTGCATTCAGGCGCTGCTCCATACTTTCCTCACTTCACCTTCATCGGCTCTCGAGGTTAACGTTAAGTGCTGCCCAAATCTCTCCAGTCCAGTCCTCTCCATTTCACTCCACTAACTTTATTTTCTTTCGTACAACGACACTACCGATTTTCTTAAAGTAATCTGTGAGAAATTATGAAGCTTCATCTTGGGAGCTACTAAAATCACCTCCTATTCGACTGACTGGGCTCGAACTCTCGACCTACCGATTTTGAGAGAGTTACACACAGAAAAATACGATCAAAAACTCTCGGTCTATTATTTATATAGCCAGAATGTCTCACGAACAGATTGCTGTACTAACTGCATAGCGTACTTACGCGATATTCTTAAAATGTTTTAAATATATATTCCAGACTTTCAGTTGCAGACAACAGATACTGTCCATAAAGTTGATATTAATTACCTTATTAGTGTATAAGTCAGTGTATTCTGACGTCACACAGAAACAGAGAGAAGCCGATGGTTATAATTGATGAGGGATAAGAAATGGATAAACATAATCAAATAAGTATCATTTTAATACCACTTACAAGAATTGGAGAAAGTAATCAACGAAATTGTATAAATATAATGCTTCTGAGGTATACTTCAAAGGAACTAACATTTAAGTTCTGTTTCAACGCATGGAAAACTCGCCAGAAAACATAAGGGGAAAAATGCCAGATTTGTATACCAACACGGATAGAGCTAACTGTCGTATTTAATTTTGTTGGTATATGTGAGGTTCTGAATAGTTTTGAGACTCATGCTTGGATATTATTTTTCACAGTTTTGTATCAATGTGAGAATCAACGTTGCCATGAACCTAGTTGGCAAGTATCAGTGACCCAATCAAGTGGGAGTGAATCTATTACGAACGTACATAAAAGTATGACACTTATTTTAGTTCTTTGCACACCTAAAGGAAATAATTTCATTTTATTTTAACTTTTAGATATTGCACTTAAAAATAAGACAGTAAGAAATACAATTACTGTTAATAATACACTGCAAACACTACTGTCAATATTCCAGGCAGTTGCTGCGATAAAAAATTAATTGAGTTACCAGCAATAATACTTTCAAAGTTTGCATTTCATAAGTCTTAAATCAACCACAAATCAGTTATACCTGTCTAATTTCAACACTCGGATGAGAAGAAAACGATTTTTTTTTCTTGTGGGACATGTGTCAAGCAGTACTGCTATGACATCATATGAACCTTTGTTTTGTCTACAACAGTCATCTTGAGAAGAATCATTATTTGTGTTATTAGTTCAAAGTTTACATGATTCCATCTGTAATCTAGTTTTCTGTCAGTACAGAAAAATAAAATTAGTCGCTGTACAGTCTACACAGTGTAAAGTTATGACTAGTGAAAGAATTAAGAAAAGCGTATATGTATGTTTCTTTACATTTATTTTTGATTTCCGTACTTATTGACTTGGCTAGCAAAAAGCAAAACAATAAAATAAGACTTATATCAAACTAATTACTATTAGGCGAGACGATGTTAACCCCAATTTGTTTACGGAGTTGTATTTATAACAACAGCCACTTGTAACGACTGAAGGGGGGGCAAGCATATAACATATAACATATTACTCCTATCACAACACAATTTGAAATAAATTCTAGACATTTCAGAATTAGGTCACTGGATTGCATGAAACTGACAGAAAAGAATTGCTATTTTTAAATGTTTGATTAGAATCAAGGAGAAAATATAATTAACTTGTGATGATTAATTTCGAGTCGATAGTAAAAATAGCAACCAGACTATAAAAATCCCTAGGAAATGTGATTTGCAATTACAGGATAATATTTTACAGCAATGGAAGATAAGGCAAAAGTAATACATTAGACATATTTGCCATAACGCTATAATCAAACGGTGGGATTTTGTGTTATTTCAAGGCATCATCTCACTAGCAGAATAGAGACGTATTAGTTATTGAATCATTTTGATGGTTTGTCACCTAGAGAATGCAGGTCCGTTTCTCGATAGGGTTATTCCCGGGTTTCTGGAAGCGAGAAACACGCGTTTCCGATGGCCGATGGGGTTTTCCGGCCTATTAGTTTCCGTCCCGTTTCCATCATTTCTCCACCACACTTGACCAACATGGGCGTATAGACCTGAACCTGTCTGAAGTGAATTCAGATGGAAACTACCCTTGGCTTGCTACGTCCCCTTATGAAGTGCACATAAGTCGGGATTAGATGCCTCTGTTTCAGAGTTCGTATCCAAACCAAGGGAGCGAATTCACCACTCAGAACCCTTTAAAAGGGCACAAGCGATGTCTCGTTCACGTGACCTGCATTGCGCTTTTCGTTATACAGTTTTTATAGCCACCTTCTTCCCGCAATTTTAACTGGTAGATGTAGCAGCCCCGGAACGCAAGGGCGGGGGGAAAAGGGAGATCCCCGAGAAAACCCGCCGACCAACGGCATCGTCCCGCATGATTACCACTTGAGAAAATCCGGGAGTGACCCGACCACGGATTGAACCCGTTTCTCCTCGGTGGGAGGCGAGCGGGCTAACCGCTCAACCACTGCGGTTCTATTCAATGGGTCACGCCTATGACAAGAGCAAACTGAACGAGGGTGTTCGAATATGGGACTCCATACTCCACCACGAACGGGTCAAGGAGATGTAGGTAATTGTGTGCATTGAAGAGATCAAGGGCGAGCGAACAAGGGCTCTTGCGATAGTGAATTTGAGCACAGCAGTACATTTACGAGTCTTCCAAATATTCCAAACGAAATGCAGGACGTGTTCGAATGGTCGATTTCGTTATTTAGTAATTTCCGATTATAACGTTTCATTTCGGATTCTGTCGGCAGTTACTAGTTCAGCAATAGTAACAATATACCGAAACTTGAGCAGGAAATTGATATATTTTTAAGTAAATTTAATGTTTAAATGAAAACGAATTGATTTTAATTTTATGTTTATATAATCCTAAAGAAACCTAAATGTTATTTTATTGGAAAATTATTGGTAAATCACTAATATTTTACACGATATTGCGGCAACTGTTACGATTGTGCCAATTATCTGAAACACTGGCGGTGATATAGCGATGTATTTATTTGGTAAACCTGCGTAGTAAGTTCCGTTACACGATGAAAATAAATACTAAGCTATCAAATATATTGCAATCTTATGACAATTTATCATTTCACGTAAACTTTTAGTAAAATAAAAGCATAAATTTCGAGCTCATTCTTTGGTATAGTGAATAGTCATTGACACAACACGGAGTATCACAGACTATAAATACACAAATTGCAACTAGTTCTAAGGGCTCGAACTAAAGCGAGCGCATACAAAAATCACTGTCTGTTGCACGTGTGACGTTCTCGGTTGTTCGTGGGTTTTGCCGAAATATTCGCGTGTGAGACAATATTTTTTTTTTGCATTTCACCAATCAAGAACAGAGCTCCTTGGTCTCGTCCAGCTGAATTCCGAGGCAGACCACCGTTCTGTGTATTGCCTCAAGAGTCGTCGCTAGCAGGAACTTGTGAACGTCGGTAATGCACCACAGCGGGATTATTGTCTCTATCCGCACAACGCGTTGGTCCAGCCATGGTGGTATACGCTGGAAATCCAGCTTCGTGGATGCTGACCATTTTGCGAATTCTCTTAGCTTGCGTGCTTGTTTGTTCGTAGCATAACCGCAGTGCGTGTCTGGTGCACAGATGTGCGTTACAACTGACAAACTATTTCTACACTTCGGAATTCCTTTCTACAGCTAGTAAGGTGTGATGGTTAGTCTACTCGCCTCCCACCAAGGCGAACCTGGTGCGCCTGACGATGCCGTTGGTCGGCGGGTTTTCTCAGGGATTTCCCGTTCCCCTCGCCCCTGCATTCCGGCGCTGGTTCATGCTTACCTCGCTTCAACCCTCATCGGTTCTTAAGACCTCGATTTTAAGAGCCACCCAAATCTCTTCACTCACTCACTCACTCACTCACTGTCCACTGCTGATTCGCAGTTAATAAACGTTTCAGAATTCGACGTGTCCATAAGCACATAAGTTCAGGACTGGCCAGTCTTCAGTAACGTCGACAACCAATCATAACACGTAGTTCTCTGTATTAACCTTTTTTTTTTTAATGCGACTTCAAAACTGATAACCATTGAAAACTTGTCTCTATTTGTTTTGTAGCCATTTAAGTAAACATTAGCATAGGATAACAATATTAATATTTTTAACAATGTCACTTAACGACGCCTCGGTTACGCGCGAAGTCACCTCGGATTTTCGCGTGGGGAAACATAGCGGACATTACCAGGGCGTTGTGCCTTTATCATATTATAGGGCTTCGTTCCATGGTAACTTTAAAGCATGACAGGCCTTTGAGGGCCACGCCTTGCAAGCCCGTTTATGTCTTAGGGCGCATCCTCCAACACAACAGATTTTTTATTATTTTATCATTGAATGAATATTAGTACGTATGCGGAAATGCGATTTTTTTAGGTCCGTTCGAGCGGCATATTACGCGAAGAAAGAATAAATTAGAAAGGATTTTAGAATAGATCTCAGCCAATCGGATTCCAGATAAATTAAATTTAAAAAAAGACAAAAGTAAGTATCTTGTTAATTTTATTATTAGTTTTTTAGTTCTTCGTGCGTAGCTAAATGCGACGCAATTCAGAACGCCTCCCTACTGCACACACGCACTCACACGTATCAGATGAACTTCGCCGATGATACGTACCAAATGACCTTGCGTCCAGAAGCTACGCAGTAACACTTTTGTTTTTTACAGACGCAATAAGTGATATTGCCGACCCTCATTTACCCTACAAGATTGTGACGCACGACTGTTTACTGCTCCTTGCAAGATAACTCTCACTACATTCCTTGTAACAGCCCCTCTTTCTCAATAAACACACAGTTTCCTGTCCCGGCTTCTTACAAACAGCAAACTTTGTCCTGACAATCACCTTCGGTAGGGCGCGGTATCCGAGTCCATTAAATTTGCCCTTCACGTAGACCGCGAGACTACGTGTGAAGATTTAGTGAAACAGTCATAGTTAAAACAATTTAATATTTCGAAGTAGAAACTCCTAACTAAGTAATCAAACTTATCACGCTCAGAAGCTAGTTCATGCCAAGTAATTTTATCAAGAAATCGAGTGAATGAGTGCGAGTGAAGAGATCTGGGCGGCTCGTAACACTGAGGTCTTGAGAGCCCGATGGGGATGAAGCGAGGTGAGTATGGAGCAGCGCCGGTTCGCCCTAGGTGGGAGGCGGCCAGTCTAACCACAACACCACCGGGATTCCTTCCAAGAAACAATAGTTAAAGTAGCATAGGGACGGGTATATAAATTTGTCTTATTATTAAACCCTAAAAACGATAAGATCACCGCGATTTGATTACGTAAAGACTTCATGAGTATTCAGTAGTTGTATGCAGATGCGACAAGATATTCGGTGCATTGGAAGAAGAGAAATATCTGTGGCAACTGAAACAGCAGAACGCAGGGGAATAGGGAGAGGTGAAACGCCTGGGATAAACTGCTTCGTTGTCCAGGCAACCGAGGCGTTACGTAAGGACCAATCACTTTTGGGTTCAAAACTCGGCTAAGCCATGGATGCGTGTGTCTGTTTCAGTTGTGAGTTTAAGTTAGCTCAGATTGTGAACTTCTTTCCACGGCTAGCAAGGGAGTTAATAAGAACAATAAGTCGTCCAGAAAATCAGCTGTCTCACTTCATCGAGTCAGTTCACAATCTCTCATTTGGAACAGGTCAATTATAGAGGTCACGTTTCGGATAAGCGACTGTGGACATTCGAGGCTGTAACTATTGCGCATGTGTGAGTGAAAACGAGATACTCATTCCCAAACTGATTTATTAGTGCAAACTGTAAAAACACATTTCAACTAGTATTATACACTAGTGTAAACTATAAAAAAAAATTATCAGTCCACTACCCTAGGCAAGTATAGTGCGTCCTGTAAGGTTGGAATACTATGTTGAAAATATGGCTGAAAACTTGCATACACATAATTACGGCCTCTGCGGTCCACAAACTCCCGGTTTATGGGAGGGGCTGTAGTAGTATAGTGGTCAGACTACTCGCCTCCCACCAAGGCGATCCGGGTTCAATCCACGACCGGGTAACTCCGGATTTTCGCATTTGGGAATCGGGCTGGACGATGCCGTTGATCGGCGGGTTTTCTCGGGGATCTCCCTTTTCCCCCGCCCCTTCATTCCAGCGCCACTCCATACCTCAATCACCCTTAGCAGCTCTCAAGACTTCAATGTTAAGAACCGTCCAAATCTCTCCACTCACTCACTCATTCCTAAGTAGGATTTAAAACTGACGTACCAAATCGAAAGCGAACGTCTTGTGTCTACTTCACCTGGAAGGTTATTAGTGAGAAAAGAGTAGACGCATAAAAAAAAAAGCGGCCTCGGGGAATTCCAGTTAACTAGTGAACGCAGCTTGTCGCTTGTTACAGAGTTGCGCAAGTGTTTATTGCCACCACTACCTCCTGGTGTTCGATGTCGCTGTCATCTCAGCAGCTAGTCAGTAATGTATCTCTTTTTTCTGCAAGAGGAAAGCCCGCCCCCCACCCTAACGACTCCTTGTGGCACATGCCACCCTTAGTGAGAATCGCAGTCACTTTTTTCTCCCGTTTCAATGCGTCAGGCGTTACGACCCGGAATATCGGCCACCGATGTATGCCAAGGCCTTCTTGCCTTGCGACCCACAGTTATGTTTCCTTTTTATTTTTCCGCGAGTAAACTGACCCGACTATATGGAGATGGAGACAGTGACGTAATGAGCGGCCTCGTGCTGTGGTGGCGAGACAGCAAAATAAAGACCTTGCCGGCTGTCAGTGGGTAGCCAACGGTGGAGCAACAGCCCAACATGAGAGCGCGCGCGTGTGCGTGCGTGTTTATGGCGTGTTTACATATTGCCTTGTGGACTGACTCGCCGAGGACGCCAACCGGTTGGCTGTTGGCGTATAGGTTCAACTTCCCGCTGGGAGGACTTCCCGTTGCTGAGCCAAAGATGGTCATGGCCAGCCGGATCTCTCTAAGTCAACTATATGACTCCAAAACAGTTACTCATACTGGACCTACTTTCTTCGAAGGATTCTAAACCATTTAAGCCCAACTGGCATAATATGAGATTGGTTTTTGAACCATCATTGGTTCGGCTTCCCGGTTATGCTTGCAAGCAATATTATAATATTTAAAGAACGATTTTTAAATTCACATTTATATAGAATGGTCCTAAACTTCGGGTACAAATTTTGTGAGGTGATTCACTGTGAAAAATTGGTTAACATCATGACACGGCCTACGACCTAACTTAATTAGAAAGGGAGCGATACACACTAGAAAACTTGGAATTGAAATTAACTTTTTTTTTAATGTAAGAAAATACCTACGTAAGACGAAACTAACCATTTGTGAATAATGTTGGCTTGATATTACATTTTTTTTCACTGTGTGAAAATTTTGCGGGTGATGATATCTCTCGTCATTAGGAAACTATGCGGTTGCCATGTTATTAATCCACGAAAGTGTGTTACTCTAAGTGTTTTACGGTAGTCATCACCCTTCAAATCTTGAAATATGTCAGATACCAAATCAGGTTCACGGTACTCACGAATTTGTTGCTTCATCTCAAGTCGTTTCCGAAGTTCTGCAAATGGCTTATTTTAATTCACAGTCTCCAAGGGAATGTCTCCTTTAATATTCACGTCAGGCCATTTTTCGTTTATTTTCGATCCAATTTTCCATAGAAATCATTTCACAAAGACTGCCTCTTAGGTTTAGAACAGCTCTGTATTTTTAGGAATGCCGACGAATGTCCACAATGAATCACTGATGGAACATAGACTGTGTAAAATATCCCTTACATATATGTATAGGCTGTTTACGGTAAACTTTAGCAAGAGAATATATATATGGGTGTAAAATTTTGTAATAACTTCCCGGGAGTTCCTGTTAACTCTTTGTAGACTACGCTCGAGTGGAAAATTTCTTTGCCATTCAGAGCGAAACTCGCATGGATGTGCAGTCTTGATTCGGTTAGTGTTAAACATGATCTCACAAGAACACAACAGCGCAGTAACAATAATATTTCTAACGATATAGTCCACTCCCCAATGAAAGCGAATTTCTCGGAGCCCTGCAAAATATCTACTTGCAGGCCCGCTTCGTATCCTTCCGCCGAATGTAAACAAACATTGCCATCTAACTGCCATGCAGCATCTGTCAAAATCAATGTTTACATGCCATTGCGTGTGTACATGTATTCGTATACTTTCTCTACACCTAAACATAAACATTAAAATGTGACCTCTACTTTTATACCTGTCAAATGTGTTGTTTACTGTTTACAGGCTTGCAAAGAATTCTGTCATATTCCAAAAACCATTCCGTATGAATATTCACAGTTTAGGCCTCCAACATTATTTAGGTCTGCTTTATGACGTTTTAAAAATGCCTGAATTGACGACAGTTTTTTGATGTTATTTTACATTAATATATTTGTTTTCCATGACATAGCACATCACACGTAATTCACGTTAGTATTTTGCCGCGACTGTGTTTAACACTGTTACAAGTGCAAGATAAAGGGCTGTAATAATTATCCTTTTGTTATTGATATGTGTTGGGTCATTTCTTTAAAAGGACGGTCTCAGTTGGAATAAATATGAAAACGAAGGAACAACCAGTCAAACGAAAAAGGCACATTGAATTCAAACACGCAAATCGTGTTTTTCATTTTTGTCATACAAACATTAAAAGATAGCGGTGAACATGCACACAAATAAGCCTACAGTAACTTTTATTCCGCTCATATTTCTATGTATTGCTACTTATTGTTTACTAGGTTTATTGAAAATTATCGGGCTGGGCTTAGTATTTTTTCCCGGAATTGTGGCAAATTACGTCACACGACTGTGTTTCAAACCCCTTAGGGCAAGAGTACAACGTTGTGGTAAATAAACAGACGTGGATGTAAATAAGTAACTTCGTCAAATAAACAGTTCACAGATAAAACGTATAAATAGTGCTAATCAAATATTTGAAATCACTCACACACACTGGGCCAGCGTATCGACCACGATGCGCAAAGGCACGCCATTTCACTGACGCAATAATTAACGAAACACACGTCACAGTATATTTATTACTGCAGTCGAAACACAGATTTATCTCAACATCGTAACTTGTCTAGGTAGGTTTAAGAAACACATCGTCTACAAACGTGATGTGGTAATTTGAAGTATTTTTCGGAGTGAGTATAATTTACGCTTCGTTTGGTAAAAAGGCAACATGCCATGTCATGGCTCGCCACGTCTGCCAACTTCACTTTGTTTCTGCCCCGCCATCATATCTAAATATATTAAAATAAGTATTCAAGCATTAAAATCTCTTTTCAGTTGTAAATAACAAATTCAAAAATCATTATTTTCCTGTAATAAGTATGAAATAAGCTACAATTGAGAACATTAATAATTTAATATGCTTCCTTAATAGCGAAGTGAAACTTCCCGAGTGCGAAAGAGACGAGAGAGAGAGAGAGCGACAAGTCTCGCTCAACAGACACTTGTTTTATCGAGCGAGAAAGCAACACCTTACCATTACAGCCTACTCACGATATCTTTCGCTGTTATTTTAAACTGTGAAAATGAGATATGTTGCCATCGGGGCTACCTAAATATTTAAATATCCCAATAGGTACCGTTTAATTTACAAATAGTGTACTAAAAAACTAGGTCACAATAATGTTTTAACTGTAAACTATTTCTTACCGAACGTTGCCAACACGTCGCTGCTCTCACTGTTGTTAATTCATATTTAAAAATAAATAAATATTACCAGTTATAGAAGATATTAAGGTAAAGTTTCATTTAAATCAACAATCCAGTACTCTAAAGTTAACCACAGTGTTATATATTTGTGGAACACAGATTATTGATAAAACAGGTTGACATGTTATGCCTAGAGTGTTTTTTCAATGGTTGATTTTCATAAGTCGCTTCCAATCGGGAATGGACTATAGAATTTATTTTTTGTAACCACTCAAAGGGGCATGATTGATGGTAAATTGTATTTATGTGGCAAAGGACATTTGAATGGGTCTAAATCAGCTCGGCTCTCCATTGGTCGATGACCGTCTAATAATGACCGCTGTAAAGTATAGGGTAGTGCCCGGTGTGATATTGACCCAATTTGCAAACGTTTCTCACCTATTTTATTTTATATATTTAGGGAATCTACTGGTCCCTTATTTATCTTATAGTAATAATTACAAAACAAAACTCTAAAGGTACCTTTATGTTTAACATCTACCCTTTTATTTCTGCTGCCCGCTAGCACCCATAAGTAAAATGCGAGTACATTAATTTGTAAAACAGATAAGAAGAGAGACTCATAATCACGCACAATCCCAATTGCTAACAGAAAATATTTAAATAAACTTAGATAAACTGAGAGCCAAAAGCCTTCAGTTTTCAAAATGTATCTAAACTTAGGCCTATATTTAAATTATAAATTGTGATATTTTATTAAATAATAATAAGAATAATACGAGAGAAAATAGGTGTGTTGGTGTGTTGGCATTGCCTAGTAAGAAGTAGCTCCCATGCAAAATGTTACTAAGTCGAGTACACGCAAATGTCGTGCGTTCTTCCTTTCGTGTAATATTCTAGACTAAGTTAAGCTGGCGTCTTTAAATTTGCGACCATAGTGGGAGAAATTCAGGAAATCAGATGATAACGAAATCGGGGGATACAGTTTTTGCATTGCAGGTCCGAATGTATCGTCTACATACAAAATGCAATTACACCACTCGAGTGCCAAAGGATCAAAGAATATGTTACGTTGAGTGAGGACTACGAAACATCACGCGTGGAGGAGGTGACGAGGGAGGGGGAGGGCACAGCATTCGTCAAGACTAATCGGCCTGTATACAAAACATTTGTGTGGCGTGGTTATGTTTGAATGGTATGAGTTGAATGTAAAGCATTAAGAAAACTTAACACAATTTTGGCCTATACTCGTCAAAAAGCCAAGTCGAAATACAGAAGTCGTATACGGTTGGAAAGGGCATCTCAAAAGCAATCCAGTGATATCCAGAGAAACCCGTACGATCGAGTGAAGCGGTGCCGGGAACGTAAAGAAAAACATCAAGGCGTCCGAGCGCGCCAACGAAGACGTAATCACGCAAAACAAACGGCCATGTCCCCGACACAGTGACACGCCGTTTTATTTTGGCATGAGGTAGAGAAATATCATCAAAATAGAACTTAAATAGGGCTTCAGAATAGTTGGGAGTAACAGTGAAATGACATGGATTGACGAACAGTAAGAGTTGGGAGTAGACCAGCTTTATTACGCCCATCCGTACGTATCCGTGTACGCGTTGCGGTCTGCTGGAGTCGAGTTGAGAGAGCCGGCGAGGTCTCGAGAGACGACGAAGGAGGAGAATGGAGCAGCACCGGAATGCAAGGGCGGGGTAAAACGGGAGTCTCCCGAGAAAACCCGGCCTGGGGATTGAACCCGGCCCATCTCGGTGCGAGGCGATCAGTCTAACCGCTCAGCCTCCGCGGTCCCACGGTCCATTCGAGATAGAACATGGAGCGTTTGTAAGTTTTCCGCATCCGTGAAACCTATCCGGAATAACTGACCTCGGTGTCATGTAAGTGGGTAAAACGGATATTGACACGTAAGAAACCATAGTAGACATCTCAAATTGTGCTCGTAAGATCTGATGAGGATGCTACGTCAGGAGAGAAAGGAAATTGTCCAGCTGTCGAAGGCCTGACGTCAGTCACGATTCTCAATGTGCGACATTGCGGATGCAGACAGTCTCGGCTTTGAATCCGGATACGCGAGATAAGAGACCGGATGCGTCTGCAGTTTGCTATTCATAGGCGTAGGCTCGTGCTGAGATGTCATGATGACGAGTGATGTAAAGGTCTATGAAGCATACATTTGGTATGACAGTACTCTACATACGTAAAGGCGCCGCAGTAATAAAATAGCTAGCACAATAGCATACTAACCTTATTACCACGAGATCTGTCCTTTTGTCAGCAATCTGAAATGTGTACGATTGTAAGCAGACTGTCTAAAGTATCAAAAGTGCGCGCGTGTGTGTGTGTGGAAGTGCGCTACCTGGGGCGCTGGTTCTGTAAACGTCACAGCTGCTGGGACCTCATTGGTTGAGCAGTTAGCATGCTCGCCTCCCACCAAGGCGAACCGGGTTCAATCCCCGGCCGGGTCACTCCGCGATTTTCGCATTTGGGAGTCGTGCCGGACGATGCCGCTGGTAGGGTGGGTTTTCTCGGGAATATCCCGTTTCCCCTGCCCTTTCACTCCGGCGCTGCTCCATACTCACCTCAATCGCCCACGTCGGCTCTCAAGACCTCGCTGTTAAGAGCCGCCCAGCCCTAGATGCCTGGGCGTGGGCCGGCGATGAGACCCGGCTGGCTGCAGCTGATATTAGTGACGGCCCAGCTGTGTAATAACTGTTACAAAAGTATTCTGCGCGCATCGGCAAACTCGCAAACTGATTATAGGGAGATTGATGTTTTCAGTGCGGAATTCAGGCTGCGGCAGGCTGCGCGCACAATTACCTCACCCCTCGCCAATGTACCGCACTTCTCGTAAATTCACCTGTAAGCAGTTGTGGAGCTGACAGGATAAGTAATCCATTCTAAGGTGGATCCCAAAAATTTATCATCACTCCCCTTTTCCGTGCTTATGCGTCTTCAGGTGTCCCCTGTCAAAGCAATGACAGCCTTATTAGAAAACGATATTTACTTTAGTTTAATATTTGTAATGAATGGGATGTTTTTGCGCTTAGCACTGAATATATTAGTAATCACTCATTTCTGTCTGCTTTGCAAAGGCTTTTCTCATCTATGTTCAGAAACACGCGGTAACACTTCAACGCAACCCGCTACATCCTCCATCTTGCACAAAACTGGCCACTTTAAGCTTTCTTTCACCGAAAAAAAAAAAAAAAAAAAAAAAAAAAAATTCAAGCACCAAGACAATTAACTATTGCATGCGCACGGACTATTTTAATATCACCTAACAATCAGTGGTGATGCGTGCTATAATTTCATGGACAAGCTACTGCGTGCAGGGGGCAGTAATGGCGTTGATCTCCCCAATAAAGGGGGGGGGGAGGGTCCGGGGGTCCTTCCCGGGCAAATTAGTATTTCAAGGTGCAAAATGGTGTCATTTAAATATTTATTCGTACCTCAATATAAAATATACTGCTTGTAAAAAATATTAATATTATTTAACATAAAATTTACCCCTAGTGAAAAATATTATAAAGATACCTTCATCAAACCAGGAACCTTGTCCACTCAAAATCAATATTATCTTAATACCCTTCAACAGTGAGGTATTTACATACGGAGCAATTTTGTTCGTACAGAAGTGTAGACAGGAAAAATCATTATTCGTTTCTGTAAAGTAGGATATCAGTCAACGCGAACGAGCAGGAGGCAGGAAAAAAACGAAGTAGGTAGTGTGCGCATCAAAAGAGAAGATTCTTCTAGCACAGCGTAAGGGAAGGAAGCACAGAACGGGAGGTGTTTAGTGATAGCCTACAGGAGGGAGGGAACACGAGAAGGAGGGTAGCCGAAGTCATAACAGCGGAGCTGAAACCATATTTACCATTATCCTTGCGCCCGTGTAAGTTACCGTTCGTATCTTGCAGCTATCTTTCACCAAAAATAAACCAATGAATTACATTTCAACCAGCTGCAACACAGTTGCGAAGATATAGGGACATGTGAGCAGATCATGCGGTGTGTGTAAGATATAGGGACATACGAGCAGATCATGCGGTGTGTGTGCGAAGACCGACTATGGGTGTAACAGGTGTTTACGATACCCTAATGTCCTTGAATGGCTAATCAGTGTAATTCGACGCACAGACACTGAACATTGTCACCCAGAGCGATAGTTAGCGCCATAAAGGTTGTCTCACAACCCGATACAGAAGTAATACGCCTAGATTAGACAACACACAAATCCCACAGGCCACATCACTAAATAGCTACAGGAAAATGTGCCTAGGAAAGCCGTCTGAACATTTATTGATGCACTCAAACATGTAACGGCTGTTTACGATATAGTGAGCATTTTCGAAATCAACCTTAGAAAAAAATCACTGGCCCTACCATCATATATTTTAACAGGTGACCTGAGTGACATGCGCCCAGTAAAGTTGGTAACTATGGTTGGGAAGTAGTTCCGTATCTTAACGTCGTATAAAATGTGTTAGGTATTTATTTCTGACAACTTCAATTATTTATTTCGATTTCTATTTATTTTTTGATGCATCGAAATATAAAATTAGCTAATTTGTTAGACATTTACTTTTCAAGTAATTTAACTTTTTCACTTGACCGACGCACGAATAAAGTAAAATGAGGCTCACGACAATGTTAATGTTACACAAGGCGGAAGACTACACAACTTGCATACAAGTAGATTTCAAGCAGGGCTCTCAAAAGTGCTCATTTTACCTTGAATAGACTTTACATGGTTTTATTGTACCTATAGAGCAAATATTTACATCAGCCTTGAAATGTGCATGTAAACTAATGCGTACACGCGTTGTTCCAGTCTGATCAGTATCCCAGGTCATTGATTGTACAGATATAGCACATGCCATAATCATATTAGAAAACGACCTGATTAAAATAGCCGCAAACTCGTGACTGCGACCATATTATAAACATCGCTTTCATTATGCTTAATTCTAATTTTCTACCATATATACTGAAATCGAGAGTTTACAAGGATTCATCACCGGCACGGAGTTAGATAATATATTATAGTATTGTATTAACATTTCTAATAAATGAGCACAGATTACACTTATAATTATATCTGCAAACATTCACGTCACTATTAATATGCAGTAAATTAATGTTTAACGTAAAAGTATATTACACAAAGAGTAAATGACAAAGTTTAATTAATATTTTTACAAACTCACCTACGATGCGCAACATCCCGACTGTTTGAATCACTACTAAGTTGCTCAAAGCAGTATACACTCTTCAGAAGTATTTGCGCTTTTGGTGCACTGTATAGGATGTAGGGGATTTGAAACAACGAACAACGCTAATTTTTGTACCCATTTTTATTTTATTTATTTATTTACTTTTTTTTTTTCTGCCGTGACACGTTCATAAAAATCGACGGCGAGTTTAATTTTTGACAAAAGTTTCTTTTCACTGGAGAGAAGTGCAAGACCAGAGAGTCTATTTTGCCCCATTGTGTTCAGTGAGTATGTCTTTATTCGTTTTAGTGTTGAAAAAGAACGCTCCACAGATGACGTTGTAAATGGTATTGTTGCCACTAACGTACATAATTTATGGAACTGTGGGAGAGCATCTTGTAAATCGTTTTCATGAATATATTTAAGGAAATTTTGAACACTTCTGGTTTTCATGGCATCTCGACTATACGCAACTTTTAGTTCAGACCGAAGCTTATCAAGGTCAAAGTAACTGCCATAGTATTCGATTAGGGATTTCAACTGGACCTCAGGAAAACTATGGGAAAACTCCTGGAATTTTGTAGCATGTACAAGTTCTAAAAATCTTAATTTGTTCATGTTTTCGAAAAGTGTTTCTATTTATGTTACAATGTTGTCTAATATTTCGGCGTGTAGCCTGGAATACTCTCGCTTTGGGTCTACTTCGTCTTTGCATTTCCGACGTTTTTTTTTCTGCTTCCAGGCCAAATTTAGGTGTGTCAGAGAAAACATTTTCAAAATCGTGTCTGAGTTTACATAGAAATACTTTCGTTTCATGTATCTCCTGAATACAGAAACTGATGTCTAGTTGTTTGGCCTGCATCGCGTTATATAGGTATCCAGTGCAATTAAAAATCTTAGAAGAAAAAAAAAACTAGGAAAAACGCATTCTCAAAAGTTTCTAGAAAACTCATGAAACCTTTTGTTGAAGAAATAGTGTCACTATCCCATTCCTGTGGATTTTCCATTATCGTGGAAAACATTTCTAAGAGGGAATCCCGATTGTTGAATGCACATTGAACAAGTCTGTCATTAGAATTCCATCTTGTTGGCGCAACACCTGGAAGCCGTTTCCCAGCTATCTTATTTAGCAATGCTACTCGCTTAGAAGAGTGCGAAAAAAAACATGCCAGAAAGGGTACTGAAAAAACACTCTACACTTGCTTATGTTATTTACGGACTGGGTTAAGACGAAGTTCAAAACATGTGCTGCGCAATGTATAAACAATGCACTGGAAAATTTGTCACGTACCAGTTTCAGTACACCATTTAAATCTCCCGCCATCATTGCAGCTCCATCATAAGACTGCGCGACAAGTTCACTGCCAGAGTTAGTTGTCGTAACAAATTCAATTGCACGACTTGCTATGGCTCCCGCAGACCTATCACAGCTAACAT
Source organism: Dryococelus australis (assembly GCA_029891345.1). Classification (NCBI taxonomy): domain Eukaryota; kingdom Metazoa; phylum Arthropoda; class Insecta; order Phasmatodea; family Phasmatidae; genus Dryococelus; species Dryococelus australis. The sequence continues at coordinate 97,207,474 of CM057003.1, forward strand.
CAGTGAATCCATAAAGCCGTTCATTGATCTCTCCATCACTTGTTACAAATCTAAAAACAGTGGACAACTGAGAAAGTTTGGCACAGTCCGACGTCTCGTCAAGTAAAATTGAAACGAAAACTGATTTTTCAAATTTCATTTCTAATTTCAGCTAGCACAATATTTTGTATGAACTCTATTAGGTCGTTCTGAATATTGAATGAGAGGCCAGAAAATACTGTGGACGTCTCAAGGTGCCGCGACAATACTGGATCATAAGTTGCAATTAAAGAAAGTAACTCAACATAATTGCCACGGTTTTCTGATTCTTGTGTCTCATCATGACCACGGAAATGCAGTTCCTGTACTCCGAAGAAACAAACATCTATTGAACGCTTCAAAATTTCTCTGTTTCTTTTAACTTTTTTGTTATGTCGTTGTGTGCTTAATTGTTTGGATCTATCTAGACCAGAATCAACTCTATTTTTACCAAATTCTTTAAGAGACAAAAACGAATTTATGTGAACTTCAGAACGCTGGTGTTTTTGAACAGCATTGCACAGATTGTTAAAGTAACAATATCCAGTTGCAGTCCACGTGTCAACATCCTTTGAAAACAATAAACATGGCCAGCAAAACAGTTTGTTTAGGCTGTTACATCCAGCTCACCACGAGTGTTTCTGATTAACATTTATTTGGAAATGTCGTACAAAATTACCTTTCTTGCATGTTGTCGTGATCGTAAGTTCAGGTGTAAGCCTACCTTTTATGATGTCACATCTTTCCTGAAAAGTGAAAGCACTGCTGGAAAAAAGCTTCACTCATAATCCGCACACACCACACTTACATCCACATGTTTCTGTTGCACTCATTCTATCTACTCGGTTCTCAGTCTCACACGGTAATTTTATAATTTTTATGTGGGGTATACATCGCGCACGAATAGGTACAACATTCTCAGCACCAAAACTAAATTAAATAAAAACAATACGATTCGCGTTGTGCGCGCGAACTTGCCCACGCATCGATCTAGTTACTATAAACTACTACACCACGCCAACTGCCTGCGGCTAGGCCAGCTTCGGCTATGTCCGCTTCAGTTCGGTGAAGAAAGCACTACCATCGTAGCTTCTAACACGGGTTGACGCAGCCATAAGCCCCCGCCCCACCCCGGGTTGTCTTCCTACCCTTCCACCCCTCCGGCGGCTGGGAAACCATCGCGACCGCCTACCTGCTGAAAGAATTACTTACAATGATTCCAAACATATAGGTTTTGCTAACCAACGAGTTTGTTTCCTTATAATGTACAGTATTGTTTCCCAAGTAGAATGTGTACCGCATGAGTGAAAAGTTACCTTAAAGTAAATATAAGTAAGAATTTAATATTGAATTTAAATATAACATTGTCAGGAAACTGTCTGGGGAAGCACTGCTTGCCTTGCTTGCCCTAACGAGACGCCACTGCTAGCAATCAAGAACGCACCTAATAATTACAATCTCGACGTTAGACCTTCAGAACTGCCAAATACCGTCGAAACACATTTCTTCCGTATTATTACCGTGGACCGACCGACCAGCCAATGGCATTGACTTTGCCACGAGGCAGTGTTTATCACCGCTGCCACAGTGAAATGGATGAAGTACAATATCCACTGAGTGAATACGGGCTTTCTGAGGAGAGACCTCTAGGTTTCCGTCCTTCTGAAGTTTTCTCTCTTTTACCATGGTCAGCAGAGTGATGAACCACACATTACATACAACACCTACAACTGTACCTTTCAGGGAAATGTAGGGACATGAGTGATTGTAATGTATTGTATTGTAAAGGGCTTTTTAACGTCCCCCGGTTTTATGCTGCAAAGCTTAGCAGGGGACGGCTTACAGACTAACTTATAACCTAACTTAAATTACCCGGGATTCGAACCCAGAGCCTCCCGCACCCCAGATCGGTGGCGCACCAACCGACTGCGCCACGTGAGATCGGCTGGTACGAGTGATCCTTTACTGTCTATGTTGTCGTGACTATCTGTAGGTCCACGTTACTGTTATTTTATTTATCTCACCATTTATTACATGTATTTCACTACTTCCGTGGACCGTCATTTTTATCTCATTTTAACCCCTCAGTGAATGTCCTTGGTGCTTGGAGTAGGGGGATGTTGTGACTGACACACCTTCCACACACATCACGGGGGGGGGGGGGGTCTCTCATTATATGTGCTGCTATGTATTCTATAGTTACTAACTACTATTACTATAGGCTATTCACGATAAAGTGAGCACTTTTGAAAACCCTGCTGAAGATATACTTGTATGCACGTTGTGTATTCTTCCACCTCATGTAAGATTAACATTGTCATGAGCGTCATCACTTTATTCATGAGTCGTTCAAGTGAAACTGTGAAATGATTAGAAAAGTAAATCTTTTTCAAATCTGCTCATTTTTACAATTAGATGAATTATATATATATAACAGAAAAGGATAGAAATAATTTAAGTTTACAGAAATGGTTACCTAACATTTTTTATTCGACTTTAAGATACGGAAATACTTTCCCATCCATCGTTACCAACTTAACTGAGCGCATGTAACCCAGGGCGCCCATTAAAATATATGCAGGTAGGAGCAGTGACTTTTTTCTAAGATTGATTTCGAAAGTGCTCACTTTATCGTGAACAGCCTTTAATAGTGTATACGTAAAAGCTGTTCACGGTAAAGTGAGCAATTTTGAAACAAACCTTTGAAAAAAATCACTGCCCATAACGACGCGTTTACTGAAGTACACACTGACATGCAGGTTGCCATTTAAATAGGCAACGAATTATTTAAAGTAGTTCTAGTACTTGACGTTGTATTGATAGTGTTACATGTAAATGTGTAGCTTTTGGAATTCAAAATTCTTTCGTTATTCTCGTTAAATTACGAATTTCAATAGTACTTAACACGCTAGCTTCCCTAAAATGTTCACTGATTCCATTTGGAGACGATCCATGGCGATGTTAAGCTCACATACAGCGGAAGCAGACCTGTGCTCACGACTTGAAAACGGGATGTGTTTTAAAAAGATGCTCTGATGCAGCTCAATCATAACAATATTTCAAAGGACAACCAAATATAATAATCTTCTAAATAATAATGAGTTTGGCACACTTCGTTTATAATTTTTGAACTGCTGTTTGTATTATATTTTGCAACTTCATTGCAGGAGTTTAACACCCCAAAACTCCTTCCGTGCGTGCGGTCCTGAGCGGAAGGCTACAAAATAAAAGAAAATTAAATTTTCAGCACTGCTTTTAAAAGCGTTCAATTAATAGTGAACCGCCTATATGTGCGCGTATAGGCTGTTACCAGTAAAGTGAGCACTTTTGAGGCTCTAGTTACTTTTTCATTTCAGACACATTTTATCCTTTAACCACCTTTTTTAAATAAAAAATGCCATGTAAATAATAAACATATAGTGTGCATTCAATATAACTTGAAAGTTAACGTCTAACGCTACAATAAAATATATTTATCAACTATTATTCCAAATGAGAGGGTTTTCAAAAGTGCTCACTTCACCGTGAATAGCCTATACTAGACTTGAAATCCTTTCATCGGCGTTGGCTAAATAAGCGGCGAGAGGGGCCTGAACGCTGACTTGAAATGAGACCCTGCAGTGTGGCGACGATGGAGTGCAAGGAGTGAAACTCGAGAAAAGCCATCAGTAAATGGCAACGTCAGCCTACGTTTTCCCGGTAACCGAAACCGGATCGCCGTGGTGGGAGGACCACGAGGAACTCTGGGGGAATCGCGGTCGGTATATAGTGGTCAGACTATCCGCCTACCACCCAGGCGAACCGGGTTCGATTCTCGGCGGGGTCGCTCCCATGATTTTCGCGCTTGGGAAGCGTGCCGGACGATGCCGTTGTTCGGTGGATTTTCTCGGGGGGGGGGGGGTCTCCCGTCTACCACGAGCTCCCATTACGGCAGGAGGTCGGTGGTAATCAACGTTGGTTTTATTTCGCCAGGAACATGCATGTTGTTCCTGGCAAGCTTCAAGTATATGCGAGGTGAAGTGAAATAGGGGTGGATCAGCAGCGAAACGAAAACGTAGTTGGAGTGGGGAGTACACCTACAAAATCCCTACAACAAGCAGCTTCCACACGAAGTACCCACAAGAGATTCATTGCCGGGAAAATATTTACAGCCGAGACTTGGGATCAAACTGAATCCAGTAAAAAAGAACTACAAAAGCAGATTTTCTTTAATACTCACAATCTGCTAGAAAAGAGGTTTTCAGGAATGATTTCCGACTATAGGCTGTTCACGGTAAAATTAGCACTTTTGTAAGCCCTGTTTAAGATCTACTTGTTTGCACGTTGTGTGTTCTTCCATTTTATGAAAAATCAACATTGTCACGGGCCTCATAACTTTATTCTTTCATCGGTCAAGTGAAACTGCGAACTTATTAGAAAAGTAAACATTTTATAAATCTGCTAATTTTTACACACTGAGACGTTAAAAAAGACAGAAAGCAGAAGAAATAATTTAAATTATCACAAATGGTTACCTTACACTTTTTATTTGAAGTTAACATATGGAACTACATTCCAACCATTTTTACCAACTTTACCGGGCGCATGCCACTCAGTGCGCCCGTTAAATTATATGCGTTCAGGGGCAGTGATATTTTCTAAGGTTAATTTTAAAGTACCCACTTTATCGCGAACAACCTTTATCAACGCTCCCACGCAAATATAACGGTGTATGTTTCATCACTGTGTCACTTAGAATAGTTGCAAGAAATTAATTTATGTATTAAATTCGGAGTACTTCAAATATGTTGCCTGGAACTGTCGAAAATGAAGAGGGACATGAGGGTCGATCTGCCACCGTCGAGGCACACGTTCAAATCCCAACTAAAAAGAACGCGGCGATTTGCGAGCGTGTTAAGAGATGCACGTGTCTGTGCTATGGCGGCGTGGTTCAGGCGCCACTTCGTACCAGGTTAGGGGGAGGCGAGCAGGTTTACTCGGGGTTATCCCGTTTCCTTTGCTCTTGATGTTCGTGCTCTGTTTTCATCTCCATCTCTTTACAACTTCGTGGGCGCCAAATACCTCGTTCGTAAGAACCCTCCAATGGCCAATATGCAGAGGATTATCGAGTCGCCACTAACACTAGAAACACGGGGAAATTGTCACTAGATTACTCGTGTGTATGCTCAGTTACTTTAAGTTATAGTGGCCCTTACTTTTTAAGTGGAGAACTGTAGTCGCCGAACGACCTCCCTAAATTACCACCTAGTGGAGATTTTCCGCAAAATGGCACTAACAAGATCCGTAATCGAGTAAGATTTAAACTTTTAATGTGTACGGGGCTGTATATTCACACATTCTTGTTAAGAGAATGTATTAATAGAGACTGTTATATTAGGTACTATTATATTGTGATTTCTCATCCCTATTCGTTTCGCTAAAATAACGTGTTAGTTCGCATGCAACAGCAATAAACACATTACCGTCACTAGATATCGCTAAAGTTAATACATTTTATTTATTACTAAATGTTTTTAGTTGTTATTGTATGTAAGTGTAAATTATTAAAATGTATACGCATTAATTCACAAAAAGTTGAAAGTTTACAGAATGTCTACAATTACGAAATAAAGTATGTTTCTACAACGTTAAGCATATTACGCGAGTATAACATCGTTTTTGCAAAGTATGTTTAGAACATCGTACATGTATATGGTTTTTAAAAATATCGTCGATTAGTTCAAATGGTAATAAAATAACTTATGTTTGGCGCTGAAGCTGTGTGTGAAGTATTGCCAATAATTAATTAATGCCTTACCTCAAATATCCCTTCAAAAATCTCGTACTAATATTATTTCATAAACTTTCGTTAACATCTTAGAAATGGCATTTTCGCATGTATTAATTAGTTGACTGGCAGTATTTATAATAATACATGGGTTTTATGTTGATCCCAGTATATGAATTACATTTTTAAACAGTATAAGAATAATAAGAATATTTGGAGGAACAAACCTCTCCATTTTACTCCTTACGAGAAGAATCGGGCGTCATAGTTTCTGCGACTTCCTATTGGCTGAGATCTACTGACGTCATTAATTTTGGGCTAGCGCGTGTATCCTCGTATTTAGTGACCATCCATACTAAACTTCATCAATTCGCACGAGTCCTTAAACTAAAACTACCTGAGCATACGAAATCTAGCGATGCTTGGACTCTCCACTACAGGAAGTGGTAGTGGTGGTGCTTTATTTATAGGCGAATCTGTGCACATGGCCCCAAGTCTTACATCGCGGCTCGTATGCAGTCAAGTGTTTGCTCATCACGCATGATCTGAATGTGACCTGATGGCAGTCGCTAAAAGAAAAGTGAAAACCGTACGTAATGTCCCCCCCCCCCCCCGCCACAACAGGGATAGAACTTCAACTGCAAGGGAAGACGCAGCGACGTGACGTAAATGTGTGGCCGAGGAGTACAGAAAAAAAAGTGCGACGGCGACCTACATTTCACAGGAGACTTTTATCTCGGCGCCGTCATGTTTGAGGTTATTCGAGCGTTCCGATGGGGCGCTGTCGTCGGGAGGTTCCTGGAAAAGTCCTTATCGACGGGAGTTATTCCACCACGTGGTCGAGGTACGGCGTCAAATTAATCACTCACTCCGACAAAAAAAACCCGCGTGGGAAATTCCCTTCCCTCCCGGCGGCGATCGGACCGCCACGTTACGTTCATATCTCACGCGGCAGGTGCGAAGGAGAAGAAGGGAGGGAGAGAGTCAAGGTCGTGTGTGCTTTGATTCGTTTTTAACAGGCTTCTCCTCTGCTCGTTCTCTCCCACGTCCCCCCCCTCCCCTTTTTCTTTTAAGTCGTACTGCAGCGAGGTGACGATAAAAGGGATCCGCCGAGGCGCGAGGACGTCCAGAGTTGAAACCACACTCGTGGTGGCGAGATAAGCGCCCCGATAAACTTTGTTTACTGCTCGGGCGGACGGTGTCGGGTTATCAAAGCTTCCGTGTGGGCCGGGCAGGTCGACGAACTCTCCCTCGCTCGCCCGACGCGCGTTTAAGAAGTTAGGGTGACCGCTGGGTCGAGGAGACGCCATGAAGACGCTGCTGCTGTGGTCGGTCGTCGTCGTGGCGGTATCCGCGCCTCTGGGAGCCGACGCCTTCCTCGGGATTCGTCTGACGGACATCCTGCTCCCGCGGGGCAGGGGACGTACGACGACGACCACGACAGCGGCTCCGCCTGTCCCGGCAGAGACCGTCACACCGGCGGACATCTCGGGCTCCACGACGACGCAGCCACGCAGGATCATCGACATCCCGCCGGCGGCGAAGTGCCCCGCGGGTCAGCGCTGGGCCGGCGGACAGTGCAGGGTCTCCATCGGCAGGCGGTGAACGGTAAGCCCCCAGTAACAGCTCCTCGCGCACCCACGGACTAAAGACGAGGTGTAGGTAGAGATGATGGTTTATCGCGGGAAAAGTTAACTGTTTGCTGGGATTCGACATACTGTACACATGTCCGACAGTTTTCTTTCCTTATTGGCTGGCATGCATGAATGAAGCTGCTACCCCATTTCACTGGGCCACGAGTCAAAACCTTGTCCATCCAAAAATGAAAGAATAAATTAGTCACAGTGTTATAGAAACTGTGGTGGCTCTAGAAATTTTCGCGATTTTCCATCATCTCTAGGTATAGGCTGTTCACGATAAAGTGGGCACTTTTTAAGGTCGTTCCAAATCTTTCTTTCAAGCCATCTTTTGTCTTTCCGCCACTTTTTAATATCAGCATTGTCATGCGACTAATAAATATACTTTCACCACTATCAAAAGTTAATGTCTGAACCTGCAATAAAACATATTTATTAGTGGTAAATGCCTTTTGGGAGGACCTTAAAAAGTGCTCATTTTATCGCGAACAACCTATAGACCACTTGCGCTTATACCCAACTTTGACCAACCCTCAAAGGAACACAACTGTCAAAGCCACATGGTCAACAATGCTGAACATGTTTGCTTATACCGTAATTTTTAAAAGACAAGATGTACCGTATTATTAAAATACTTTTACCAAAGTTAAAGGAAGTATAAAAACATCGCAAAAGCACTTGTTTACTAAACCGTATTTTAACCTGGGACACGGAGATTGGTTGTGCGCAGCCAGCGAGATCGGTCTACCTCATCTTTAGTCTATGCGCATACCCGTCTCCATTGACCTTTATTACATTCACGGTTACTTCCAACTTTTATGAAGCCCTGTTAAGGTTCTACTTTCAGGATATTCGTCCGCCTCGTGCAAACAAAGGTTAACTTAGTCTAGGGAATTACACCAAACGGACCACGCACCGCATTCATGCGCACTCAGTTTAATATTTAGCGTTAGAAATATTTCTTACTGGGCTTTACCAACAAACCTATTTTCTCTCTAATAATATTCATATTAGTAATAAAATATAATTTCTAGATAAACTATACGTAAAAGTTAAATTTAACCAAAAAATAAGATACAGTAACCGGCAGATATCTAGGCAAACCTCAGCGCGTGGAAGTGATGTAGCGGGGTTGCTGAAGAAGGGGGGAAGTAGGAGCGGAATGGGGATGCGTGCGCTGCTAATAGCTATGTACTGGCTGTTCGAAAAACATCGGTAGCAGATAATGTTCGTGACTGAAGATGGAAGGGAATGGTAACTCGTAGAGATGCAGCAAAGTTATTCGTAGTAGAGAACGGGAAATAATAAAGACTCCGATGCTGATAACATTTATCATGGTTCGCCTTTAGTAGAGTCATTGAGAATTCAGTGCAATCAGTTTTTTTGAAAAATTTAAATTTAATGCTGTTTTAAATCTTATTTTCTAAGAACTGCTTCATTATAATGAAACCCAGACAGTGTTTATAGAAGATATTAGGCCCACAGACTTTTTGGGTGTCTTATCTATCCGCCTTTCACATTATGAAGTGCTTGTAAGTAAAAGGTTTTGCAACTAAAGCTGTAAATTCTTCTTTAAATACTTGGGGGGCCTATCACAGTCGGTAAAACATATTCACGATAGTTGAAAGTATTGCGTTTTATTGGCGGTGTAAAATGCAATGTGTATACGAACCATATGTATACTTCATCTGAAATTGTATCACTACCAGTAACAATAATATTTACTTACATCTGTCTGCTCCAGTTTTAATGAAAGCGAAAAATCGCTCAATGAAAAAAAAAAAAAAAATGCTAACACACTGTGCACATCAGTAAATAAAAACCTGTCTTAAAATAAATGATTACTAATTCCTGGCAACCAGCTTGTTTGTTATTTTATGAAATTTTTTAGTATGAGAGAAATGCTCATACGCGAACAATGATGGGTTTTTAAAATACGTTGCTTACGCTACTGATGCGTGTGCAACAAATTAATACGTTTTAATTTCTAATTACAACTCATACTTTGTGCATTCCGATAGGCGAAATTTATGGGGGATGAGCTAGTTTGAGCAAAATCAGCAGGTTATCCCAGTATCCACCAGTGGGCTGACGTCACTGACCAAGACATCTATTAGGAATTGTATGATATATTCAGTCAACAGCACTATTTTGTAAATCTTGCTATCAACTTGCCATGATTATTAATATTTACATATTTTAGTTTACAGATTATTGGGTAATGTAGTTTAGCTGAAAATTATATGTATTTTATTGCACATATTATTCATTACATACTCTCTGGAGATTCACTACATTAATTATCTCAGCATTTTGTTAACGCGCACATATAGTTGTTATAAACTAAGAACGCTGAACAAATACTTTTTATTGAATCTCATTTCACAAATATATGTACAAAATTTACTTAAAATATTTACGTGCTTTTCTTTAAAGTTTCTGTGCTCCATTGCTAACTATTTTGCAATATGGCTCATTACCTGTGTGCGTAATAACGCTCGTTATTGTTATAGTGTGAAATTCGCTGAACAAATACTTTTTATTGAATCTCATTTCACAAATCTATGTACAAAATTTACTTAAAATATTTACGTGCTTTTCTTTAAAGTTTCTGTGCTCCATTGCTAACTATTTTGCAATATGGCCCATTACCCGTGTGCGGAATAACGCTCGTTATTGTTATAGTGTGAAATTCGCTGAACAAATACTTTTTATTGAATCTCATTTCACAAATCTATGTACAAAATTTACTTAAAATATTTACGTGCTTTTCTTTAAAGTTTCTGTGCTCCATTGCTGACTATTTTGCAATATGGTGCATTACCTGTGTGCGGAATAACGCTCGTTATTGCTATAGTGTGAAATTTGCAAACTTCTTCTCTGGGGCTGCGCAGCGAATGTTCTCCGTCCTGCTCGCACACGGTCGGCGCGCGGCGTTTGTCGCACAGCCTGTCTGTACTGGACACCCGCAAGACAGGACTAGGGAGCGGCCCGCCCAGATAACTGCCGGTTACCGACTGTACTTTTATGTCAAGAAGGAGATGGACCCCGCGGTTTTTTTTTTGTTGTGAAATAATTGTTGCGCGAACATTCGTATCACGTCAAATAAATGTTCTGCAAATACAACTTTTTGTCGGAAAAAGATAAAAAAAACAATTATCTACGTAGGCATTTTTTTCTTTTGTCGTATTGAGTGTTTTCTTGTAGAAAAAAAAATGTTTGGAAATGGTGGATTTCGCTAGGGGTTGTTTTCTCTCAAACAATTCTCAATCCCACTTACAGGCCAAACGCCGATAAATATACCAAATATGAACCTCATGAAATATGAACACACATGAGATTGGTATCGTGATTTCCTCTTCACGCATAAAAAAGTTTACTACAGATAAAGTTCGATATTACTATATTGGTTCTGTTTGGGCGAGAGGCTCGGGATATTTCTTTGATCTGCACATAGCGGGATATTTTAAAATAGAATTAAATACTTTTTTTTTATAAATAACGTTATGGGGTTCGCACTTGTTCATTGCTTTTCTCGTTCTGTTACGCTTTACATGACAATTAACATAAACAACAAATAGAAAAATACTTAATCTGCAGTTTTACGTTAATTACTTCGTGTACCTTACTAATTTTCTATAGACGAATGGTTCTGGTGTTATTTTAATTTCAAGTTTGGATATGGTTATTTTTTATGTCATTACATTGCATTAAGCATTTTCATTATTCCCACTGTTAATATAACACGTTACTTTTTTAAAAGCGCGTGGCTTTAATGTGGATAATAATATTTTATATTAAACGTACATGTTGGGGTTAGGCGTACTCAATGGATGAACTCAAGTATATTCACTATCGTGTTTGTATTGCAATCACTATCAAACTACGTTTTACAACTCGTTACGTTAAATCGGAGGAGCTCTAGTTAAGTTTACTTGGTTACATTGTGTTAGATATTCATGATTTGTTATTAGATTACTTGTGTATATATAAAAGGCCACTCTGACTAGTTTACTATAGTCCGAAGCACACGAAACTTATACCTAAGCTATGTTGAGCAAATTTTTTGGCTCCACTGTGGCTGGAAAATTATTGTCGCAGCCACTAACAACTTTCGGAAATTTTAAATTGTAATGTTTATCTTATACGTCTTTTTAGGAAATACACTAGACTGCTGGCTGGAGTTAACAACACTGCCCGATTTTCTAGCAGAAATCTTCAAGCCGAAGCTGACCGGTATTTGTTTCTAGTGTATTAGTGTTAGTGTTTATCCTGCATATTCGATTACGAGAAATATCGGTCGCTGTGTTGTAGCGATTTAGTAAAATATGCAAAACCAACGCAGTTTCAAACTATTTTGGCTCCACGTTCAATGCTGGAATAGAGTTAACAAACCGAAACCCGTAAACAAAGTAGAAAGCTTAAAATAATTTTTAATGTAGGCCTACATAAATAAATTTGCCACCATGCATCATGGATATTTTTTTTTGCAAATCTTTGCAGTCCAACTTTATGACCGGAAATTAAAAATCAAAGCTTGACATGACATAGAGAACTGCTTAACAGATTTTTGGAGTTTTGTATTGTTTCAGATATATCAATTTTTTTTTTCCTACGCGGCAGAAACTTTATGGAACTTCTGATTACGGTTACACATTTAAAAAAGAGCTTACAGTTCTAAATAACTGTTAAAACGTTCCGTGTACCCTGACAAGTTTGGTTTTTAATTATTGGGCCTGGAAGTGAAGTTATGGAGTAAACATAAATTCAAAATGGCGGAAATACCTTCTCCTAAACGAATTTTGCTTCATGAAAATACACTTTGACGGTTTAATAAAAGGCACCGAAATTCTGAAAAGTGTGCCTGTAGGCCTATATACGACGTATTACGCAATATTTCCGATACTAAGTGTGAACATTAACTCTAAATCGTATTTTTTTATACTTTCTCTTAATACTGATATCTTCAAGATTACTTAAAACAATTACACCAATTTAACTTGTGAAATTGACTTAATAGTACAGTAAACTTGTCTAGTATCTGACCTGTTTGAAAGCATTCGAAAAACTGGTCCAGGGAAAAATTCTAGTGAATCATTTCTATACCCTATAGTAACATCTTTTAAATTTATTATTGTTTAGACGACAAATTTAAAATTCCTGTAAATATTGCTACGTATTTTGATGTAGATATTCTCTTGTTCTTGTTCCAGGTATACACATTATTAAAGAAGATAATCCATGCCAAGACTGGAGAAGTGTATGTTTTAAGAAGAAAGAACTTTTGCAGAAGTATATTTTTTTCAGTGAAGCGTAGAAGGCTTCATGGCGTGGAATTATTTTCCTGGACACACATTCTTTCACCTGTATACTGAACACGATCATTCTTCACACATTCATCTATTTACTGTAAATTATTTATGTTTTCTTAATTATTTCCCTTTAAATATTTATATATTATTTTATTATTATACATATATTTTTTAATGTAACTGCTTTCAACATTATTCACTCTATTCGTGTAAAGTGCAAAATGTATGACTAGTAAGTTAATTAAATAAATTATATTGATTGGCGATGTACTTTTACCTTATAATTTCACTATATGAAAAAATACTAATCTACTAACTTCTAGGAGAAAATAATTTGCCATTAGACTTTGTCTCTGCAATCCAAATTTCATGTTATTATTCCTAGTAGGCAATGTGATTCAATAAGTTAATATAGGCTATTCACGGTAAAATGAACACTTTTTGAATCCCTCTCATTTGGAATAATAGTCAATAAATATATTTTATTGCAGCCTTAGACGTTAACTTTCGAGTCCGGTGAAATATATACACTAAGTTTAATACTTACATGGCAATATTTATTTTAAAAAGTGGCACAAGGAAAAAAAATGACTGATAGGAAAAAAAGTATCAAGGACCTCGAAAGTTCTCACTTTACCGTGAACAGCCTATACAGGCCTTTTGACTATGACTTTGTTTTTATCGAAAGTTCAATTTAGTTTTGGCGATGTTTTCAGATGTACTGAAGAACTAATTATGTTTTCACTATTTCTAGTAGTGTATAGGTTGACTATATATTTGATTTAAAAAAACTTATCAGCCTGCTCTATACGGCTGAAGAAATTCCTTTGTGACACTGGGTAATGGAGCCCTTCGTGAGGGAAAAATAGTTTATTTCCCTCATCCAATTATTTATCGTTCATTATTTTCACATTATACAGCAGATAAAAAGATGTAATGGAAGAAAACTTGTGTAACAAATTACTTGAGAGAGTTAGCTAGATTCTATTGTAAAAATCGTTACATGCTAGTGAATGTTTTGCTGAATTTACAAGTTGATGTGTGTGTATATCCATGAAAATATAAACATATATTATATATTATACACACGCACGTACAAAGAAAATAAGGATTTTTGAAGGATTTTGGATATTATATTAATTTTATGTGATCCGTGCGTGGAGTTTATTCCATACGAAAATATGCCTAAATCCAAATCAGTGGAAGATCACTGATTCGCAGTGAAATTCAACTACTCAAATAAGTGAAAATGGCTCCACATAGAATCAGTGGAAAACCACTGGTGATTCAGTGAAACATTTTCACTGATTGAATAAGTGACGGCCAACTGCATGCAGTGAATTAAATATTGTTTTTTTCCCCCCAAGAACTAGCCGAATCATTACGAGAAAAAATCTCCGATAGTCTCTATTTTGTATTGCGCAATTTAACGTATTAAAAAAAAAGTACAAATATCTTGCGGGTTGTCAGGATTGGATCCACGTAACTCCCACCCGCTTTAAAGACAGGTGCCTCACCAACCATGCTATCAATCCAACGTTGATTACGAAAGGGAAAAATGTATTATACTTCTTTATCCAAAGTATGTAGTTTTAATATATATGTTTGCCCTTTCTTTTCATTTCTAGTTTAATTGGTAATGTTAGGATTGTTAAAACAACTAGTACGTATGAGCGCACTCACTTAACCACATTTAATGCAGTTCAAATGGAGTACCATGAACATTACTTGAAAAAGAAATGGTAGACGTAAAAACGGAATGAAAGACATAATGTTCATGTCACCTCATAAAATAGTATATGAAAGACCAAATTATAATTTTATTATAAAGTATTTGATATTGGTTTTGTTAGTTTACGCGTTGTTGTTTCATTTGATACACGTTGTTAAACTATTCCTCCAGTCAAAAAAAACGAATCACTGAAAAACAGCGAATAAAATTGTTGATGAATCAGTGGAAAATGTCACTTAATCAAAACGTGATGGAAAACCAGAATTTTTCACTCATTCATGTGTTGAATTCACTGAAGTGACTGTTGAATCAGTCAAGTACTGTTAAGTGATTTAAGCAGGGAAATTCTCACTGATTCGGACAAAGAGTGAAAGGAAAAACCACAAATATTAAATTTCAAGAATGACTGCACACACATGTTAAAATTATTCAGGAAAGTTCTGATTCTAGATCATAGTTCATTCTGTGCCTGATCTTCACAGACAATATATTGTTTTTAGATATATAATAGATGGATATTACATGTATAATTGATAGATATACGTTAATGGCGGGGTTAAATTGTAACTGATGATTAGAAGTCACCGAAAATATTCCTGGTCCTAATTCAGAAAAGGTAAGTGGTAGTGATGTTACGTGATGAAATGTCTGTATAGTAAACACAGGGAGAAATATCAAGAAATTACTGAGCAATATTTTATTTACGCTTGAAAGCTGCTTTTGAAGTATACATAATTGGTAAGGACAGAAAAATTTCGCGAATTCGTTTTCCGACAAGCTAGAACTCGAACACAAGTGCATTTCTGTTCCGGTTGCAATTGGATCACAATTTACTAGACGCGTCCCCATCAACTCTGAGCCAACAACAGACGTGCAAGAAATCAAGCAGCGAATCCCGTGTCCCCTGGTCCGAGGTCAAACTGGCTACACACTGGGGCAGCAACCCACGAACAGAATGCCGAGGCTCTAAAATACATAGCACAGTGGAGTATAAGCCTACAGGTAGTTCAAAACGCGGAAATTTACGTGTCCCTAATAATTAGTTTGCGGAACTTCACTGATAATTACGCTACTTGAAATAGAGTATTTAAAAGTCGCCTCTATTTAGTTTACTTTCGAAAGGGTAGATTTCTGTAAGTGTGCCTGCGCGTATGTCCCTAATATAATTCGAACACTTTCACCATTTGTCACTAAACTTGGTACATTTATAGAATTTGGTAAGGATACCAGACTTATACATCACAGAGAATAATGATTTTGAAGTTGGCGGACGTTTAATATTTTTCGTACATGTATTAATTCTCATAAACAACAAAGTTAATTTAAAGCAATTTGGTAAACCGGCAGAATAAACTGTCTGTATTGGTCGCAGAAACTCTTGCTCTCATTGATCCGTCATTTTGGCAGTTAGCGCTACCTTAAAAACGAAGTTCTTGCGTCATATCTCGGGAAAGCTGGCGTGCTAACATTAGTTGTATGTACACTATTAAATATATTCAGTACTTTTACAGGAATGTGCTAGTAAAATATTAGGCCATATACAGAATTCTCTGCAAAATTACAGACCCATCGCTTTTTCGCGAATCTTTCTTCGCCCCATTGTAATCAGTACATTATCGTTTCAACGGAAGTTGAATATCCACGTCACTTAAACTTTTTCTATCAAATACAAATAAAGTAGCACCAGGAACCTGTAACAATTCGTAACACCGCAAACACTCACATATTTAAGTCTGTTCACGATAAAGTGAGCATTTTTGAAATCATCCTTCGGAAAAAGTCACGATCCTTGCCTGCATATATTTTAACGGGAGCATTGAGTAATACGCGACAAGTGAAGTTGATAACGATGGAGAGGAAAATAGTTCCATATACTAACGTCGAATAAAAAGTGTTAAGTAACCATTTGTGATCACTTAAATTATTTCTATCGCTTTTTTTTTTTTTTGATACGCCGAAGTATAAAAATGAGCAGATTTGTACAATATATACTTCTCTAATAACTTTACAGTTTCACGTGAACGACGCATGGATAAAGTGATGAGGCCAATGGCAATGTTAATTTTACATAAGGCGGAAGATCACACAACGTGTATACAAGTAGGTCTTAAGTAAGGCTTTCAAAAGTGCTCAATTTCTCGTGAACAGCCTTTACTAGAAACTTAAAAGTTACGAGTGGCTAGGGACAGGTGATTTTCGCGAAAGATTTTTGGTCATGCCAGACTTAAATATCCTAAGTCCACAACTACAACTTCCTTTGGTTATTGGCCGCATGTCTACGTGGGAAGACATGTTCTTGTTTGGCTGGGCCAATTGTAATAAAGTACTCCGATACTGAACGTCCATGATTCGCGGACAGAAATGTGAAGTTCATTTAGTCTTGAAATATTTTCGCGAAAAACACCTGTCCCTACGTATGGTACATTCCTAGAAATGGTGACGTCACAAAACGGTTATAGGTAAGTCGCGAGTGGCAAGTGTCATGAGTCGTAAATTTTTTTTTTATTTATGGCAAAACTTTGCTCTAGAATAAAATAGTTCAAATTCTTTGAAATGTAATTTGTTTGCCCATTGAAAAACATGCACGCAGTGACTTGTAAATGAACGAAGGCCAAAAACAACTTTCCTTTGGAACAGAAATGAATTCGCGTTGTACTCAAACAGATTTAGCAAAATTTCACATTTAAATATTTACAGCACTGTAGTTTTGAAATTTTATTTCTTATCAGAACTGGTTGAAAGTTACTTTACATAAGCCCTAGATGACATGATCCGCAGCAACTCGATAATGTTAATATGTTAATATTTACTTAACTGAAAATTTAATTCTGTCTTTCTTTAGGGTATAGCACGAAATATATTTGATCACTTACCTTTATACTGAATTTCAATACTTCACATATTTTTAAAATTGAAAATTACTATTCCAAAGTTTTAATTAACCCTTACTAAACACTTTTAAAGAATGGAACGAAATCCGGAGATCAACTCTTCACACAAAAGCAGTTTAACCTCTTCTTCCCGTCACACTGAATGATCTCCGACGAAAGATACTTCTCAGAACTCATTATCAGCCACAATTATAAATGTCAAAAGTCGCCCTTCCCTTGACGTAAACTTCCGGATACGTATAATTTCAAGGTTCGTTAGGCCTTAAAACGAACCTCAACCTGACCCTATCCACGCTAATGACAAAAGTCGCAGGGAATTCCGAGAAACCAGGGCAGTAATTCGCTATAGGCTGTTAACGGTAAACTGAGCGCTTTTTGAAATTCCTGTTCAGATGTACTTGTATGCATACTGTGTAACCTTCCACCATAATGTAAAATTAACATTTATGTTTGTATGATCACTTTGTTCATGCCTCAGCCAAGTGAAATTGTGAAATAATTTTTGAAAAAGTAAATACTTTAGATATTTGTGATTTTTAAACGCACATACAAACAAATATAAAGCGAAATTAATTTTTTTAGTACTGAGGAATATGTAGAGGCTGTTCACGAAAAAGTGAGCACTTTTTAAGGCCCTCCCAACAGGCATTAACCGTTAATAAATATATCTTATTGCAGCCTTAGGCATTAAATTTTTATGGCGGTGAAATGTACACACTGTGTTTAGTGGTCACATAGAATGTTTATATTAAAAAGCAGCAGGGAGATGGAAATTGGATGAAAGGAAAAATTTATAGGGGCCTTAAAAAAGTGCTCGTTTTACCGTGAACAGCCTATACCTAACACTTCTATTTAAAAGCAGGAAAGTGGAACTATTTTCTCTCCGTGTTACCGGCTTTACTGGGTTCACATAAGTCAGTGCGCCAGTTGAAATATATGCAGGTATGGGCAGTGATGGCCTTCAGTACAGAAATTCTTAAAACTTGATCTGAACGGAAGATAGCAAAGGCAGGTTAAATTCTCGTAGGGACGTATGCGCAAGGAAATAAACAGCGAGAGAGAAGGCTGGAGAAAGCTGCTGCTGCAGAGATCTCATAATAAACAAGTCCCTGAGGAAATAAAGGATGCATGAGATAACTGGTACTGCCTTCTTCGCCCACTTGATCATTGCTGTAGGTACACAATTTTCTGCAAGTTTCAAGACGTATATGCACCGGGAATGCTATCACCTCACAGAGTGCAACGAAAAACTTTTATTTCACAAGGCGCCTGAAGAATTATCATTATTTGTACACGTGGTTCCTTCGAAAGTTTATGATCCGCAAAGGCTTACATTGAATAGTTTAGAAAGGCAACACATGCGCAGGGAGAAAACGAGTTCTAAAATACTTTTTTTTTTATTTCTAAAATTTTGAGTGATCGTATTTGGAGCCACTGACCATCTTGTAATCACTTAAAAATCATATTATTGTATCTTTACTACTCATATAAAATAATGTATTCTTCAAGGGACACAAGCATACGAAAGAATCCACTTTATTGTAAATATAACTGTAAATAGTAATAAATAAAAGTTTACTCTAGCTTTGTTTAAAACTTCTATTAAATTTGCTAATATATCCTTACAGAACTACTCAACAAATTACACCGCACACATTCTAAAGATTACTGTTGTATCGTAGTTGTTGGTAAACGCGCCAAAGGTCACGCGAAGAACTCACGCCTGAATTTCAAAGAATGTGGTATGTCGCGACTCAGAATTATTGACACCCGCGTATTCGTTGACCAACTTAGCTCTAATTAACTGCCTCGTAAAGTTGTCTTTTAAACGCAAATTGTGTACGAAGTTCGTCACACTTCTCACAGTCGACAACTCAAAATTTCTCTCGCCACACCTGCTGAGAACGCTGACTTTCCGCGCTAGCATTCAATGTCGTTCACGAATGACCTTGGAACCACCGTTAGAAACACAGATTTTAAACACTGTCCTGATCGAGGTTGTTTATTGACTGTAGGTGTTTTACGTATTGTACAATTCTATAATCACGTGAGTACTGAAGACGCCACTAGCACGTTGTTACGTCTCTCCTCTGTAAATTAGATCCGTGATGGTAGGTATAGAGAACTGTTAAAGTAAAAAAATAAAGAAAGCGGGAAACATAGCCATTTAGCATTTCGTCACGATATTACTTCGCCTGAATTTAACTGAGTTGCACCTAAAGGCTGTTCACGATAATGTTAGAACATTTGAAATTAACCTTAGAAAAAAGTCACTGCCTCTGCCTGCACGTATGTTAACGGGCGCTCTGAGTGACATCCGCCCGGTAATCTTGGTAACGATGGAGGGAAAGTAGTTCCATGTATTAGGTAACAATTTGTGATAACTTATATTATTTATTTCGATTTATATTGTTTTTTAATTCATCGAAGTGTAAAAATATTGCAAATTTGGAAAATATTTACTCTTCTAATAATTTCACAGTTTCACTTGACCGAGGTATGGATAAAGTAGGGAGGCCCATGGCAATGTTAATTTTACATAAGGCGGAATAATACACAACGTGCATTCAAGTAGATACTAAGCAGGGCTTTCGAAAGTGTTCATTTTACCGTGAACAGCCTATATAGAGTTTGTCGTAAGATTGCGACATCTCTTTCTTAGATGACACTGGGGATGAAATATTACTTTGCTAGCAGCGATCATAAGTTTCTCTACAACGTAGTATTGTGTCAGTTACAATCAAAGTGTGAAACACTCAAGACAACAGGACGGCAGGACGGATAGCATGTTATTCTACTTTCCCAAGGACATTTTAATGGGACAATACTCGTCGTTGTGCCCGGTGTTGCATGGACCAATAGAACGGCGTCAAATGGGAATACAAAGGCTAGAAGTACTGATGGTCATGCATTCGAGAATACAGGCGACTTATTTCTAAACGCCGTTCACGATAAAGTGAGCACTTTTAAAATCAACATTAGAAAAAAATCACTCCTCCAGCCTGCATACATTTTAACGGGCGCCGTGAGTGACATGCGCTCAGTAAAGTTGATAACGATTGATGGGAAGTAGTTCCATATCTTAACGTCGAACAAAAATTGTTAGGTAAATTTGTGATAACATATATTATTTATTTCGCTTTATACTTCTTTAGAGCATCGAGTATAAACGTGAGCAATTTGGAAAATATTTCTTTTTCTAACAATTTCACAGTTTCACTTGACCGACGCATGAATAAAGCGAAGAGAACCTTGACAATGTTAATCTTACATAATGTGGAAGAAGGCATAACGATTACACAAATAGATCTCAAGCAGGGCTTTCAAAAGTGCTAATTTTACCGTGAAATAGCATATAGCCCGTATTAATTTTCAGGGAATCTGTGTCGCACTCATGAGTGTTTAAAGTGAATTAAAAAACTATAAATCTCATTGCAACATCTGGGTCCTAATCGGAATAGGAGGCCTCTGATAAAGGCGATCGTGAAGAGAGAGGAGGAATAAGGGACGTAGCCCAAGACGGATAATTATGAAGCGAGACTTACCAAGCTCGAGCCACGACCACTCGCCGATCAGGGTACGAGGCGACATCCAGAACACTGGTGGACTGCAGAATGCGACGTTCCACCAGTTCGGAGTAGGGATGTCGTATGAGCACTCGGAAATCCTGGTATACACATGGCAAAATATTGATACTTTATACGAGAAACTAATACGCTAAGCAAGGGCCACGCAATTAAATGAGACAAGCCATTCTTTCCATAGCTTTTTTTTTTTCTATTAGGGAGACGTGGTCCTGTTGTTGATTTCTATCAGTCGAACACTAATGTTAAAGTCTTGGTATTTTTGCATACGAGGCCTAAATTATATTGGTACAAACGTAATACTAGAACCCTAAAAAATGGTATGTGTACCAAGAAATTGGTACGTCAAACATAGCTACACTCCTATCCACATCTCTCCCCTTGACCCTTCTGCCGTTTCACCACGCACCTTACGGTGGTTGGTTCGCATGTGGTTTGTGGGAGGAGTTTGGAGTCAAATTGCTGATATTCTTTCGACACTTTCAACAGGCAGCCAGACCCACGTATTCGTCTTACTTTGGCGGATTGTGAAGTGTTTGGTGTTGACGGAAAGTTTGTAAACATTTCTGCTGCTATCTTTTCGGGTGAGTGAGGCCCTCGTGTTACGCAATGATGCGTAACGGCTAAATAAGCATAATAAATGTGCTGCAGTCGCCTCACCGTATCTGCAAGCGGGACACTGAATGACATGCAGTCTCGTCTTCGGCAGGACACTTTCGTCGGCTTTCGTAAGTGATCCCACAACTTCGTGTCAAATAATTTAAGTAAACTGTGTTGCAAGTTCTTCAAAAACACTGTGTCACATATCATAGAGTTAAAATCACCTATCGTAATATAGTTTTTTTACTATTATATATTTTATTACAGTATAAATATGAATCAGAGATTTTAGTCAGTAGATTTTGTTCAATGAATATTCAGTTAATCAGCTGCTATATATTGACGAATCAGTAAATTGCTCCTAAGTTTTACCGGCAAGCAAGTGCAATTCACTAGGGATTAGTAGAAATCACCGATTGATTGTGAATACTAGCAGCTAAAATGATTAGCAAAATTTTAATTTATTCAAGTGGAACAGTTTCAATACATCTACAGTCAAATTCATTGATATAAACTGTCGCTCGAGGCAGACAACTGCTTTACCCAGCCATTATGTAAGACTCCACTAAACTGAGAGAAAATCGTACAAAAATTTGTTTGTATAGGGCTAAATATATATTTAGTTGTCCTAACAAATTATATTGTTGAGCAAACAAAATTTGAAAAGCAACAAAACTACATTTGTTCGTCTAGCAAAATATATGTTTGAATAAACAAAATCTCTGTTTTGGGCCAAAAAAAATTAGACTGTCAAATAAATATTTTGTTGAATCAACTGTATATATTTGTTTGGCCCCTCATTTGACTGCCTTCGTTCGAAAATACAACTCCAGAGTTTGTTTGTATATTTTTCGTGACAATTAGGATAGTAACCGTGTTTGTTAGTGCATGTATTGATTCTTAATAATCGTATAATCACATTAATAGAACAATGCAACAAGAAATTGACAAGCAAAGCTGTAAAACTTGAAATATTTGTTTGCACACGTTGCCGAATATTCTGAGTATATCTATTTAAAAGCTTTCCGGCGTCATCAGTTGTCACATTAGCTGAGATTACTAAGGCGTAGCGCTCGGACGCTGGTAATCAACATTCGAAACTGGTCGAACTTGTAATTTTGTTTATATCCCCCCCCCCAAACTGTTTCATGTACGTGTAGCCAAACAGATCTTTAGTTGCAGCAACCAAATCTTACAGTTTGGGGGCAACCAAATCTTACAGTTTGGGGGCAACCAAATCGTACAGTTTGGGGGCAACCAAATCTTACAGTTTGGGGGCAACCAAATCTTACAGTTTGGGGTCAACCAAATGAGAAAAACGAAATAATTGGGTTTCAGCGGCAAAGTATTTCATTGCCCCTAGACAAACAAATACTTTGGTTTCACCAAACAAGTCTTGTTTGATACAACAAAACCGCTTTCTTAGTGTACGTGGGACATTAGCATTTTTTATTTTCCTACCCTTTGTTTCTGCAGTTAAAAATCTGCAGCACAGTCGCTCAATATGGAGTAACGCTATGGACTTTCACGTTGCTATGAGAAGATTGCCCCAACACGAACAGTTGTCCTCCAGCTAAAGAACGTAATTTAAGCGCTTCGATAAACATGGATTAATATTTTTTTTTTTTCTGAAGTGTTCGTCGAACAGATGAAAAGTTTCAGGCACAACTGTTTTGACTAAAATTAATATTTTTACCTACTAGATGGAAATGATTTCGACCAAAAAACTTTTTACGCTGGCCTTGGATTAGTTTCATTCAGCACTTCTGAGAAGCTGAGGATATGTGCGTTTACATGTTATTAACGATGTCAAGCCGCTGTTTCTATCGAAATCCTTTCAGCCACACGAAACATGTCACTGCGTATACTTCCATTATACGTTATCCCGTTTATCTTCAAACACTGCTATGTACTTTGCATTAATATTTTTTGTTTCATGTGACATACAATCTAGCGATTTTTACTTACCACGGTCCTATGTTTTATACTGCATTTTGGGGTTCTAATTTGTCGTCACTACAAGTTTACTGACTACAATTCAACTAAAATTTCACTACTTGTGTCCATTCCTCATTAAAATGCATTTAAATAAGGAAATTATTAAAATAATTGCTAATAACTAAAGCTCTGCACTATTTGAATCGCGTTAAATGGTATATACAAACCTGTAAAATTCGAAAAGTTCAGTTAATGCCGGGAATGATTCACAGTCACGTTCGGATCACTTTCATGATTGCACCAAAAACGTATTGATGAGATATTGAGTAGGTAATAAACGTTTACAAAATGGGACGATCGAGATATATGTATCCTAGTCAAAACTTACCCCGTTTCCTCACAAATATAGCAGACAGGTGTATTGACGAATAAATGAGAGGGGCCTATGTATTCAAGATTCTCGTATGTACCAGCATTCTGAACAAATGAAGTTATTTTACAGCAGAAATTGCACCGGGCATGTCGATGAAACAGATTAATCTAAGTATCGTATGTTTGTGATATATTCACATTTGTTAATCAAACCTTAGAAAAATCACCTCATGTATGACGTGGTTGCTTATTTACTAAATATGCTATGTATCACAAGTATTTTATACTTCTGTTAAATGTAAAGTGTCTTATTTTTGGTTACTTGAGAATTTTACCTAAATTTTTATTGATTATTTATAACTTTTAGTTTTAAATCTGAATATAAACAATGAGAAAATATATGTCTTGGCAATACCTTGTAAGAAGTAGTTCTCATGCAAATTGTTATGGAATTAAGTGCTCAAAAATGCGGTGCGTTGGTCATTTTCGAGAAATTTTCTAGACTTAGTGAGATGGACCCCCACATTTTATGTGAAATTGTTATTTGCGCGAATACGCGTATCTCGGTAAATAAATGTTCTGGAATTACGACTTTTGCTCAAAAAAAAAAATCTATGCCCCCATATATATATATATAATTTTTTAACTTTTGTCATATTAAGTGTATTCTCGGAGGAAAAATTCGTGAAAATGGTCAAATATCGCATTTTTAAAGCTTGCCTATGCAGTGCCCTTTTAAGCGCCAAGAGAAAAGTACAAAGGTAAGGGCGTAGTTAAATATGTGGTCTTTCATCGCGTGTAATGAAATCTCACTGTTACAAATCCAATGTGCACAGTACAGCGGTACGACGGAAACACTGCACGCCTTGCGCGTAGGAGCGATGAGGTATTAGGCGTGCGTGTTAGTGTCGTCCGTATCGCTCCCTCCGCTTCTTAACCTTGACCGCGTGGTTGTCCCGGGTGGGGTCCTTCCCGCTCTTAAGCTTTGTTTGCATGAGGTAGAGGATTAGCCTGAAAGAAGAACTTGAGTAAAGCTTCAAGAAAGTTAGAAATAACCGTGATTGAATGGACTAGGATAAATCTAACCGCCGCCCAAATTCGAGGCAATAAGGCAGCTATCACACGGAGCACAGAACTACACCTCTTCAAACTTATTCAGCTGTGTACACGGTTCCACTGGCTCCGAACTTATCCCGACCGTAATTAATAATTGTTCAAACAAAACTGTTTTTTTTAAAGTACATCAGAACTACTTTTTTTCTTTCAATTTTGCGCTCCGAACGGCTGTTAAAATGTATATAAACGGGATTATCTGCATAAAACGGATAAATAAAAACACCGCAAATAGCAATATTTGTTAAACTACTACAGTAGAAGTAAGATTAATCGTATTAAAAGTATGGAACTCAACTTTAACGTGTGCCGTAAGTAGTTATAATCGATAACTGGAGTGTATTTTTTAAAATTAGGGTTTTCTTTCTTTCGCGTTAAGTTACAGATATGCAACCAAGCGAAAATAATGTTATCTTTGGTAACCATTTAAATACACGTTTTTACATATGACTGCAGTAAGCTATTCACATTAACCAGTTCAGCCGCTAATGAAACTGCGCTCTATATCAGGTACAAATATTTGATTCGCACCCTGGTCTCACAGGTACTTTTTAATATACAGCTGATGATATATTGGGATTCTCACAGAAATGCGTACTTCTGATGAGTAAAGAAACACATACCTGTTTAAGATCTCGAACTGTAGCACGTGGCATTAGTACACCACTTTTCTGACAGCTCGCGAACGGAACAGACTAAAACATATCCGCAGGTCATATTCCTTCGCTGCCATTGAACAACTATGATGATAAGTCTTGTACCGGGAACCTGCACTACGAGGAGTATATCATTATGTAAAGATAAATAATTAAAACGGGGAGAGTATGAAGGGAGAAAAGTACAGTAATAGTTGGAAATATTTACTTTTTTACTTCCATCATATGTGTATTATTGAGTATGGCAATATACAATATACCGGTTGACTCTCAATTATCTGGCAAGACTCGTAGGTGAGGTAGACGTATAAAAATAATGGGGTGTGGATGTGTTGGGGACACGGTCGTTTGTTTTGCTTGAATACGTCTACGCTGACGTGCTCGGATGCCTTGATGCATTTATTACGTTCCCGGCACCGCCGCTCGATCATATGGGATTTTATGGATATGCTGGATTGCTTTTGATATGGTCTTTTCAACCGTATACGATTTCTATATTTCGACTTGGCTTTTTGACGAGTACAGGCCGAAATTGTGTTAAGTTTTCTTAATATTTTACATTAAACTCTTACAATTTAATCTTAACCACGCCTCACAAATGTTTTGAATAGACGTAGTTGATTGATCTTGACTAGAGCTTTCGATTTAAACTTAAACGAGCGTCGTAGCTTCACCTAGTCAAAAGATACACTACGCGGAAGTTATGAGACGCGGCGAAACGAACTAAAAAATGCGGCACCCCCCTCCCCGGCTGCGCGTGATACTTCGCAGTCCTCACTCAACGTAACATATTCTTTGATAATTTGGCAATCGAGTGGTGTAATTGAATTTTGAATGTAGACGATAGATTAGGAGCTGCAATTCCAAACTGTGTCCACCGATTTTGTTATCATTGGATTTTCAGGATTGCCTCCCACTATGGTTGCAAATTTAAAGACGTATTCAAGTAAAAAAAAAAAAAATTTAACTCATAAACCCATGTCCATAAAATTAAGCCTTCGTTGTCAGAATGCATTGAAAATATCTCCCGTCGCACCTGCTAGTAGGCAACCTTCTGTATGGTGAAGATTCGTAAGTTGCGGCTCTACCAGGCGGAGCAACAGTAATGCATATACTGTATTGCAGTGGGTAGCCCTAGAATCAAAGTTATAGTTATCTGCATTTCAGGCCGCAGTCGCTGAAGTCGTTTGTCGCCATACTACGTGGAGTGCATTTGCGCTGTAAATGGAGCGACACACACAATTGGAACATTTGGATATGCATTTATTTTGCGGTGGAAGCAAAGAAAATCTTCAAATAACATACATGATGTGTTTTCTGGCCGTCTCCTATTTGACCGTCAGTCTTATTGTACTATACGCTGATGTCATCAAGTTGATAATTTCGGAAAGCTGTTCTAATTGTGCGTTTATGCTCAACTTTTATCTGTACACCATGTAAAATTAACGTAGCTACGGACCCGAGCCCTATTTTTATTTTTCGATATAGGGTAAAATGTGTGCTTGTTAAGGGCGTGAAGATTTCTCTTACTCTACTTTTTATTCTCATCTTTTTTTAAACAAAAAGTAATGTAAATTAAACAAATTATCGCTCCAAAAATTTAAAAGTCGCACTTTAATACATGGAACTATTTTACTTACAGCGTTGCCAACTTTACAACGACGATACCTTTCAGTTTGTCCATTGATATGCAGTTAGAGGCAAAGAATACATTTTGGAGATTAAATTTTAAACGCAATAACTTAACCGCTAACGACTTAATCCGCGCCTTCGTAAGGTCGTGCTGTCTGGTGTAAAGCAGGTGTTGTTTCCTGCAACATCTGCAACCAGCAAAGTTGTCACGTGTGGACAGTTGCGTTTCGGCAGGCACTCTCCTCTAGTTTTCGAAGCACTTCTTTGTTGGACGCCTCTATTCCAGACGTAAGTTTGTAAATGAAGTGTTTTTTTTTTTTGGGTCTCTTCTGCTAGCCCTAAGAGTCTCATCAGTTATTCTAGAAGCTTATAAATATATACTATGATTAATGCAAAGAAGAAGTAAACGAGAATTCGTGACAAAACCTGCAAGTAAAACGGCGAGGGGAATACAGATGAGGGTTCAAAGGAAGTGCCAACTTCTCGTATTTTCCGAAAGTGTTAAAATTGTTAGTAACACTCTGTTGGTACATGGAACTTATAAATTTCCAATCACTAATTCCGTTCTTATAATTAAATTATAATAAACGCATTTAGAATACTTTATAACAAATGCAATGAAGATTATTTAAAAACTTTCTGATAAAAGACTTTATAAAGTTCGAGGAAAGTTTGAAGCACTTTAAAAACAAAAGAGTGATCTGAATACCGCCATGGACATTCAAGTGTACATTATGTAATGAACTGGGTAATTAAGACAAAATTACTCAAGGAAGATATATTTTTTCCAACAGTTACAGCTACGAAGATTTCTGGAGCATCCGAACCTTATAATCAGGTTTTACAGTAATGCATAAGTGTGTGAACAACCATATTGCTTAAGCTATATTTATTAAATTAAACGTCTCAATGCTTTGCAAAATTTTGAATAGTAATTAGAACTGTTGACAAAACAGCTATGAATTAAGTTAAAATGATCATTCTCTAAATTGTGAAGCAGGTAACATATCTCTAAATGGCCTAAATATGTGACAAAATTATTATTTTTAAATATATTTTGTTTTCATTTTATTATTTTCCGATATCGCGAGAAATTAATTTTTAATTTTATGGAAAGATTCGAATTTTACACATGAGAGGCTCAAGCACATAACTTTGGAAATGTTGTGATTTGAATTATCTGAGGATATTAAGGAAATTAACAACCTTTTATAATAACTTCAATTACAATACATTTTCCTGACTTGTTGTTATATTTTACTGGGTTTCACGTTGTAGTATTTGTTCAGAATGCAAAAAGTAAATTAGAATATTTTACTATGGGCCGAATGCACTATTGTTCCAACTCTGGAGCCAAATTCTAAGCCTTAAATCTTGAACTAGATCTATTTACACTACTTGCCAAAGTATCGAAAATGCTTTTGGTGATAAATACCCGATTACTTTAAATTAATTTATGAAATTAATTACAGTCGATTTGAACATACTATAGTAAAACTGCATTTTAAAGTAATAAAAAAAATTACTGAAAGTTTTCTATAATAACATTTAAACCACCTTTTAATGCAATTGTTATCCTTATTTCCATTTGTGTTTGGGTGTGTGAACGCCTGCGCATGAACGAGTGTATCGTGGGTGTCTGTAGGACTGTCTCATAGGCGTGCTTTGAGTTATGTGTGGCTTTGCACACGATTACGTGTAGATGTACATGTAATTTTGTGCGTGAACATTCATTAGGTTGAATTGGTTGTGTGTAATGACATCGAGTTTAATATGCGCATCTGTGAATGTTCATATCACCACAAACGAAGCAAAAGCTTTTTGTGAACGTTTATGAGCTGCCAACAGACTGAGGGTGAAGTATTGATAAGAAAGACGGATATTTCAAGAATATGAGATGTCACAGGTAATTTATTGTTTTCTTCAACACGATGTTATGTTTGCGTATTCAGAAGGAATTTTCCCGTTCCTTATTTTCGGATGTATTATTTTTAAATACACTTTACGTTTTCAATACGCAGTACAGTCAATAAGCTTCTGAACTAGCGCCTAGAGTGTAGGCAAACACGTATCACTGCGACGGCCAATAAGTTCTGTCGCATAAAGGCTATTCACGGTAAAGTGAGCACTTTTGAAAGCCCTGTAATTGGGAATAACAGTCAATAAATACGTTTTTTTTTTTTTTTTTTTTTTTAGCCTTACGCATTAAATTCCAAGTTTGGTGGAATATACACATTGAGTTTATTAATTATATGGCGATATTAATTTGAAAAAGGTGGTCAAAGGATAACACATGGCTGAAAGGAAATAAAAAACTAGGGCTTCAAAAGTGCTCACTTTATCGTGAACAGCATATAGTGTCACTCAGTGGCGTGTAGTGAGTTGTTTACAGGGTAAGCAGTATAATGGCCCCACATATTTGAGTGTTTTTCATAACATTTGCTAGTGCCGGGCTGTGGTTCCATTTTTAATTTCTACTAACAAGCGCAACTTCCAACTTTAGTTACGCTCGACATGAATTTACGATTTTATAATACCTAATATTAGTTATAAAACGGAAACTAAATTAATGTAATAATAATTAAACTGAATGTTATTTAGAGAGCATATTACAAAGTATAAGAGAACTCCAGTTTTCCAGAACACTTTCATCCACTTTCCAAGGAAATGACGACTGGAGTACGCAAATAGAACGACTGCTTACCCTGCCGAAGGAACGCGGCAGGGTAACTCGCTTGCGATTTCGATTCATCGCTTGTCGCTCCCGTTTGTGGAAATAAATGCTAGATAGCAGCACTGTGTGTGTACAGTACGGGAGTTCCAAAAAACTCTGTTTCTCGAATCGGAATCGGGAAACTCAGATTTTAATGTGTTTAAATTTAAAGTTGAGGCGAAAACTGTAAAGGGTCAAATATTTACAATATGTATAGGGGAAAGCAATGCTTATCTTGCGTCTATGGAATAAACGCCACCGGAGTAGCTGTGGTGCACCAGACAGGTTGCATCACGGGCAGTTGCGTGCGTAATGCAACGGGAGAAGCAGCACCGCTGCGGCAAAGCAGACCACGAGCCGCGAGCGGTTGAATACCTAATAAACGCCACCGGTGTAGCTGTGGTGCACACCAGCAGACAGGTTGCACCACGGGCAGTTGCGTGCGTAATGCAACGGGAGAAGCAGCACCGCTGCGGCTAAGCAGACCACGAGCCGCGAGCGGTTGAATACCTAATAAACGCCACCGGTGTAGCTGTGGCGCACACCAGCAGACAGGTTGCACGTTGCGTGCGTAATGCAACTGGAGAAGCAGCACCGCTGCGGCAAAGCAGTCCACGAGCCGCGAGCGGTTGAATACCTAATAAGCAAGATATCTGTAAAACAGACGACGCGCATTTAAGCGCCCGGCCGGGACAAGGAGCGTTTTTTTTTTTTTTTTTACCACAGTCAGCCGACGACAGGTCAAGATGGGATGGGCTGGGACGAGGACAGATGTTCCGAACGCCGTGGCCGCAAGGACGAACATCAGCCTTCGGCAACATTAGATTACGACGACGTTCTAACTAGTTCAATACAAACTTTATATAAATAGTGACACGTGGCCTGATTAACTAAACTATAACTAGGTTGCTTCTAAAACAAGGAAGCTTCAGTATTTAGGCCATATCATGAGGAACGAAAGCAGATATAAGCTATCGCAGTCTGTTCTACAAGGAAAGAGAAGCGTTGGTAGGAGAAGAATCTCCTGGTTGAAAAACCTTAAAACATGGACCTCTAAGACATCTACAGAATTATTCCGAGTAGTGCTTAATAGAGATGGCACAGCAGAGATGGTTGCCAAAATCCGGAAAGGATAGGAACTACAAGATACTCCCCTTAAGTAATTAAAGTAATTAATGTAACATGATATAGGACATAATGTAAATGCACGTTGAACAGATTTTCAATACAGGACGTCAAACTATAGGCTGTTCAGGGTAAAGTGAGCACTTTTTAAGGCCACCACAAAATACATTAACCGTTAATAAATATATTTTATTGCAATAGACTCAGACGTTAACTTTTGAGAGCGATGAAATGTATGCACTGTGTTTATTAGTCATATTGCGATGTTTACATTAAAAAGTGGTGGAAATGAAGAAATCAATCGAAAGGAAAAATTTAGCAGGACCTTAAAAAGTACTCACTTTACCGTGAATAGCTTATAGTACTACGCCTTATTCCTCTGAGTATGTTTCCCTAGCACTATTTGAACGGCTCCCCATGTGGGACCGTTACATTACGGTGCAGTGTTAAGAGTCGTGAAGAGTAGTTAAATGGGAGTGGCGGAATACGAGAATGTCACAATCTGAACAACTAGGAAACCCAGATTTCTGGCAAAATCAAGACGACTGTGCCAGTTAAACGTTTCCAACGACGAAGTACATGTGCAGCGACGACGCCGCGGGACGCAGTGCAACGTGCTTAAGTGTTACCGACGTTTTACGCAGGGGGTGAAACAGTTTGGAGGACGAAGGGTGTGCTGGTCGGCCACGAACGAGCCGAACTGACCGCAAGACGACGGAAGTTGCGCCGTTGGTGCGTGTCAAACGCACCAAGTTACACTATATCTCGCAGCGGCAAGTATCAGCCACGGGAAGTGCCACGAAATTCCGTCGGATGACCTGAACACGTCGCGTGTTACAGATCACGGCGATGCCGCGTATCCTGACGCAAGCCCAACGTGACGACAGCATAACGAGTGGCGGGTGACACTGATTAGTAGTGCTGATGACGACGGGGAGTTACTCAAGCTAATAATAACATGGCCGTTTTCTGTTCGGTCCGCAGCTGAAGAGACAACCGGCCAACTGGAAATCGCCATCATCGCCGCGACGTTAAAATAAACGCGGCGAGAGACAGGTCAAGAGGAAAAGAAAAACGATGCCCGTACTGTCTTTTGACTCGTCGGACATTGTTTACACGGAATATATTTCACAAGGAGAAACTGTAAACAAGACCGCTTCGCGGAGATCCTTCGCCGTCTACGCGGATGCTATTCGCTGTAAGCGTCCTGATCCGTGGCGTAGGAAGAACTGGCTGTTGATACACGGCAACACCCCTGGACGTCGCTCTATGCTTGTTCCAGAGGAACTGGCAAAGCACAACAGGTCGTCGTGTTGACACTCTCGCACCATGCGATTTCCTTCTCTTTCCCCGCTAGAAGGTATCCATCGACACAAGAGAAGCCTTACAGGGTCTTCCTGCTGATATCATTCAGCAGTGTTTCCAACATATATAAAGGCTGTTCACGATAAAGTGAGCACTTTAGAAATGAACCTTAATAAGTCACTGCCCCTGCATGCATATATTTTAATGGGCGCAGTGAGTCACATTCGCCCAGTAAAGTTGGTAACGATAGACGGAAAGTAGTTACATTATCTTAACGTCGAATATAAAATGTTACGTAACCATTTCTGATTACTTAAAATGATTTCTTTCGCTTTCTGTTTATTTTTTTAAGCATCGAAGTGTAAAAATGAGGAGATTGTATTTACGTTCTTAATAATTTCACAGTTTCATTTAACCGACGAATGAATAACGTGATGAGGTTATGGCAATGTTTATTTTACATAAGGCGGAAGAATACACAACGTGTATGAAAGTAGATCTTAAGTAGGGCTTTCAAAAGTGCTCATTTTACCGTGAACAGCCTTTATCAACTTGGAAAACTTGCATAGCAGAAAACGGTGACAATTTTGAGGGATTGATTTGTTATGAAAGTATCATCTCTGTTACTCTTGCAAAAAAAAAGGGGGGGTAGGGAAGTAGATGAATGACATGGTAGAACACTACTGTGGATGAGGGGGTTGACTTAGACGTGAGGGACATACAATAACATGGAACGGTAATATTGATCACTCGAGGGAGCTTATGTGAAATTATATTAACTTAAATTACATTGTTATTATTGATTACTCACGCCACCACTATGATAGTCTAACTACAGTGTTCCCACCTTAATCATGGTTCCCGGAGGCTGTTGCGGTATGCGGCTATCGGCGATAGGACACAACCATTCCGCGATCTTCCCTTGATGACGGTCGAATGAGGGAAGATGACGCGCCCCGCCTTGTGCTGGACCATATCGGCGCGTTGTTTGGTATAGTTGTCCCCGATCGCAGGCCGGTGGAGGGGATTTCTGCTGCTGGCAATTTCACAATATGTTGTTGCAATTCCTGGCGTCCTGGTTTAATGTCTAGAGGTGTGATCGGCAGGGATGTCTACTTAAGGCCTGATCACATCTCAACAGTGCGCATCTGTGTAAGTGGTCACAGTGGCGCGTGGCTGCCTACACGCGGGGCGCCATTTCGTGAACTTAGTGACTGTGGTATCGAACGTGGAAGGCGAGTAGTCTAACCACTACACCACCGCGGCCCCAAATCAGCACTTCGTCTGGGATATGCGAAACTGTGAAAATTGATAGCCCTGCCCAGTGAGGTCGGTAGGCGAGACAGATGGGACTGTCGGAAATTGATAAAAAAAAAACCTTGTCAGACATATCGGCGATGTCATACATATCAAATAGGCTACTACATTTTTCAAATGATTTAGCAGGGCCGGGGTATAATTAAAATGAACGCCCTCGACAAATTTTGAACTTTTCGGCTCCTAAAACGTGTTCTAGAAGTGAAAAGGTAGAGCCCGGCTTAATTTTACATGAAAAACGCATCATGCTTTTCTCTGTTTTCATTACATTTACCAGTGTTATGATGTCAACCAATACAAACTAAATAAAAATAGCAGACCGACTGAAAAAAAACTTCCGTCACAATCAAGAGGATATTATCATTAAATGTTCTGCAAGAAAATATTTAAAAAATGATACTGAAATAAAATGTTTGATCTGTGCTTAATTGTTCTCTGAGAAGAACGCAATGAGGCAATCTCTTCAAAATCCAACACTTTATTTAATTTTCTGGCGAGATTTAATTTTGTTGTAAAAATGAAAATTAAAACGAGCAAAACACTGAAAGAATTTCCACAAATTTTATTTTAGTTTTTTTAGTGACTTCAAAAATTATTAAAAAATATAACCAAACATATTATTTTTGAGAAATTTTGAAAATAGGGCTATAAAAGATAAGTGTTCAATATAAACACATTTATCTTAAACTAGATTTTGTTAATCAAATTGACAATTTGTTTGCACATTCATCAGATTAATTTTTGTATCGCATTACAAAGTTAAATATAATAAAAACGGAAAAATAATTTGGTAAATTAAACGTCCTTAAATGCGAGGTCAAATTTACTGTACAATTGTTCGTTTATCAACTTTTATGTTTGAAAGTATTTCTCTTACGGACGAGGAAAGAAATGGAGTTTCGTGTTCATACTCTGAGCGTAACCGCGACTGTGGTTGCGCAAGGTCAGGTACTGACATGTCTGCTGAGGGACTTTTGGCTGGGCTTACACGTGTACTCGCACCCCAGATTAGAATAGTGCTACCCTCATGAGAAAACTTCGTAACTTCATTTAAAAAATAAGATTTATATGCCTTGCTTAAGAAGCAAAAAAAAATGAAAAAAGTCAACCGATTGGATACGAAAAGCTCGTGTCTACAGAAATGGTTAGAAATTGTCTACAAACATTAAACGGAACACCTTGTACACCACTATGAAATTTCAAACAGCGAAAGACTTGTTAACCCCACAATTTACTTTCCAGTGCAAATATATCTTAAAATATGGGTTACGTGGTGCACTTTTCTAAAATATTATGAGCAAATATGTTTGAAAAGGAATAAAATTGACTTAGAATTCGTATTAATTTTATTTATAGTGTAGAATGCCAGTTTTAGGCGTTGCGATCAAAGTGAGTTTAACGGTTATCCTAGCTCATGGCTGCGATGCCACTGGCAGCAACTGCTTTCTGTTCAGGACCAGACAAAGAAACCTGACAGCTGTCGCGTCGACGGCCAACTGAGCTAGAGCGACTTTGAAGTTGAAAATCTCAGAAAGTGTGCTCGCTCTCACCCGCCACTCTCGCTCTGCCACACTCTTGCACACTTTGGCGAATTGAGACTTGTGCCCTCTGTAAGCCTTCGGCATCATTTCTCTGGCAGCAATAAAATATTACTGGCCGTTCACTTTCTTCGAATAAACGTACAGTATTTTATGAAAATGTAACTTGTTTTAATTTGTTACATTTTTCCATGATTGAAAACATAATTATGCGAAAATCACAGTATTTAATAATGTGCACACAATTAACCTAAATGAGACGTGGACATAATATAATTTGTTATGTTTCATATCAAATGGTATATTGTTATTAGACATTTCACAATCGCAATGATTAAGTCGATGAATATTTCTAACACTGCTTTAGAAACAACAAAATATGCGTCTGGACATTTGAGGTTAGACTTGAAAAACAACACGGATGCCAGAGGGGGTGCTAGAATGAGAACCGAGTGTACATACATCGTCGTTCACTCTCCCTCTCGCGCTCTCTCCTCGGAGTTGGGACAACAGAGAGGACGCTCTGTGACGTCAAGAGTGAGCGGAAGAGTACTCTCTCGGCGAATTGGGACATGGCCTAAGCCTGAGTTCGAGCGCTGCGAGTTTGCCACACTTCTGCCGCGGCGTTTACCCCTCACGCAACCTTGTCGACAACGTGGCGCGAACTCGCTCAGAATTCCTGCTACCACTTGCGCGTGGAACGGAGCCAAACTTCACTCGAACTCCCTTCAGTTCAGCCAACACCGACTAGATAGAAGGTCCGCGCGCACTGCTGTGACGTCATCACGTGTGGGCCATCCTTACCTGCAGACGAGCTACCAGGCCGCGGTTAATAAGCTGGCGAATGGCATAATTCTTCGTGGTTTTACGTTGGTTGTGTGTAATTTTTGTTAAAGTGTTATATGCGTGCCATAGTATACGTTAGTGAAATGAGGCGTGTCTTTTAACCACTGCATTAAAAAACCGATTGTTATTCCAGTATTAGGCGACAGTCCCCTGCTTTCTACTTCAAAAACTATATATATATATATATATATATATATATATATATATATATATATATATATATATATATATATATTTTAGTTTTCATTTGAGAATCATTTATTTGTTTCCATTCTTGGCACACATAAGCTGTAGACTACCTGAAAGGAAAGCATTGTATCATTAAACAATGCCTATTTGTTAAACAAACCCTTAGCTATTAATTCCAGAGAATGCTTAAAACCTCCACTTTTGTGATCAGTATTTAATTTAAAACTAAGTATGCCTGGATTAAATTATATTTATTACAGAAACGGTTACCTTACGGTGTAGCGAACTAATTCACAGCCATGATAAAGTACCAATATTGCCCCAAGGTTAATTTATTTTAGTTAACGTTTGTTTCGTACCTACACAAAACCAAATAGTATATGCATAACCCATAATATTAGCCAACAAATTTTAGTCGAGTTATCGTCCTGCGAAACTTTTTCAGAGATGCCATGCTAATGTAGTTCACTTTCTCTGATTTTCGTTCTACTTTAACTGAATGTTATTCACTATACCTGACAATGCTCGAAAAGTTATTTTTCTCTGCGATGAAACTGTACACGTTTATCACTTCTCCTGGCTGGAAAATTTTTAAAATCGATTTTGGGTGAAATATTAGCTAGACGTATACGATCAAATTCAAATCTCAGAATTTTTTATTATCTTCAGTACTGTTTCCTTTTCACTTAGGAACTTCAGCATGCATATTCTGCCGGAACAAATCGATTAGCTTGGTTCCATTTTTGTGCCCGAAGTAAAAACTTGTTTATATCATATTATCTCCGTAACGTACAACACGCACATCAGTGTCGTATTTATCACAAAGGAAAGTATTTTACTCGTAGACCACTAAAAATTTTTTTGGCAGCTGAGCGACACGATTTTTTTGTTTAAGAACAAGAATAAATTTTACAGTGTACGTTGAATCCTTCAAAGGCAATAAGGGGCGTTGGGTTCGATTCCCACTGGTGTCTAACCTTGGATAATATCCGCATTCACTGCATTCGCAGGAGCACAAAACACCAGGAAAAAAAAATCCTTAGACCAACTCCGAAACCACTGCACCTAATGCATATGGACAGCAATTTTTTGCAGTTAATCACAGCTTTGCTGGTGGTGGTGATCTGTGTAAGTGGCTGAACAAAGGCCAATTTTTTAAATGCGTAAATAATCCAAAACAGATGCAGTAACAACTTAGCTAATTGCGAACCAACTACGCAACCATACAGTTGGACCAACTTGCATGAAGCATTATTTATCTGCTATTGCGGTATCCTATGATGAATTATGCTTAGAATTTGTTAGGACAGTCTCCGTTACCGAGATAATTCAAGTGCCCACTGTAGCGGAATTTCAAAATCATTAATGTATGGGACAAGGGTACACAATCACTTTTTACTTTCGAATAGGCGAGCCTTGAAATGAAAATGCAATACATATCTAAGAAGACTTGGCGGATGTCAGTGCAGCAAAATAATCATACCATTGATATTACAATGCTTTTAGTTTTATTACTTATGTTTAGCTTTTATCTATTTTGTTATTTTTTTATTGTATTGCTTAAGTAATCGGTGATATGCCTTCGTGATTCATTTTACTTTTACTTGAAATAAAATACTACGCTCAAACTCTGCATTAATGCGATTATGAGTGAGATGTAAGCTATCTTTAGTCTACTATTGTACAGTTTCGTTTTTCAACTTTCTCTTCGTGTAAGCATGCGTATTGCTGTATTAAAATAGTATTTTAATGCCACATTGCAATATTTACTAATAAATTATAAACGCTGCATTTTTACACCTGCATGTTTGCATGAGCGTTGGTAAGTCTATATATTACATAATTTTCAATGCACAATTTTGTTTACTTAACCTAGCCTACTGTGCAAAAATATTTTCCTTAAGGCTTTATACGCATTTTAATCGTGATTGCACACTTAGTATATATAGTACCTGTCAAAAGTTTAAGACCGTTAGTAAATTAGTTAAAATACTTCTCTGCAGTAAAACGTTTCCTGCAACATGTTACACAATTTTTTAACATTGTTATTGCCAAAACACACATTATAATTAAGTTATTGAAATAGGTCAAATAATTTGTAAGTTATGACTTTTGAAGGGAATACATAACTCTGGAATTATCACACACATTTATGTGCAGAAAGTTATGTAGACACAAATATACAGCTGTATAAATGTAATCGTTTTTTAAAATTACCTTTATAAATAAATTTCAAAGATAAAAACAAACCGGGGCCAGAATTAAACTTATAAACATAGTTTTTTTTATTTTTTGATTAATTTCTCACTGTAAAGAATATTAACTACAAATTCGTCAAAATTGACAACTATATATGTTTCTTACAAGCTGAACTAGTGAGATGCGGTTTCCGACGCTAGATAGTTCTCTCTACACTCAAATGATAACATTACAGGTTTGTTACCGGGAAATGATAAATTCACCGATTATTGCCATCCATGTTGAGACATACAGTTACAGTGGAAGTTTCGTGCCGTTATGTATAAAATGGCCATCAGTGATGATGAAAGAAATGGGGTGGAGCTCATTGAAGGACAGGAGGAAAGTTGAACGGTTAGTCAAGATGTACAGGATGGTGAATGAAAAGGGAGGATGGGGAGGGCTACACTGCAAGCTAAGTAAGGGGGTGTTTAGGGGAAGAGGAAACAACAGTGAGAAGCTTCAGAGGGTGTGGAGGAGAACGGAGTGGGGTAGGCAGTCCATGCTTGTGAGGTCTGTGAGGGAGTGGAATGTGTTGAGGGAGGAATTGGTATCTGTGAGAGGGGTTGGTAAATTCAGGATGGGAGTGGAAAATGAGTTGGTTGGGTATTGTGTAAGTGTATTGCCGAACATAACTTGGCAAATTGTCGGAATGAGCAAGTGCAACAAAACAACGAGGATTGCAACCCAGTCGGGCATTTCAAAGACACGAGTATCAAATATAATAAATTATTCTTTAAGTCAGGAGCATAAAAAATGTATTAAAAACACTGACAAATGTTCGTCGGTTACGTGATTTTCAGTAAGTTATTTGAGAAGTATTAAATAATTTCGCAGTGTTGTCTTATTCCTGTTATTGATTTACGTCCTAGATTATGTAAAGTTTAAGTTTTCGTTTACACTTTGCGGAGGCCCTAAACTTTTGATGTG
Source organism: Dryococelus australis (assembly GCA_029891345.1). NCBI lineage: Eukaryota > Metazoa > Arthropoda > Insecta > Phasmatodea > Phasmatidae > Dryococelus > Dryococelus australis. Next base: position 97,246,927 of record CM057003.1, read on the forward strand.
TACTGCAAGTTCAAGAAACACGTTCAAATGAACTGACTCTCTACTGCCTGTTGCTGGCCACCCACAAAAAGAACACGTGACGTTATATATGTACAGTACGCCTACTTTTTTTTAAAAGCAGCTTTCTTTAATTTCCCGTTATGAAATAGCCTAACTTTATAATCCATTCGTCTACCACTAAGGAAAAAATCGACAGTACACGCGTGCGCTTGGTTAAATATGTAAGAAGACGGCATTGCAAATATAAGAATAACATATCTGCATATCTCAGTACGAATAAATAATGAATATAAAATCTCCGCAATATTTCCATAGCCGCGTTAAAGTTATAATACAGATACGCCTGTACAACTTTAATTTTAAGGGTTTAATTTCGTAGGCTACGTTGTTCATTTTTTATTTAAAAAATAAAAAAATTTACTTCTGACAGGAAATTTTCCCATGGTATAGCCAAAACACATTTCTTTTCTACTTTTCGCCGATAGGAAGTTTAAAAACATACACTTTTGGCCCGTTATTTTAATTACCCCTGCAGTGTGAAACACAATACTTAAAAGTAATTTCAATATAAAAACTTTTTTTACTTGTGCATCGTATCCTACTAAACTTTTTTTAAGCAAACGATAATAATCACAGCACAATAACTCGTCCACACGAGCACAGCTATAGGCTGTTCACGGTAAAGTGAGCACTTTTTAAGGCCCTTATAAATTTTTCCTTTCATCCAATTTCCATCTTTCTGCTGCTTTTTAATATAAACATTGCACTGTGACCAACACACACAGTGTATACATTTCACCACCCTCAAAATGCAATGCCTGAGGCTGCAATAAGAAATATTTATTAGTGGTTAATACCTGTTGAAAGGGCCTTAAAGAGTGCTCACTTTACCGTAGACAGCCTATACCTTCAGCCACTGCCAGTGAAACGAATTCTCCTCGTGGCCGATGGCCTAATGTGCGTGACGTCATGCGCTCGGAATTCGATAGCGCGCTGGCCTTCTCTATCTGGTCGGTGTCGGCTCAGCTCGCAAAGTAAAATATAGCTCCGTCCCGTCAGTCTGTGCGAGACTCGCTGCAGTTTTGGCATTTTATTCTGCCTGGCCCACTTGCATTCGTTCTAACATAGTCATTAAAGGCTGTTCACGACAAAGTGAGCACTTCAGAAATGAACCTCAGAAAATAGCCACTGCCCCTGCATGCATATATTTTAATTGACGCACTGAGTGACGTTGGTAACGATGGATGGAAAGTAGTTCCGTATCTTAACGTCTAATAAAAAAAAAAATCTTAGGTAACCATTTATGATTAAAAAATGATTTTTTTTCGCTTTCTGGTTTTTTTAATGCACCGAAGCGAAAAAATGAGCCGATTTGTAAAGTATTTACTTACTCAATTTCACAGTTTGATTTGACCGACGCATGAATAAAGTGGTGATGTCCATGGCAATGTTAATTTTACATAAGGCGGCAGAATACACTGCAAAAAAATTTGAGGTAAAATTCCTTTTTGTGTAAGGGAAACTAATTACCTCTACATGCAAGATTAATTACCTTTTAAATCTAGAGTAAATTTACATAACAAGTAGAGTACTATTATTCCCTGATTGTACGGGAAAAGTGACAAAAGTGGGGAAAAAACCCCATACAAGTAGGGAAAATCAGGCTAACTATAATGTACAATAAGATTATATTTAAAATTATCCCGGAGTATTAGAACTGTTAATTATTTTATTATATATATATCTTCTGACGAATAGTAACCGAAACCTCAACACTAAAATCCTCGACACTTGATGGTGTGCTGGCGCGAACCATGGTCTTCTGTCCATTACACGAATGCTGACGAGATGCACGCGTCGTAAGGTAATTTTCCCGTCTATGTATAGGATTTTCCATTACCACGTACGTGAATTTTACTCCAGAGTGTGTTAACTTTACCTCACATGTAAGGAAAATTATGTTCCACCCACAAGTTTGCGAATATTACCTTACACTTGTCAGGTAATTTTCTCATTATTTTTTACAGTGTACACAACGTGTATACCAGCATATCATACGCAGGGCTTTCAAAAGTGCTCAATTTACCGTGAACAGCCTATAGCTTACAATGCGTGCCTGAATGCAAGTATTGTGTCAGGTTCAATGTAACTCACGACTGAGGCTGCAGAGTGCATTCGCCTTCAAACATGGGACATACTGCTTGCAGTACACTGTGCAGTAGGGATGTAGGTTGTTCACGGTAAAATGAGTGCTTTGAAAGCCCTGCTTAAGATCCACTTGTAAGCACACTGTGTATCCTTCCGCCATATATAAAATAAACATTATCACGGACTGGATAGCTTTATTGATGCGTTAGTGAAGGGAAACTGTGAAATTATTATAAAAATAAATTTATTTTACAAATTCTAAAATCCATACATTTATGTGCATTAAAAAATCATAAAAATATATCATTGTAATATTGACAAATGTTAACCGAAAACTTTTAATTCAGCGTTGAGATATGGGACTACTTTCTCTCCGTTATTACCAACTTTACTGGGCGCATGCCGCTACGCGTGCTCGTTAAAATGTATGCAGGTAGGGCAGTGGCAATTTTCAAGGGTTGATTTCAAAAGTGCTTACTTTACCGCTGTTGCGGTTCAAAATGGGGGTCATGCAAGCTATATGAGGAAACGTAACTCTGATGGAGAACACGATATTATCACACTTCGTCATGTAATCAAAACCATTAAATGTACATCCTGTTACATTATAAATGATAAAACACTTCACATTTTACGTAAATACCTTAAAACTGCAGCGGGCGAGCGTGTTACGTTAAGGTACTATATTCGTGCAAGTATTTGTGTGTTATCTAATAAACTATTACCGTGCCTCGAACTAAGAGTCCTTCTGCTAACTGCTGGAACGGCATTACTTTTGCGTCGCCGGAGGCTGATTGCTATTACGGCTACGGCGGACGAAACCCCACCTGCTGGTCCATGTTGCCTCGTCGTCGGCTGGAAATAGTCTGACATGAGATGAACTCCTTGGCTTCCTTAAATATACTCGGTGGTTACCAAAAGTACTCCGATTGATTGTCTCGGCGGCGCTATGTTTCCATGACCTCGCTCGCCTTGGAGGTGTGCTGGTGCGTTCATATAAGCGCCACAGCAAGGGCTTGCCCCTAACGTCGTGACCAGCCTTTAGATAAACACAAGGCGTCATGTCACCAAGAGGACCATACTAATTAATTATCTTGCTCCTAAGCTTTCTCGAAGTTTAAAAACAACATGTTACAACACAAAAAATAATTATTTACCGCCAGCGTACAGGCATTTTAAATTGCCAGGGGAAAGTAACACCTTCCTTACAAAGTGAATGGTTTCTCTGTAGTTGGCAAGTGAAATTAAAGCAACTTTTTTTATTTGAGTCACAGTGTCCTCTGCGATGAAAAACAGGGGTTTTATATTGATTTTGCTCTTCTGCGGTTCGCTGTCAACTATCCACTACCACCGTTCGGTCACGTGGCTGAATATTTTTCGAAAAAAAATAATTTCTCGGGCTAATTTAAAACTTAAGAACGCAAAAATGCCATGCTTTCCTAATTTATTTTATAGCACATGATAACCACCAGTTATAAATAATAATCAGAAGAAACATGCATTTATAACCGCAATTTTCGATTTTTATTCCTGTTTATAAGACAACACTATGTAAATGAAACACACGCAGAGAGGAAACTGATCTCACAAGCTTATCTTTACTTCGGAAAGTAGGCTAAATAGACGACAATATTCTAAACAACAGGCGGGTAAAAATCTACATTTTCTGTTTATTATTGAGATATTTTGTCGTCTTTTTATAGTAGGCTGTATTGTATAGTTTTCGTGATTATATTTAGGTGGGAAATTTCTCTCTGTATTTGTATAAGTATTGCCTTATAATCTTGGCATATTTTAATAGTTATTTTAGACAGAATCTTCTTATAATACTAACAGAATTGCATCTAAATTTAATTTGTTTTGATTTTCGTCAAACGTTTCTGTTAGGAAATTATTTTACCTTTGGTTGTTACCCCCCCCCCCCTTCCCCTCACTCCCATCTTCGCCAATGGAGAGAGTCGTATGACTATTGGCTGTTCACGGTAAACCGAGCACGTTTGAAAGCCCTGCTTAAGATCTATTTGTATACTCGTTGTGTAGTCTTCTGTATTATGTAAAATTAACATTGCATTGTGTCTCATCACTTTATTCACGCGTCGGTCAAATGAAACTTGTAATTATTAGAAAAATAAATATAAAAAAAATCTGCTAATTTTTGCACTTACATGCAATAAAAAAAAGCTGAAGCATTACTTTAAGTTGTAATAAATGAATACCTAAGACTTTTTATTCCACGTTAAGATATGGAGCTACTTTCCCTCCATCGCTATCAACTTTACTGGGCTGACGTCACTCTGTGCGCCCTTTGAAATATATGCAGGTATAGGCTTTTCACGGTAAAGTTAGCCCTTTTGAGGCCCTAGTTACTTTTCCTATCAGCCATTTTTTAATAATTTAACTACCATTTAAAATAAATATTGTATTATAAGTAATAAACACAATGTGCATACTCCACCTCACTCGGAAGGTAACGTATAAGGCTAAAATAAAATATTTTTATTGACTATTATTCCAAATGAAAGGACTTTCAAAAGTGCTCACTTTACTGTGAATAGCCTATACAAGCTGTTCACGATAAAGTGAGCATTTTGAAATCAACCCCATAATAAAGTCACTGCTCCTACTTGCACATATTATAACGGGCGCACATCGTGACATTCACCCAGTAAAGTTGGTCACGATGGACGGGAAAGTAGTTCCCTATCTTAACGTCGAATAAAAAGTGTTAGGTTGCCATTTGTTATACCTTATTATTTCTATAGCTTTATGTTTTTTTAATGTGTCGAAGGGTAAAAATTAGCAGATTTGTAAAAGATTTACTTTTCTAATGATTATACAGTTTCACTTGACCGACGCATGAAGAAAAGCGACGAGGCCCATGACAATGTTAATTTTACATAAGGCGGAAGAACACACAACGAGTATACAAGCAGATCTTAAGCAGGGCTATCAAAAGTGTTCGTTTTATTGTGAACAGTCTATATATAAGTTTAATCATTTTGCGATCACGTCCCCCTCATCAGGTTTTCGACTCTGGCGCTGTAAAAAGCTACATCAGGCTTTCCAGGGCTACTTTGAGCAAGGTTAATTTTATTCGGGTTAGGAACAAAACGAGTTTCCTTATGAGAGTTAGGTATAGGGAAAATTATCGCCGCTAGGTAAGCGCTAGTGTTCCGAAGAGGTCACTTTAAACTCAAATTTTAAGCTACGTGGTTAATAAAAGAGAAATGTTTCAGTTAGTTAAGTAGTTATTTTATAGATTTATGATTACTGCAATTTTTTTTTTAATTTTTAACGTAGAAAATAGAAAAAATTCGGTACAAAATCCGACACTAGCGCTTACCAAGTGGCGAAAAAATTTAGCTGCCAAACTAAAAGCATTGAGCTTCCCAACCCGAGTAGAACAAAAGTTATAGACTGCTCAAGGTAAAATGAGCACTTTTATAAGCCTTACTTGAGATCTGTTTGTATACACGTTGTGTGTTCTTCCGCCTCATGTAAAATTATCATTGCCATGGGCCTCATCGCTTCCTCCATGCGTCGGTCAAGTGAAATTGTAAAATTATTAGAAAAGCAAGTATTTGAAAATCTGCTAATTTTTATACTTCGACGCATAAAAAAAAATCGATAGAAATAATTTAAGTTATGAGTAGAGTCCCGAGTATTTCGCGGATTGAGTTGGCAGCGAGCTAGACTGGACAGTCCTCTATAAATTTGAGACATTATTGTTTGCTGTGATCAAGTGAAGCCTCTCTACAGTATTGTTAAACACTCACTCACACTACTGCTTCCTACTTATTACTGGCGCGCAGTTAAACTGGGCGTGTCTAAACAACTGTCGTCCAATCAGAAGACTGTAGAAGAAAAGAATACGTGTTTGGAGTCCACCTCGCCACCGAATGAATTCGTGAAATACTCGTGGCTGTAGTTATCACAAATTGTTACCTAACACTTTTTATTAGACGTTAAGATATGGAACTACTTTCCCCTCCATCGTTACCAACTCTACTGGGGGCATGCCACTCAGAGCGCCCGTTAAAATATATACAGGTGGGAGCAGTGACTTTTTTCTAAGGTTGATTTCGAAAGTGATCACTTTATTGAGAACAGTCTCTAGTATGGGTGCACATTCGTGAATTACAAAGTCCGTTTACTTCTCGTGCGTCAGCTTTGTCGAAAGACGCCACGAAGTGACGTAGAATCCTTGCTGCAAAGTTTAAAAAAAAAAAAAAAAAAACCGTGCCCCTTTGACCTGCATGTGGACGGTTCAAAGCACAAATATAACATGTCCGTTTTTTTAAAATACTTACTGGTATAATTCATCATTGTGATAAATCAGACAGAAATTTAAATACACTAGACAGTTAACACCAGACGCAAGCATTTTTTCCTGAAAAAAGTAATGAATATTTCTCTTGAAGCACATGTTTCTCACTAACGTAACTGGAGTTTATCTAGTTGTGCGGTGAACCCTCCATATCACGGATCAGTCATCTTACTGATGACATTTCTGGGGTCACCCCAGCCATCTTGCTGCACTTTCGCGTGTCTGAGCCGTGCAGACGGGCAAAACTGTGAGGTCAGGTCACTTGTTTTTGTTCGTTTTCTGCAGTTTTTCTCCTCCGCCTGCTCTAGAGTCCCCCCCCCCCCACACCTTTTTTTTATCTCTTCACGGGACGATAAAAGGTATCTTTCCTTGACCGAGGAATTTCGTATAAGAGCATATCTTCGTAGATGCGGTAGCCAACCGAACCGATATCGCTCTATCCATCGCCGCAGAGGTATCTTCATTTTTTTTACCCGCGACTCTCTGGACGAAGGAGTAGCCATGAAAACGCTGCTGTTGTGGTTCTCCGTCGTCGCCGTGGTGTGTGCGCCGCGAGGTTCGGAGGCCTTCCTGGGGATCCGCCTGCCGGAGTTCCAACTGCCGGAGATCCGACTACCGGAGATCCGACTGCCTTGGTTCTGGAGCGAGACGACGCCGACAGCGGCGAGCCCGACGGACACCACGACGGCTTGGAACACGACGACGACTGGGGTGAGCCTGACGGACACCACGACGGTTTGGAACACGACGACGACGGCGGCGAGCCCGACGGACACCACGACGGCTCAGAACGCGACTGGGAATCCGCGCAGAATGATCGTCATCCCCAAATCGGCGAGGTGCCCCAAGGGCCAGCGCTATGCCGGCGGGGCGTGCAGGGTAGTCTCCGGTTGACGGTGAGTTCATAGCAACAACAAACCCCAACACTATCTTCGAAGTTTAATGTCAACTGTCTTGCAGGATTTCCGTGAGCATTTGAATGGACCACATTCATAGCCGAAAACAAACCTAAGAACAGAACAGAGACATCTGAAAACAGGTAAAACCCAGGTGTCGAACAGTAAATAACTAGGAACTGTGGAAGAACCTATATGACTACTTCCAACTTTACTGAAGCCCGGTTAAAATTATACTTCCAGGATATTCCTCCGCCTCATGCAAACAGAGCTTAACCGAGTGTAGAAAACTGCAATAAAAGGATAGCGCATCGCGTTCGTGCGCACTCATGTGGAAAGGCTGTTCACGGTAAAGTGAGCACTTTTGAAATCAACCTTTGAAAAAAAGTTAATACTCCTACCTTCATCCTATATGAAGGGAAGCACTGAGTGACATGCACCTAGCAAAGTTGGTAACGACGGAGAGAAAGTAGTTCCATATTTTAACTTCGTATAAAAAGTGTTAGGCACCCATTTCTGATAATTTTAATTGTTCCATTATCTGTCTGGTTTTTTAATGCATCGAAGTGTAAAAATTAGCAGATTTGTAAAATAATTACTTTTCTAATTATTTCTCAGTTTCACTTGACCGACGCATGAATAAAATGATGGGGCCCATAGCAATGTTAATTTTACATAAGGCGGAAGAATATATGATGAACGTAAAAGAAGATCTTAAGCAGGTGTTTTGAAATTACTCAGTTTATCGTGAATAGCTTACAATAATAATTTGCGTAATAATTATATATTACTAGGAATTACCAACACACTTATTCACCCTGTTTTTATTCATATTAATCATGAATGACATATAATAGTTTATTAATACAATGTAAGTAAATGTTTGATTTAATAAATAATAAGATATTTTTATAGTGACGAAAATTTAAATCGACCAAGCCCATCATACATGGGGTGAGTTCCAAATAAACTATAGCAGTCAATAGAAAGTGAAGCAACGAGCGGAAGGCAAGAAATTGGGGGGGGGGGGGGGGGAATAGGCGAATAATAACCACTAAGTGCAATAATGACTAGAACCAAAACTAATATCAGAGAATACAGTGGGCCAAAGACAACTAAAACACAAAATAATGATAATATAAGAGTACTCAGCTACAACGAACATAAATATGGAACAATTATTTCATTGCCAATGATTATGGAAAAGATAACAAAAATAGTAAACACGATAAAAAGCACAGATAAATGTAATATTGCAATACTTAAAAACAACTGTCAAATGATACGAGATAATGAAACAAGACTTCACCAGAAGACAACAGGAGAGTAGCGAAAACTCAATAGACTGTACACAATACAAGATTATTTTTTTTTTCAATTTCTCTGTTTTGTTCTTAGGCTTATATTATTTTTAGCAGTGGGCACAGTCAGTTAAAATACTCACTGAAACAATTCAACACGTTTGCAAGTCCTGAAGGCGTTTATCTCGTTTGTCTGCTTGTGGATGTTTGCTGAAGCTTTTGCAGAAATTCGTGGTTTTGGCGTTGTAATAATTTCAGTTTCAGAGGTTTGATTGGAAGTTTTTGATGACAGAAAATTGATTATTTACTATTTGTTTGATACGTGTGTATATAATTTTCATGGTGTATTATTTCCTACTTGCAAAAAAGACAGGAACTTATTGGTAAAATATAAACATGTCCTCGACTTCTTATAAGTAGATAAAACGCAATTAGAATTACTCACAAATATATTGAACAATTGGTAAAATGTATATTTTCTATAATCATACATTGTCAGCAAATACTATGAATCCGAAATTATGACTCTAAAGCCTAGCCTTAAAAGAGACACCAGCCTCCGCTGGTCAGTTTGTTTGCACTCGAAGTGGCGATGTTATAGAATATTCAATTCCGATTGTCACCCATCTCCCAAGATAGTAGAAAAGAAAGCGCGAGCAAAGTACCAACTCGAAGAACGGATGATCCGGGGATTCTAACACTAAGCTTTCATTTTGATTACACTGGACTGTCCACGGTAAAGTGAGCACGTTTGAAAACAAACATTGAGAAAACTCATACTGCCATTAACTGCGTATACCCTACCTTAGACTTGCAGGTTTCCAGTTAAGTTGGTAGCGAATTACTGTCAAGGTCCTGGTCACAGAAAAATTATTATTTTTACATTTGTACAAAATACAAGTGCATTCTTCCGTCTAATGGGCCTCATCACTTTATCAATGCTTCGGTCAGGTGAAAATGTAAAATTTTTAGAAAAGCGATTATTTTACAAATTTGTTTGTTTTTACATTTCGATGCAAAAAAAAAAACAGAAATCCATTGAAATAATTTAAGTTATCTCAAATGGTTACCTTACACCTTTTTTAAGACGTTAAGGTATGGAACGACTTTTCAGCTATCATTATCATTTTTACTGGGCACATGTCACTCAGTGCGCCCGTTAAAATATATGCCGGCAAGGGAAGTGACATTTTTCTAAAATAGATTTCAAAAGTGCTCACTTTATCGCGAGCAGCCTTTAAAGGAAATCTAACAATGTTGACTGAAAGGTAATGTCTTAATTTAATTTACTGTTCATTTAGCGAAATTTATATTACAATAAATCACAGGTTGCTGCAAATCAAAAGAATGCAAAAATGTCACTTATTGAGCCATTTTTAAAAATTGCAAAAAAAAATACCATGGAGTGATTTAAAATACTTATTGAAGCAACTCATAACATGTTATTTAAACGAGAGTTATCTCATTTCGGTAAGTGAGTTGGTTCTTTTTTATTTGTACCATTTTATGACGTAATAATAGAAATGAAGGTTAGATGCACGTCCCTACTCCTCTTTAAATGTTTTCTCCCGGAATGCTCATACCTTTAAAGTGACCTTGAAAACGCCCGTTTGAGCCATTTTCACTATTACAAAAAGCATGCTTTATAGATAAATGGAAGAAATGAAAAATGTGCACAGACGCGAAACGATTCTTAAATGCTATTCGCAAGTGGACCTCACTCAGACACGTTGGACGGTTTTTTAATAAATCGTTTTCTGTTGGATCTCTGCACGCCGTTCGATGGACCACCACATTTTAAAAAATAATTGTTTACGCTAATATGCGTATCTCGGTAAATAAATGTTCTGAAAATACGACTTTTCATCAGAAGAAAAAAAAAAACCGTTTTCTATGCCCCAACTCTTTTTCATTTTGTCATTATAAGTGTGTTACTGGAGAAATAAATCGTGAAAATGGTCAAATATGGCATTTTTAAAGCTCGCCTATGCAGGTTCCTTAAGCGGCAAGATAAAAGTATAAAGATACGGGCGTAGTTTAATTTCTTGTCTTCCATCGCGTGTAATAAAATCCCACTGTTACAGTTCTAATTTGCATAGTACAGCGTTACTACGTAAACACTGCACGCCTTGCGAGTAGGAGCGATGAGGCACTTGGCGTGCGTGTTAATGTCGCCCGTATGGCTCCGCTTTTTTCTGCCTTTAAAGCCGAGAAGTTCGGGAGCGGTTAGGACGACACTGCCGCGCTCTTCAAGTGCGCCATCGCTGCTACTTACGCTGTTCTGAACAAATATGTAGAGTTGTAGTCACATTGCCTCTCAGAGGTGACCCTGTAATTTTATTGCTGGAAAGTCTGTAGGAAGGTTCTGTGCAGGGCGCTTGAGGATTTTCGTAGGTGTATTTTGAGCTACAGCGCTTTGATAAAGCCATTTTTTTAGCTGTTTTGGAGTACTCTAAAATGTCGTTTCTAACGTGCGTGTTAAGTGTATGTTCCTTTCGCAGATCAGTACATTGGACTTACATTTAGTAGTTTAATAGTGTCCTGCCAATTTGTCAATGGTAAACATGTAGCAAAATTCAGAGTGGTTGCTTACTGAAGCTTTTATTATTCAGTCTCTTAGTGCGCATGTACACATGTCTTCAGATAAATAAGTCTGCAGACGAAATTTATGTTAAAGATATACGACTCACTGTAAATGGGAACGTGATTTACAGTTATGTTAAGGATGTATGTACTGGGTAACCTAATGACAGCAGTGAAATTATTCGGAATAATAAAGAGGTGCATTATTTGCACAACACAGAATTCAGAATTATTATAACTAATTTTTTTTTTTTTTTTTTTTTTTTTTCAATGCCCTTCCGTGATTTTAAGTTAAAACTTTTTGTTAGCTTTGATTGTGTAGTTAATGATGTAAAAACGAAATAATTGTAGGTTACTATTTGTATTCTGGGAGTTGTTTGCTTCTTGGGCTACGAAAAATATCTGTCATTATAGTTTAAAGAGTTGAGTGCTTTATTAAAGCCGTGAGATTATCCCTTTCAATTAGGTACTTACATCACAGTAACAGGCGATTTCTATGCACCATTATTGGTAATAAATGGGCGCCTAACCAACAGTACAAAGTAATGTAACAGACCATTTCATATGTTTTCCACGCATTTTACGCAGTTCATTTTTACTCATAAATTCCATCTACATTTTTTTTTTCGCCCATGCGTTGAAACATTAAGAACTGATTCCAAAAATCTGAAAATTATACCTTCACGTAAAGTATAAGACGTAATATTTTTGGCTTCGTGGATCAGGAAATTTATCACTGAAAATCGGTAAGTCAGTGACATGAAAATATATGGAAAATACGACCCGAGATCACTGCAAAACTCTCACAATTTTAGCAAACCAGAATATAAAATTGTTTAAAAGTACCCGATTTTATTTAACACACTTATGATGAATGCAACACATAAGACACTATCAAACAAATACTAAGCTTATTTACCTTTTATTCTTGCGCAGACCAAGTAAATTTATTTGGTGTCTGCAACTATATCTTTCTCGCAGTGTAGCCAGGCGCTCCGGCGGTGGATGGGTTGTGATTAAGTACTGAAGTGGGGCCCAATTTCACAATTCACAGCTAAAATACACTTCTCGATCTCACAAACAAGTGTACATAACTATCCTTGCATGAGAATACGATTTGACAAAAATTGAGTAATTGTGCCTCACAACTAGCCGGAGATTGGCATGATTTGTGCTCATTTCTTACTTTTTTCTTCAACACTAACTGGACAATAACTTTACACCATTTCATAGGATACAAATACATTGCACGATTGCTTTTTTTTTTTTTTTTTGTGGTTCTTTATAAGCCTTACGAAATCTTTTCTGTGCTTTCCGACGGCGAAATCTTTTTCAAATTCCCAGGAATTTCACTGTGTCTAAAAAAAAGAAGTTTCTTCTATAACTCGACCGTGTGAAGCGTGCAACCCCTAGGAAAGGAGGATGACAGCAGCGCTAGCAGCAGGTAGTGAGAAGGGGCGCGTAGGAGTGACCTTGCGAGTAGGGAAAAACCACACCCATTGGTTAGCTGTCTCGCGTACACAATCCCATAAGCTGTTCACGATAAAATGAACACTTTTGAAAGCCATGCTTAAGACCTACTGGTGTACACGCTCTGTACTCCTCCTCCGCCATGTGTAAAATTAACATTTCCATTGGCCTCGTGAAATAATTAAGAAAGTATATACTATATATAATATATATGCTAATTTTTACATTTCGATGCATTAAAAAAAGCAGAAAGCGAAATAAATAAATTTAAGTTATCACAAATGTTTACGTAACACTATTCATACGACTTTAAGAGATGGAAATAAATTCCTTCTATCGTTACCAACTTTACTGGGCGAATGCCACGCAATGCGCCCATTAAAATATATGCAGGGAGGAGCAGTGACCTTTTTTGTAAGGTTGATTTCTAAAATGCTTACTTTATCGTGAACAGCCTTTACATGAATGTATGAAACAGTATCGCGCACACTGCAGACGTTCATTCGCCTTAAATACTCCCTTCTCCAGGTGACAATGTAATTTATTTCCTTTAAAGTCTTTATTTTGTATCTGCACTTTTTGAAGTGAAATCCAATTGTTTTTTAGGGTTTGTCTCAATGCCTCCCTTTTACCAGGAAAATCTTTCTCTTGTTTTAAAACCGTTGGCACTTATTTTTTTTATCGTGGGGACTTCTGCTTTAACCGTATTAAACTTATGTACGGTGTGCCGAATTACTTCAAAATCAAAATCATCTAAACATAACTTTTTAAAAATGTTCACACTTTTATTCCCAGGTGTATGCAGTTTTTCATCACTTTCATAAGCTTTTTCCTTCTTTTCTAATTTTGCATACGGTTCGTTCCGATTTAACTGTAGCAGCTGCTGCACGTTTATTAGAATGACAATCGGATGAATGAATTGTCCTGATGCATTTCCCTTATGACTTCTCTGCACTGGTCGAGTACAGTTTTATTACTTTTGTTGCTAGTTGATGACTATTAAAATACCTAACACCACCTCACACCATGTACCTATCATTCGTGTGCACATAGCCACTTCCACCAATCGCGAGCGTACGAACATGGGAAATACTGTGGCAGGAGTTATGGCCAGGGCCTCACTACCAGCCCACAGCTGAGAGCTTTCGTCCTGTCCTCTACTAGTTGCGAATGGCATGGGTTGTGGAAGGGGGGTGTCTCCTTGTAGTTCGCATATCTTTTGCTGCATTCTTGTCGCGGTCGAGTAATACGCATTTTCACGTTGGTGGTGATGTTTTGCTCTAAATTCATCCAGCCAGTAGACAGTAGATCAGTCCTGTATTTATTAATTTTTTAATTCAATTGAGCCCACGTTGTAGACAAGTTACAGCGCTATGGAACAAGTCAAGATAATTATAAAGAAACACTTTAACAATAATAAACACATACAATAAAAATCACACAAACAACGTGTAAGAAATACATTATCGAAAAAAATTACAATAATCTCTAAAACATAGATAAAAATCTCCACACAACACAATATGTAAAATCACATCTTGGTCCATAAATTCCTCCGCTTGAAAACGAGTAGATGTTATTTGTACCTTGAGGCTTGCTATTTATCCTTCTACTAGACATAAAACTTCAAGAGCTCCTCGTGCACACCGCATTTTGTGTTCATATAATTTAAAAAAGTGAAATACGATATTAATTAATTACATTAATCACAAATTAATAAAAAATATTTTAGATAACATAGCTCATCTTTGAGTAAACATACAATTACATATACAAAAAAATTTCTTATGATGCATACTAACTACAATTTTATAGAAATTCATTAATTTCCTGGGTATTATAAAAACAATGAAAGTCAACTAGTTTTCTTATTATATTAGTAAATCTTTTAATATTTGTTTCATCTTTGATATTTGTTAGGATATTTATTGTAATATCGTAGTCCAGTGTAGTATGTACTATTATGAAAAATATTGCTTCTTTGTGGGAAAACAGTGAGATTGTGAGCATTAATAATCTATTCATAATAAAATACCATGTGTATTAGTTGTAGGAAAAAGCAATGCATATCCAACACTGAATATAGTCAACCAACGAACTTCCGTTGTTAATCTATCTCTCTGCAATTTTACAACAAAAATATTTGGAAATTTGGTAGCCCGAAAAATCCTTAGTAGAACTACAAACATCTTTGTAAAATCTTCAAAACGTATCTTTGTAGTATTACAACTTACATTATTGAGAAGTGTACACTAATTAGTTTCTCTTTTAAAAAACAAATATAACGATTTAATAACAGAGAATAAATAAAACATTAATTTCAAAATATTGTTTATGAAAAAAGTTACACGTTGCCAGCACGGGGACTAGAAACCACACCGATTGTGTTATTATGATCATACGGTTTGAAACCATAAGACCTACTTAACTTACCTGCTTCACATTTAGTATTGTACTACACATAGGAGTAAATTGTCACTTTGGTATGATTATTTATCTTTCTTTGAAGCGTTTTGGGACTACGTTAATCAAACTTGCAATATTTTTATTTCTGCACGCAACTACATTATACATCACCCCTGGTTTTTACACAAACAACTATATATGCTAATAAGTTGTCGAGTGTCCGCCATTTTGTTTGAGTTCGTGGATATGGGTCGTATAGTACAAACAGTTTTTGAGGTATATAACAGTGTTTATAGTTTTACAAACGAGTAATTTTACAAGATAAATATTTATATTGTTACAATGATTTGTAAAATTACAAACAATTTCTCAGTAAAAATTACAAATATATATATTTTTTTCAGTGTAGGAAAGCGATCTTCTGACCATTCCGTTATTTCTATTTTTAGATAACTCTCTGTATTTGACCTGAACGCCATTTAGACAGTTTAACTAATCAGAATATACTGATGTTTACACTCCGTGGTCTTTGCAACTTGATTTTATAGAGATATTACGGATGCCACTTTAATTAGCAGTCCCTTGAACATAATATTTCCTATAAATCTAAAGCAATTTTTTTTCTCTATCAAAAGGCGAAGAAAGACTTTACTAATGAAAGCGTTCCAATTAACTATATTATGGCTTCTCAATTTGTGAAGTAAATAAAATTTCTCCTCGCCGGATATACACTGGTGATCACGCGTTCTTCGTCTTGCCACAAAATTAAGTACAGCATTATTAATAATTACCTATGAGCAGAACTGCCTACTAAGTGTTACAGTTTTTTTTTGCTGACAATTGTATGCAGTAGTAATATTACTGCCTAAGTAACATTCTGCAATAGGCGATGTGCACGAATCGAAAATACTGAGTGCACTGAAAATAGGTGTCATTTTACAATTCTTTTATATGTACATGCAAATAAAATATATAAAAATTCACAAAAGTGAGAATCCGCCTTTACGGTGACATGCTTGGAAGCTTAAATCTGCGAATGACCGAGCTGTGTTTCCAATACTCTTCGCGAAAATATGAATTTTCTAGTGCAATTATTTTTTATTTTCGTTAAAAATAATTGCTTTTAAACATTTCAACCTATTTTGAAACATGTAATTTTTTTTTGTGATGAGTGGCTGCAGTTATTTCGTGTAAATAATTGTCGAAAGATGCTGTAGCTGCTTTTTAATTCACATCTCGTATAGGGCTTCGCGAAAAGTCGTGTAATTTTTATTGTTAAGACAATTTCCTATGGCAAATTTGGAAAAAAAGGCATAATTTATGTTGTTTACAATTTGATCATCCGGTTTTATTTGTTATTAATGTTTTTTTTCAGTTAATATTGTTACAAATTATCGCTTAAAAGTCAGTGGGGTAAACGACGTTCGTTAAAGGACGGAGGTCGTAATTAAATAAAAGAGTAAATTAAAGTTTCCTAGTTTTGCTTACAATAACTGAAACCAAAAATCTTTTCGACCCAAATTCTCACAATAAATTGATATCACTTGATATTTACAATCAATGAATTCAATCAATATAATTAACAATTACCTCAAGGAAATTAATGTAATTGAATAATTAAAAATCAGTCCTAATAGACAGCGTATCAAAACATATTCGATTATTTTTATAGATCATGTGTCCATATTTGACAGTTAAAATATTTACAATAAAATCCATATTTCATGTGCATTAAGTTCCACCTCAGTTTAGTCCATGTCCCGCCAGTCTGCCAAGTTCTAGAGTTCTCTGAGCGCCCTCACGCACAGTATCCTTCACTCGTCGCGTTTCACGCCCTCTCGTCCATTCCCACCACGAACACCTCGTCCGCCGTTGTCTCACAATCTCCCGTCATCGTCCGTCCCTCGCCGACATAATTTCGCCTCCGCAGTCAACCAGATGGTCTTCGCCAAAGACTGCTGGCAGTCCAGCTGTGGCTTGTATTTACATGGTTAGTAGGCCACCTCCCAAGAAATTCCTCTCAATGCCGCGTTGCCTCGAGGGTCCTAGTTCCCAGAATATTCTTGGGCATCCTCTAAATTTGTCGACTTCTCCAGCAGTGCCAGGTCATCGCTGTTAATCATTCGCTGGATGCCCGGGAGGCAACGAGGCAGCGAGCGGGTCTGTCTGGGGAAAGGGAGGATCGAAGTCGGTTAACACCCACAGAGCCGGACTCCGCATAACGGTCGCTCGCGGCCAGTGCATGCTATAGCACGTAACAATATTTTGCAAACCATTAAATGTGATTTTTTTTTTGGAAAGAGCGAAATGAAATTTCTCAACTTTAAAAGTTCCAATTATACCTTAAACCTGTTTATTATAGCTTCAAAAAGTCGACATTTTGGCTTTCGCTTTCGTATAGGTAGTTATTAATTTGTCATGTAAATGCTCATACTACGTCTTATCCTGATCCGAGAAAGGCACTTTTAAAATTATCATGGGATTTGAAAGTACCGTGTAAATATTGCCACTCCGCTATTGACAGCTATATGTTCATAATGGGCATTCATACGCAGAGACCACGTTCTTACTTTAAAAGTATCTTATTGGTTCTAGCTTGCCGCCCATTAATGAGCAAGAACATTCCTTCTGGGCGAATACTTCGTCGATAGAAGTTGCTTAATAAAGCGCGCACGAGTGTGTTGTGTTTGTTCAAGGAATGCTACGCAGCACCTTGTATTCCTTGCGACAATGCGAGATTGAAACGTCTCGGAATGAGCAAGGGCCACTTCTCACACAGCGCTTCGAGCATTTCCAGTTTGCGCTGGAAAATCAGCGCCTCCCGAGATTTTGATTTGTTTGTTTAAACAGTACCTAAGGTTGCGAGCGCTTTTGGAACAATTCCACCCCAGGACTTAAATTCTTATAAAGGATTTGCGTTTTTTTTTTCTTCATATGTTTGGCACATCTCTGATAATTGCACCGCTAGAGTAGATCACTTTACATACCCAGTGCGTAAAATATCAATTTATTTACATAAACGTTTTCACTGATTTTGTCCTTGATAAATTTCCTTATTTCTGAAAGAAGATAAAAACCTTATGTTACTTGTAATTTGTAAAAGTGATTCATTGCACTTCTTGTAATTGCATAATTTTGTTATTTTTGTGTCAAGGCAAGACACATTTTTACCTTGTTTAGGGACGTATGTATTCGCGATGACGTAAACATACAACAAAGATAATATAAAGAAAGCAAGCTAACAGAACTAGGCACACAAACTATATGGGGAAAAAAATATCAGGGAATTATACAGGTCCGAACTTCAGTTAATACCAACTAAGCTATCCCAAGCGTAATTTATATAATTTGTGATAAGCACATACTACAGAAATTCACGAGATTGGGTGTAATATCGCAGTGATATTATAGACTAACAGTAGAAGTACGAAGTGACATCAGCTTTGTAAACAACTTCACTGCTCAGTAAAGATTCCCAAGATGTGTACTTACAAGGACTGATAGAGATTAAACACCATATAGGTAGAACACGTATGAATGACAATCCAAAATTTTGTGTCATGAACTTTTTAAGTACTATGTAAATATAGTGTACGCAAAGCTGTATGCGCAAAAGCTTTCATAGCAACAAGAACTTCTGAAAAACGTGTTTGTAGACTATTTTCGCTGTTAAAAAGCAAATAAATCTCCGTCCGATGGTAGAGGCAAAACTACAGGAAGGGTAATACAATTCCTGGTCATGAATGCGACAAGATAAATTTGCACATAACCTCTTTTCCAGATATGAATCGCACTCCTACAGAGTATTAATTATTTTAATTCTAACCTCAATGTAAAAAAGATGTACAGAAATTTTGAAGAACTACATTCTGAGAGCTATATTTAGTACAACTTTCATTACAAGCAATTTTAAAGAAAACTTTTCTTTGTATTTTGAATGCCCTCAAAAGCTCACTTGTTCAACATGTGATGTGCTCAAAGCTCAGTTTAAAACGTTTCTTTGTGACATTTCTAAGCGGGCTGCTGATGCAGAATTAGCTGTGCATTTATGTCGAGTCAAGAAGTTTTAATCTAAGCTGAGTATTAGTGCAGAGCATGTGTGGTTCTCAGGATGGTGTTCTAGGAATATGCAAAGACTTTATGCTTAATTTGCCGTAACCTGAAATCCCTTCTCAGGGAATATTCTATACGAGACAACTGCGAGTGAATGTCTTTAATGCACACAATTCGTAAGATAATGCAGCTAGTTTTTATGTTCACCATGAAGGGGAAAGAAATCAGTTATCTAATGAAGTGTGTACTATGTTGAACTATTATATCACTAGTCGTGTGTCAAGCGACGTGGAAAATTTGTATGTCTTCTCTGTTTGACGTGGTGGAGAATGTAAAAATTATACAGTTATTACATTCTACATGACACAAGCAGGTACTTGAAATTTTGATAGTATCACCTACTAATTTCCACCGACAGGGATTTTGCCCATTTTAAACGCACCATTAGTAAATATGACAAAATCTATCTTCCCATTCAGTGTGTGTGCATGATTTTTAATGCACCATCAAATCCCAACGGGTTTGTTGTAACAGTGCCGGAAAAATGCATACCGTAGATGATAAAAACTGGTGGTGGAATAATTGGGAAAAATCCCACGTCATCTCAAAACTTCATTTAGAGTACATTCATTCCTAACATGAATATTCGATCACTTGTGACCAACCTGTCATTGTAGTTTGTAAGCAATGGATCGGTGGATTCATACGTCCTGGTAGAACAACATCTTAAATGCCAGTCAAAAAAGCTTTCTCCTCGAAATCTAGAATAAATATTAATAATATGTACGACATATGAAAGTTTATAAAACACATCGCTACGGATTACAATTATTTCTATAACGAAATATAACATTGGATTACAACAGTTGCATAAACAGAACGGGACATTGATGAGTAATTGTGTAATTTTCAAATTCAGGACACTCGTAAAAATATAATTATTCATATTTCTCTACGTTATGTGGTAATCTTATAAATACAAGTCTGTAGTGTGATATTGTTGTCTAAACCACCTGTGTCACTTTAGTAACACTGTTATTTCTATCGTTATTTGCTTGGGAAAATAACGTAGACTGAAGCAGCAACGCAATATGGATCACATATTCATTTTTTCTGTATTAACTATAAAAGTTTCGGATTAATGCTGCTAATGTATAATATATGAAACCAACTTCCATAAACACCAGTGTAATATTTTGATACCAACAGAGCATACAATTAAAATGAAAAAGGTATGAGACCACCACTTATATATATTACGTATTTATATTGAAACCCCTAACAGCTTAATGTCAATTGATGACTGCATTCAATGAAAAATCGTACTAACACCTGCATAGAAAATTATCCAAAACCTATATTGTAGGGGGTGGGAATAAAACAAATTATATTGGTTATCTGAAAATTCTGTAATGTGGACTCATGCCATTCTTCAAATAAGTGATTCAATTATTATTTATATTAGAACGATTATAATCGCAAATAACCTTTAAATGCATTTACCAGCAACTGAAGAGAACAAGTATGCTTCGAATAAATTTCAAACGACAATTTATTGAATAATTCAATGATTCCGACCCAAGGGAAGTACAGCACCTGTTCATTCCTACTTCACGAAATAAGTCTGTGAAAGGAATACATACAGCCGTATTTAACAAATAATATCATACATTCATGTGCATCTACAGTATCTTAAGGGTCAGTAATTTTGTGAGTGACAAACTTGTATTTAGAGCTCCCATGCTGTAGCGTTACAGGCCCGTTTAAAATAGATAGATTAAGACAAGAAAACCAACATATGTAATAGTACAAAAATATACCACTGGTTATATAAAATTCTGGACGTCCAGCTCGTGTTATAACCTTAAACCTCCTATCGTTTCGTGTGGAAATATGCTTGATTTCTGCAGAAAATTTGGGAAGAGTGGTGAAAATCATTTCGTGGAACCTTTTCCGATATCTTCTTAACAAAATCTCATTCCTGTCTCGGCTTAAAATAATTTTTTTCCTACCACGACCAGAATGTACTATTTATTCAAAATGTATCAAATAAAATATTTCAAACAGTAAAACTTTCGAATACAAAATTTTAATAAGAAAACTAATCACTGATCTTGAATTATGAGTAGAACACACAACAAATAATTTCTTGTCGATATAAATATGAAACTATCGATATCGTTCTAAACGATATTTAAACTTTTGTTTTCTATCGTCTGCATTTTATGGCTACTAGCTAATCTGGGAGCGGCTTACCTACTAATATAACATAAAGTTAAACAATTACGTACATTTCCTAGTACTGCCATGTGAAAGGAAAGAAAGCAATGCCTGATCTATCTCGGCCAGTAGAGTCGATGTATGCTAGTAACAAGTTCATAAAATGCACACAACAGAAACATAATTACATTACATTATAATCACAAGACAAAGGAAGGTACGAAATTGGTAATTGTGGTGATTGTCAAAATGCACCATTGTTTCAACTTGGGTCTGTGGCATTGTCAGAATTGACCTTTCCTACTGCTTTATAAATTAGTATCTGGTATGGTAGCACTATTTTAGCCTACCATATTTGTGGTAGTTATTGATATTGTTAAGATTTAGACTTTACGACTTACTCCAACAATGCTATAGTTTAAAATGACAGATGAGAATGCGTACAAATTCAAACTTTTATGAACTTCTATGGCACTGCCTACATTAAAAAAAATAATAAAATATTTTAAAAATTAATTTAGATACATACTAACACGAAAATATTTCAAATGTTGCGATTTCGGAGACCTTGCCGAATTCTCAACCTAATAAAAATATTTTCAAGCAAAATGTGACAAATATAAATAACAAAACTTTCCGCCGAACGGCACAAATCTACTTTCCCTCAGTAAATACTTTGATTTTACTCTTAACTTTTGAGCTTATATAATTGGGCCAATGAGAAGCTTCCTGAAGTATATATAAATTGCTACAAACTTACAAAAATTGCATATTTTGAATTGAATATCACCATGTTTAAAATTTCAGGTTTATAAAATTCTGTTGAACAAAAATGGTTAAATATAAGTTCTGCTAATAATTTTATTCGTCGTTTACGTCGTAAAAATTATCAAAATAGTGCCTGAATTTAAGGAAAATATCACCGTGTAAAATATTTGGAATCATTTTACGACATTTTATAAATTCTCTGAATAAAATGTGAAAGATATTAAATAGTTGCGAAAATGTTCTCACAGTAATAATATTTATACCATTACCTATTAATTTTAATATTATTTATAGAGAAGTAGTTGAAAAATAATAATTTACCCATATAGGTCAAATGGTTCGTTTAATCAAAACTGCTCGAAAACAGTACAGTGTAAAAAGAAGGCAGAGAGTTTTTCTGTACTAAACTTGTCCTTTCCGTATGTGTAGTTCGCAAAGTATTGCAAATAGTCAAATGGAAATTTTGATATTTTGTAAACGAAATATATTTGAGCCTCACAAAATATTATGATGCATGCACCATGTGAGGAAAACATGTATTGATATTCGGAATGAGAGAGCACTTAAAAACTGAACTGGAATTCATTTCTATTCATCTTGTGGCGCAGTGAACGGTATTAAATTTGAAAACATTCTTCGTATTGCTTTGTTATAATATGAACAGTAATCGTGAAAAAAAATATTGGTTATATATAAAGCTGGAGACGCAATAACTCGACGAACACGACAGGACAGCCCCGACACGACGAAATCTGAGAAGCAGCCAACGAAAAGCAAGGATACTGACGCCAGGCCGACAAAATCGCAGCCCGACAGCCCGATAAAAGTAGAATCCATTTATACTTTCCATTGTATTGGCCTCGTCGGGGAAGGCGTAAAATGAAAATACAACATTGGGAAACAAATTTCGTGCGTCCTTCCCTATTGTAGTAAATAATAAACTAACTTGCCGCCGAAATATCGTTCCATATTTGATCCTAAATATGTTATATCTTAGTATAAACTCAAATATTGTCAAAGGCAAAATAATTCATTTTATCACGAGTTTTTAATAGTAGATACTGGATATTATATGGATAACTAGTAGTTGGGAAATGGGGCTATGGGGCCAGAGGGATCCGGATATGTCACCACTTTTGAATTACGTCATTTCCGGCAGCCATGTTAGATTACGCCATTTCCGGTCGCCACCTTGGATTATGTCATTTACGGCTGCCATTTTGAGACTACGTCATTTCCGGCCGCTATATCGTATTTCATTTCCGTAGTAACATTTGCTCTAATGCATGCTCTATCATTCCACATCGGCATCCATCATCTTGGATTAGATTTATTTAGTCACTTTCGTTCCATCACATTCCGTATCACTCCACCTTGGCGTCAACCATCTTGGATTCAATTTATATAGTCACATTCGTTTGACATCATGTTCTATCATTCCACCTCAGCGTCCACCATCTTTGATTACAATTTTGCTAGTCACCGTCATGACACATCATACTCTGTCATTCCACTTCAGCATCCACCATTTTTGGATTCAATTTCTTTAGTCACATTCGTTCCACCTCATGCTCTATAATTTCACCTCGGCGTCCACTATCTTCGTTTACATTTTATTAGTCGCCATCATGATCTATCATTCTGGTCATGTGACCACTATATTGGTTTCCACCTGTCACCTATGTTCGAAAACCGTCTTGTCTGCCATCTTGTTTCAGGCTACCATATTGTTTTCCACTCTATTTACCTAAACACAGACACCTACCTACTGCTCTACCTACCCACAAACCTACTGCTCTTCTTAACTTTCCACCTACACACTGTGCTACCAACCTACCTACCCTCTTAACTAATCACATACTGCTCCACACATCTAGCTGCCACTCCACCCATTTACCCCCTGATCTTCTTACCTACCTACATACCCATTGCACTACACACATACCCACAAAACCCCTCTGCTCTACCCACCTACCTACCAAATTCTCTACCTGACAAAATACTCACTATTATACCCCAATACCACTCTTCTTAACTACCGACATACCTACTGTTTTATACACCTGCTGCTCTAACAACTTACTGCTCTACCCACATATCCAAAAACTCTTACAACAAACGAATCTACCTACACACCACTATATGCGCCTACACACACCCACCTACCTACAGCTCTACCGATCTGCATACCCTCCTTCCTACCCAATACCCTACCCATCTACCCATCCACCTTTCACTATACCATCCTAACCACATTCCTAAAGCTCTACTAACCTACACACATACCTACTGCTAAACTAACCTACAAACATACCTACTGCTCTACCCATCTACCCACTGCATAACATTCTACCTAACCACACACGCACTGCTCTTTTTACCTTAGCATATAACTACCCACCTACCCGTTCCTCCACCCACTTACCCAAATACGTAACCACCTACTGTTCTACACACATACTTACCACCACTTCCAATGCTCTAAACACATATCCACCAACCCACTGCTCTAACCACCTCCTCACCAATACATTACTCTACCCAATGCCCCACCAACACATTGATCTACCCACCTACCCAATAAACACTCACCGTCCTCTATAATTACCCACCAACTGCTCTACTTACAGCCGTACACAGCTACCAAATATTCTACCATCCTACCCACTGATCTACCTACCTTTCTCTAACCACCTACTCACCTACCTACTGCTCTTCCCATCCCACTTGCCAAAACTCTACCCACTTCTCTACCCACCAACCAATTGTTCTAACCACCTGCCTATCTACCAACCAACCTACCAACCGACCCATTGCTCTACCTACTGTCTCACCCAACGCTCTAAACACCTACACAACTACCCACTGCACTACCCACCTACCCACCACTAAACCAATCTACCCACCACTATAACCATCTACTACCATCTCCATCTATCTACTCACCACTCCATCCACCCACCTACCACTCTAACCTACCCAACATTCTACCTAACTAACCACCTACTTATCACTCCACCCATCCAACTATCTATTGCTCCATAAACACATTTACGTGGCCACTCACTCATTACTCTACCTACGTAACCAAATAGATACCACTTTACTAATAAAAATCTACCGACCTACTTACTGCGCTATGCAGTTACTTAACCACCACTCTACCCACCCAACCACTGCACCACCAACCTACCTAGAACTCTAACCACCTACTCACCTACCTACCTACCTACCTACCTCAGCACACATTTCCGCACGCTTCACATGGCGCTCCACACATTCACATACAGCTTCTCACCTTACCTACATACACGCTGCTACTCTTACCTTTCCCACCTACCCACCCACATACCTAAATACCTAATCACCTCTTGCTCTACACGCCTACTCACCACTCCAACCAGTGCTCTAACCACGTACCCACCACTCTACATACTTACCTAAATACGCACAGCTCTACCAATTACTCACCAACCCACTGCTATAACCCATCTCCCCAGCAACACATTGCTCTACCCACCTAATCTTCTACCCACCAAACGCTGACCCTCCTTTATTATTACCCCACCAATTGCTCTACTTACAGCCCTACCCACCTACCTAACACTATAACCTCCTACCATCCTCCCCTTCAACCCACTGCTTTACCTTCCACTCTAACCACCCTACTTACCTACATACTGCTCTTTCCCCTCCCAATACCCAAACCTCTACCCACCTCTCTTCCCACTGAACATTGCTCTACCAACTTACCTATCTACCAACCTACCTACCCCTGCTCTACCTACTGTCCCACCGAAATCTCTACACACCTACACTTCTACCACTGCACTACCTACCTACCCACCACAAAAACCCATCTACCCAACACTCTAACCCATTTACCCACCACTCTACCCATCTACTCACCACTCCATCCATCTACTCACTGCTCTTTCCACCTACATACAACTCTATTTACCTACCCAACAGTTAACATACCTATCACTACACCCACCTACCAATTGCTCCATTCACCCAATTACCTGCCACTCGCTCGTTGCTCTACCTACCTACCCAACAAGTCACCACTTCACTTATTTAAAAATCTACCCACCTACTTACTACTCTATGCACTTACCTTCCCTCCACTCTACTACCCCCCCCCCCATCGCTCCACTGATCTACTTAGAACTCTAACCACCTTCTCACCTACCTACCATTCGGCCCACCTACATGCTGCTCCACCCATCAACCTACTGCTCTAGCCACCGGCCCACTTCACAATCCAAAAGTCTATCCACATTATTACCTAAAAGTCTACCTACCTAACTCTCCACCAACCCATAAATCTACCCACCTACCCACCACTCAACTTATCTACCTATATACCCACTGATCTACCCCCTGCACTTCTTACCACGCTACCTATCTACCACCCTACCCACCTGCCCACCACTCTACTAACGTACTTACATAAAAACTAATATATCCACCCAACCACTACCATACCCAACACTCTATGCACCTACACACACCCACCTACCTACTGATCTACCCATATAGACACCCACCCACATAACTATGACTCTACCTACCTACCCATCCACCTTTCACTCTACGATACTACCCACATTCCTAGAGCCCTACGAACCTACACACATACCTAATGCTCTACCCATTTAACCAACTGTCTACCATTTTACCTAACCATACTTCAACAGCTCTACTTACTCCTCACTGCTGACTCCACACTCATATTTACACCCAAACACTTAGCACCATAAGCACCACAGGCACCGCACTACCCACCACAGAACCCTCTACATCCTGTGCATAACTCTCCGCACCCTCCGCACAAATCTCGCGCACTCTGCACAACTATCCGCACACACCGTGCAACTCTCCAAACTCTCTGCACAACTGTCCGCACCCTCAGCACACATTTACGCATGCATCACATTGTACTCCGCATATTCACACACTTCTCCGCACCCCTAACTACATACCCACTGCTCTACACACCTGCCCACCAACCCACTGCTCTACCCACCTACCTGCCAACTGCTCTACTTGACTACCTACCCACTATTCTACCCCAATACCATTCTTCTTACCTACCGAAATACCTACCATTCTACCCACCTGCGGCTCTAACCACTTACTGCTCTACCCACCTACCCAAAACTCAAACAAACTCATCTACTTACCCACCTACATATTGCTAGACCCACACACCAACCTAGTCACTGTCCTACCAATCTACCCACATACTCACCAATCAACTAACTTACCTGCATACAATCTAATTTATCCACCTACTCACTACCATGCCCACTGTTCTACCTACACACTCAAATAACACTCTACCCACGCACTACTCTACCCACCTACCCACCATGCTAGTAACCTACATATATAACAACTTATCTATCAACTAACCAATGCATTACCCACCACTTTATGAAACTACACACACCCACCTACCTACAGCTCTACCCATCTACACACCCACTTACCTAACACTCTACCTACCTACCAATCCACCTTTCAATCTACCATCCTACCCCATTCCTAAAGCTCTACTAACCTACACACATACCTACTGCTCTAAACATCGAACCAACTGCATACCATTCTATATACCCACACACTCACTGCACTTCTTTCCTTCCCACCTACCCATTGCTCCACCCATCTACCCTGCTACCTAACCACCTCTTGCTCTACACACATACTCACCACTCCAACCAATGCTCTATCCACATACCCACCACTCTACATACTTACCTACATACCCACTGCTCTACCCACCTCCCCACCAACACATTGATCTACCCACCTAACCACCTACTGCTCTACCCACTTTCATACCGACCTACCCACCTTCGGCTCAACACAAATACTCACCTACCCACCAACCGTCCTACCTGCTGCTCTTCATACCTAACTCTTATTATCTTAATTACTGACTTACTTATGGTTCTATCCACCTACCACTAAGCACTCACCCTACTCTATAATTACCCACCAACTGCTCTACTTACAGCTGTACCCACCATACCTAAAACTCTACTCTCCTACCCTCCTACCCACTGCTCTACCTACCACTCTAACCACCTACTCACCTACCTACTACTTACCCATCTCACTACCCAAAACATACAATTCATATCATCAACTAACCAACAAAATATTCAAGCCATACATTTCGACCTTTTATACTAACCATCTCACCTGTCATCATACCTCCTGCACTCCTCTTTAATAGCCATACAGGCATGTCACACTCAGAGACATAGCTATTCCATCAAAAAACTTCCCCCTGCAGTCAACACAAACTACTATAATTATCCCATTCACACATTTATGGCATCGCTATTACCATACTGATAGACCATACAGGCAAGAGACGCTGACAAACTAGTCAACGACTGAATATACCCAGCTCATCATATAGAATAGTTAACAAAAAAAAAACTGGCCTCAATCTCTAGCAAAATCTCTCGAAAGGTTATATCTCTCGAACAGTAGACGGGAGTACGGCTGACCAAGTTGCAAAAGGAGATTATGGTGAAGAGTAGGGTAGGACGATACTGGTTTCAACGTTGCTGTTAAAGAAGTGCTTGTCGATAATAAGGCATTTGTCCCCATTACCCTACAATTCAACACCTAACCTTACTAGTCACCATCCAATATTGCAAAATAAAGAAAATTTGCAAAAATCGAGGGAAAAAAATACCAAAATTCGTAATCTCCAGCATACCTATCATAAAATCATTGCCATCAGACACCAGTCAAATATCATATCACTCATCAAACACTCCACCTGCTTGTACCAACCATCCATTCCAATAACAACAGATACTAACCACCACACCAGAATAGGGAAAAAAAAACGAGTAATACTTCTGACCAGGAGTACTGAGTATTATACCAGCCATATCACCCAACATACCCACCATACAAGTGTACCAAGTCACTTTATACATCAGACTAACCAATAACACAAATATTCCTACCATTTGTCAACCTAACATACACACCAATCTTACCATCCGTCATAACTCGAGCAACTATACAGTTGAGATCAGCCCACAACCTAAAACCCATTCTATTTGCACTACTGATCAGCACCAGCCAAATATCATACCACCCATCAAAACAAACCACCTGACTATACCAACCATCCACACCAATAAAAATACTAACGACCATACCTCAGGCATACAAAATAAAATATGAGTACCCTGCTGACCAGGAGTACTGGGTACTATACCGACCATACAACCTGGCACACCAACATAATGTACCAATGAACATATCTACTAAAACACACAGTCCAAAAACCATATCATTCCCACTAACCCAAGCATACCTCAATCATGCTATTAACAATATAAGCCATATAAACCACCATACCGCTGACTTACTGATTAGTCGTAACAGCCAACTACCTTGACTACCATTACAGCCCATCTAACTTTACCAGTTACACATAAAAAACAAGCCAAACCAGCGACTATAACTCATGCATACCATATGCTCTACCAACAACACCAGACGAAATATACTCATTGTTCATACCTCTTACAAAACTGAAGCATGCCTCAACCATTCAGTCCACACACTGACCTTACCAAAAAAAATTACTTACTGCTCTACTGGTCGACATTAGTCAAATATCAGCCATATCCTATATGCAAAGAAAAATTTACTTTTCTAATGATTATATAGTTTCACTTGACCGACGCATGAAGAAAAGCGACGAGGCCCATAACAATGTTAATTTTACATAAGGCGGAAGAACACACAACGCGTATACAAGCAGATCTTAAGCTGGGCTATCAAAAGTGTTCGTTTAATTAACTTGTGAACAGTCTATATATAAGTTTAATCATTTTGCGCTCACGTCCCCCTCATCAGTTTTTCGACTCTGACGCTGTAAAAACCTACATCAGGTTTTCCAGGGCTACTATGAGCAAGGTTAATTTTATTCGGGTTAGGAACAAAACGAGTTTCCTTATGAGAGTTAGGTATAGGAAAAATTACAGCCGCTAGGTAAGCGCTAGTGTTCCGAAGAGGTCACTTTAAACTCAAATTTTAAGCTACGTGGTTAATAAATGAGAAATGTTTCAGTTAGTTAAGTAGTTATTTTATAGATTTATGATTACTGCAATATTTTTTTTTTAATTTTTAACGTAGAAAATAGAATATATTTCGTTACAAAATTGCGACACTAGCGCTTACCTAGTGATGAAAAAATTTAGCTGCCAAACTAAAAGCATTGAGCTTCCCAACCCGAGTAGAAGAAAAGTTATAGACTGCTCACGGTAAAATGAGCACTTTTATAAGCCTTACTTGAGATCTGTTTGTATACACGTTGTGTGTTCTTCCGCCTCATGTAAAATTATCATTGCCATGGGCCTCATCGCTTCCTCCATGCGTCGGTCAAGTGAAATGGTAAAACTATTAGAAAAGCAAGTATTTGAAAATCTGCTAATTTTTATACTTCGACGCATAAAAAAAAAAATCGACAGAAATAATTTAAGTTATGAGTAGAGTCCCGAGTATTTCGCGGATTGAGTTGGCAGCGAGCTAGACTGGACAGTCCTCTATAAATTTGAGACATTATTGTTTGCTGTGATCAAGTGAAGCCTCTCTACAGTATTGTTAAACACTCACTCACACTACTGCTTCCTACTTATTACTGGCGCGCAGTTAAACTGGGCGTGTCTAAACAACTGTCGTCCAATCAGAAGACTGTAGAAGAAAAGAATACGTGTTTGGAGTCCACCTCGCCACCGAATGAATTCGTGAAATACTCGTGGCTTAGTTATCACAAATTGTTACCTAACACTTTTTATTAGACGTTAAGATATGGAACTACTTTCCCCTCCATCGTTACCAACTCTACTGGGCGCATGCCACTCAGAGCGCCCGTTAAAATATATGCAGGTGGGAGCAGTGACTTTTTTCTAAGGTTGATTTCGAAAGTGATCACTTTATTGAGAACAGTCTCTAGTATGGGTGCACATTCGTGAATTACAAAGTCCGTTTACTTCTCGTGCGTCATCTTTGTCGAAAGACGCCACGAAGTGACGTAGAACCTTGGTGACGATGTTAAAAAAAAAAAAAAAAAAAAAACCGTGCCCCTTTGACCTGCATGTGGACGGTTCAAAGCACAAATTTAACATGTCCGTTTTTTTAAAATACTTTCTGGTATAACTCATCATGGTGATAAATCAGACAGAAATTTAAATACACTAGATAGTTAACACCAGACGCAAGCATTTTTTCCTGAAAAAAGTAATGACTATTTCTCTAGAAGCACATGTTTCTCACTAACGTAACTGGAGTTTATCTAGTTGTGCGGTGAACCTCCATATCACGGATCAGTCATCTTACTGATGACATTTCTGGGGTCACCCCAGCCATCTTGCTGCACTTTCGCGTGTCTGAGCCGTGCAGACGGGCAAAACTGTGAGGTCAGGTCACTTGTTTTTGTTCGTTTTCTGCAATCCTTCTCCTCCGCCTGCTCTAGAGTCCCCCCCCCCTTTTTTTTTATCTCTTCACGGGACGATAAGAGGTATCTTTCCTTGACCGAGGAATTTCGTATAAGAGCATATCTTCGTAGATGCGGTAGCCAACCGAACCGATATCGCTCTATCACTCGCCGCAGAGGTATCTTCATTTTTTTTTACCCGCGACTCTCTGGACGAAGGAGTAGCCATGAAAACGCTGCTGTTGTGGTTCTCCGTCGTCGCCGTGGTGTGTGCGCCGAGAGGTTCGGAGGCCTTCCTGGGGATCCGCCTGCCGGAGTTCCAACTGCCGGAGATCCGACTACCGGAGATCCGACTGCCTTGGTTCTGGAGCGAGACGACGCCGACAGCGGCGAGCCCGACGGACACCACGACGGTTTTGGAACACGACGACGACGGCGGCGAGCCCGACGGACACCACGACGGCTCAGAACGCGACTGGGAATCCGCGCAGAATGATCGTCATCCCCAAATCGGCGAGGTGCCCCAAGGGCCAGCGCTATGCCGGCGGGGCGTGCAGGGTTGTCTCCGGTTGACGGTGAGTTCATAGCAACAACAAACCCCAACACTATATTCGAAGTTTAATGTCAACTGTCTTGCAGGATTTCCCTGAGCATTTGAATGGACCACATTCATAGCCGAAAACAAACCTAAGAACAGAACAGAGATATCTGAAACCAGGTAACCCAGGTGTCGAACAGTAAATAACTAGGAACTGTGGAAGAACCTATATGACTACTTCCAACTTTACTGAAGCCCGGTTAAAATTATACTTCCAGGATATTCCTCCGCCTCATGCAAACAGAGCTTAACCGAGTGTAGAAAACTGCACTAAAAGGACAGCGCATCGCATTCGTGCGCACTCATGTGGAAAGGCTGTTCACGGTAAAGTGAGCACTTTTGAAAGCAACCTTTGAAAAAAAGTTAATCCTCCTACCTTCATCCCATATGAAGGGAAGCACTGAGTGACATGCACCTAGCAAAGTTGGTAACGACGGAGAGAAAGTACTTCCATATTTTAGCTTCGTATAAAAAGTGTTAGGCACCCATTTCTGATAATTTTAATTGTTCCATTATCTGTCTGGTCTTTTAATGCATCGAAGTGTAAAAATAAGCAGATTTGTAAAATAATTACTTTTCTAATTATTTCTCAGTTTCACTTGCCCGACGCATGAATAAAATGATGAGGCCCATAGCAATGTTAATTTTACAAAAAGCGGAAGAATATATAATGAACGTAAAAGTAGATCTTAAGCAGGTGTTTTGAAATTACTCAGTTTATCGTGAATAGCTTACAATAATAATTTGCGTAATAATTATTTATTACTAGGAATTACCAACACACTTATTCACCCTGTTTTTATTCATATTAATCATGAATGACATATAATAGTTTATTAATACAATGTAAGTAAATGTTTGATTTAATAAATAATAAGATATTTTTATAGTGACGAAAATTTAAATCGACCAAGCCCATCATACATGGGGTGAGTTCCAAATAAACTATAGCAGTCAATAGAAAGTGAAACAACGAGCGGAAGGCAAGAAATTTCCGGGGGGGGGGGGGGGAAATAGGCGAATAATAACCACTTAGTGCAATAATGACTAGAACAAAGACTAATATCAGAGAATACAGTGGGCCAAAGACAACTAAAACACAAAATAATGATAATATAAGAGTACTCAGCTACAACGAACATAAATATGGAACAATTATTTCATTGGCAATGATTATGGGAAAGATAAAAAAAATAGTAAACACGATAAAAAGCACAGATAAATGTAATATTGCATTACTTAAAAACAACTGTCAAATGATACGAGATAAAGAAACAAGACTTCACCAGAAGACAACAGGAGAGTAGCGAAAACTCAATAGACTATACACAATACAAGATTTTTTTTTTCTTTCAATTTCTTTGTTTTGTTCTTAGGCTTATATTATTTTTAGCAGTGGGCACAGTCAGTTAAAATACTCACTGAAACAATTCAACACGTTTGCAAGTCCTGAAGGCGTTTCTCTAGTTTGTCTGCTTGTGGATGTTTGCTGAAGCTTTTGCAGAAATTCGTGGTTTTCGCGTTGTCATAATTTCAGTTTCAGAGGTTTAATTGGAAGTTTTTGATGACAGAAAATTGACTATTTACTATTTGTTTGATACGTGTGTATATAATTTTCATGGTGTATTATTTCCTACTTGCAAAAAAGACAGGAACTTATTGGTAAAATATAAACATGTCCTCGACTTCTTATAAGTAGATAAAACGCAATAAGAATTACGCACAAATATATTGAACAATTGGTAAAATGTATATTTTCTATAATCATACATTGTCAGCAAATACTATGAATCCGAAATTATGACTCTAAAGCCTAGCCTTAAAAGAGACACCAGCCTCCGCTGGTCAGTTTGTTTGCACTCGAAGTGGCGATGTTATAGAGTATTCAATTCCGGTTGTCACCCATCTCCCAAGATAGTCGAAAAGAAAGCGCGAGCAAAGTACTAACTCGAAGAACGGATGATCCGGGGATTCTAACACTAAGCTTTCATTTTGATTACACTGGACTGTCCACGGTAAAGTGAGCACGTTTGAAAACAAACATTGAGAAAACTCATACTGCCATTAACTGCGTATACCCTACCTTAGACTTGCAGGTTTCCAGTTATGTTGGTAGCGAATTACTGTAAAGGTCCTGGTCACAGAAAAATTATTATTTTTACATTTGTACAAAATACAAGTGCATTCTTCCGCCTAATGGGCCTCATCACTTTATCAATGCTTCGTTCAGGTGAAAATGTAAAATTTTTAGAAAAGCGATTATTTTACAAATTTGTTTGTTTTTACATTTCGATGCAAAAAAAAAAAAAAAACAAAAAAAAAAACACACACACACATAAAGCGATAGAAATAATTTAAGTTATTTCAAATGGTTACCTTACACGTTTTATTAGACGCTAAGGTATGGAACGACTTTCCATCTATCATTATCAACTTTACTGGGCACATGTCACTC
This sequence comes from Dryococelus australis, assembly GCA_029891345.1. NCBI lineage: Eukaryota > Metazoa > Arthropoda > Insecta > Phasmatodea > Phasmatidae > Dryococelus > Dryococelus australis. Next base: position 97,281,636 of record CM057003.1, read on the forward strand.
AGTGCGCCCGTTAAAATATATGCCGGCAAGGGAAGTGACATTTTTCTAAAATAGATTTCAAAAGTGCTCACTTTATCGCGAGCAGCCTTTAAAGGAAATCTAACAATGGTGACTGAAAGGTAATGTCTTAATTTAATTTAGTGTTCATTTAGCGAAATTTACATTACAATAAATCACAGGTTGCTGCAAATCAAAAGTATGCAAAAATGTCAATTATTGAGCAATTTTTAAAAATTGCAAAAATAAAATACCATGGCGTGATTTTAAATACTTATTGAAGCAACTCATAACATGTTATTTAAACGAGAGTTATCTCATTTCGGTAAGTGAGTTGGTTCTTTTTTATTTGTACCATTTTATGACGTAATAATAGAAATGAAGGTTAGATGCACGTCCCTACTCCTCTTTAAATGTTTTCTCCCGGAATGCTCATACCTTTAAAGTGACCTTGAAAACGCCCGTTTGAGCCATTTTCACTATTACAAAAAGCATGCTTTATAGATAAATGGAAGAAATGAAAAATGTGCACAGACGGGAAACGATTCTTAAATGCTATTCGCAAGTGGATCTCATTCAGACACGTTGGACGGTTTTTTAATAAAACGTTTTCTGTTGGATCTCTGCACGCCGTTCGATGGACCACCACATTTTTAAAAATAGTTGTTTACGCTAATATGCGTATCTCGGTAAATAAATGTTCTGAAAATACGACTTTTCATCAGAAGAAAAAAAAACCGTTTTCTATGCCCCAACTCTTTTTCATTTTGTCATTATACGTGTGTTACTGGAGAAATAAATCGTGAAAATGGTCAAATATCGCATTTTTAAAGCTCGCCTATGCAGGTTCCTTAAGCGGCAAGATAAAAGTACAAAGATACGGGCGTAGTTTAATTTCTTGTCTTTCATCGCGTGTAATAAAATCCCACTGTTACAGTTCTAATTTGCATAGTACAGCGTTACTACGGAAACACTGCACGCCTTGCGAGTAGGAGCGATGAGGCACTTGGCGTGCGTGTTAATGTCGCCCGTATGGCTTCTTCGCTTCTTGACCTTTGATGCGGGGGTCCATACCGCTCTTAAGAGGTGTGTGAACCTGCGTGTCCAAGGTCAAGAAGCGAGGGAGCGATACGGGCGACACTAACACGCACGCCTAGCGCCTCATCGTTCCTACGTGCAAGGCGTGCAGTGTTTCCGTCGTGGTCCTGTACTGTGCAAATCAGATCTGTAACATTGGAATTTTATTACATGTAATGAAAGCCCACAGATTAAACTACGTCCGTATGTTTGTACTTTTCTCTTGTCGCTGAAGGAAACTGCGCAGGCAAGTTTAAAAAAGGCGATATTTAAACCATTTTCAAGATTTTTTTTCACCATGAATGAACTTAATATTTTAAAAGTAAAAACATGGCGTCACAGATATTAGTTTTTTTTTTAAATACTTTTTCTAGCAAAATATAGTATTACAGAACATATATTTACAGTGATACGTGAATACGCGCAAGCAACGATTTCACAAAAAATGTTTCACTTCACACTCCTCTTAAGGTCCCCGTCTCCCTGCCGCTTTTTTCTGCCTTTAAGGCCGAGAAGTTCGGGAGCTGTTAGGACGACACTGCCGCGCTCTTCAAGTGCGCCATCGCTGCTATGTACGCTGTTCTGAACAGATATGTAGAGTTGTAGTCGCACTGCCTCTCAGAGGTGACCCTGTAATTTTATTGCTGGAAAGTCTGTAGGAAGGTTCTGTGCAGGGCGCTTGAGGATTTTCGTAGGTATATTTTGAGCTACAGCGCTTTGATAAAGCCATTTTTTTAGCTGTTTTGGAGTCCTCTAAAATCACGTTTCTAACGTGCGTGTTAAGTGTATGTTCCTTTCGCAGAACATTACATTGGACTTACATTTAGTAGTTTAATAGTGTCCTGCCAATTTGTCAATGGTGAGAATGTAGCAAAATTCAGAGTGGTCGCGTACTGAAGCTTTTATTATTCAGTCTCTTAGTGCGCATGTACACATGTCTTCAGATAAATAAGTCTGCAGACGAAATTTATGTTAAAGATATACGACTCACTGTAAATGGGAACGTGATTTACACTTATGTTAAGGATGTATGTACTGGGTAACCTAATGACAGCAGTGAAATTATTCGGAATACTAAGCAGGTGCATTATTTGCACAACACAGAATTCAGAATTATTATAACTAACTTTTTTTTTTTTTTTTTTTTCCAAAATGCACAATGCCCTTCCGTGATATTAAGTTAAAACTTCTTGTTAGCTATGTTTGTGTAGTTAATGATGTAAAAACGAAATAATAGTAGGTTACTATTTGTATTCTGGGAGTTGTTTGCTTCTTGGCCTACGAAAAATATCTGTCATTACAGTTTAAAGAGTTGAGTGCTTTATTAAAGCCGTGAGATTATCCCTTTGCATTAGGTACTTACATCACAGTAACAGGCGATTTCTATGCACCATTATTGGTAATAAATGGGCGCCTAACCAACAGTACAAAGTAATGTAACAGACCATTTCATATGCTTTCCACGCATTTTACGCAGTTCATTTTTACTCATAAATTACATCTAAATTTTATTTTTCGCCTATGCGTTGAAACATTAAGAACTGATTCCAAAAATCTGAAAATTATACCTTCACGTAAAGTATAAGACGTAATATTTTTGTCTTCGTGGATCAGGAAATTTATCACTGAAAATCGGGAAGTCAGTGAAATGAAAATATATGGAAAATACGACCCGAGATCACTGCAAAACTCTCACAATTTTAGCAAACCAGAATATAAAATTGTTTAAAAGTACAAGATTTTATTTAACATACTTATAATGAACGCATTACATAAGACACTATCAAACAAATACTAAGCTGATTTACCTTTTATTCTTGCGCAGACCAAGTAAATTTATTTGGTGTCTGCAACTATATCTTTCTCGCAGTGTAGCCAGGCGCTCCGGCGGTGGATGGGTTGTGATTAAGTACTGAAGTGGGGCCTAATTTCACAACTCACAGCTAAAATACACTTCTCGATCTCACAAACAAGTGTACATAACTACCCTTGCATGAGAATACGATTTGACAAAAATTGAGTAGTTGTGTCTCACAACTAGCCGGAGATTGGCATGATTTGTGCTCATTTCTTACTTTTTTTTTTTCAACACGAACTGGACAATAATTGTACACCATTTCATAGGATAAAAATACATTTCACGATTGCAGAATATTTTTCTTGTGGTTCTTTAGCAGAAGTACGAAATCTTTTCTGTGCTTTCCGACAGCCAAATCATTTTCAAATTCCCAGGAATTTCACTGTGTCTGAAAAAAAAAAAAAAAAAAAAAAAAAAAACACATCTTGTTTGGTCGAACGTCATATTTTATTAACTACTTGCAGGAAATAGTTTCTCTGATGAATGTTACCTACGACCTTGGGTAAGTTTCTTCTATAACTCGACCGCGCGAAGCGCTCAAACGGGCAAAGGGGGATGACAGCAGCGCTAGCAGCTGGAAGCGGGGTGGGGCGCGTAGGGGTGACCTTGCGAGTAGGGAAAAACCACACCCATTGGTTAACTGTCTCGCGTACTCAAGCCCATAAGCTGTTCACGATAAAATGAACACTTTTGAAAGCCATGCTTAATACCTACTGGTATACACGCTGTGTACTCCTCCGCCTTGTGTAAAATTAACATTGCCATGGGCCTCTTGAAATAATTATGAAATTATATATTATATATATTATATCTATGCTCATTTTTACATTTCGATGCATTAAAAAAAGCAGAAAGCGAAATAGATAAATTTAAGTTATCACAAATGTTTACATAACACTTTTCATACGACGTTAAGAGATGGAACTACTTTCCTTCTATCGTTACCAACTTTACTGGGCGAATGCCACGCAATGCGCCCATTAAAATATATGCAGGCATGGGCAGTGACTTTTTTTGTAAGGTTGATTTCTAAAACGCTTACTTTATCGTGAACAGCCTTTACATGAATGTATGACACAGTATCGCACACACTGCAGACGTTCATTTGCCTTAAATACTCCCTTCTCCAGGTGACAATGTAATTTATTTCCATTAAAGTCTTTATTTTGTATCTGCACTTTTTGAAGTGAAATCCAATTGTTTTTTAGGGTTTGTCTCAATGCCTCCCTTTTACCAGGAAAATCTTTCTCTTGTTTTAAAACCGTTGGCACTTATTTTTTATCGTGGGGACTTCTGCTTTAACTGTATTAAACTTATGTACGGTGTGCCGAATTACTTCAAAATCAAAATCATCTAAACAGAACTATTTAAAAATGTTCACACTTTTATTCCCACGTGTATGCAGTTTTTCATCAATTTCATAAGCTTTTTCCTTCTTTTCTAATTTTGCATACGGTTCGTTCCGAATTACCTTTAGCAGGTGCTGCACGTTTATTAGAATGACAATCGGATGAATGAATTGTCCTGATGCATTTCCCTTATCACAAAATTAGTCACATTCCTTATGACTTCTCTGCACTGGTCGAGAACAGTTTTATTACTTTTGTTACTAGTTGATGACTATTAAAATACCTAACACCACTTCACACCTTGTACCAATCTTTCGTGTGCACATAGCCACTTCCACCAATCGTCCGCAAAATTAAGTACAGCATTATTAATAATTACCTATGAGCATAACTTGCTACTAAGTGTTACAGTTTTTTTTATTGCTGACAATTTTATGCATTAGTAATATTACTGCCTAAGTAACATTCTGCAATAGGCGATGGGCACGAATCGAAAATACTGAGTGCACTGAAAATAGGTGTCATTTTACAAGTCTTTTATATGTACATGCATATATAAAAATTCACAAAAGTGAGAATCCGCCTTTACGGTGACATGCTTGGAAGCTTAAATCTGCGAATGACCGAGCTGTGTTTCCAATACTCTTCGCGAAAATATGAATTTTCTAGTGCAATTATTTTTCATTTTCGTTTAAAATAATTGATTTTAAACATTTCAATCTATTTTGAAACATATAATTTTTTTTGTGATGAGTGGCTGCAGTTATTTCGTGTAAATAATTGTTGAAAGATGCTGTAGCTGCTTTTTAATTCACATCTCGTATAGGGCTTCGCGAAAAGTCGTGTAATTTTTATTATTAAGACAATTTCCTATGGCAAATTTGTAAAAAAGTTGGAATTATCTTGTTTACAAATTGGCCATCCGGTTTTATTTTTTTAAATGTTTTTTCAGTTAATATTGTTACAAATTATCGCTTAAAAGTCAGTGGGGTAAACGACGTTCGTTAAAGGAGGGAGGTCGTAATTAAATAAAAGAGTTAATTAAATTTTCCTAGTTTTGCTTGCAATAACTGAAATCAAAAATCTTTTCGACCCAAATTCTCACAATAAATTGATGTCACTTGATATTTACAATCAATGAATTCAGTCAATATAATTAACAATTACCTCAAGGAAATTAATGTAATTGAATAATTAAAAATCATTCCTAATAGACAGCGTATCAAAACATGTTCGATTATATTTATAGATCATGTGTCCATATTTGACAGTTAAAATATTTACAATAAAATCCATATTTCATGTGCATTAAGTTCCACCTCAGTTTAGTCCATGTCCCGCCAGTCTGCCAAGTTCTAGAGTTCTCTGAGCGCCCTCACGCACAGTATCCTTCGCTCGTCGCGTTTCACGCCCTCTCGTCCATTCCCACCACGAACACCTCGTCCGCCGTTGTCTAACAATCTCCCGTCATCGTCCGTCCCTCGCCGACATAACTTCGCCTCCACAGTCAACCAGATGACCTTCGCCAAAGACTGCTGGCAGTCAAGCTGTGGCTTGTATTTACATGGTTAGTAGGCCACCGCCCAAGAAATTTCTCTCAATGCCGCGTTGCCTCGAGGGTCCTAGTTCCCAGAATATTCTTGGGCATCCTCTAAAGTTGTCGACTTCTCCAGCAGTGCCAGGTCATCGCTGTTAATCATTCCTTGGATGCCCGGGAGGCAACGAGGCAGCGAGCGGGTCTGTCTGGGGAATTGGAGGATCGAGGTTGGTTAACACCCACAGAGCCGGACTCCGCATAACCATCGCTCGCGGCCAGTGCATGCTACAGCACGTAACAATATTTTGAAAGCGTTAACCGTGAAATTTCTGAACTGTAAAAGTTCCAATTATATCTTAAACCTGTTTATTATAGCTTCAAAAAGTCGACATTTTGTCTTTCGCTTTCGTATAGGTAGTGATTAATTTGTCATGTAAATGCTCATACTACGTCTTATCCTGATACGAGAAAGGCACTTTTAAAATTATCATGGGATTAGAAAGTACCGTGTAAATATTGCCACTCCGCTATTGACAGCTATATGTTCATAATGGACATTCACACGCAGATACCACGTTCTTACTTTAAAAGTATCTTATTGGTTCTAGCTTGCCGCCCGTTAATGAGCAAGAACATTCCTTCTGGGCGAATACTTCGTCGATAGAAGTTGCTTAATAAAGCGCGCACGAGTGTGTTGTGTTTGTTCAAGGAATGCTACGCAGCACCTTGTATACCTTGCGACAATGCGAGATTGAAACGTCTCGGAATGAGCAACGGCCACTTCTCACATAGCGCTTCGAGCATTTCCAGTTTGCGCTGGAAAATCAGCGCCTCCCGAGATTCTGATTTGTGTGTTTAAAGAGTACCTAAGGTTGCGAGCGCTTTTGGAACAATTCCACCCCAGGACTTAAATTCTTATAAATGGATTTGCGTTTTTTTCTTCAGATGTTGGCCATCTCTGATAATTGCACCGCTAGAGTAGATCAATTTACAAACCTAGTACGTAAAATATCAGTTTATTTACATAAATGTTTTCACTAATTTTGTCCTTTATTAATTTCCTTATTTCTGAAAGAAGATAAAAACCTTATGTTACTTGTAATTTGCGAAAGTGTTTCATTGCACTTCTTGTAATTGCATAATTTTGTTATTTTTGTGTCAAGGCAAGACACATTTTTACCTTGTTTAGGGACGTAATTATTCACGATGACGTAAACATACAACAAAGATCATATAAAGAAAGCAAGCTAACAGAACTAGGCACACATAACGATATGGGGAAAAAATATCAGGGAATTATACAGGTCCGAACTTCAGTTAATACCAACTAAGCTTAATATATATTTAATTTGTGATAAGCACATACTACAGAAATTCACGAGATTGGGTGTAATATCGCAGTGATATTATAGACTAACAGAAGAAGTACGAAGTGACATCAGCTTTGTAAACAACTTCACTGCTCAGTAAAGATTCCCAAGATGTGTACTTAAAAAGACTGATACACCATAAAGGTAGAAGACGTAGGAATGACAATCCAAAATTTTGTGTCATGAACTTTTTAAGTACTGTGTAATTATAGTGTAGGCAAAGCTGTATGCGCAAAAGCTTTCATAGCAACAAGCACTTCTGAAAACTGTTTGTAGATATTTTCGCTGTTTAAAAGCAAATAAATCTCCGTCCGAGGTAGAGGCAAAACTACAGGAAGGGTAATACAATTCCTGGTCATGAATGCGACAAGATAAATTTGCACATAACCTCTTTTCCAGATATGAATCGCACTCCTACAGAGTATTAATTATTTTAATTCTAACCCCAATGTAAAAAAGATGTACAGAAATTTTGAAGAACTACATCCTGAGAGCTATGTTTAGTACAACTTTCATTACAAGTAATTTTAAAGAAAACTTTTCTTTGTATTTTGAATGCCCTCAAAAGGGCACTTGATCAACATGTGATGAGCTCAAAGCTCAGTTTAAAACGTTTGTTTGTGACATTTCTAAGCGGGCTGCTGATGCAGAATTAGCTGTGCATTTATGTCGAGCCAAGAAGTTTTAATCTAAGCTGAGTGTTAGTGCAGAGCATGTGTGGTTCTCAGGATGGTGTTCTAGGAATATGCAAAGGCTTAATGCTTAATTTGTCGTAACTGAAATCCCAGTTCAGGGGCATATTCTATACGAGACAACTGCGAGTGAATGTCTTTAATGCACACAATTCGAAAGATAATGCAGCTAGTTTTTATGTTCACCATGAAGGGGAAAGAAATCAGTTATCTAATGAAGTGTGTACTATGTTGAACTATTATATCACTAGTCGTGTGTCAAGCGACGTGGAAAATTTGTATGTCTTCTCAGTTTGACGTGGTGGAGAATGTAAAAATCATACAGTTATTACATTCTACATGACACAAGCAGGTACGGGAAATTTGATAGTATCACCTACTAATTCCCACGACAGGGATTTTGACCCATTTTAAAGCACCATTAGTAAATATGACAAAATCTATCTTCCCATTCAGTGTGTTGCATGATTTTGAATGCGACCCTTCAAATCCCAACGGGTTTGTTGTAACAGTGGCCGAAAAATGCAGACCGTAGATGATAAAAACTGGTGGTGGAATCATTGGGAAAAATCCCACGTCATCTCAAAACTTCATTCAGAGTACATTCATTCCTAACATGAATATTCGATCACTTGTGACCAACCTGTCATTGTAGTTTGTAAGCAATGGGTCGGTGGATTCATACGTCCTGGTAGAACAACATCTTAAATGCCAGTCAAAAATGCTTTCTCCTCGAAATCTAGAATAAATATGAATAATATGAACGACATAAGAAAGTTGATAAAACACATCGCTACGGATTATAATTATTTCTATAACGAAATATAACATTGTATTACAACAGTTGCATAACAGAATGTGGACGGTGTTGAGTAATTGTGTAATTTTCAAATTCAGATCACTCGTAAAAATATAATTATTCATATTTCTCTACGTTATGTGGTAATCGTATAAATACAAGTCTGTAGTGTGATATTGTTGTCTAAACCACCTGTGTCACTTTAGTAACACTGTTATTTCTATCGTTATTTGCTTGGGAAAATAACGTAGAATGAAGCAGAAACGCAATAAGTATCACATATTCATTTTTTCTGTATTAACTATAAAAGTTTACGATTAATGCTGCTAATGTATAATATATGAAACCTGCTTCCATAAACACCAGTGTAATATTTTGATACCAACAGAGCATACAATTAAAATGAAAAAGGTATGAGACCACCACTTTATATATACGTATTTATCTTGAAACCCTAACAGCTTAATGTCAATTTATGACTGCATTCAATGCCAAATCGTACTAACACCTGCATAGAAAATTATCCAATACCTATATTGTAGGGGGTGGGAATAAAACAAATTATATTGGTTATCTGAAAATTCTGTAATGTGGACTCATGCCATTCTTCAAATAAGTGTTCAATTATCATTTATATTATAACGATTATTATCGCAAACAACCTTTAATTGCATTTCCCAGCAACTGAAGAGAACAAGTATGCTTCGAATAAATTTCAAACGACAATTTATTGAATAATTCAATGATTCCGACCCAAGGGAAGTATAGCACCTGTTCATTCCTACTTCACGAAATAAGTCTGTGAAAGGAATACATACAGCCGTATTTAACAAATAATATCATTCATTCATGAGCATCTACAGTATCTTAAGGGTCAGTAATTTTGTGAGTGACAAACTTGTATTTAGAGCTCCCATGCTGTAGCGTTACAGGCCCGTTTAAAATAGATAGATTAAGACAAGAAAACCAACATATGTAATAGTACAAAAATATACCACTGGTTATATAAAATTCTGGACGTCTAGCTCGTGTTATAACCTTAAACCTCCTATCGTTTCGTGTGGAAATCTGCTTGATTTCTGCAGAAAATTTGGGAAGAGTGCTGAAAATCATTTCGTGGAACCCTTTCCGATATCTTTTTAACAAAACCTCATTCCTGTCTCGGCTTAAAATAATTTTTTTCCTACCACGACAAGAATGTACTATTTATTCAAAATGTTTCAAATAAAATATTTCAAACAGTAAAACTTTCGAATACAAAATTTTAATAAGAAAACTAATCACTGATCTTGATTTATGAGTAGAACACACAACAAATAATTTCTTGTCGATATAAATATGTAACTATCGATAACGTTCTAAACGATATTTTCAACTTTTGTTTTCAATCGTCTGCACTTTATAGCTACTAGCTAATCTGGGAGCGGCTTACCTACTAATATAACATAAAGTTAAACAATTACGTACATTTCCTAGTACTGCCATGTGAAAGGAAAGAAAGCAATGCCTGATCTATCTCGGCCAGTAGAGTCGATGTATGCTAGTAACAAGTTCATAAAATGCACACAACAGAAACATAATTACATTACATTATAATCACAAGACAAAGGAAGGTACGAAATTGGTAATTGTGGTGATTGTCAAAATGCACCTTTGTTTCAACTTGAGTCTGTGGCTTTGTCATAATTGACCTTTTCTACTGCTTTATAAATTAGTATCTGGTATGGTAGCACTATTTTAGGCTACCATATTTATGGTAGTTATTGATATTGTTAAGATCTAGACTTTACGACTTATTCCAACAATGCTATAGTTTAAAATGACGGATGAGAATACGTATAAATTCAAAACTTGTATGAACTTCTATGGCACTGCCTACATTATAAAAAAATAATAAAATATTTTAAAAATTAATTTAGATACATACTAGCACGAAAATGTTTCAAATGTTGCAATTTCGGCGACCTTGCCGAATACTCAACATAATAAAAATTGTTTCAAGCAAAATGTGACAAATATAAATAACAAAACTTTCCTCCGAACGGCACAAATCTACTTTCCCTCAGTAAATACTATGATTTTATTCATAACTTTTGAGCTTATTTAATTGGGCCAATGAGAAGCTTCCTGAAGTAAATATAAATTGCTACAAACTTACAAAAATTGCAGATTTTGAATTGAATATCACCATGTTTATAATGTCAGGTTTATAAAATTCTGTTGAACAAAATTGGTTAAATATAAGTTCTGCTAATAATTTTATTCGTCGTTAACGTCGTAAAAATAATCAAAATAGTGCCTGAATTTAAGGAAAATATCACCGTGTAAAATATTTGGAATCATTTCACGACATTTTATAAATTCTCTGAATAAAATGTAAAAGATATTAAATAGTTGCGAAAATGTTCTCACAGTAATAATATTTATACCATTACCTATTAATTTTAATATTATTTATAAAGAAGTAGTTGAAAAATAATAATTTACCCATATAGGTCAAATGGTTCGTTTAATCAAAACTGCTCGAAAACAGTACAGTGTAAAAAGAAGGCAGAGAGTTTTTCTGTACTAAACTTGTCCTTCCCGTATGTGTAGTTAGCAAAGTATTGCAAATAGTCAAATGGAAATTTTGATATTTTGTAAACGAAATATATTTGAGCCTCACAAAATATTATGATGCATGCACCATGTGAGGAAAACATGTATTGATATTCGGAATGAGAGAGCACTTAAAAGCTGAACTGGAATTCGTTTCTATTCATCTTGTGGCGCAGTGAACGGTATTAAATTTGAAAACATTCTTCGTATTGCTTTGTTATAATATGAACAGTAAACGTGAAAAAAAATAGTGGTTATATATAAAGCTGGAGACGCAATAACTCGACTAACACGACAGGACAGCCCCGACACGACGAAATCTGAGAAGCAGCCAACGAAAAGCAAGGACACTGACGCCAGGCCGACAAAATCGCAGCCCGACAGCCCGATAAAAGTAGAATCCATTTATAATTTCCATTGTATTGGCCTCGTCGGGGAAGGCGTAAAATGAAAATACAATATTGGGAAACAAATTTCGTGCGTCCTTCCCTATTGTAGTAAATAATAAACTAACTTGCCGCCGAAATATCGTTCCATATTTGATCCTAAATATGTTATATCTTAGTATAAACTCAAATATTGTCAAAGGCAAAATAATTCATTTTATCACGAGTTTTTAATAGTAGATACTGGATATTATAAGGATAACTAGTAGTTGGGAAATGGGGCTATGGGGCCAGAGGGATCCGGATATGTCACCACTTTTTGAATTACGTCATTTCCGGCAGCCATGTTAGATTACGCCATTTCCGGTCGCCACCTTGGATTATGTCATTTACGGCTGCCATTTTGAGACTACGTCATTTCCGGCCGCTATATCGTATTTCATTTCCGTAGTAACATTTGCTCTAATGCATGCTCTATCATTCCACATCGGCATCCATCATCTTGGATTAGATTTATTTAGTCACTTTCGTTCCATCACATTCCGTATCACTACACCTTGGCGTCAACCATCTTGGATTCAATTTATATAGTCACATTCGTTTGACATCATGTTCTATCATTCCACCTCAGCGTCCACCATCTTTGATTACAATTTTGCTAGTCACCGTCATGACACATCATACTCTGTCATTCCACTTCAGCATCCACCATTTTTGGATTCAATTTCTTTAGTCACATTCGTTCCACCTCATGCTCTATAATTTCACCTCGGCGTCCACTATCTTCGTTTACATTTTATTAGTCACCATCATGATATATCATTCTGGTCATGTGACCACTATATTGGTTTCCACTGTCACCTATGTTCGAAAACCATCTTGTCTGCCATCTTGTTTCAGGCTACCATATTTTTTACCACTCTATTTACCTAAACACAGCACCTACCTACTGCTCTCCTACCCACAAACCTACTGCTCTTCTTAACTTTCCACCTACACACTGTGCTACCAACCTACCTACCCTCCTAACTAATCACATACTGCTCACACATCTAGCTGCCACTCCACCATTTACCCCTGATCTTCTTACCTACCTACATACCCATTGCACTACACACATACCCACAAAACCCCTCTGCTCTACCCACCTACTACCAATTCTCTACCTGACAAAATACTCACTATTATACCCCAATACCACTCTTCTTAACTACCGACATACCTACTGTTTTATACACCTGCTGCTCTAACAACTACTGCTCTACCCACATACCCAAAAACTCTTACAACAAACGAATCTACCTACACACCACTATTGCGCCTACACACACCCACCTACCTACAGCTCTACCGATCTGCATACCCTCCTTCCTACCCAACCTACCCATCTACCCATCCACCTTTCACTATACCATCCTAACCACATTCCTAAAGCTCTACTAACCTACACACATACCTACTGCTAAACTAACCTACAAACATAACTACTGCTCTACCCATCTACCCACTGCATAACATTCTACCTAACCACACACGCACTGCTCTTTTTACCTTAGCATATAACTACCCACCTACCGTTCCTCCACCCACTTACCCAAATACGTAACCACTACTTTTCTACACACATACTTACCACCACTTCCAATGCTCTAACACATACCCACCAACCCACTGCTCTAACCACCTCCTCACCAATACATTACTCTACCCAATGCCCCACCAACACATTGATCTACCCACCTACCCAATAAACACTCACCGTCCTCTATAATTACCCACCAACTGCTCTACTTACAGCCGTACCCAGCTACCTAATATTCTACCATCCTACCCACTGATCTACCTACCTTTCTCTAACCACCTACTCACCTACCTACTGCTCTTCCCATCCCACTTGCCAAAACTCTACCCACTTCTCTACCCACCAACCAATTGTTCTAACCACCTGCCTATCTACCAACCAACCTACCAACCGAATCATTGCTCTACCTACTGTCTCACCCAACGCTCTAAACACCTACACACCTACCCACTGCAATACCCACCTACCCACCACTAAACCAATCTACCCACCACCCTAACCATCTACTACCATCTCCAACTATCTACTCACCACTCCATCCACCCACCTACCACTCTAACCTACCCAACATTCTACCTAACTAACCACCTACTTATCACTCCACCCATCCAACTATCTATTGCTCCATAAACACATTTACGTGGCCACTCACTCATTACTCTACCTACGTAACCAAATAGATACCACTTTACTAATAAAAATCTACCGACCTACTTACTGCGCTATGCAGTTACTTACCCACCACTCTACCCACCCACCAAATGCACCACCAACCTACCTAGAACTCTAACCACCTACTCACCTACCTACCTACCTACCTACCTCAGCACACATTACCGCACGCTTCACATGGCGCTCCACACATTCACATACAGCTTCTCACCTTACCTACATACACGCTGCTACTCTTACCTTCCCCACCTACCTACCCACATACCTAAATACCTAATCACCTCTGCTCTACACGCCTACTCACCACTCCAACCAGTGCTCTAACCACGTACCCACCACTCTACATACTTACCTAAATACGCACAGCTCTACCAATTACTCACCAACCCACTGCTATACCCATCTCCCCAGCAACACATTGCTCTACCCACCTAATCACCTACCCACCAAACGCTGGAACTCCTTTATTATTACCCCACCAATTGCTCTACTTACAGCCCTACCCACCTACCTAACACTATAACCTCCTACCATCCTCCCCTTCAACCCACTGCTTTACCTACCACTCTAACCACCTACTTACCTACATACTGCTCTTCCCCTCCCAATACCCAAACCTCTACCCACCTCTCTTCCCACTGAACATTGCTCTACCAACTTACCTATCTACCAACCTACCTACCCTCTGCTCTACCTACTGTCCCACCGAAATCTCTACACACCTACACTTCTACCACTGCACTACCTACCTACCCACCACTAAACCCATCTACCCAACACTCTACCCATTTACCCACCACTCTACCCATCTACTCACCACTCCATCCATCTACTCACTGCTCTTTCCACCTACATACAACTCTATTTACCTACCCAACAGTTACCTACTTATCACTACCACCCACCTACCTATTGCTCCATTCACCCAATACCTGCCACTCGCTCGTTGCTCACTACCTACCCAACAAGTCACCACTTCACTTATTTAAACATCTACCCACCTACTTACTACTCTATCACTTACCTTCCCATCCACTCTACCCCCCATCCTCCACTGATCTACTTAGAACTCTAACCACCTTCTCACCTACCTACCACTCGCCCACCTACATACTGCTCCACCCATCAACCTACTGACTCTAGCCACAGGCCCACTTCACAATCCAAAAGTCTATCCACATCTTACATTCACCAATCAATACCCAAATCTACCTACCTAACTCTCCACCAACCCATATACTCTACCCACCTACCCACCTACCCAACTTATCTACCTATATAACCCACTGATCTACACCCACTGCACTTCTTAACACTCTACCTATATACCACACTACCCACCTGCCCACCACTCCTACTAACCTACTTACATAAAAACTAATATATCCACCCAACCACTACCATACCCAACACTCTATGCACCTACACACACCCACCTACCTACTGATCTACCCATATAGACACCCACCCACCTAACTACCACTCTACCTACCTACCCATCCACCTTTCACTCTACCATCCTACCAACATTCCTAGTGCCCTACTAACCTACACACATACCTAATGCTCTACCCATCT
The DNA here is from genome assembly GCA_029891345.1 of Dryococelus australis. NCBI lineage: Eukaryota > Metazoa > Arthropoda > Insecta > Phasmatodea > Phasmatidae > Dryococelus > Dryococelus australis. The sequence goes on from CM057003.1 coordinate 97,297,131, forward strand.
AACCAACTGACTACCATTTTACCTAACCATACTTCAACAGCTCTACTTACTCCTCACTGCTGACTCCACACTCATATTTACACCCCCACACTTAGCATCATAAGCAACACAGGCACCGCACTACTCACCACAGAACCTTCTACATCCTCTGCATAACTCTCCGCACCCTCCGCACAAATCTCTGCGCACTCTGCACAACTATCCGCACGCTCCGTGCAACTCTCTAAACTCTCTGCACAACTCTCCGCACCCTCAGCACACATTTCCGCATGCATCATATCTTACTCCGCATATTCACACACTTCTACGCACCCCTAACCACATACCCACTGCTCTACACACATGCCCACCAAACCCACTGCTCTACCCACCTACCTGCCAACTGCTCTACTTGACTACCTACCCACTATTCTACCCCAATACCATTCTTCTTACCTACCGAAATACCTACCATTCTACCCACCTGCCGCTCTAACCACTTACTGCTCTACCCACCTACCCAAAACTCAAACAAACTCATCTAGTTACCCACCTACATATTGCTAGACCCACACACCAACCTACTCACTGTCCTACCCACCTACCCACATACCCACCAATCAACTAACTTACCTGCATACAATCTAATTTATCCACCTACTCACTACCATGCCCACTGTTCTACCTACACACTCAAATACCATTCTACCCACGCACTACTCTACCCACCTACCCACCATGCTAGTAACCTACATATATAACAACTTATCTATCCACTAACCAATGCCTTACCCACCACTCTATGAACCTACATACACACACCTACCTACAGCTCTACCCATCTACACACCCACTTACCTAACACTCTACCTACCTACCAATCCACCTTTCAATCTACCATCCTACCCCATTCCTAAAGCTCTACTAACCTACACACATACCTACTGCTCTACCCATCTAACCAACTGCATACCATTCTACCTACTCACACACTCACTGCACTTCTTACCTTCCCACCTACCCATTGCTCCACCCATCTATCCTGCTACCTAACCACCTCTGCCTCTACACACATACTCACCACTAAAACCAATGCTCTACCCACATACCCACCACTCTACATACTTACCTACATACCCACTGCTCTACCCACCTTCCCACCAACACATTGATCTACCCACCTAACCACCTGCTGCTCTACCCACTTTCATACCGACCTACTCACCTTCGGCTCAACACAAATACTCACCTACCCACCAACCGGTCCTACCTGCTGCTCTTCATACCTAACTCTTATTATCTTAATTACTGACTTACTTATGGTTCTATCCACCTACCCACTAAGCACTCACCCTACTTTATAATTACCCACCAACTGCTCTACTTACAGCTGTACCCACCTACCTAAAACTCTACTCTCCTACCCTCCTACCCACTGCTCTACCTACCACTCTAACCACATACTCACCTACCTACTACTCTACCCATCTCACTACCCAAAACAGACAATTCATATCATCAGACTAACCAACAAAATATTCAAGCCATACATTTCGACCTTTTATACTAACCATTTCACCTGTCATCATAACTCCTGCACTCCTCTTTAATAGCCATACAGGCATGTCACACTCAGAGACAAAGCTATTCCATCAAAAAACTTCCCCCTGCAGTCAACACAAACTACTATAATTATCCCATTCACACATTTATGGCATCGCTATTACCATACTGATAGACCATACAGGCAAGAGACGCTGACAAACTAGTCAACGACTGAATATACCCAGCTCATCATATAGAATAGTTAACAAAAAAAAAAGACTGCCCTCACATCTCTAGCAAAATCTCTCGAAAGGTTATATCTCTCGAACAGTAGACGGGAGTACGGCTGACCAAGTTGCAAAAGGAGATTATGGTGAAGAGTAGGGTAGGAAGATACTGGTTTCAACGTTGCTGTTAAAGAAGTGCTTGTCGATAATAAGGCATTTGTCCCCCATTACCCTACAATTCAACACCTAACCTTACTAGTCACCATCCAATACTGCAAAATAAAGAAAATTCTCAAAAATCGGAGGAAAAAAATACCAAAATTCGTAACTCCAGCATACCTATCATAAAATCATTGCCATCAGACACCAGTCAAATATCATATCACTCATCAAACAAACCACCTGCTTGCACCAACCATCCATTCCAATAACAACAGATACTAACCACCACATCTCAGACATACGAAAAAGAAAACGAGTAATACTTCTGACCAGGAGTACTGAGTATTATACCAGCCATATCACCCAACATACCCACCATACAAGTGTACCAAGTCACTTTATACATCAGAATAACCAATAACACAAATATTCCTACCATTTGTCAACCTAACATACACACCAATCTTACCATCCGTCATAACTCGAGCAACTATACAGTTGAGATCAGCCCACAACCTAAAACCCATTCTATTTGCACTACTGATCAGCACCAGCCAAATATCATACCACCCATCAAAACAAACCACCTGACTATACCAACCATCCACACCAATAAAAATACTAACGACCATACCTCAGGCATACAAAATAAAATATGAGTACCCTGCTGACCAGGAGTACTGGGTACTATACCGACCATACAACCTGGCACACCAACATAATGTACCATCTGAACATATCTACTAAAACACACAGTCCAAAAACCATATCATTCCCTCTAACCCAAGCATACCTCAATCATGCTATTAACAATATAAGCCATATAAACCACCATACCGCTGACTTACTGATTAGTCGTAACAGCCAACTACCTTGACTACCATTACAGCCCATCTAACTTTACCAGTTACACATAAAAAACAAGCCATACCAGCGACTATAACTCATGCATACCATATGCTCTACCAACAACACCAGACGAAATATACTCATTGTTCATACCTCTTACAAAACTGAAGCATGCCTCAACCATTCAGTCCACACACTGACCTTACCAAAAAAAAATTACTTACTGCTCTACTGGTCGACATTAGTCAAATATTAGCCATATCCTATATCCAAAGAAAAATTCAATTAAACCGCATCATCAAATACACCAAGAACATTATCCATCATAACTCAAGTGTATCAAGCAACTCTACAGCTGAAGCCAGCGCATAACCTACTTGCTCTACCAACCAATACCACTTATAGCTACCAACCATAACTCTAGCTACATCAAACATTCATCCACACAGACCATACAGCCCAAACCAGTAACACATTCAACTTTTTCTCATACCATCCCCCATGCCGACTGACACCAGTCAAATCTACTGGCCACTCATACCTCTTACTCTAACTCAAACATGCTTTGGCATTACAGGACTCACCGATATACACATACTTTCCACGCCATTCGACATACACCAATAATAGCAAGACAGATATTCTGAAAAACATATCACCCAACATACCAACCGTACCATCCATATTAACCCAAGTGTACCAAGACAATTTATCGTCTAGACCAACCCACAACACGAACATTCTTTCCATCTGTTAACATAACATAATCGACTATTACCAAGCATCGTTTTATGATGTCACCCAACCATCACATTATGATGTCACCTAACCATCATGTTGAGCCACAGGTGAGCCTGACCGTTGGCCATTGATCCATCAATCCAACAATCCATCAATCCTTCGATACACCAATACAGCGATCCATCAATCCAATCCACCAATACACCGATTCGCAGATCCATCGATACACCACCACCATCTCATGTAATTGGCCAGCTGTAATCATATGGCAACTCGATGATTGACTCGCCGAACAATATAATAATGGTGCAATACGATTCGTTGATTGTGTATTCACTTAGGTAATAGTTTTCCTTGTGTAGGGACTTAGAATTTTTCTTGTGTTTAGGGACTTTGTTTCTCACACCTAACTTACTAAACAATTTTATACATGATGTTGAACATGGAATATTTTCTACTCTATGTAAATGTTTCTGCAGCAGTAGGACTTGGAATATTTATAACCTTCTGCAGGAATTAGAAAATTTTCACTATATATATATATATATATATATATATATATATATATATATATATATATATATATATTATATATATATATATATATATATATATACGACTTAGAAAAATTGTTACTGCTACACAGGTTTAGATTTTTCTTTTTAACATTTTGTAGGAAGTTGAATATCTTCCGCCTCAAATGAGACTGGATATTTTCTTCCATTTAGACAATTTCGTTACACCTTGTGTAGGACTGAGTTTAAATCTTCACATTGTATAGGATGCAGAATATTTTTTAACTTAGTCAAATCCATTCTACCCCATGCCAAGGCTTCTAAAAATTCTACCTTGGTCTGTAGGACTCAACAATTCACATAGGACTTTAGTTAGCGATGATATTGGGTAGGTAAATAGAGTGGTGAGAAGATGGGTAGAGTGGTGGGTAGATAGGTGGAGTGGTGAGAAGATAGGTCGAGTGGTGGGTAGATAGATAGAGTGTTGAGTAGATGGTTTGAGTTGCGTGTAGGTGGGTAGTGCAGTGGGTAGGTGCGTAGGTGTTTAGAGCTTTTGGTGGGAAAGTAGGTAGAGCAGTGGGTAGGTAGGTTGGTTGGTAGACAGGTAAGTGGGTAGAGCAATGGGTTGGTGGGTAGGGAAGTGGGTAGGTGAGTAGGTGGTTAGAGTGGTAGGTATATCAGTGGGTAGTAGGGTAGGAAGGTAGGAGAGTAGAGTGTTAGGTAGGTGGGTAGGGCTGTAAGTAGAGTAGTTGATGGGGTAATAATAAAGGAGGGCGAGTGTTTAGTAGGTAGTTAGGTGGGTAGATAAATGTGTTGGTGGGTAGGTATGTAGAGCAGTGCGTATGCAGGTAAGTATGTAGAGTGGTGGGTATGTGGGTAGAGTATTGGTTGGAGTGGTGAGTAGGTGTGTAGAGCAGAAGGTGGTTAAGTAGTTGGGTATGTGGGTAGGTAAGTGGGAAGGTAAGAAGAGCAGTAGATATGTAGGTAGGGAGCATAGCAGTATGTGAATGTGAGGAGCTCCATGTGAATCACGTGGGTATGTGTGCTGAAGATGCGGAATGAGTGTGGAGATCGTGGTGAGTTGTGCGGAGGGTGCGAAGAGTTGTGCAGAGGGCGTGGAGAGTTATGAGGAGGGTGCGGTGTCAATTGTGTTGCGTGCAGTGTTCATTGTGGTGCATGCAGTTCCAATTGCATTGCCAATTGCGGTGCATGTAGTGTCAATTGTGGTGCATGTTGTGTCAATTTCCGCGTATGCAGTGTCAATTGTGGTGCATGTGGTGTCAACTGTGGTGCATGCGGTGTCAATTTCGGTGCATGCAGTGCTTGTGGTTCTAAGTGCGGAGGATGCAAAAATGAGTGCAGAGTCAGCAGAGAGGAGTCAGCAGTGAGGAGTAAGTAGATCTGTTGAAATGTGGTTAAGTAGAATGGTAGGCAGTTGGTTAGATGGGTAGAGAGCAGTAGTGTGTGTAGGTTAGTAGAGCTTTAGGAATATGGGTAGGACTGTAGAGTGAAAGGTGGATGGGTAGGTAGGTAGAGTGGTAGGTAGGTGGGTTGAAGTGTAGATGGGTATAGCTGTAGGTAGGTAGGTGCATAGAGAGATGGGTAGGGCAGTGAGTGGGTGGATATATTAGTTTTGTAAGTATGTTAGTAGAGTGGTAGGTGTTTAGAGTGGTAGGTGTGTAGAGTGGTAGGTGTGTAGAGTTGTAGGTGTGTAGAGTGGTAGGTGGGTAGGGTGGTAGGTGTGTAGAGTGGTAAGTAGTGTAGTAGGTAGAGCAGTGGGTATGTGGGTCGGTAAGTAGAGTAATGGGTAGGTGGGTAGAGCAATGGGTTGTTGGAAAGTGAGGTGGATAGACTTTTGGGTAATGATGTGGGTGGACTTAGGGGTTGTGAAGAGGGTCGGTGGCTAGAGCAGTACATAGGCAGGTCGAACAGTAGGTAGGTGGGCCGAACAGTAGGTAGGTGAGTAGGTGGTTATAGTTCTAGGTAGATGGGTAGAGCGATGGGTGGGTGGGTAGAGTGGTGGGTAGGTAAGTGCATAAAATAGTAAGTAGGTGGGTAGAAAATCTTTAAATAAGTGAAGTGGTAACTAGTTGGGTAGGTAGGTAGAGCAATGAGTGAGTGGGCAGGCAAATGGGTGAATGGAGCAATAGGTAGGTGGGCGGGTGGAGTGATAGGTAGGTTTTTAAGTAAGTAGAATGTTGTGCAGGTTAGAGTGGTGGCTAGGTGGATATAGCAGTGAGTAGATGGATTGAGTTGTGGGAAGTTGGGTAGAGTAGTGGGTAGATTGGTTGAGTGGTGGATAGGTGGGTAGTGAGTGGGTAGGTATGTAGGTGTGTAGAGCTTTGGGTGAGACAGTAGGTAGAGCAATGGGTAGGTAGTTAGGTTGGTTGGTAGTTAGGTATGTGGGTAGAACAATGGATTGGTGGGTAGAGAAGTGGGTAGAGTTTTGATTAGTGGGATGAGTAGAGCAGTAGGTAGGTGAGTAGGGGTAAGAGAAAGGTAGGTAGATCAATGGGTAGGAGGGTAGAGTGTTAGATAGGTGGGTACAGTTGTAAGTAGAGCAGTTGGTGGTTAATTATAGAAGAGGGTGAGTGTTTAGTGGGTATGTGGATAGGTGGGTAGAGCAATATGTTGGTGGAGTGTTGGGTAGACCAATGTGTTGGTGGGGAGGTGGGTAGAGCAGTGGGTATGTAGGTAAGTATGTAGAGTGGTGGGTATGTGGGTAGATCATTGGTTGGAGTGATGAGTAGGTGTGTAGAGCAGGAGGTGGTTACGTAGTTGGGTAGGTGGCTGGAGCAATTGGTAGGTGGGCAGGTAGGTGGGATGGTAAGAAGAGCAGTCGGTGTGTGGGTAGGTAGAGTGGTATGCAGTTGGTTAGATGGGTAGAGAAGTAAGTATGCATGCAGGTTAGTAGAGCTTTAGGAATGTGGTTAGGATGGTAGAGTGAAAGGCGAATGGGTAGGTATGCGGGGTGTTTGGAAGGTGGGGGTATGCAGATGGGTAGAGCTGTAGGTAAGTTTGTGTGTAGGTGTATGCATAGAGTAGTGGGTAGGTAGATTGGTTTGTTGTGGGTAGGTAGATAAGGAAAAGGTTAGTGGAGTTGTGGGTAGGTGGGTCGAGCAGTAAGTTATTAGAGCAGCAGGTGGGTAGAACGGTAGGTATGTCGAAAGGTAAGAAGAGTGATATTGGGGTATAATATTGGATGGGTAGTCAGGTAGAGCAGTTGGTTAGTAGGTGGGTAGAGCAGTGGGTTTTTTGAGTAGGTGTGTGGGGTAGTGGGTACCTGGGTGGAGTGACAGGTAGATGGGTAGAGCAGTTGTGGTTAGTTAAGATGGTAGGTAGGTTGGTAGCACAGTGTGTAGGTGGGATGGCAAGAAGGGCAGTGGGTTTGTGGGTAGGTAGAGCAGGATGTAGGTGTCTGTGTGTAGGTGCATAGAGTTGGAAACAAGATGGTGGCTGGAAACAAGATGGCGGACAAGATTGTTGAGCATAGGTGAGAGGTGAAATCCAAAATGGCGGTCATATGTCCAGAATCATAGAGCATGATGTGGCATGATGGAGTCTAATAAAAATGTAACGAAAATAGTGGATCCCGAGGTGAAATGATAAAGCATGTGGTCGAACGAATGTGACTAAAGAAATTGAATCCAATATGGTGGACACTGAGGTGGAATGAAAGGGCTTGAGGTGGAACGAAGGTGACTAAATAAATTGATTCCAAGATGGTGGACGCCGAAGAGGAATGATAGAGCTTGAGGTGGAACAAAGGTGACTAAATAAATGGAATTCAAGATGGTGGACACCGAGGTGGAATGATAGAGCTTGAGGTAGAACGAAGGTCGCTAAATAAATGGAATCCAAGAGGGGGGATGCCTAGGTGTAATTATTGAGCATGAGGTGGAAGGAATGTGACTAAAGAAATGAAATCCAAGAAGGCGGCTGGAAATGATATAATCCAAGATGGCGGCCAGAAATGACGTAATAAAAAAAAGTTGTGACATCCGGATCTTGATCTCTCTGTCCCCGTAGCCCCATTTTCCTACTACTATAACTTGCTGTTTTCGAATTTTCCAACAGCCAACTAATATACTTGTACGTCAGATTTATTCGGGGTATTGTGATCATTGAATAAAATTTAATATGAAATTCCGTCGAATTCTGACGTCATATCTGCCTGTCGTGTCGTTTTCGCCGGGCTTTTATGACTTCAGTTTAACATTTTATAACTAGAAATATTTCGCTTAGATTGCCGTGGTTTACTTACAATGAGCATTGTCCAAAATATGGCTTCGATGGGTTTAAATCATGAAAAACGCAAATAAGTTCTCGTAAAGGGTGCGTAGCCCGTATCCTTGGGTGAAGAGGCAGCACGAATGTACATTTCGTCCCCTTGGTTTGGTATTTGACACGCTGATATCACGACTTCAGTGAACTTTTTAAGGCAACAAGGCAAAGTATGTAAACCTGGTAGGTGTATTCGAATAGCGAACAGGCATAAAATCACCGTCAACACAGACGAGAAAGGGCCCACGGTGACTGAGCGCTAGCCTGCTCGCCTCCCACCAAGGTGATCCGGGATCAATCCCCGGCCGGATCACTCCGAATTTTCGCATGTGGGAATCGTGCCGGACGATGCCGTAAGTCGGCTGGCTTTCCACGGGGATCCCCCCGCCCCCATGTCACCCTTCATGTAGCGAGGAGTTAAATTTGTAATTACAAGAACAACTCAATAGGACTAGACTGGTTTATATTCTGTAAATAAATTTTTCTAACAAAACTATTTTGTTTCGCTCATACACGCTATTTTTTTTCCCCCGCAAATATTGCGTGTGGCTTAGATTGCAGTACAAAGTACAAGGCACGCTTTGTTGACAGATAGCTACCGATTACCGACAGTCACGAACATAGGCTTTGCTGGAAAAATTATTACGTACTGACAAAAGCACAAAACATAAATTGTCATATTGTGGTAAATGTATAATTACAAAATTGTTTGCTCCCCACTACAATGGTAAGAGTGAAACGTGCTGTAGAGGGCAAGGGTTTGAGTAAACATTTGGTTTGTTCTGCTATACGGCGTACGCTGATTACAGAGTGTATTTACTCTGAAGTTGAGGCATCAACGACGTCGCCTTCAGCAAGCTTCACGAGGATTGTTACGTGTCCCGAGGAGCTTGTTACCCTCGCAGACGATCGTAAAAAGATTGACATCTGTTATCTGCGAGGGTCAGAGAGTGCCGCCTGGCCGGCGACAGTCTGCGGAGCTTCACGTCCAGCGCGAACCACTTATCTCCGCGGCGCATCGTTGGCCGGTCGACGAAGCAACCTCCAGTTACCCGAAGACATACTGAACCCCAGAGGGAGGTTAACCGGTCGGGGAATGCCTCCCCACGTCGCGGTCTTCGTCCAGGCGCTGGCGCTGCTGTCCGCCGGGGCGCTCGCCATCCCCGTGTACTCCGGGGTGGAGGACGACGACGCCTCCTGGAACGACGTCTTTGGCCGAGCCGCCGACGAAGACTATGAGTACGTGCAGCAGCTGGCCGTCGGGCCCGAGTGCGCCTTCGGCGACTACGGCGTGGGCATCGTCGGCGAGGACCTTGAGGTTCTGGACGTGGACGTGCTCGCGGAGGACCCAGACACCCAGGAGGTCTACGACGACGAAGAGGAGGAGGAAGGGGCGGCCGCCGCTGATATGTTCCAGCTTGGTGACGACGCTAGCTACGCCGACGTGTACGCCAAGCTGGTGGCGTGGTTGCTGCAGGTGGACCGCGAGCAATTGCGCGAAGAGGCGGAGAAGATGGCCACGTCCTTCCTCGACGACCTGAAGGCGTGAGGTGAGAGCAGCGCTGAGTTCGAACCACAGGAGTCATGTACGGGGCGTAAGAGGGGTGCCCCCCACTTTACAGCCAGCAGGGGCGTCGACCCCGCTGTGTTGACAGCGTCACTTCTTCTGTTTGTCAGTAATTAATTGTACCGAATGTTTAACTGTTCGCCCCACTGAATATAAAATATATTTAACTTATAGGCTTTTAACCCGTTCAGTGCTGAAATAATTTACGAGCTCAAGTGTTGCAATCGCTTAATATTTTGATGTTCCCTATACTTTGACCTAGCGTGTCACTTGTAGCCAATGAACAACGTCCTTCGTGTTCGTAGAAATCAGTATTGACACAATCGTAAATGAGAGGTGCAGAAACTTTGACAAATCATATTTCTCACAAGAACGACTCTCAGAACATCGGACACGGATACCGTATCGTGTACAGTTGCGACCATAAATACACTTCATGTGCAACATGTCCTCGATCATGGACATGGGGACTGAACGGGTTAAGTTACTGAAAACTGCAATATTTCAGTAGAAATTTTTTAAATACAAATTTTTAAACGTGAGGTACACATTCCTTAGAAGCTCGTCTCGGCGTGTGAATAACATTGGCAATTGGCTGAGAATATAGGTATCTGATATACTTGGAGTTTCTTCACACTTGGAAACTACAAATACTTATATTTAAATTTGAGATATCTTATTTGTCACTGAATAAATGTCTATGCAAACACTGTATAATGTTGTGTATTTTTTATAAAAAAAAAAATTATAATATATAGTTTAAAGTGCTCAAATTAAAACTCGCTTCTATACATCACGTTGCCTTTGCAAGCAATTACGAAATCGTGTTTTCTTAAATATTTGTAACTCACGTTATTTAAACCCTGGCCTACACGAAATACGTTCGTACATAGCTGCACGCGCTAATATACAACACACAGTAAGTGAGAGGGAGGGGGAGAGAAGATTAAAATAAATGTGAAAATGGCCCACAGAACGCGAGGGCACGCCTCCTTCCCCCGTTCCGGAAAGTCGCAGTCGGGGCCTACTGTTCTGACCAGTGGCGAACGGTGAACTTTTGCAAGGTACGCCGGCGTCAAATGCGTGTTGTACTCTGCTACTTGGTAGTTTACACTTCCGCCACTAAGACGTAGCTCGGCAGCTGACGCCACAGGACGCGTGTAAGCTGGTGCTTGCTCGCTGCTGTACATTCCCGGCGCACGCAGCAGGAGACAGCAACCGCCGTGCAGCCAAGGGGAAACTGGATGCATTCCGACCACTCACAAGCGAGCGGCGAGCGACCCGTTACACGCGTCCCGTGGCGTCAGCCCTCGAGCTACCTTTCAGTGGCGGAAGTGTAAACTAGTATGTAGCAGAGTACAGCACATAGCTGACGCCAGTTTACCTTTAACCTTGTAAAAAGTCTACCACAAGCCACTACCTCCGGACGGAGGACTGGCGGATAGCACGGATGGTCGTGAGTCCGCTTAATTTACAAATTTTGTAATTCTTGCACGTATTAGCATAAATAATATAAAGCGAAATTAATTATTTCAGTGATATATGTAATTACATATGTTTCGACACAAGGCCATGGAAATACTTTCTCTCTGTCGTTACAACTTTTCTGGCCGGTCCAAATGTCCGTTAAAATATATGCAGGTAGGGACAATGACATTAAATACGTCTTTAAATTTGCGACCATAGTGGGAGGCAATCCAGAAAATCAGATGAAAACAAAATCGGGGGATACAGTTTGGCAGTGCAGCACCGAATCTATGGTCTACATTCAAAATTCAATTACATCATTCGATTGCCAAAGGATCAAAGAATATGTTACACTTTGAGGGATGACTGCGAAGCATAGCGTCCGATGGGAAGGGGGGCACTTTTGAGTTCGTTTCGCCGCATCTCATAACTTCCGCGTAGTATAGCTTTTGACTAGGAGATGCTACTACGCCCGTTTGAGTTTCAATCGACAGCTCTCGTCAAGGTCAATTGAGTGAGTGTATAAAAACATGTGTGGCGCGGTTATTGTAAAAATTGTGTGCTTTTAATGTAGAAAATTAAGAATACTTAACACAATTTCGGCCTATACTCGTCAAAAAGCCAAGTCGAAATAAAGAAATCGCACAAGGTTGGAAAGCGCATCTCAAAAGGAATACAGCGATAAAGACTGTTCACGATAAAGTGAGCACTTTAGAAACGGACCTTAAGGCCACTGCCCCTGCTTTAACGTATATTAATGGGCGCACTGAGTAACATTCGCCCAGTAAAGTTGATAATGAAGAATGGAAAGTAGTTCCATATCTTAACATCGAACGAAAAGTGTTAGGTAACTATTTATGATAACATAAAATTATTTCCTTCACTTTCTGTTTTTTTTTAATGCATCGAAGTGTAAAAAATAGCATATTTGTCAAGTATTTACTTACTTAATAATTTCACAGCTTCATTTGACCGACCATGAATAAAGTGATGAGGCCCATAGAAATGTTAATTATACATGAGGCGAAGGAAGACCCAACGTGTATACAAGTAGATCTTAAGCAGGGCTTTCAAAAGTGCCCATTTTAACGTGAACAGCCTATACCCATAAAAACTCATATGATAGAGAGAAGCGGTGCCGGGAACGTAAAATAAACATCAAGGCGTCCAAGCGCGTCAACGTAGACGTATTCACGCAAAACAAACGGCTGTGTCCCCAACACAACCAAACCCAATTTTTTTTTTTCAGATGTTGATTTCAAGTCAATTAACTGTGAACAGTCTATAAAGCCGTTCACTGTAAGTGAAACGAGTACTAGATGGCCGTGATCGTTGTTTTTTTTTAGTTTTACGAGTCCGGTTATGCCCAAAGGCTAAAGGCGTTGGAATGTCTTGACTACAGTGAGTTTTGAACTACAAAATAACGGAGCACTGCTGACAGCCGGGGGCGAGCCATGGTCGATTCACCCTTCTCACCTCGTTATTACACGGTACCACATTCCGTAAAAGCTTTCACGAGGTGCACCATAGGAGTTATTACATCAGCCTTGAATGGTCAGATTTGGTCAAATGACTCATGTTTTCCGCAGCACGTTCCATGCCAGGTTTCGTACCTAACCATTCACACCTCCACGTTACCGTTACTTAAAACTGACTGACGATGAAGCCAAAAAAAGGATGGTGCTGATCATGATTATACGCGCATGGAAATATTTTCAATTGTTTTAATAGGGCAGAGTTAAACATAGTATATTACTATTGATGATGATGAAACTGTTTGAAGGCGTGTTAAACGCTTAAAACCTTACACGCACGAAGACAATTTAACGCGATTTTCCAAATGTTGATGTATCACGCGTGTCTAATCTCCCCGAGTGTGCCTCTTGCTAACGCGCAATTTATTGTTGTGCAACTGGAATTTCCCTCGCCGGTTCGCATAGCCGCTGGTATACTGGCTCGTGAACCAGGCATCGTATAAACTTGTGCAAGAGCTAGTACGTGAACAGGCATAGTGTAATTCAGGTTTCAACGATCACCGCTCCATGTGACCTAAAACCTATACGCCTACAGTAAGTTAAGTGTCTACTTTAAACGGCATGTCCATTATGTGACGTTAGGTGAAACTGTTTTAGTTCTATTACTGAACTCCTCGGTATTACCTCCGTGTCGAAGAGTTCCAGGTTCGAATACCGGAAACGGGAAATGAGTATATGCGAGTGCATTTTTTTTTTCGGCGGCACCACCATGTTTGGGATGTAAACTGCCCTCCAATCAACTGGGAATAGACGCTGATTAAACAAGACAATCTCGGCAGCGTAGCTGGTGACAGACAGGCTTGGAGGCGCACGGCATCCTGTGTTCGAGTCTCGATTAAGTCTTGTTCACTGTCAGTCTGTAGGATTAAATCGTCTATTGTTTAGTACGTTGCAAGTTGGTATAGGCTGTCCGCGGTAAAGTGAGCACTTTTGAACGGCATCTCATTTGGAATAATAGTCAATTAATCAATTTTATTGTAGCCTTATGCGTTGAACTCCGAGTGCGTTGGAATATACACACTGTGTTTATTACTTGCACTGCAATATTTATACAAAAAGGTGGTTATAGGATTATCAGTGGCTGAAAGGAAAAAGTAACTAGGGCCTCAAAAGTGCTCACTTTATAGTGAACAGCCTATAGACTGGTTAACCGTAAATCATAGTACACTGTAAGCACATATTTTCCCGTAAACACATCAGATCGTAATAGAGGATGTAAATATTCTGAGTGAAATATAATATTATAAACTGACTGCGTCAGAATTCTGCTGGAATTGAATGGGAGGTAGAAATAATAACAAACCGTTCCAGGTGCAAAAATTCTGAACTTGAATCTGATGCACGCAGATTGTAAAACAGAAGCTATTGGCAAGTAAACAAACACTTTAATGCCTCGAATTCTGTAGGCTCCCGTCTTCAGGGGCCCGCGGTGGTGCAGTTGTTGGACTACTCCGCCCCCCCTCTATCTAGGTGAACCGGGTTCGATTCCAGGTGGGGTAGCTCCCGGATTTTCGCATATGGCAATCGTGCCGGCCGATGCCGCTGGTCGACGGGTTTTCTCGGGATCTTCCGTATCCCCTGTCGTTTATTCCGGCGCCTCTCTCCATGCTCGACTCACTTTACCCACGTCGGCTCTCAAGACCTCGCTGTTGAAAGCCGCTCAAATCTCTAAGCTCACTTCGTCTTCCGGATGGCTCTTCGAACCGGAGTTGTCGGATGATGTTTCTAGTAGCACGTTGACAAAGGAAGTGCTTCAGTTCGCGAACATTCTATATGCTTGTGAATACTAAAGGCTGTTCACGATAAAGTGAGCACTTTTGAAATCCTTAGAAAAATGTCACTGCCCATACCTCCATGTGTTTAAACGGGCGCCCTGAGTGACATACACCCAGTAATGTTGGTAACGATGGATGGGAAGTAGTTCCGTATCTTAATGTCGAGTAAAAAGTGGTTGGTAACCATTTCCGATAATTTGAATTATTTCTTTGGCTTTTTTTTTTTTTTTTTTTTCACTGGAGTGTAAAAATAAAGAGATTTGTAAAATGTTGACTTTTCTTATAATTTCGCAGTTTCCCTTGACCGACGCATGAATAAAGAGACGAAGCCCATGACAATGTTAATCTTACATAAGGCGGGAGAATACACAACGTGCATACAAGTAGATCTTAAGCAGGGTTTTCAAAAGGGCTCATTTTAGCGTGAACAGCCTATACAAGTGGTTAGCTGCGCGCACACACTGTACAAAAAATTCCTGGTAAACTTCCTAAACTGTAATGGAAGCTTTTAACCTATACAGTGTATGGAAATAATACTACATGCCAGGCTGAAAATATGGGAATATTTAACATTGCTATTATACAAAGTTGGGAACTTCTCTACGCATTTGACTCTTTCCTGAGCAACTGTAGGAATGTTACCATGTATATATGGGATAATATTTTACAATTCACGCTTTGTCACTGTACGTATACACGCACTTTTCCGCTGGCGATTAGCCCCATCTCTAAAACTACTTTAAATAGTAATATTGCTTGTAGATTATCTAAACAAAGTTATATCTATATATATATATATATAAAGCTATTTTCATTTATCAGTCAAATTTCGCCTGCATTTAAGTGTATCTGAATGCATGTAGGCTACCAATGTTAGTACGAGTGCATGCATCTATATGTACATTTATTTACGAATCTAAGTATTCATGTAGTATTTATTTGAATGTACACAGCATTGTATTATGCGTGTCTCTATACACGTATGTATATACATATGCACGTATGTGTATTTGCATGCCCGAGTGTGTAAATGCAAGTACGCGTTATTTACGTACGTTCGTATTAAGTAATCAAGCCAGCATGCATGCAACCATAAGTTATATTTTGGATTTTATTTTATTCCTGTATGCCTACAAATGTAGATTACATGGCGTCTCAATCATTGACAAAGAACGTGGTCTTAAGCGATACAAGTTTTAAACATACGTCAGACGATGTTAGTAAAGAGATCAATGGAGTAAAAAAAACCGTTATTACAAAATTTTTAAAAAAACGGTATTTAGTGTTCTTAGGAACCCTATTCGAATTCTAAACAGGTCCTAGACAAATGGCATTCGGGGTTGGGTAGTCGTTTTCCACGCCTCGTCAATACCGAAATGCAAGACAAATTCACAACTAATACGATGTTGCAGAAGAATATACTAGGCAGAGCTGTATTGTTTCCAGGATACCAGTCTGTAAACAATGCCGCCACGATGGCGCTGCCAAGTTCATTTTATGGCACGAAAACGCCAAGAAACATAAACACGTAGATATTTTCGCATAGGTCTGCTGGAAAACTTCCTAACAGTTGCCCGAAGCACACATGCCCAAGGATTACCCAGCAGCGGAGGCTCACCAGCGAATTTCACGTTCTGGGCAACTACTCATATCGAATTCATTTATTTGGACAAGCCACGTGGAATTGTATTGTTCTTTTAGACACTTTATCAAAAATGCGCGAAGTTAAGGGTCGTACAATGTATTCAGCCGTGTTATCTTGTATTTGCCATATTTATTTGCAATTTCACACCAATGCAGGGGCCTACTTTGTAGCATGCTGCGTGTGTGTGCCAGTTTACATCAGACATCACATCCCAATTGATTACATTAATTTAATCTGTGATTTAAAATTCAATTTCATTTTACTACGTACGCCGAAAAGTTCTAGGCCGTGTCCGAATCGGCAGATTTTGTTGACAAATTGATCACGTGACCTTATTTTGTACACAAAAATGGTGACGTAACTGGTAATTTGGTATTTCGTATTTTGCATCTAGCGGATGTTAGCGAAAATACAAAATGACAAAATGAGCAGCATGTTTGTTTTTACTTTAAAAAGACATGCGCGAATGCGTAAATGAAATGCTTTTTCAAACAAACAACTGTACATGAAATACACTAATCATGTTTTAAAAAGCAAGTGAGTGTTGTGCTTTGTTTATATATTCAACAACAAAATTTTTTTAAAAGTCGTTATTGCATAATTTATAAATTTCTTATGTATTAACGTATTCGTAGCATTCCAGTGATGATTGCAGAAATATTACGTCCGTTCTAAGCATTAAATTTAAATATTTTTCACTGCTAATGAAATAATGTGTTGCCGCGAGCGCTAAACAAGTGACTCTCGACAACTTCCGAATTGATATATAAAAAAAAAAAAAGCCAATTTGGACATGGTCTTAAGTCGAAAAGTGTGAAGAAACCGCGAATAAACTATAGGCTGTTCACGGTAAAACGAGCACTTTTGAAAGCCCTGCTAAAAATCTACTTGTATACACGTTGTGTGTTCTTCCGCCATATGTAAAATTAACATCGACATGGGTCTCATCACTTTATTTAAGCGTTGGTTAAGGGAAGCTGTTAAATTATTATAAAAGTAAAAAATTTAAAAAGTATACTTGATTTAACATTTTGTCGCATTAAAAAAAAAAAAAACAGAAATCGAGAGAAGTAATTTAAGTTATCACAAATTATGGTTACCAAACATTTTTTATTCAACGTTAATATATGGAGCTATTTTTTTCCTCCGTCGTTACCAATGTTGCTGGGCGCATGCCATTCATTGCGCCAGTTAAAAATACATGCAGGTAGGGGCAGTGACTTTTTTTAAAGGTTGATTCCAAATGTGCTCACTTGATCGAAAACAGCCTTTATACGCGCGTGAGCTCGTTCGCAAGCTGGCTGGGATCAGAGGCGCCGATCGCGAGAGGAGGTCAGAGAGCGCCGCCTCAGAGCTATCTGACGGACGGCGGGGAGAGTTCAGGGTTCAAGGCTCGCGGGCAGCTGGCGACGAGGTCCGCGCCGGAGCGAAGAGCGCTTCTGGCGCTGCGGCGTAGTTCCCCAGCCGTAGACGCGGCGTGCGGGTCCAGGCCGTGGGAGATGCGACCTCGCTCCCGTCCGCGCGACGGAAGACTCCAACAGGTGGTCCTGTGAGGGCGCTGGAGCGTGCCATCGCCATGAGGTGGTCCTCCGTCGTCCTGCTCTTCTGCGCACTGTGGCTGGCCGGCTGCCTGGCGCGGAAGCCCGCCTGGATGCGGCCGTCGAACTACACGAACTCGACTGACTTGGAGGAGCCAGCGACCTCCCCAAACCTCGTGCGCGCGCCGCTCAGGCCGGTGGTTAAGAGGTGCCAGGCGAGGCACAGGCTGGACGATCAGAAAAAATGCAGGAAGATCTACTGAACAGGTGAAAGACCTCTACCATCCTTTCTCAGTACACCTGGGGTTTACGGGCGGCTCTTGACATCTAGGTGCCGATAGCGAGGCGAGTCCTCAGCAGCGCCGGAATGCAGGGCGGTGGGAAACGGGAGATCCCCAAGGAAACCCGGTCATCGGGCACGATTATTGCATGCGAAAATCCGGAATACACCCCGCCAGGAATCGAATCCCGCTCGCCTTGGTGGGAAGCGAACGCTCTTTCCCCTGCGCCAACATCAGCCCCGGCGAAATAATGACTGTGGCGAAGTTTCGCACCCCAGAAACTACTAAATGTTCGTAGACCTCTATAATCCGCGCGTGGCGGACGAAGCGTTAATCAAATAAATTATTTTACAATGGACCGAAAGCACCTTATTTTGTCCTAGCGCACTCAAAATTAGGGAGGGACGCGGAGAAAAAAATTTGGAAAATTAATCACGGAAAATCGTATTTTGTAGGGATGACAATCTGACATTAATTTTTGTAGCTACCGCATAATAATTTTTCATTGGCCACAGACGTTTAGTAGTGAAAAAAATCCTGTGTTCATCACAAAAATAAATATGTGACAAGGTGAATATTAACAAAATATTTTATGGTTTCCAGAATGTTGCTAGACATTCTATGTGAATTGACTACTACTAGTAGAGGCTATTCACTGTAAAGTGAGCACTTTTTGAAAGCCCTCTCATTTGGAATAATAGTAAATAAAATATTTTATTATAGACTTGGACGTTAACTTTCGAGTGTGGTGAAATGTATACACTTTGTTTATTACTTACGTGGCAATATTATTAAAAATGTGGCGGAAGGATAAAAAACTGATAGGAAATGAGTAACTAGGACCTCAAAGTGCTGACTTAGCGTGAACAACATTTAAAAAACTAGTAACCTTGTGCATACAATTCTTACGGAGGAACTTTTCTTTTCCTCCGAAGGCATTTAAAGTTTCCGGCAAAATTTCGACAGTGAATAATGTCGAAACGAAACTCACGCAGTTAATATAATTATTTTGTGGTACAAATAACCAAAATCAAACGGTATACCTAGCACTATCGACATTTACCATGCCTCACTACCTTCTCGCAATGTCGAACCTACAGAGATTAAAAAATTGCTACAATTGGTACCCTTCAGTGACGTTCAAAGTGTTTCAATAAAGTTTCTGAACATATCATGCGTGGAAAAGAACACGTATTCCAAACAACCGCTATTCCATAAAATACTTGTTAATCATTATAAGAAAAAAACCTGTGATTTTCCCAGTGTGTATTTTTTTTACTTTGAATTTCCTGCTGCATTCTCGTTTGAATTTCCACTGGCACTGAGTTACTGAAGCGGTTCACATTGCAATTCGTTCCTAAAACAAACACGAAGGAAATACGTCTCGATCTTAACTAAAATTATCAGCAAATTTTTATTTTGTGAGAAATTCCATTCCTCGTGGTCTTGCCTGTGCTCACGTCTCCCTTCTTCGGTCACCAACACAAATAACACACCCCACTTCTCCTGGCCTCTGTTTAGTTAATCTCTTGAAAGAAAAAAAACTTCAACAGAAACGTGTGTTCTATCTGTCGGTATTCATGGCATTTACCTACTCAACTTGTCTCGTTCGCTGTGATTGTCGTAAAGTGTTGACCTTTTGACACACGTCCTTGTCCTATCATCACTCGAGGTCACTATTGCGTGGCCGATTGAAATATGCTCTTGTCTCACACGACAGCGTTGTAGCACTACGTACGTGAGGTCACATACACTTATTTCATTCTCAAGGGCTCATCCAAAAGCATGGAGTTAGGGTGACATCTCCTTGGTATTTCTCTTTAACTGAAATCTGCAAGCAGGCCTGAAGTATTTTTTCCTTACCGTTTTAGAACTTTTTTTTTTTTATCGACGAGACACTGTATTTCCTTATAATATGTGGATGATGTTACTTAAATATGTAGGCGCGCTTTTTATTTCTTGCAATGTATTTCTATGAAAGAAATGAATCGCTCGTTTCCTTGCGAATTACACAGGGTTCTTCGCGTAAGTAGTTGCTGCTCAAACCCAATAAAAAATCCACAGAACACATTCTAATGCGTCGTATTTCCGCTGAAAATGTTGTATTGTTAACTAGAAATTCTAAAGTTTTTTGTTTAATAACATAAAAAAAAATATTTATCTTGAAAATGGTGTTACTAAGACGATGTTCATTTACGAAAACCATAAAATGCATTCGTGATGAGAGTTGTTTGTTGTTAATAACCAATTTGTTTCGTTTCCGCTGACAGCGTTTGAATGTGAACATAACTTCTTTTAAAAATAGGAGGAACAATTCCGGTGTCAGAAAGTGTCGTATATGTGTTGGACATGTGATGCACTGTAATACTGAAATAATTGCGGCGTGGATCATTTTTTTTCTTCTTAAAATAAGCTTTGTAAAATTTTTTGCTACGAGAAAGTTATTTTGTATTTATAATAATACATGTTAGCTTTTTATAACAAAGTTAGAAGTCGTTCATATAATAATAATAACAATAATAATAAAGAAATAATTTTTGCCGTTGTTTTAAAAAACTATTTTACTGTTGTTAAATTTTCAGCAATGTCATTTGAACAAATATACTGTAGTTACAAGATTTTTAAAAATACAAATGAAAGTGAGTTTTCTGTAGAATTTTTTTATAATTCATGCATTAATGATCAGTGTTGCTTCCAGTAAAGTCTTCTTGGAACGATTTGTACTGTAAAGAAAGCAGGTATATGCTCTACCTCTGTTAGCTGAGCCCTTTCAATATAAATCCGAAAAAATTTCTCTAATTTATATTTGTGGTATAGCAGTATTCAATTATTAGTAATCGAAACCTGTTATCCGTGTTTATTTTGACCGCAGAACGATACGAATTGAAGTGATAAAAGATAATTAAGTCTCTAATGATATCGCCATGTTAGCTGGTTAAGTATGGACAAAAGTCACAATACCCATTCCACTGTTGGTTTTTATATTCGGCGGAGTGATAACCAATGAACACGAAAAGTAACCGATGAGAACTTTCAAAAGTGTTCCTTACGGACGCGAGTAAAATACCTTCAACTATAATTAGGTCATGGGGTAATTTCACTGCCATAGTTATACGCTCTCTTCTTCGAAAAGTACTGGAACAATAAACACGCCCAAGCCGATGTCACACGATACCTGCAGCCGTACTTGGTTCTTGTACAAACTTCTACAAGGCCTGGTGCACGAGCCGGTATACCAGCCACTACACGAGTCGCTATGGAAGATTCACGTCACACGACAGCGGTTCGCGCTCGGTAGATGCGCAGTGCGCGGTTTGTAGTCAATATGAACTGCTACCAGTCCGTATCTTGCGTAGGCCTGTAAAAAAAAAAAAAAACCAGTTAGCACATCTTAAGATTGTTATACTACTGTTCGCCTTTTACATAAATAGATTGATTACTAGTATAGTTCTATGTGTTTTCTTGAAAATGCCGTGAAGTGACTAAGCATACTGGTGTGTCATTTTTAATTTTGACGAAAATTACTGACCGGTTGCGAAATATAGATTTTTCTTTACGTACCGGGATATTATCAACATTAAAAATTTAATGATAAAAAAAGTTTGGGTCCGGCGGAGTTTCGAAGATACGCGCAAAAATTGCAGATTATCAACGTTACCATGGTAATACCAGTGCATAGACCAAATTAAGAGTTTATATACTGCAGATATCATAAGAAATTGAATTAATTTTTTCACACAGTAGGTAATGTTCTAAGTATTCAGAACGGTTTCAAACAGTAGTTGAAATTCGACATAGCCAATATTATTCATCGTCATATTTTAAATCTATTTGTAAGAGTTACAACATAAATTATGTAAAATCAAGATAGAGGAGTCTTTTTCGGTTTTTTCATCAACTAGTTTCAAGTAGAAGCCACGGGGAGCGCCCTACGCCATGAAACTGCGACGTTATTGGCCAAGTACGAGAGCCGGTATGGAACCTGACACGAAAAATAGGACGTGTCCCTTTACCAAACCTGGTACGAAATCTGGCCGCACAAGGCGGGAAATGCCATGATGGTTGACACACTAGCCCGTACACCGGCCGCTATGGCGGACCTTTCACAAGCTTTTAGGGAATCTGGTATAGTGTAATATCGCCTTGAGAAAGGGGTGGAGGAGGGGGGGGGGGGGAGATTTCTCACACCAGGGTAAGGAGGCAAGTTGTCATGCATTTTTTAGTGGTAAAATCAGGACGGTACACGAAGTTTTGATGATAATTTCCCCTCTCAGGTGAGTGAGATCGCCACTTAGATTTAATGATGGACAGATTTAAGAAATATTGAGAAATTCGTAACAGATCTCAGGTCTTCAGGCTGTGTGGATTTCCTTAAGCTGCTGAACCACCTGTCAGTTTAAACATTTCGTCGACATATAATAATAACATGTCTCCAGTTACGCTTCTCTGAAGTTTTTGTCTTGCTATAGGCAGCTCATGGCACAGTGAGCACTTTAGAATGCCCTGCTTGGGATCTACTTGTATACCCATTTAATATCTATCCGCCTTATGTAAAAGTGACACTGCCACGGGCCTAGTCACTTTATTCATGCGTCATAAAAATGGAACCGTAGAAATTTTCTGGATGTAAATATGTTACAAATATGCATATATATATAATGCATATATATATGAAGAAACACTAATTTTATTGGCCATAAACATAAACGTTACACTCGCACAGAACCTCACGCCTCTTCAGAAAAATGATCATGTATCCGCTGCCAACTTAACTGGGAACCTAAGTGTACTCCAGAATATGTATTTATGAGCAGTGATTTATTTCAAAGGTTTGCTTCAGAGCGTATTACTTTACCGTGAATTACAGCCTTAGTTCTCGTCAGTTACGTGTTTTCGCTAATGGTTTATCATCAGTATATATTGAATTATTATAAGATATATATATATATATATATATATATTAACACATGATCATTAGCATCAAAACTGTACAATCGCAGTGTCAAAACTGTTAGTATGCATTAATGTTGTTTTATACATGGCAAATATTTAGCTTTAACCTCGAATATAGTTTAATTGCACTAAACTTCAGTCCGGTACTATGTACCACCATTTGAAAATTACGTCAGTTTTCTAAACTCGAAATCATTACTACGTAGTTTTGGTAGCGCTGCTGACAAGAAAGGCAACCAGTGTTAGGTTTTGAGAGCCGATGAGGGCGATTGGGGCGAGTATGGAGCAGCGCCGTAATGAGAGGGCGGGGGAAACAGTAGATCCCCCAAGAAAAACCCACAGGCCAGCTTCATCGTTCGGCACGATTCCCGCATGCGGAAATCCGGGAGCGGCCGTTCGCCTAGGTGCGAGGCGAGCAGCCTAACCGCTCAGCCACCGTGGCCCCGAGAAAAATGAGAAACTTCCGCATCCAAAACTTATTTCTTGCAAAATTTGGTTTTATATGCTAAGGAAAACTATTTTCACATTAAAACTCCTGAAGTGGTTTTCTCAGGTAGAAATATTTTTCATATATTGTGAATGTACACTCTAGGTCCCAATTAGTGGCATCAATAACTGAAATAACAATCTCTGAAAGTCAGTTGATAAGCTGCTACTGACTGGCGAATCAAGCAAATTAACTGGTAACAACTGACTTATAGTAATGGAGTTTTTGATATTCAGTGAAAATCACGAATAAATAAGAGAAATCCAGCCACTATATTAATTAGTTATCTGGCACTCTTTATTAGTTGCTTGATTTTCACTGTTTTCATTGATTTGTCTCAATTCTCACTGTTTCAAGTTTAGAGTGGAGAACTATAATTTGCAGCATGCGTGCAGTAAATAAGATATTACATAGCATTTTTTGTTGCTTCTGTTATTACTTGTTTGCAATTGTGAGAGACAACAGATACAATTTTTTTTTTCGTGTTGACACATGACCTTAAAAAAATACGTTTTACTGTATCATTCTGGGATTTTAAAATACCTAAATGTGCCTTATTTTATTTATATATTTTTCTTTCCTTTAGAAAAAAACATAGCATAATTTTTAAGCATACGACGAAGATACGCCGTAAATATTAATTAAGTAATTTTGCTCAATTTATTTGACTCTTATATAAATCGAAACATTTTGCATAGCTTTCTTTTCTGCAGGTTGGGATAAGAGTTTCATAAGACTTTGTGCTAGAAATTGCTTGTTTGAGGTACACAGTCATACTCTAACATATACAAAATATAGAACTCTTAAAAGTACTTATTTCTTAAATAAATACATGATGTTTTAAGTGGGTATATACAAGCGATCTCTGAAATAACACCACGCACACAGTCTATGACTGCAGATGTCTAGTTCTTCAATGTTGTCAACATCTCTTACAGACATGTGAAGTTTGTGCTCTAGAAAAATAATATACAATCATATATAAAAATTGTTGGCGAAGTTAAGATTTTAAATATCTCAGAATATCTCACAATTTTACAACGCTCTTAATACACACACACACTCTAAAAAAAAAATGTTATAAATATTTTAAATATGTCCTGTAAAAGTCTGAGGGATTTAATTTAAAAAAAAAAATGTTATAAATATTTTAAACATATCCTGTAAAAATCTGAGGGGTTTAAAATCTTATATATATATATATATATATATATATATATATATATATATATATACACACACACACACACACACACACACACACACACTATATATATATATATATATATATATATATATATATATATATATATATATATATATATATATATATATATATATATATATATATATATACACACATATACACGCACCAAAGCAAAGGTGTCAATTTTGGAACCAAACGTGTTAATAAAATAGTTACTATACAGAAAATGGAACACAACTGCAGCGGGAACTATAATTTGAAACTGTTATACGGAGTCGTCAAGGGAAATATACGTAGTGCAAAGGAAAAACAACATAATAACGTCATATCCACGAGACTAACTTAGCCAACATCGCATCCGTAGTTCAATGAATCACGTTAAAACGAAGCAGGAAGAAATGTATTTGCTTACTAAAACATAATGTGGGAAGTTTCTGCAGTGTTAAGAAAGAAACCACACATTTTCAACAAATTTGTTTCATAAAAGGCAAAATCGTTTTCGAATGATTTTGAAAAATTAAATTTGTTATTTAACTTGGTGTGATTTGCTTTCAGGAAGCGCTGCCAACATTAAAGTACACATACGCAGGTTTCTAAAAATCAGCTAGTGAAAAACACGATGAACAATGCCATTTGTCACGGCACCGTTATACATGTGATATTCCTTCCTGGCAGTTTGCGGACATTCTAGCTGATGTACATACGTTTATGTATGCACTACAAAACATTTAAGTGATTAAATTTTTTTCTGTGCCTGCGTTAAAAATATTTTAATCCCGTAACTGCTTTGTTTAAGAATCATGCGAGGACACTTAAACTTACGAGCATAGAAATACAGTATTTTAGTAAACGAATGTTTGCTGAAATGACATTTCGTGATACTTTGACAGCTCTAAATAAAGAAAATAATCTGTCTACTTAAAAAAAATGTAGAAAAATATGTAAGAAATTCACCTAGTTGTAGAAGTTGACTTTCCTTTGGGCTTTTAATAAGCAAAAGTTATGGATTAAAATAATAATTACTATACACGTATACCAAAACTTTACAACTTGTATAAATTAAAGCAATGTAATTTCAACTAGATCGAAAAACTGGGGTATCCATGGTTATTTGGCACAATTACACCTCAGAATCACAATTCTCCTGTTATAGAATATAAACCAAATAAAAAAAAATATTTTGAGGTATGGTTGCCATATGTTATTTTACAAAAATTTTAACTAGGCCACAGAAAATATTATGTAAACACAGCAATATAAATGCATGCGTAATATTTTCCTGTGCGATTATCTATACTACTAAATACAATAGAAGTGTCTGTTTGTGATTTTCGAATTTTTCACTTTAAATTATTTTTTAATAAACTATAATTGATAGCTAAGCCATATCAAATGTTAATTTTTTTCGTGTCTGTCTGTCCGAACGGATTTAACTAAAAAAAACCACTGAACGTAATGATATAAAATTTACACAGTCTATAGATAATAACCCCAGGACCAACTTAGTCTTTGTCTCATCGAGATATCTCAAACAGTTCCAGAAAAAAATGATGATCAGGGATGTAAATAGATACTGGATTAAGCTTTTCTTAGGATTGATTACGGCATAAAAAAGCATTGTTAAAAAACATATTCGTCATTTCTCCTTTCTTTTTTGTCTGTGGCCTGTAAAACTTTCCTTACAAAAAGCCGTAGTGGTCCAGTGGCTAGCGTTATTCCAAGTGGGGCCGTAGTGACCCAGTGGATAGATATATATCAAGTGGGGCCGCAGTAGCTCAGTGGCTAGAGCACCCAATAAGGGGGCCGCAGAAGCTCAGTGGCTAGAAAACACAATATGGGTGCCGCAGAAGCTCAAGGGCTAGAGCACCCAATAGTGGGGCCAAAGCTGGTCAGGGGCTAGAGAAACCAATGAAAAAAAAGTGGCTGGATCAAATAAAATTCCTAAATATCATGCTTACATAAAACATGTGCGAAGCGAAGGCAGGGTGTAATTTAATAATTCCATTAAACCTGAAAGAAGAAATGTTAGCATTTTAAAAATAATAACATTAAGGAAACTATGGTGGCCATTATTTTAACAACTTTACAAAAAATATCAAGCGAACGAAGTCGCAGGGGTCAGGTAGTAATAGATAAGTGTAATTATGCAAAAAAGTATTTTGATCACTTTTTTTTTTGTTTTATTGAAATTGCATCAAATTTAAAATAACGAATCTTTTGCTGACATGAAAGATATGTATTTTTACTTCCTCTACTTCATCCCCACATTTGGCCTCCCATTTCTTGTATTAAAGGACGTTTGAAAATCATTTCTGCGTAATAAGCAGTGATGAGACTAACGTATCAGAATAGACAGGGTTCAGAGCTCAAAGATCACGGACAAAGTGTCTCAGAAATTTCCCAACAATATTGCGGGGTCGCTCGCCGATACGGCATCTGCTGACAACAAGAGCGGACCAGTCTTTGTGATTCGAGGTTTCGTACGACGGTAGTAATACCCACTCACACACACTTACTAATGCCTCACGACTCATGTGTCACAAAACTTTCAGCTGGTATTCAGTCAGTATAACAGCGCGAAAAGTGGAAGGCATGAGTGGAAAGGTTAGAGAGTTGCCAAATGACTCATTGTTTTGATGTGAATACGTCTTTAAATTTGCGACCATAGTGGGAGGCAATCCAGGAAATCTGATGATAACGAAATCGGGGGGCAGAGTTTGACATTGCAGCTCCGAATCTATCGTCTACATTCAAAATTAAATTACATAACTCGATTGTCTAAGGATCAAAGAATATGTTACGTTGGGTGAGGATTGCGAAGAATCGAGCGTTTGTTGGCGAATTGGAGGGGGGGGGGGGGTCGCAGCAATTTAGAGTTCGTTTCGCCGCGTCTCATAACTTCCACGTAGTATATATTTTGACTATGAGAAGCTACGACGCTCGTTTAGGTTTCAATCGATTGCGTGTATAAAAACCTTTGTGTGGCGTGGTTATGGTGAAATTGTATGAGTTTGATGTGAAAAATTAAGAATACCTATCACAATGTCGGCCTATACTCGTCAAAAAGTCAAGTCGAAATACAGAAATCGTATACGGTTGGAAAGAGCATCTCAAAAGAAATCCAGTGATACCCATAAAACCCTATATGACTGAGCGAAGTGATGCTGGGAACGTAAAATAAAACTCAAGGCGTCCGAGCGCGTCAACGAAGACGTATTCAAGCAAAACAAACGGCCGTGTCCCCAACACAGTCACACGCCGTTTTTTTTTTGTTTATTTATACCGTGCTATCAAACACTGATAATACTTTGCATGACAAATTTATTCCCACAAACAGGTTTGCCAACCGTTATTTCTTACACAATGAAGGTGGTTACCACGTAGAATACCTTCGTTTTGTCGAAGATCTTAAAGAAAGATTTCGCTGCTCGTTAAGGTATTAATTTTCTTTATACTCCAGCAAATTTAGTTTTCTAACTACTGCAATATATCCTTGAATTTCTTTTATGTATTTCAAGACACACGTGAATTTATTTCTAAATGACTGCATCTCGTGTAGAGTAGTAACCGTTTAGTTACTTCACTGGCAAAATGATTCAATACTGATCAGTCTACCCAATGTCACTAAACCACATTAAACTGATGATCTTTACAATACGTTACATGTAGCAAAAATGTATGTCAGATACTTGGGAATAATTTTTATTTTATTTTTTATTGAACTGAACAATAGTGCCCACATAAGCAGGCGTAATTTTTGTCTGTGCACTACCTGCTGGAAAGTGAATGTATAAATGCTAAACCATATATTTGAGGTCAAAGTCGTGAAGAGCCAGAAGTAACCACATTCTGAGGTATCTGCAGTCCTGTGTACCGAAACAAAGTCCTGCGTGGGCTACGTTGCCAGTAAAAATACAAGAATTTTTAGTCCGAATTTTAGATACGCCATAGGTTCATACCTTAGTTTAGATCCGTTTGGCTTGCAAGCTTTCCTTATTAAAAAATATGTCATTATCCAGGATTGTTGCAATGTTTCGTAATTTTCACTGTCTACTACGTTTGCTTGAGCCAAGCGTAATATATATATATATATATATATATATATATATATATATATATATATATATATATATATATATATATATATATATATATATATATATATATATATATATATAGACACACACACACACACGCTATTCACAGTTAAGTGAGCACTTTTGAAAGCCCTCTCATTTGGAATAATAGTCAATAAATATATGTTATATTTAGCCTTAGACGCTAAATTCCGAGTACGGTGGAATATAAATACTGTGTTTATTACTTACTTGGCAATATTTATTTTAAAATGGGGTTAAAGGATAAAAAATTGCTGAAAGGAAAAGTAACTAGGGCGTCAAAAGTGCTCACTTTACCGTGAACAGCCTATACCTATGGATGCTCTTGGATCTTAAAGAATAATTGCTCCGATGAACATTGATATGGAAAACATAAAATGAACACGAAACAAATTCCATTGTTCACAGTAGAATGTCTTACTTGGAGTAAAGGTCAACCAAGAAAGTAGACAAGATAGAGTTTGACTGGACAAGTGTTTTTGGCAAATGCCTGGAGCTCAAAACAAACGAATCGCTAATTTCTAACTATATAATGTTTTGTGCCTATAAATCTCTCCCGAGACTGAATGTTCTCAAGAGTCTAAATTTATTTATAATCCCGAACATATCTGAATGAGACGAACAATGAAGATTCAGTTTTTCGGCCGCTTTCAGTTTAGTCCAATCGTCAAGAGTACAGCGTGTTGTCTTTACGGTTTCTGAGCTACATTTTTCTGCAAAAAGAACCGAATGCGAGATTTCAATTTGCAGGGAAGTTTTGAGAAACTGGAACTACGTGTTTCGTCGAAAAACCTACGTTTATGCCAAACAACTGTGATACACTTAACTCCAAGAGTGGGTTTCGTTTTATTTATTACTATCTTTCTGTCCGCGGATTCGCCGAGTGTACTACACCAAGCAGCTACTAAATTTCGTTACCGAAGAACCTCTTTGTAGGCCACATTAGTGGTTATGCTCTCAGGTTCTAAGATTACTAATTGCTAAAGCCTGTTCACTATCAAGTGAGCACTTTAGAAATGAACCATAGAAGAAAGTCACGGCCCCTGCATGCATATATTTTAATGGGCGCACTGAGTGACATTCGTCCAGTAAAGTTGGTACCGATGGATGGAACCTAGTTTTATATTTTAAAGTTGAATAAAAATTGTTAGGTAACAATTTGAGATAACTTAAAATTATTTCTTTCACTTATTGTTTTTTAATTCATCGAAGTGTAAAAACGAGCAGATTTATAAAGTATTCACTTTCTTAATAATTTCACAGTTTCATTTGGGGCCACGGTGACTGAGCAGTTAGCATGCTCGCCTCCCACCAAGGCGATTCGGGTTCAATTCCCGGCCGGGTCACTTTTTCGCAATTGGGAATTGTGCCGGACGATTCCGTTGGTCGGCGGGTTTTCTCGGGGATCTCCCGTTTCCCCAACTTTTCATTCCGGTGATGCTCTATACTCCTATCAATCACCATCACCAGCTCTCAAGACCTCGATGTTTAGAGCCGTCTAAATCTCTTCACTCACAGTTTCATTTGACCGACGCGTTAATATAGCGATGAGGCCCATTGTAATGTTAATTTTACATAAGGCGGAAGAATACATAAAGCATGTACAAGTAGATCCTAAGCAGGGCTTTCGAAAAATTTCATTTTACCATTAACAGCCTATATATATGAGCTTCCACTGGAGCTCATGAAAGAAGCAGCCTTGCCTGAAATCTTTCCCTGCCGCCTTTAATAACTGAGCCAGAACCACCCTTATAGTCACAGCAAAACAGACTTTGAGGGGGAATTGCAATCTCTTAAATTCGAAAGCATACTATAATGGAATAAGTGATATGAAAACCCTGGAACACATTCAATGGAGACTAAGGCCTTGATTACATTTATTTTTGCAAATACTCCACTAGGAGTGTTTGCAAACAACGAAAATGGCCGACGGCCGCGGTACATATTGTAAAGCAAAAGTTCGTTTTTCGGAAGATAAGACCATATTGTTTAGGAAGCTTCGTGCATTTCGTCTGCATTTTCGTGTGACAGAGCAACCAATTTCAGAAATACATATTTCTCGCTTCTGCACGAAAACTTTTATAGATACAATGATGATCGCCTGTTTACTATCGAAGTTTTGTTATGGTTCCGTGAATGAAAATTCCAAATTAGTTGCAGTACATAATTTAGTAGAAAATAATTTAATAGTATGGAATTAACTGTACATGTACTTCTTACATGTACATTTATTAATTATTTACTGTTAATGATAACATACGCTTTATTTAAAAATCGCACGTTGAGAAATATTACTGCACGCTATAAACCTATTACATGCTACCGTGCACAAAGCATTGTAGGCTGCCAAGTAAAAAATTTTCAAGACTTGCCGTTGTATTGGGTGTGTAATGGTTTAATTAATGGCGAATTGAGTTTTTTTTTTTTTGCTTTATATACTCCAGAATAAGAATCGGCAATTTGGTAAATCATTAAGGATCCAAAAATTTTATGTTTTCGATTGACCGGCACATGAATAAAGTCATAGGGCCCATTGCAAATGTAGAATTTAAGTACGGCGGAAAAAATACAAAAAGAGGAAAAAGGAGATCTTACGCAGGGCTTTCAGAAATGCTCGATTAACCGTAAACAGCATATATATATATATATATATATATATATATATATATATATATATATATATATATATATATATAATTTCGTGTCATCCGGTGTAGAGCGTAAGCAGAGTCAATACGTCCGCTATTATTAGGCTTAAAGGCTGTTCACGATAAAGTGAGCACTTTTGAAATCAACCTTAAAAAACGTCACTACCCATGCCTGCATATATTGTAACGAGCGCACTGACTGACATGCGCCCAGTAAAGTTGGTAACGATTGATGGAAAGTAGTTCCATATCCTAACGTCGAATAAAAAGTGTCGGGTAACCATTTGTGATAATTTAAATCATTTATTTCGCGTTCTGTTCTCTTATACATCATTGTGTACAAATTATCAGATTTATAAAATGTTTACTTTTATAATAATTTCACAGTTTCACTTGACCGTCGCATGAAATAAAGTGACGAGGCCCATGGCAATGTTAATTTTACATAAGGCGGAAGGATACACAACGTACATAAAAGTAGAGCTTAAGCAGGGCTTTCAGAAGTGCTAATTTTAACGTGAACAGCACATACGGACTTTTACTCCGGCTTAGCTCCTGGAGGAGAAGGGGGTTCACAGAGTATGCAGCGATCAACGAGTTGCAATCTACGGGATTGGAGTTGTCGGGCAGCTCATTCGCTCCGTTAGATAACACGTGGTTCGCGTTAAGATACGTGCCAGGCGGTTTAAGTCCGCATCTGCTTCCGCGCGGTGGTCCAGCGTTGATTATCTGTCGTCGCGCGGGAAGTAAACAGGACGCTATCGAAACCGCGTCGACGGACGGTCAATCTTATCCGCCTGGAGTATCTGCCCCCTTGAGGAAACGGCAGAGCCGCTGTTGCACTTGCGAAGGAACGGAAGGTTCGTCCCCTCTGCCGTGTCGTATCTACACGTTGCGACTACGGCCGGAAGTCGTCAGCGGGACCTGCTGAAGGTCGTGGTGATTAGTGTACCTTGAACTGCTTGTCGATATGTTGCGGTTTCGATTCCGTCCTGGTGGCGATGTAAGGTTTTTTTTTTTCTACCCCGCGTGCTTTATCTCTAAAAGAAAACGTAAGGGTAGACAAGCACGTGTCAACTGCCGACATAACTGATACTTCAAGGCCCCGAGCCTGAAACTGCTTTACGGGGCCGTAATTGTGTAGCTGTTAAGGGGTTTCCATTTTACCAACGCGAACCGGGTTCGATTCCCGGCGGGGTCGCTCCGGGGTTTCAGCACACGAGATTCGTTCCGGACGATGCTGCTGGTCGGAGGAGATTCACTTGGTGATCTCTCGTTTCCCCACGCCCTTGCATTCCGGCGCTGCTCCATATCCATGTCACATCACCCTTGTCGACTCTCAAGACCTCTCTGTTAAGAGACGCCCAACCCTACCCGCCGAGGTGACGTTTTCTAAGCAGAACTATCCTAACACAACTTGGCTCCATTTAGCACTCTGTCTCATGATTTCAAAATTCCCATAAACCTCCTCTAGCCCAATTTAAATGTGACTACCATAATTTTATAATCTTCATGAAATTAGTTTCATATATAAAACCACACCACTAACTAAACGTCCAATTCACTGCTTGATCACGTGACACTGGCAGTTGTGCTGGCAATTCGTGAGTTCGGCCTATCTCATCTTCAGTCTATGCTTTTATTGTAGTTCTATACAAGACGAACATCGATCTTCTTCCTTGATAATTATCTCTCGTCTCGAAGCTTCACAGGTTGCGGCGTTAAAATGGTTGGTTGTAATTGGTTGATGGCTCACTGAAAGCTTTTAAAAGTTTTGTTTTGCTTCTTATTTCCGCCCTGTCAATGTTGATTATTCGATGTTCTTAAATATTTGCATAATAATTTCTCATGCATTATTGTCTCGCATATACGCTTTGTACTTTAGCTTGATGTTGGTTTAGAGTAGAAACATTTTTAGTAATTGTAACCTATATCTGGGCAGTGGAGTTGCTAACTACAAGCTGCCTGGAAATTCCCCTTACAAACTTCTAGGACTTCTAGAGGGGCTAAGTAGACGATCTTTTGAATAGGAACCCATGTCCGAAAACGTACCGTTACCGTGCTATAACCATTTAAAATCAGGTGCATCACTCGTCCACTCCCACTGCTGGAAAGGCTAGATTTAACTCGATTGGCATATTTCTTGTGGGGGCGTATGAAGAGTATGGTGTACGAGACTCCTGTAGAGACAGAGGGAGATCTGCTGGCACGAGATACGGTCGCTGCACAACATATTGACGGTACACGAGGTGTGATTGAACGAGTGTACCGAAACATGGTTCGTAGGTACGATGTGTGCAACGATGGTGGTGGTCGCCACATCGAGCCGCTGTTGTAGTGGATCAGTATCGTACGCTACACATTCTCTGCAGAAGACAGAAACCGATTGCTGCGTTTAAACTGTAGACAAACTTGCTAGTGTGATAAATGAATATGTTTCTTTATTGATCCCTTGCCATTGTTGATTAATTAATTTTACTACTAGAAATGTAACGTACTGAGTCACACCTAATTTAATTAGGTGTGACTCACTACGTACTCAGCATGTAGAAGTGGACACGTGAAACACCTTATTTTAAATGGCTGTAGCACGGGAAAGATCATCTACTCAGTCCCCTCTACAAGTCCTAGAAGTCTGTAAGGGGAAAATTCGAGCCATTCTGTATAAGCCCCAGGGGCGGCCACTTACTTCACTGGTAATCTCTGATGAGACTGTGTGTGATCCATTGGCGCAATGGCTCATCTGCCATTATCCTTAGGGAGCCAAAGACCTAGTTAGAACCTTACCTTAATAAGGCACATGAGTTCAGGCCTTAACTAACCTCGCTTCT
The DNA here is from genome assembly GCA_029891345.1 of Dryococelus australis. Taxonomy (NCBI): domain Eukaryota; kingdom Metazoa; phylum Arthropoda; class Insecta; order Phasmatodea; family Phasmatidae; genus Dryococelus; species Dryococelus australis. The sequence goes on from CM057003.1 coordinate 97,331,485, forward strand.
CCCATTTGCACTTGATTTGATTTCCTTTGTGGCTTCCAGTCAACCTACATAATATTGCTGAGTCCCCAGGTTACAGCATGAGAAAGAACAGGATTGGGCAGGAGAAGCTGACGAGGTCACTTGGACAGTCTTGTATATGAATGACTTTATCGCTTCCTCTTTAGTGCCTCCATATATATATATATATATATATATATATATATATATATATATATATATATATATATATATATATGAAATTAAGAGAAACTAAATTTGTGGTATACCAATTTAAACATTGCGGCTTTAATTGTATGTTGCGATATAACAGGGTCTACTGTCTTTATGGGCTGCTAACATAGCGCAAGTACTCCAAATAATATAATTTACGTTAAAATAAGACAAGTTATAATCATACATTTTTCAAAGATTGATTTTTAAAGTATTCAGTTAGATCTGATGTGGCAATAAGTTACGTAGTACGCGTTAGGAACTTAAATATATATATATATATATTTAGAATGTGAGTGCTATTAGTTTCAATTCGAACGAGATCAGACAAAAATGCCCAGACAAAAATGCCAGCTGCCCAACCTGAGCTCCAGAACCATCCGGCCTGAATAATGCGTGAAGTGAGATGATCCGGAGAAGGGCAGTGGAAGAACAAATATGCGGAAGGACAAAAGATTACACAAAGAAATCACCCAAACGAACGTAGCTTTCATCACGATACCCACAGGAAATATCTTCTTAAATATTTTCCGCTGCAAGAAACCAGTTTGGTAGAGGTTTATATCGTCTTATGAGATTTACGCACTTTTAAATTGAAACTTTAAAAAAATGGCCTTATCAAATGTTTGTTGTTTCACTAAAAACATCATAATCACATGTCTCTTTATTGCTGCCTTTAACTTTAAAGCACTCTATTTTTAGGCTAAACAAAACATTACCTTATACATTGGTGGAAAATGGAAAATGAACACCTGGACTCAATGGTCCCATATGAATGAAGGTTTTATAGAATAATTATACAGGTTGTACACTGGAAATGATAATGATCACAGGGTCGTACACCTATGGACAGAGGCTACAGAGTGGCTTGAACAACTATGTCACTATCTCGTGTAGCCGCTTTTAGTGACGATGCAGTCCTGCAGTCGAGCGTAGAGACGATCATAAAGGTGTCGGATGTCGTCTTGGGGAATAATGTTCTACGCTAATTACACCTGTTGTTGCAACTGGTGAAGGTATCTTGCCAGTATTGCAGACCACGCCAAACGCCGTCCCATCATGTCCCACACATGTACAATGGTGGACAGGTCGGGTGATCGTGCTGGACAGGGGAGTTGACGAACACCATCGAGAGCGCGTTTGGTAACACGAGACGTGTGTGCACGGGCATTGTCCTGCTGGAAGAGATCACATTCTCGGCATTGTAGGAATGGCAACAAAATTGACCGCATGATGTTCTGGTTGTAGCGTTCACTGTTCAGTGTTCCCTCAACAAACACCAGAGGTGTACGATCATTGTATAGGCTATTGCTCCCCAGACCATGATTCCAGGAGTTGGCCCTGTATGCCGCTTCGTATGCACTATGATTGTTACCGCTCTCCTGGTTGGTCGTCGCCGCACACGCAAACGACCGTCACTGGCGCCAGGGCAGAATCTGCTATCATCACTAAACACAACTCCGCGCTTTTCATCCTTCCATCTGCGTCGATCGCGACACCATCCGAGGCGGGCTGCACTGTAATGATGTTTGAGGGGAAGCCTGGCGAGCGGCACCCTTGACCGTAGCCCAGCGTTCAGCAAATGGTTTGTGATGGTCCTAGCTAACACTCTGAGTTCTACAGTGTTCTAATATGTACTGCGGTCGCCGTGCGATCAGCAATGGTTACTCATCTGATCCGGAACAAGGTTGACGAACATGCGTGCACCATCGTTGGACCACCGGCGCCACCAATGATGCGCAGCGGACACTTCACGTCCTATGCGTTGGGCAATTCTTCGGAAGGACCATCCAGCCTCCCTCACGCCTATAATACGACCTTGTTCAAAGTCCGTTAACTGCACGAAGTGTAGTCGTCTATGTCGTCACGGAATGTCTACTATGCTTACTACACACAGGCTGATGCCTGAAACAACAGACTACTCTTTCACAGAGTCAACTAACAGAGAGAAGGGAAGTGTATTGATAATTAATAGAAAGAAATAGCTCTTAATAAAAATTTTTTAAATTAATTTCCGGTACGTCGTTTATAAATTAAACTTTTTACTTTTTTTACTGATGTATTTACGTTTCAAAGAAAAAAACAGCTTGAATTATGTGTGTCTATATATATATATATATATATATATATATATATATATATATATATATATATATTCACACACACACACACACACTCACACACAGCGTGCGTTGTTTTTGCTTTAGTGGTTCCTGCTTAAATACGTGTACGACTTTTTTAATATGTGGAGGAAGGATACATAGCGTGAGTGGCCTCAAAGCTGACATTTAGGATACTAGGTCATAGTAAACTGGGTTTATATCGTTACCAATTTCAGCCACCCTCCAGATTTATTGGGAAATATTTCGAACTGTTTATATTAAATTGTCATATAACTAGATAAAAAGGGACTGACAAAAACAAATTTCTTCATAAAATCTAGAGTGGCTGAAATTGGCGACGATATTCTACAAATGAGAATTACGCAATCAAGTGAAGTAATTACGAGTATGTTGTAAAACAATTTAACCCGAAATTACAATTACAATTTCTCGAAAAAATATTCTATGAGAACTCCATCACTTTTTGGAAGGTTTGTAACGTAAAGACTAATAACTGGACATGCGTAAGGTGATGCAAGCAATGGTAATTTATGTTACTGCTACACCATAACTTGTAACTCAAAACGATACACCACAAAATAGCATACATTTTAATGAAATTATTGTACAGGTACATATAAAAATCTTAGACCTTAACTACACTCCGATAAGAGTAAACTTTCTCACGACTGATATTTTGAATTCAATTGCATAAAACATGATATTGTAAGTTACTTTTACACATTCTGCCAGGAAAGTGTTTTTGTGCGAAATTATTTTTTAAAGATGAATTTTAAATTTTACGACTGTACTTTGTTGCAGATAACCTCACTAACATCGGTCATCCATGATGGGGAAGCTTAGACCTGCAAGCATACAAAAGACTTCGTGTGAAATATATTGGACGGACAAATTTAGAAATATGATTTTTTTTTGGTGGTTAGTATGTTACCAACAGATAAAATATTGTTATAATAATATAAATTAATGCAATAATTATTAATAAACATCGCTTATATTATGTAACATATGTCTCTATTTTAACATTTTAACCTAGTGATATTTAAAATTGTTGTTTCTGTAATGTATGAAGTTCTCAGAAAATTTATGTTAAAGAATTTTTAATACCGTATGTATTTTCTGTCATGCACACACACAGAGCTTTTATAACCACAACTGCAATCAATTTGTTCAAATAGTGTGGTGCAAAGTTGGCATTTTTCGGATATAGAGATTTTGCTCACTTCTCCTGAAGAATACTCACTCAACATCGGTGAACTACAAAAAACAGATACAACATTGTGACATATTCCATGTGCTGGGAGATTCTGTCAAGAGCAAAGCTGACCAAATAACATCGTAAGTGCTGGAGGACATCAAACATTCAAGATCCACAATAAAGCAGCATAGTCACTACATCTGCAAGCCATTTTTAAGAACCAGAAATTTATTTCAAGGAAATAAAACTTTATAAAAAATGCATATTTCGAACAATAAAGTGCCCTTTCCACTCTGCTTTGTTCAAATGTCACGTGTTGAGAGAGAAATAACAAATCGATTAATTTTATTGCTGACAATATTCTCCAGTTTACGTCGAAACATTATAAAAGGAAGGTTATCGCTCGAATTGAGTTTGCAATTGTGTTTTGCAGTCATTAAAAAATTGAATGTTTTCAATTCCTTGGCGTTTACAAACCTGTAATATGTAATGGAGCAATAACTAGAATCAGAACAATGATAAATATCAAATCATCATCAGTCACAAACAACCTACACAATAAATATGGACATTTATATCAAAATGATGATAATGGCAGCCGAGAACAAGATTCCAGACTAGCAGACAGAAAACTAACACATGCATCCATAAGATAAAATACAAATAGAGTACACACCAGAAAAATCATAACCACACGAACCTACTACAATTTGAACGACAAAACAGAAAATTCACTTCAATATGCACGAAAAGAAATAACTAAAATGTTATGCTGATTTGGAACTTTCGTGCCTATTACATCGTTTGTATTTGTCTTTTAAGTTGTTGGGCTGCATGTGTTATACATTTGTCAGCATTCGAATAGGCTCTTCTTCTCAACTGTGTAACTTTTTTATTTTCGTTGTTTTTCTCTGACAATTTTATCCAAATTAACGGGGGTTTTCCAATGCTACTGAGGGCAGTCTCATGCTGCCATATATTTTAGTGTCCTAATCTCATAATGCTTTAGTATGCTGATATTTCTAAATGAATAGGATATTTTCTTGATTTTTGTTATTGCCACAAAGGTCATGCAGCTGGTTAAGATCATTCGTCTCAGTCGGCCTCCCGATTGTAAGTCTGTATGAAGTTAAGCTAACATTGCCGTGGAACGGATATTTTTTCGATACTCCTGTTTCCTCCATCACTATTCTACTACTGCTCCATCCCCATCTCATCTTTCACATAATCTAGTTTTCGGACTGGTCTGACCGACTGGATTGTCTCGTGTAGATCAGCCGAATCTAGTTAGCGCTAACCTTCTATCATCTATGCCTGAAGCCAATATAGATGTGGAAATTTTCATTAATAATGCTACCGGGAAAATTTTTCTTGGAATATTGGGCATTTTGGTTTAATCTTATCTCTTAGATTTATCTGGTCATCGTGACTGTTTTATTTTTTCTTTTGTTTTGTTTATTTTGTTTTGTTGTTTTTATTTATTTTTGAACATGAAAACAATTATTACAAATTTCGCTGAGAAGTCAACGATGCATACAATTCTTTTACTCTGTAAGTAAAACATTGTACGGCACTACGGCAAAGCTGCTTCCCAGGTTGTCATTACGGGCAACCCACCCGAGGATCGCGCATAACCACCGTAGGAATATATCAAGAACAACTCCAGCGAGCCTTCATGGACAAGAATTGAGATACACTCAATCAGCGTGGAGGAGCAATAGGCTAACATCTAATCTGACCAGTTCCAAGCCCCGAAATAATACTGCGATACACCGTCTGCTCCCCTGTCACACCCATCTGGGAGCCTCACACCCAGAGGAACCCATGGTCAGACCGAGGCACTACTCAACCTCTACTGTCTCTCCAGGACAGTGACAGAGCTCGATGCATCGACCCTTTCCATGGGAGGGTACCCTCCGGATATCCTTCAGCTTGCAAAATTTTAACCAGTGTCACAAGGGATCCAACCTCAATGGATCGGACACCTGGCAGAATCTCAAGTGGGTCCTATCAGCTCGCCCGTGGTACTATCTTAAGTTTTTATAGCACTAGTCGATGACCCCACAGGTCCTTTGCCATGCCCAAGAATTTCTTCACAGTGAAATTCAGGTTCTCGGGCCCTGTGGCCCAGCGGATGAGCGCTAATTAGTTCAACGCCCCGGCTAGTGGACAAGCCTACAATATAAAAAAAATATCTGGTAAACTTCTCAGACTGTAATATAAGTTTTTAACCTATAAAGTGTATGGAAATAGTACTACCTATCAGGCTGAAAATATCGGCATATATAGCATCGCTACTATACAAAGTTGGGAACTTCCCTATGGATTTGACTCTTTCCTGAGCAAGTATTGGAACGTCACCATGCATGTATGGTGACATAATTTACCATTTGCGCTTTGTCAGTATCATACACACCTACATGGTAAATTTGCAAATAATTTCTTAGAGTGTAGGTGCTGTATGTCGGTCCATCCATCGGGCCAGATACCCCATTCCCCATGAGGTACAGGATGGGCAGCGACGTCCATGGGGGGGGCCCAAGAGTGCAAGTTGCCGAAACATGCTCAGGTACTTGGGTCGCCTTGGTGGGAGAGTCTATGTAGGACTCAAGGCCCGTTGCTTTACCATTCACCTAGCGTCACGTGCGGGTTACTAGGCACAGATACTAGGGCACAGTCCTGCCACGACCCCTCAAACCCAAATGCCTTCGCCGACCTCCCATGGCGCAGTCGGTTGGTGCGTCACCGGATTGTAGTGCGGGACATTCTGGATTCGAATCCCAAGTAAGTCATGGATGTTAAGTTGGTTTGTAAGCTGTCCCATAATAAGCCTTCAGAATTAACACATGGGGGGCATTAAAATGCCATTTCCAACCAATCAACGATATGCCTTCCTTCCAGTTGCTCAGGGAGTCCGTGACACTGTAACCCATCTGCAAATAAAACATGCGTCTTGAGCCATAGAGACACTTCGAGTAAGGGATTAAAACCTACTACGACCTTGAAACGTGCATTCGGAGATTTGCTTGTTCGTAGCCCAAGGTCAGCTGCAGAAGCAACAACAGGTAAGATAATAACTGGAACTTACTTGATGAGTTTGTATCTTTGATTACTGACTGCATTAATCAACACCAGAGACCTTATACCTTGTCAAACGATTGATTTGAAAGAAAAATCTAAATACATATACCGGCATGTCATACAAAGTTGCCGATCAAGCGAGGTAATCTGTCAAGTAATGTTAGATATATAGGGGAAGCAGATAGTTATGTCACTGGCTGAGTTGTAATCTTGCTAACCGAAGCGTTACAAAACTACGGGTACCAAAATATAAGTAAATTGTTTTTAACTACAAAATAGGACCCAGAAATTTTGATTTCTATATTACTTTTCTAGATGTCAGTCTCATGAGATATTTTTCTCTCTTCCCATTTTCTCATAATTCGTGGCCAACCCTACCTACTTGACATTCTATGAATTATTTGCAATGATAATACGTAATTAACAGTTTATACTTACTCTGAAGAGAAATTTGGATTTTTTTGTAACAGGTATACATGTAACAAACGAGACATTCGTTTCTGAAGTTTTCTAAAGTAAGACATAATAGTTGTGAAGGTAGGTAATGCCCAGTACTCATGCATTGAAAGACAAACCAATCGAAAAAAAAAATTGCACAATCTTGTAATTTATTATAAATTCTCTGCTTACCGTCTTGATAAACACATTGAAAATATTCTTAAATCAAGTTATATTAGAAATGTGGTACTGGTGAATGACAACAATTTTTAATTCCCGTTGTCACCAGTTCGTAGCTGTTACAGAATAAATAAACTTTTCAAAGAGCAAAACAGTTTGTACAATAAAATTAAGTTTTCCTATAATTGTAATTTTCGACAATAACCTATAACTGATTTTCGATTAGAACATACCTTGGTGTCTGAGGTTTTCTTTTTGATGTTTTGACTTGATAATAGTTAGTGGACTTCGGATAAAAAAATAACACTTTATAAGAAACACAGGTTATAGAAAAATTTACGAACTTTTTTTTTCCATTCAGGAAGTCCAACACATTAATGTTCACGAACTAATTCTTCTGAATTACTGGCAGTATTCACTTACTCAGCAGTATGGACACATGGACACATAACGGGGTGCTGCTGTCCTACAGTTCAGAAGTAAGAAGTGCTGGTAGCACATGTGTGATATGTAATATGTGATAGATAAGTAAGTAAGTAAAGCGAGGCTGGGACTTTATTTGTATGAAAACTTCTCAAGTTACCTTCCTGATGTTTCCAGTCCCAGACATTTAGGTCCACGTTATTGTACATTCACCTTTTGGACTTGAAGAAATGCACGGGCATTATTGCTGCGTTTCAGTTGGGGAAGATAGAACTGCCAGGTCAAAATGTCACGGTTTTAAATTGGTCACGGGGCTGTATTGGAAACCACACGCCAAGCGAAGGACCACATTACAGTGGCATGCGAACAGCATGCCAGTCTGCCGGCATGACAGTCCGTATTCGACACCCAGTGGATCTGAGCTGTAATTTTTTGTATGTAGGGAAACGTGGCGGACGTCGTTGATTCCAGCTACCACTGCATTCCTTCATTTCTTCAGTCATACCTGGCATAATTCCATCAATTTTTCAGGATGACTGAGAATTACAGATCTGTTCCTTGGTAAGAACAACCGGTTCTGTCAAGTGCCAACCTCCCCTAGTCTCATATAAGCTGATATTGCTTGAAAAGAAGGGAGTAACGTGCGTGTGTATGTTGCCTATTAAACACTTAACTTTTCGCCAATTAATACAAATCAAGCATGAAGACGTATCCTGCAAATTTCTAAATATATTTTTAATTTTTTGAAAGTACCCGTTTAATTTCCTGGAGTGTTTGACGCGATCCCTGACGTTTCCTGGACATTGTAGCAGTTATATACCACCCGACTATAGTCCATTCCCCACTGGAAGCGACTTTGTCGGAACCCTGCTGAATATCTACTTGCAGGCCCGTTTCATATCCTTCCGCCAAATGTAAACAAACATTGCCATGTGACTGCCATGTAGCATCTGGCAAAATCAATGTTTACATGCCATTGCGTGTGTACATGTGTTCGTATACTTTCGCTACACCTAAACATAAACATTAAAATGCGACTTCTACTTTTATACCTGTCAAATGTCTTGTTTACTGTTTACAGCTCTTCTAAGAATTCTGTCATATTCCAAAAACCATTCCGTATGAATATTCACAGTTTAGGCCTCCAACATTATTTAGGTCAGATTTATGATATTTTAAAAATTCCTGAATTGACGACAGTTCTTAAGTTTATTTTACATAAACATATTTGTTTTCTACGACAGAGCACATTACATGTAATGCACGTTAGTATTTTGCCGCGACTGTGTTTAACACTGTTACAACTGCGGGGTAATGAACTATAAGAGCTCACATTTAAAATGTATAAATACATCAGATCAAATATTTGAAATCATGCACACACACAGATCCAGCATAACGATCACCATGCAGCCACGCCACGCTATTGCACATACAGCGGTTAACGAAACAGTATATTTATTACTTCCGCGGAAACACAGATTTATCTCAACATCGTAACTTGCTTAGGTAGGTTTAAAAAACACAACGTCTACAAACATAATGTGGTAATTTGAAGTATTTTTCGGAGTGAGTATAATTTACGCTTCGTTTGGTAAAAAGGCAACACGCCATGTCATGGCTCGCCACGTCTGCCAACTTCACTTTGTTTCTGCCCCGCCATCATATCTAAATATATTAAAATAAGTATTCAAACATTAAAATCTCTTTTCAGTTGTAAATTATAGATTCAAAAACCATTATTTTGCTGTAATAAGTATGAAATAAGCTACAGTTGAAAACATTAATAATTTAATATTCTTCCTTAATAGCGAAATGAAACTTTCCGAGTGTGAAAGAAACAAAAAAGAGTGAGAGAGCGACAAGTCTCGCTCAACACACACTTGCTTTCTCGCTCGATAAAATAACACCGTACCATTACGGCCTACTCACGATATCTTCCGCTGTTATGTTAAACTGTAAAAATTAGTTATGTTGCCATCGGGGCTACCTAAATATTTAAATATTCCAATAGGCACCGTTTAATTTACAAATAGTATACTAAAAAACTAGGTCACAATAATATTTTAACTGCAAACTATTTCTTACCGAACGTTGCCAACACGTCGCTGCTCTCACTGTTGTTAATTCATATTTAAAAATAAATAAATATTAAAAGTTATAGAAGATATTAAGGTAAAGTTTCATTTATTCAACAATCCAGTACTCTAAAGTTAACCACAGTGTTATATATTCGTGGAATACAGGTCATGGAAAAAACCGGTTGACACGTTATGCCTAGAGTGTTTTATCAAATGTTGATTTTCATAGGTCGCTTCCAATCGGGAATGGACTATAGAGGCTAATTGAATGAATCATAGTTTCGTTTGACAACTGGAAATTACGTTTGTCTTGGCTGTAAACACCACATAGGTATGTGTCAAGGAATTTTTTGTTTACAATTACTACATCAGACTCGTATTCTTGTGTTTCCCTCCTTGCGGTATCAATTTTATGAGAAAACATTACACAGTTTTTTGTGTGCAAGAAATGTAGCTTGAGTGTTTTCAGTTAACTGAACTTTCACTAATTTTTTATAATATACTGCCATACTTTGTTGGCCTTTCTGTATTACTCGCTTGTCTTCGTGGCATATAATCGGTAAATCAAAAAGTTTCTGGTATTCATGACTTTATATTTCGTATGACCCATAATATATATTACTAAATAAAATAGAAGTGTCTTTGATTTTCGAATTTTTTACTTTTGATTATTTTTTCATATAGTATAATTGATAAATAAGCCATATCTAAAGTAAATTTCTTCCGTGTCTGTCTCTCTGTCCGAACGGATTTAACTCAAAAACATTGATATAAAATTTACACAGTCTATAGATAATAACCCCAGGACCAACTTAGTCTTTGTTTCATAGAGATATCTCAAACGGTTCCGGAAAAAATGATGATCAGGGATGTAAATAGTCACTGGAATAAGCTTTTCTTAGGATTGATTACTACCTAAAAAAAAAGCTTTGTTAAAAAAAAATTCAGTAATTTCTCCTTTCTTTTTCGTCTATGGGCTGTCCACCTTTCCTTCCAAAAAGCCGTAGTGGCCCAGTGGCTAGAGTTATTCCAAGTGGGGCCGTAGTGACCCAGTGGATATATATATCAAGTGGGGCCACAGCAGCTCAGTGGCTAGAACACCCAATAAGGGGGCCGCAGTAGTCAGTGGCTATAGCACCCAATACTGGGGCCGCAGCTGGTCAAGGACTAGAGCACCCAATATGTGGGACGCAGTAACTCAGTGGCTAAAGCACTTAATAAGGGGGCCGTAGTAGCTCAGTGGCTAGAGAACCCAATAGTAGGGCCGCAGCTGCTCCGGGGGTATAGCACCCAACAGTGTGGCATGGGCCTGCTATGTCAAGTGGGGCCGTAGTGACCCAGTGGATATATATATCAAATGGGGTTGCAGTGGCTAGAGCGATATGATTATCAGGGATGTAAATAAGTACTGGATTAAGCTTTTATTAGGATTACTGCATAATAAAACAAATTGTTAAAAAAAGTTCCTTCATTTCTCGTTTTTTTTTCCCTATGGGCTGTCCTCCTTTCCTTCCCAAGAGAAGTGGTTAGATCAATTCAAAGTCCTAAATATCATGCTAACATAAAACGTGCGAAGTGATTGCAGGGTGAAATTTCATAACTCCATTAAACCTGAAAGAAGGAATACAGGTATTAGTATTTTAAACATAAAACCCCAATGCAAATATGGTGGGCTTCATTTTAATAACTTTGCAAAAATGATCAAGCGAACGATGTCGCACTGGTCATATAGTATGAAATATAAATACGAAAACAAAAATAAAATAAAACACAGAGGTTATCTGTTGTCAACAGCTATGCAAATACATCAAAGAATACTCCGCAGGAGAATTTAAGTCAGTTATGATAAGATAACTAGGAAAAATAAGCAGAAACGATAGCGGTGTTTACAGATCTACGCAAATTACTCTAGATGATACAACAAGGACGAACACACTCGTGTAAACAGATGTACGCACAAAAACAGGATGACATAGAGAAATACGTCAGCTTGACATTGATTAAAATTTTTATGACGTTTGTTCCGTCATAACGCATTATGGCATAACACTGTGTGAACGTGGGCTTTATTTATTATCCATCGAAACAAATATATTAATCATGTTCAAATTAATAAGGAACCATGCATTGGTTTATCGCTCTCAGGCTATTGGTTTTCGAAAAGCAAACAAGGTTTGAAAGTGTGAGGCACAATGCACGATATCTATGGCAAATGTTTAGCTTATGAGCTAAAATAATATGGCACCTCTTATTTTACTAGATGACATTAGCAAATGTTCATATTTCAACGCCTTCATTCAACAGTATGTGTCTGAAATTTTTGTTAGTGTCAACTACCTTTTGACAAAATTTTTAAACAAATTTTTCAGTTTGCATACCTTCCTCAACAGGAATTTTACGCTATGAGTTTTATCATATTTTTTCCCCATTTTATATTAGGGATAACTTTACACATTTTTGTAATAGTTGGACAAGGAAAATTTGTATATATACTCTCCTGAATACTAGTAGAGGTCCCGGAAAGGAATATAAACTTGGAAAACTACTACATAGTTTTCGTCAGTTTCCAGATTTTCTCATAAACAGCTTCGGCAATGGATTTTGCCAATTAATTTGTGAGTCTATGTTAACTTCACCATTTCCAAGAAAGAAAAAAACATTAAACTTCCTGTACTTATTTTTGGCAGTGATCTCATAAACAGTTTAGCGGTTGAATTCCTATTCATTTCGCAAATAAAATAATTTATAAAACAGAGTTATATTGACTTTAATGATACATATCTAAAAAAAACTGACTATAATTAAGAACTACGATTCGTCTAAAATACTTACCTATTTTAAATTCCGAATCCATGTGCTAAAAAATATCTCTACGACTACTTTGCTTATTTTAAATATTTTGTTTTATTATTTGGAATAATAGAAATAGTAAACATATTAATTTCACAAGCAGCCTTTAAAATTAAGCGGGAGACGAAGTAAATATAAAACAATGAATATTAACCTCAGCTGTTTTACGTTCTTGCAGCTGTGGTGAAGGACCGCAGGGGCGTTACAGGTTACGGTAATGTGAATCTTAAACTCCCAGTAGTCGGCTGGAGTGGGCCGCAGCCAATGACAATAACACTCTAAGCAGTGTCTCTATTGCTTCACTCGATGAAACGACCGCATTAAAGTGTAACGAAATGGCCTCTAGACGAGTCCCATGTATTCTTCAGAGTTACATTTTTTTTTTATAACTTTCAGTCTGAAGGTTTTTTTTTTTCTTCAGTAAAGGGCTTCAAAATAATGTTCGCGATAAGAAAGTCACCTAAAGTCATTTCCCCGAAACAAGTTAAAGGTCTTGTTTTCTTTGCCAAACGGTGCGGGAACACTAAAGATTTTTGTTTCCACCTAAAACTTTACAGAAAGATTTTTTTTTTCCAAGATTGGTAACGGCATGAACGTGGACTCTTAAGATACGTTTCAGGCATTAATATTCCGGTACAGAATTTTTAAAGTGGTTCATGGACGTATGTCACGCATTAACACTCCATTGCTAATATCCATTACATAAAGGCGTGCTGCAGGTGAAAAGACTGCAAGGAAATTCATAGCTTTGTGCGTAGAGGAGTAAAAAAAAAAAACTCTGATGTGAGTTCGTAGATCGCCCTGATTCTGCGCCACACAAACGAAAATGTTTCCAAACTAACGATCGCCTTAATCTGTATTCAGATGCTACCTGTGGCGAGAGTATAGGAATAGATAAACCAGATTTTTCGAACGAGTACATTTTAATCGACTTTTAAGCTGTTGATTTCAACAGTCTCAGCGTTTATTCCCGTAAGCTAAATAATCTGGGTACGCTTGCGTACTAATATAACCTAAACTTAAGTTTAATAAGAACCGACACCTCCAAGGTTTGCTCTGTACTTAAACCCACAACCATATGAACGGAATACATCACCTTACTAATATAGACCATGAAAGTCGCTGTATGCTAACAACAAGTTCATAAAATGCGTGGAATTAAACCATAATCACGTGACCAAGAACGGATAGAAAATTAATAACCGTGGTGACGGTCAACAAACATCCCTTTACATAACAGATTATTTTGACTTAAAATTATAATATTAAGTATGTGCAATGTTGTCTTTGAGTTTACCTGCAGTTTTATAAACCAGCATCTGGCATGTAAACACTATATCACTATATTTGTAGTAGTGATTAAGCCTTTTCTTATATCTAAATGGTTATAGTAACCGTTTGGACTGCTAAAATAAGGACAGCCATCTGATAGTTTATAGGTACAATTTAAATATTGTTAGTATAGATTATACTGCCAACAGAACTATTGTGCTCCTATCTGCGATTGTATTTGCTACCGCAATGTTAAAATTCTCCGTAATTTAAGGAAACGTTTGCGAAAATGCACAGTAAATATACGAAAACGCAGTCCGTAATGACGAGAAACAGAGTTTCGGGCACGTACAGAGCGGAGTCCACACGAAGCTTTCTTCGCCTGCACTGTAACCAGAAAATTATAGTTTCTGCTGCAGTTAAGGTTATCCATGTCACTAGGACCTGTTCTTTCAAACATTAAAAAGTAGGAACAGGCGTGTGTAACACTTAGCACCAATTAAAATACACTAACTTTAACAGAAACTGAAAAAGTTGTTTTTGTGACTAATATTGAAATTCGAAGGATATACCAGATACACCACGTGAGCGTTGTAGGTAAGTGGTTGAGGTCGTGAAGTTGCAACTTTTTGACTCGGGTTCAGTTCTTGCTTAAGTATTAAAAAATTTTACCTTTTTAATTTTTTTTTATTCACAGTAGAACACCCACATAATGAAAATTAAAATAAGATATATACAAAAATTATTTAAACTAGAAGTACAGAAAACTAAGTAGGGAATTAACGGAGAGTTTCCGTGAATTTTATGGAAATACCGTTTTTGGAAATCAATGTATCCGCAATTTTATGGAGATTTTACGGACACTTCTGGATAAATTTTCACCAGCACTTCTCGGTAAAGTGAAGGAATTTTTTTTAACAGTGTGTACATATGGTTGCTACAGCAGAGCACTGGGTTCCTACTACAATTCAGATCGTATCTCCAACAGAACCACTTCAACAATGTGAGTATGGAATCAAACCCCTGATTCTCCCGACATCGTCTTAAGTGGTAGGATCAGGACAGCTTGGGATTCTTTTAGTTTTATATGATGTAAATCTCAAGTATATTATAATGTAGATTGCTTTGTTTCTCAGTGATGAGCTCAATACTTTACGGAGATCCAAAAAATGAATGATTACGTGATTGCAGAAAGATCCTATTTAAGTTATGTCATCTCCGATGCTGTTGTCATATGGACTTATCGTTACCTCATCAGGGTAGGCTTAAAATCAAATAAATAACTTCAACGTTTACATCAGCGCAAATAATGCAAAAAAGTGCAAACTCGATGGCATTTCTGAAGGCCTGATACTGGAGTCACAGCTTCTAGATTGTATACGCATGTGTTCCTGTAGACCCACGCGGGTAACTTAAATTATTTATAATAAAATGTTTACAATCCCAAATTCTCGCTATTGTGTTGATAAGTGACTGAACAGAAAAAAAGTATGTCTGGAATGAATTTAACAGTTAGATTTCAATCTAAAATTCAATAAATCCCGACATAAGCGCGCAGGCACACTTATATACATTGTGAACTGTACACCAACCTAGGAGCGTATTAAAAAAAATTATCTCATATAATTTATGAAAATCTGCAGAATCTTCTGGGACAGGCTTAGAAAGAATTCTGCCGTATATAAGAGTTTTGGAAAGGAAAAAGCGGGGGGAGCATGGGAAAGGAAGGTACACATTCAGCCGTCGGATAATCTCAGGTCTCTACAGTTCTCTCTTTAGCGAGTTAAAAATAACCCAGATAACAAGTCTCTTCTACATTTGGAGTAGTGTCAGCGTCTTGGATTGTGTTTTGCACAGGAAGGTCGTGTATGACAGACTCCGTATACGAAAAGACCAAAATTGTTGCACTACAAAAAATGTAGGTGGAAGTAGTAGGTCTTCAAATTCTAGACGTTCAGCTAATGTTCTAAGCTTAAACGCCCCTCATTGCTTCATACGAAAAGCTTTTAATTTTTTTTGTGTCTACCAAAGGTATGAGAATATGAAACATCACTATAAACAAAAGAGACGTGTAGAACATTTCGTATAACCCTTTCCAATGTATTCTTCACGAACGGACGATTACTTTTTTTCTTTACTGGCCTTTAAAAATGTTTTTTTCTTTCTGACACGACTAAACAGACAATTTATTGAAATTATATCACATTATATATTTTTAAATCAAAACTGCCCGAAACAAAATTTTAGGAAGTAAAATAAATGCTGGACGTAATTTGTACGTACAACAAACAACTAATAATTTCTTGCCTATATAAATTTATACCAAACGTTAAACGATTTTTAAACTATCGTTTCTTATCATCGTTACTTTTATGCCCGGAAAATTGTCTGAGTACAATCTATGTACTAATATAACATAAACGTAAGTTTCATAAAGATCCACACTTGCATGACTTGCTCTGTATTTGAACACACGACCATGTCAACAGAAGAAGGTAATGACCTATCGATGTCGGTCAGGAATGTCGCCGTATGGTAGAGAAAAGCTAATGAATTACGCAAAGTCAAATCATGATCTCATGACTAAGAACGGATACAAAATTAACAACCATAGTGACTCAAAACAAACTCTAGGGTCAACGGGCAAAACCATATCAATCAAAATATCTCATTTTACAGGAGACCTACAGTTAGAAATCACAGAACTTTCGCTAATGTCAATAAAGAAAACATGTGTATGAACATAAACACACCCATATAAGCTGCTCACGGTAATATTTGAACTTTTGAAAGCCCTGCTTAAGATCTGTTTGTATACACGTTGTGTGTTCTTCCACCTCATGCAAAAATCATCATTGCAATGGGTCTCATCACTTACTTCATGCGTCGGTCAAGTGAAACTGTAAAATTATTAAAAAAAAAGCAAGTATTTTTTAACATTTTGCTAATTTCTACACTACTACGCATTAAAAAAAACAGAAAGCAATGTAAATAATTTAAGTTATCGCACATGGTTACCTAAAACTTTTTATTCCACGTTAAGATATGAATCTACTTTCCCCTCCATCGTTACCAACTTTATCGGGCGCATGTCACTCAGTGCACCCGATAGAATAAATGCAATTAGGAGCAGTGGCTTTTTTCTAAGGTTGATTTCAAAAGTGCTCACTTTATCGTTAACAACATTTAGTAACATGTAACCAATTGCTAATGAAATAATAGTAAACTTTGACGTATGCGATAATGACAGTGGAAAAAAAAAAGTTTTGCTAATTTCTTAAAATATTTAGTTTAATTATTTTCTTTCATTTTATGTTAATTATTTCTTAGCAATATTGAAGAACTGTTAGTTAATGGCTTTACATATATTTCCGTGTCGCTGCAGTTTACATTCTGACCCTCCTAGCCACGCAGGCAGGCAGTCTTAACACAGCCCGCAGACGCAGGAACCGCGTTTCCTTGCAACGCTTATCACACAACGTCTGGCAATACTTGTTACAATAGAGAGGATATGCGCTGTCTTTATTTTTGCCACGCGCGTGTGCGTTTCGAGCTACGCTCTCTTCTGCCGCAGTACCGCTAGCATCATCATGGCAAGTGTTGCTGCCGTGGGCCTGGGTTGGCGTGAGGACGTAGGAACGAACGCCCTTTGCACCAGCTTTGAGCAAGCTCGTTGCATTCGAATGCCGTGTAGTCTCCGCTTTGAAACTACATTTTTAGCATATCCTTCCGCCGGCCCTGTTCACGGTAAACTGAGCACCTTCGGAAGCACTGATTAACATATACTTGTATGCTCATTCTGTATTCTTCAACCATGTGTAAAAACAACGTTGCCGTCTTCCTTCTCACATGAATCATGCGTCGGTCAAGTGAAAATGTGAAATCATTATAAAAGTAAATAAATTTCCATTTTGCTCAGTTCTACACTTATTCGCATTAAAAGAACAGAAAAGCAAAGTAAATAATTTCAGTATTCACAAGTGTTTACAAAACGTTTATAATTCAACGTTAATGGAATCTTTCGAAGGTTGATTACAAAACTGCCCAATTAACCATAAATTATATATATACTGTTTATTGTATATATAAATGAATGAGAGGTGCCTAATGCAGGCCACCTAAATATCATCGCTAATTTCACTGGTAGAAAAAAATGTTTCAGGCAAAAGTTGCTTGTTTCCAAGGCTCTGATAACTTGATAGTGATACTGTCCCCGTGCGTAGAAGGGCAAAGAAGATACAAAGGTGAACCGCGATAATGGTAATTATTAGTAACACCCCTCGGCAGTGCATATGAAGATGCAATAAATACGATGACATTTGTCGGTCATTCAGTATCGCTGAAAGTCGATGGCGAAGAATACTGCGCCGCCGCGCGGAACAATGGGCCGACGTAGCACCGTCCTGTAGCTGGCATTTGTTTAAACAAACGCCAGCCTCAGAGCACGCTGCCTTTGTTATTTTATGATACAAGGTGTTCAAATTGGCGACCTTGTTAATTGATGCATACTGCAAAGCGATTCTGAGCGGACAACACAGCACGTCGAATTTCATCTGGACTTACCGTAGAACAAGCTCGTGTTATACGGCCTTGCATGTCTTCGGGAGTCGTCGGTGGGTCTTTGTAGACCCGTTGCTTTAATGTTCCCCACAGCTGAAAGTCCATAGGCGTTAAGTCTGGGGAACGTGCAGGCCATTACGTGTCAAGGGATGTTAATAAAAATTATCGTTTCATTTAAAGTAACAAAGTTGACCTTAGCATCTTATTTACTCTCCCGCGTGAGGGGTAATTATCACTTTCAAGTTATTAGCGCCTTGGAACCAAGCAACTTTTGTCTGACACTTTTTTTTCTATCACTCAATTTGGCGGTGTTGTTCAGGTGACGTGTCTTAGGTGCCTCACCCAGTATGTATATATGTATGACGTGTTTGTTGTTTCCTTAATATGCCATGTACGGTATCAAAAAAGTTTTATACTTAAACTTCTATTTTTATTATATTTATAAATTATAATATTTCATTTATAATTAATATGAATGAAAACAGAGAATAAGAAATAGTACTTGTGCAAAATATTATTACACCGGGTGCGCACGAATCCGGTACGTTGTACCTTTCGTGTAATTATCTAGATTCGGTTAAGGGTTGTTTGCATGAAGTAGGAAGGGGGGTGGGGGGAGGATATCCTGGGAGCAGAGTTTCAACAGGGGTACAGTCATGTTGGAAGTAACCACGCATGGAAGTAACCACGCATAGTCCGCATTTGTGGCACAGCTACATCTATACGGCTGTTCACGCTAAATTGTCAGCATATTTGAGGCCTTCGTTAGTATTTTGCTTTCAGTCATTTCTTATCCTTCCACCACCTTTTCAAGTAAATATTGTCATGCAAGTATCAAACACAGTGCCTATATTCCACAGCACTCGGGAGTTGTCTAAGGCTAAAATGAAATCTGTTTATTGACTATTATTCCAAATGAGAGGGCTATCAACAGTGCACTGTTTTTTTTTGCGAGGACAGAAATCCGCCTTCACTACGCGATGCGGACGGACGGCTCTAGCGGGGAATGGTTGCAACATCGTTCACCTTGATAGCCCGGGGGGAGTGTGAGGATGGGTCGTGTGGCGGCTGACAATGACAGCCTTGTCCTCGCGATGTGCTACTCTCCGCGCGTCCTCGACAACCTCCTTCGGAGAATGCAGCTGTGTTAACCCGCGTCACGTCGCGCGCGACAAGCCAGCGCACGATGCCCGGGTATATACTCTGGCTCCTCTGCGAAAAAAAAAAAAAAAAAAAAAAAAAAAAAAAAAAAAACACGTTGTTTACGGATAGCGGTGGCCAAATGCGAGGCACGTGTAAACTACGCATATCTGTGTGCAAGTTTATTAGTAAATACGTAGTTTCTCAAGTAAGCTCCATTTCTTCTTTTTAAGGTAATACACATAGAATTTACAATAAAATTTATTATTTTTTAAAATCATACTTCAACTCTTTAATAGTACGCATACAACCAATAAAGCAAATCTATTTTTAACAAATTACATTAAACTACAGGGAAACATTCCCAGATTTATATCCCTACTAAAATTTGAACTAAAACCAATTTTATGTACGTATAATTTAAGTTTTACAGTGGTTGGATATTCATAACAACAAATAAAACGGTTCATGTTGAAAATATGTATTTTTAAATAGTTGATTTTTTATTTTTATTAACGATTTTTATTTATTAGATATATTATAATATTTGTATATTACATTGACAACAATAATTAGTTAAATACATTAAAATTTTTTTATACAAATCTCACATTGACATTACATATTTCCAGTATAAACATATTTCCAGTATAAACAGCTATTTTGCCAACCACTTGTAATAAAAATCCTTGTTTTGTCTACAGATTGATGTTAATATATATGTGCTAAATTGCAAATGGATGGCAGGCCTTTGCCCACAAAATCTTAATGTGTAAAAATCAAGTAGGCTTCCATATACGCAAGCTGCAAGGGTACAAATTTGCCCACAGAATACAAAGGAAATATTAAGGATATGACTGTGGCATTAATTATTCATAGTGCAGTTCTCAGAAAATGTTTTGTAATTCGGGGATTTCTGAGTTACTAGATTAATCGTAGCCCAAGTGAAAGCATGGGATGAAATTCACACTGTCTGTATACTATACCACGCCAGACGTGACAAATGTCTTCTTGTAATGCTCCGACTGTCAAAGCGAACATTATTCATTTGCAATTAATTACAGCTGGCGCAAAAACGTTTTTAGAGTAGTATATCAAATCACAACATAAAATGGGCCCTCTGTTAAAAATAAAATTTCCATCCATCTATTACGACGAAGGCTGGGTTGGTTATGGCGAATCCTTTAATTGCCAGCGCTATATTAGTGACGAAACCTGTGTCTTAGACTAGTATGTAGGATCCGATAAGGGAACTGTCTGTATTTAAGAGCCGTGCTTGCATTCGCCTGGAGTGCTATAGGAAAAACCATGGAAAGTCGAAGTCTGGTTGTCCGGCCGAGAACCGAAGCGTGTTTGTTGTGTTTCCATTCAAAAAGTTGACCGCATTTGCTCTTCCATTATAAACTTTATTAAATAACACATTAGGGTTCTGTCGTATATTGGCATTTATTTGTTGTGTTGTTTGGCAATCTTTCGGTTTTAAATTAAATGCAATATAGACGTATTATGGTGTCCTGAATAATTTCCGACTTCGGCAGGAGGAGACTTCAAAGTAGCAATTGTATGAGTTCTTCAGCAATTACACGTTTTTTGTTTGTAAACTTCAGTGTAAATAATGTAATAAACGTGCTTGCACTCGTCACACACGTACGCGAGAATGATGGCATTCCCAAGGTCTGATGCCGGAGTCGTAATAGCATGACAGGGAAGGAAAAACAGCCCAAAAAAGACACCATAGTACGACGAAATTTCTCATGGTGTTTTGGGGCCGCGGTGGCTGAGCGATTAGCACGCTCGCCTCCCACCAAGGCGGACCGGGTTCAATCGCCGACCGGGTCACCGGATTTCCGCAAGTGGGAATCGTGCCGGACGTTTATCGGGTTTTCTTGGGGATCTCCCGTTTCATTCACCCCTTCATTCCGGCGCCGCTCCATATTCACTTAAAATAATCCTCATGGCCCCGCCGTTAAGGGCCGCCCAAATCTCTTCACTCACTGACGGGATTTTGTACAACGTCCACAGTACCCCAAAAATATCTCTCTGACAAGTGGTGTAGGTACGTGACTGTTGGAGAAAGTAAAATGCCATGTCGTTCTAATAACAGCAATTATTTACAGCTTACGATAAATGAACGATTCTTCGTACGTTTGATAAAATTTAAAAGCGTAAGAAAACAATGTACTTAAAAACAAATCGATACGTAGTTTGGCGCTAAGTTTCTTTGTTTACTATTTACTACAGTAGGAAAACATGGACGAAATGTTGTTTATAATGATGTCTGCATGAGCCTGGCACGACGACAAGTAGAAACAGAAGGTTATTTTTGTCGTGCTGTCGACCTGTCCTTGCTTCTTATCAGCCGGTGGAAACTTTGCTACCGTGAATTCAGTATGAGAATGCCGGGCCACTCCCACGTGACACGACTTGCCACCGTGCGCCGTGCTTGGAGAGAACAGTCGGTGTTCACGTGTGTCCTCGCAAGCCAAGTACCACTACATGGACGCCTTGGGCAGCAAGCAGCCTTTGAAACACGGCGGCCATATCAATCTCGAGCGGCGCCATTGCCCAGTGGCGTGGAACACAAACACCCGTCGCATCCGTCAGTCGCCCGTCCGTCAGGCGATCACGTGATCGTCAACCAATAGCAGGGCTACTTTTTTTTTTTTTTTTCTATCCATCAATCCGCCAGATATATCTCAGACTTGAACTTTCGACGGAACGACGGATGGGCCACCGCTTTCTGACGACGCGAAACAAGCTTTGAAATAAAATGCAAGACGGTGGATATGCGTTTATTTATCTTGGTGGTAAATTCAGGAATTTAAAACATAAACAATAATTCAGTGTAATTTTTATCACGTAAAAAGATTATTTCCCCAAAATGTTCCTCTATTGAAAATGTATTTCCAACCAACATATACCTTCTACGAAAGAAATACCGTGTTGCTAAGTTGCCACGCTTAAATTTTGCTGGACAGAAGGATCGACTGACGACGGATTGTTGTGAGTTGCTTTTAACTGAAGGAAAAAAAAAAAAACGGATGACTGACTGACGGACGGGCGACTGACGGGTGAGCCCAGCTGTACGTACCGTACGTAGCGCTCGTATAAACTCACACAATGAACCAATGAAATAAATCCCTTCTGGTAAATGATTTTAAACACTGGCATTAGCTGTTGGATCCATAAAACTGATAGGACGCGAAATATCTAACTAGGTTATACAGGTTGTAAACGATAAGTGTTTACAACTGTACACAACAGTGTACAGGGCTCCGAGACGAGCACTTTGATGTAGGACACTTGTGGTCCAGAGGGTCGGGAAATAGCCGTAAATCGCTTGACAAATGTGTACTAAAACACAGGCAGCGCGCTGCTGTGGGCCCAGCTTTAATCGACCTGCAGGTCAGCTGAAGCTGGTTTGTACAGAGGTCAAATCGGGCAGGAAACGTTTAGTAATAGCTTTTGTTTGAAACACATGTTGCATTGTCACAATACTACAGACAACTTACAGAAATCAGGAAAGAATGCATAAAATTGCAACATGTGTTTCAAACAGAAGCAATTACTCAACCTTTCCTGCCTGATTTGGCCTCTGTACAAACTAACTTTAGCTGACCAGTAGGTCGATTAAGGCCGGGCCCACAGCGGCACGCTGCGCGTGCCTTAGTACACATTTGTCAAGCGCTTTTACGGTAATTTTCCGACTCTATGGATCACAAGTATCCTACATAAATTGCTCGTCTCGGAGCCCTGTACACTGCTGTGTACAGTTGTAAACCCTTATCGTTTACATTCTGTATATGGGTTTTAAATAGACCCTACTGCAGAAAGAGCTCGCGTTATATCTATATCTTTACAATTCCAAGGAGTCACCAGTGGGACTGGTCACCAGATATCCACGGCATGGTTAATTTTACTTGTAGCGAGAGGTTAACATATAGACACGGATTAAAAAAGACGATGAGATTATCATGATCCAACGTCATCCACTTTTTGCCCTTTACCTGGCAAAGCCATTACGAGTCAGGATTGTTATGTAATCTCTAGTTAATTATTTGATAAGTCGAAAATAAAGTATGCCTACTGGATTCATATGGCATTGTCATGCATCGGTACCTAGGCTGTACTGAGTATCATTTTGATCGCGATGCAGACAGTGCGGTAAGAATTCAGTACTTTGTCCTCACTTTAGCAGAATGTTTTTTTTTTATCCTGGATAACGGAGGTCGGCGAGATGGCGTGCACACGTGGGGAAACTACGACTTGCAAGCTTGACTTGAGCTGCCCGCCACAACTCTACATTGTAAATGGACCATGAACATAAACGCTCGTTTACTTGTGCGAAGTTTAGTAAAGAATGTTCGCGATAAAGTGAGCACTTTAGAAATCAACCTTTTGAAAACAGTAACTGCTTCTACCTGCATATATTTTGATGGGCGCAATGAGTGACATGCGCCCAGTAAAGTTGGTATTAATGGAGAGAAAGTAGTTCCGCATATTAATGTTGAATAAACGTGTTAAGTAAGAATTTGTGAAAAGTTAAATTATTTCTTTCGCTTTCTGTTTTTTTAAATGCATCGAAGTGTAAAAATAAGTATTTCAGAGTTTCAATTGACTGACGCATGAATAAAGCAATACTGAGACCGATGGCAATGTTAATTTTACACAAGGCGGAAGAATACACAGCGTGCATACACGTAGATCTTAGGCATGGCTTTCAAAAGT
Source organism: Dryococelus australis (assembly GCA_029891345.1). Classification (NCBI taxonomy): domain Eukaryota; kingdom Metazoa; phylum Arthropoda; class Insecta; order Phasmatodea; family Phasmatidae; genus Dryococelus; species Dryococelus australis. Next base: position 97,355,769 of record CM057003.1, read on the forward strand.
GCTCATTTTACCGTGAACACCCTTGAGCTTCACATACTTGCAGGACAAGTGATCTTGACTTTAAATTTAAGTCCACACGGAGACAGTAATGGCGTCGATTATAGCGTTAAATTCTTGAGTCTACGCCGAAAACATCACTCAAAACAAGATTCGTAAAAACCCACCACTTTCTCTATACTTGCAAGTTTATTGAAATCTGTTCTTACGAACAGTTGGTTCGGATACTCACTAAACCTGATGTCTCGCGGTATATAATATTTCACGTAATTGTCCATAAACACGAGTACGTCGTTTTCACGCCAACGATTAATTTTGGCACACAGCCACTGTACAATCAACAGAGCTAAACTCCAGACAAGTGGTCTGCATAAACTGACGATAAAACTAAGCACGGAATAGTCTGTACTGTTCAGCTTCAAGGAAACCAGCGCAAGTGAGCAGTTTAGACAGGGGAAGTGCCAGAATAAGAGTGAGTCATGTGACCTTCAAGCGGTAACTAAAGCAGACACTTCTCCAACTTATTGTCCGCCTCCTCGGACAGTGGAAAGTTTGCTTAACCCCACCGTTTACACACGAACATTATCGGGAAGGTCGGCTGTCTTCGAGTACTCCCACTAAATGTGGCCAGTGTAAAAGAGCCTTAGCTGAAGTGGCCTGCAGTGGTCCACGAAACGTGTGTGTGTACAAACTTTTTACAGAGCAGAAACTTCTGAGAGAGACACGATGATTTCCAAATAGTTTGTTTATGGTAATTTGTGATAATTTGTTAACATAGATCTTTCAAGTATATTCTGAGGTATATTGTCTGTGGTTGGTTCATGACACTAGTGTCGTGTAGTGGTTACACTGTGTGCCAGTTCAAATATACATAAGAATTTATTGTAAACAATTTTTACATTTTATTTGAACTCGTAAATTACTCTTCCCGGGACCAAAAAAAGACGTTTCACGTTAATGTTTGCCGTAAACAATCTCATCCCAGAAAGCGAGTAATTGGACCTGGCAACTCAAAAACAAGAATTTTTGCTTGGCCGACAGCACAAATTTTTCATGTGGGTTTAACGCTTCTCCCCCCCCCCCCCCCCCCCCCCCCCCCCCCCCCCCCCTTCGTCAAGCTCCCACGAAAAAGTTTCCTCACCTCTGACTGGCAGAGTCATTGAGAACTACTATAGGCTATGCACGGTAAAGTGAGCACTTTTGAAAGCCCTCTTGTTTGGAATAATAGTAAAGAAATATATTTTATTTTAACCTTAGACGTTAATTTCCGTTTACGGTGGAGTATACAGGCTACACTGTGTTTATTATTTATAAAAAAAAAAAACATTTTAAAGTTGGTTAAAGGATTAAAAATGGCTGAAATATGAACGTAACTAGAACCTGAAAAGTGTTCACTTTACCGTGGACAGCCTATAACATGGTGTACTGTACATATTCCTTACATCTGGCTGTGAACAGTCACGAACCGGCGTAAGAAGATTGAACCAATTAATAATTCAACTAATCTTCTGCTTTTTACACACAAAGAGAACAGATATAACAGGCCCCTCATGACTGTCCACTGCAGCAATTTCCTAAGAAACCGAGCAAGGGGCGTCACGTTGCATCGCGCAGTAACTTCTTGTAATCACGTCGTTTGCTCGACAGCAAAGCAATGTTCGAATTGATCATCTAACGATTATAAGATTATTTAGTGGCGCTCAATTCGGACGCGCGATGTCGGCAGCCGCTTGTTCAACGATTGTTGCTATTTGGTAATTGAGTATTCTAGTTACGTTTTCATTACATATGAAAAAAAAAAAAAAAAAAAAAAACCGAATACGTCATCCTTTTAGTCGATTAATTAGGATCACGTGACATTTTTGTAAACCGAAAGTGACAATTCAAGCAAGGCCGAGTCCTTCAACTTGCAGGACTTCGCGCCGTTTATGGTGAACGACAGAAAGTTTCGTCCCCTGAAAACGGCCGCCAAATGTCTCTAGCAACTATTTTCTGCTATTGTCCCTTTTAGATTGCATGCGTTCTTTAGTGTCACTTCCCATTATACTTTTGACGTGGGTATACAATATATATATATAAGGAACGAAGCAATAACGGAATTCCTTCCCCTTTTTGAGCTGGTGGTTTTTGTCTCGATCAAAGGCTTCTTTGTCTGTGACGTCATCGAACGGGAAATAAGGTAACTCGGGTAAATGCTGTTAACTATAAAGTGAGCACTTTTGCAATCAACCTTAGAAAAAAATCACTGCCCCTACCTACATATATTTTAACGGGCGCAATGAGTGACATGTGACCAGTAAAGTTGGTAACGATGAAGAGGAAAGTAGTTCCACACATTAACGTCTATCAAAAAGTGTTAGGTAACCATTTGTGATAACTTAAATTATTTCTCTCGCTTTGTGTATTTTGTAATGCATCGACGTGTAAAAATGAGCAGATTTGTAGAATATTTACTTTTCTAATAATATCACACTTTCACGTGTCCGACGCATGCATAAAGTGATGAAGCCCATGACAATGCTAATTTTACATGAGGCGGAATAATACACAAAGTGTATACAAATAGATCTTAAGCAGGGCTTCCAAAAGTGCTCATTTTACCGTGAACAGCCTATAGCAAGGACGACTTCTTCTACTAAGGGAGACAAAGTACGCCACTAGGAGAGAATAAAGGGGTTTACAGTCCACAATAAGAAACTTAGACAATGAGCACTAAGCAGTAAACAGTCATATCTGCCTCCGACCGGAAACAGGCGCCAATGACCAGAATGCAGGCTCGAACTGTGCATTTGAAATCTTAAAAATTCAGTTCAATAATTGTCATCGGTCTGGAAATGATCATTTTAAAGTATAGCGAAAAAGCCCTTAATCATTTCTTGGTATGATCACGGGTGGATTTCATTTTCTCGGGAAACGCGTATAATAAAAGGTCGTTTTCGCTCGGCTTTTTCGTTCATTACATAAGAAAGCAGTTGTCTACGGCTTTTTTTTATGTTAATATTAAACATAATAAGGTAAATACTTGTTGCTATCAATAAACTGCAGAAAGCTTCAAGCATCACGTGCCGACATAAACACTGTTGACACACGAAGTGCTGGGTGGAAGAGAAGAATGACGTCAGAAGCTGACGTCTGTCGTGCGATCGTCACTTTTGAATAGACGCTTGAGGAAAACGTGTCTTTGTATAACAGCTTCCTTTCTGTGTTCGCTGCTTGGGTTAAGGCCCTCGTCTGCCTTAACCGTCAGACTTGGGAGGAAATATTCACTAGGTGACATTTTTAAAATGAGAAACTGCTCAATATTTCTTGACGATGCCTGATGACGAAGAGAATTTAAGAAAATTTTCATTTCCGAATTGTAATTTCCGTTTTATATTTCTGTACCTAAAGGATATATTCTGGAAATGAAAATACTTTTAAGGCCACGATCTCATATTTCAACAGCTTTTGCGATAGTTAATTTTTTGAACCCAAACGGGAGCCGATACTGTAAAATGCTCTTACAATTTTGTTACAAATTGTTTTTACTATGTAGTAAAATTGTTTCTACACAAAAACTGTATACTTTTATCCTATAAATTAATTAACGAAAATTTTGTTTATTTAATAATAAGTTAAAATTATACAGTTTTTTGTGTTAGACAACATAATATAAACAATTTGTAACGAAATTGTAAGAGGATTTTACCATATCGGCTCCTAAGCGAACATCTCGTGTTCGGAGCCATTGTGTCTCGCAAAATGAGTATTTATTAAAATAGTGGAAGACAGTTATATAAAATTAATTATGAAGCTAATTTTTAAAGGGTGATTTATAATTTTCAGAAAAAATTAATGGTCAAATACATTACTTAAAATGTTGGGTGGTTACTGTCTTCCTATGTGAAATAAACTGTTACTTTTCAGTTACGTAATCTAGGAATCATTTTTATAGATATCATCCAATTTTCTGCATATAGAGTCATAAAAAAAATTTGAGCGTACAGAAATGTTGAATACCGTTGTAGGGGAGAACAAAACCTACAGCATAAGCTATGTCGGTATACCGATATTTGTAAAAATTCTGCCGAATTTGATAATAAACATATACCTAACGCAATCTACTTTCTCACAAAAAAATTTCTACTTTTTTTTATTTATTTTTTATTTTTTATTTTTGGGACTTGTATTGCCACTCTCTACTAGAATCGAACCTGCGATACCTCGAGGTTTGTTCAGGGCACTTAGGAGATGGTGGAGAAGCGGTACTAGGTTGGTATCTACCGTGCATGGACAGCAGTGCGGCCTTTCTTCCCTCCAACGAGCGATTGTCTGCTGGCGAACGTGTAATCGGTAATGTATTGTGCATAGAAAGGAAGGCCAGTCATTGCTTCCAGCGAGTTCACGACGATGATTTGTGCTCGCGTGCTACAGGTCTTCTGAAACAGCTACATTTTTTAAGGTAAAATCGCAGCTCTGAATCGTTTAAGAGCAGGGTACATACATAGTTGGCGTGTGTGTGTGTGTGTGTTGTGATACCTACCTTCCTCGGTCCGTGTCTCTGGTTGTCACTGTGTGCGTGTGTGTGGATCGTATTACAGAGCAGGGTGACCCCTCCCTGACCCCTCCCTGCTATTATTATTATTATTGTTTGCTTCGGTACATGAGTGCAGGTCGGAGACAGAGTATGACTGTCATCTAGTCTCTTCATGGCAGTGGGACCGACGAATGTCTGCATGTGCTCTCAACGGGAGTCAAACCTACGATACCATATTTATTCGAGTATGGCACAGAAACAAAAATATAAATAAAATGTGTCAGGTGAGGGGATTCGAACCCGTGCTCTCTTTTACTGGAACCAGAGCTAATATCAGGCGCCTTAGGCCTCTCGGTCAACCTGACAATTTGTATTAGTGTTGGAACTACGTGGCTTTTGTCGAATGTCGTACGCTTGTGCAATACACACGTATGGGTTGGTATGGTTTTTTTCCTTTCGTGATCTCTAGCAGACGACGTGAGAAAGCACACAGAACGATGAATCTTTACGGGAATCGAACCTGCGATTCCTCAAAGATGGTTCAGGGTACATGCATTGGTTCCTTTCAATAGTATACCGGTAAGTACAATGACAAGGGGGAGGTGGTGGGGATGTAGTATTTGGTCGCTATCTATCGTGCACGGAAAGGCAGGATGAGTCATTGTGGTCTCCGCTGTGGTCGTATCGACGACGAAGACGACGAGATGCGCTCGTAGCCTAAGAGTATTCACTGCTACACCAGTTAAGGCAGGGGATAATTCGTTTCGCAATAGGAAGCTTATCGTTCTAGCATGCGTTGTTGTATGTGTGGGGACTCAGCTGTCTAGCGATGACTGTATATTCATTGCGAGTGACATCACATTACATACATACATCGACGTTTCGGTACATGGCTCACGAGTCCATGGCCGGTAGTACTGACAGACTATCTGGAAGTAAGTACACACATGGACGTTCCGTGTATGTTTGGCGATCAGTGGGGTTGCAAGATGGAGGTCGCCTAGGACGACATGTAGTAGTAGCATGCTAGTAAGGAAAACAAACCTAGGTGATGACTATGTTATGCATTTGGCAACTATATCTTATGATGTTCGGAACTTCCAGCCAACTATGTATTTGAAAGCAAAGATGGTTGCCTGGCGGTGGGGTGGCTTAGTCGTACGGACCCTCGCGGATGGTCAGTGGTGATATGGCCTTCGTCGCGGTCGGATGCTGAGGATATCGGTCAGTCACAACATTGACGCCAGCGACATGTTGTGTGAGTAGAATTTGTATTTATAATGTTTAACGGGTTGCTAGAGGAGACAGTGTACTTGTATACCAAATAGGACATTCTGGCTCACCTGTCGTCATGCAGGGGACACAGGGACGTAGACATAGATCGTACTTGATCACTTGCAGATGGTAATCCTGAGTGCGCGAGGGTCGGAAAGGTTGTCTGCTGTCTCTGTTACACGAGTGTCGGTGAGGGGGGGGGGGGTCACTGGTCGGGCGGTGGCGAGCGCGTGATGTTGGTGTGGTCAGGGGTGATGTAAGCAGGCGGTGGAGGAGGACAAGGGGTAGAGAGAGCACTAGGACGAGTGGAGCGTCGCTGGTCGAGGTGCCAAGGAATTGAGTGGGCGAGGAAGTGTGTGTGTGTGTGTACGTGGCCAGGCGGTGGCACCGAGGGGACAGGAGAGATAGAGGTGAGTAAGAACGGGGAGACATGCAGGCCGACATATGTCCGCATGTCCCTTTTATATTGTTGTATCTCAAACGCTTCATAACTTACAGCCATCTATCCTGTCGTGGATTATGTATATGTTATGAATTTTCGACTATTACTCAAAAGATTCGGAAATTACACCCATCTATGCTTATAATGGCATTGGGCATACTTGTCCCTGCGACCCCTCTCCTAGTCATGGCACATGTCTATGTTATGAATTTGCCATCTATAACTCAAATGGTTCGGAAATTACAGCCACCTATGTTTATAAGTTGACGTAGTGCATACTTGACCACCCCACGACCTTTATCCTAGTCGTGGTTGATATCTATGATATGAATTTGACAACTATAACTTAAATGGTTCGGGAATTACTACCACCTGTGCTTATAAGTTGACGTGGGGCATATTTGACCCTGTAACCTTTTCTTCTAGTCGTGGTGGATGCCTATGTTATGAATTTGACAACTATAACTAAAACCATTCTGAAATTATAGCCAACTGTGCTTATAAGTGTTATGCACGCACGTACGCACACACACACACAGACAGACTTAAGGAGGAGGAGGCAGTGTTACACGAGATCCAATCGTTCGCGATACCTTGATGACCGACCGCAGCTGCCGGCGAGGCGCTGGCCGCCAAAATGGTCGACATCTTCAGCTGGTCGACAGTTGTCTTGGGTAGACATAGGTCGGCGATACCAAGATGGCCGCCGGGAATGAGGAGCTCCGAGCCAAAAATGCGGTAAATTGAGCAAATCCACTTTCTGGCACTGGCTGGCAAGATGGGAAAAATTACGTTTTTGTACGCGAAATCGCCCATTTTGGACAAGAAAAAGGGGAAAAATGGAAATTCTCGCTCCTGGGGTCCTCAGCCTGCTGCTAGTTTTTATGCTAATTAGGTCCGAGGGTTCGGCAGCCAGGTGCCAGGTGTCCCAGAATGCCCTTTTTTATACTACTACTGACGGACGTGTGTGCGGGCGCCATTTTGGCAGTGGTAATCGTGAACTTCAGTCTGTGTTGGCTGCCAATATGGCCGCCAGTACCACTGCAATTATTCCGACTGGCTACAAAATGACCGCCATCGAAGTATGCACTAATTCGGGTAATAGGAAATTGGTTTTGACAAACGGTGAGAATTTTCCCCCTGGCTCCAACATGGCCGCCGTCGTTTTCGGGAAACTTTTCACTGGTTACCAAAATGGCCGCCGTTGGTTTCAGGCACATTTTACTAGATGATAAAATGGCCGCTGTCAGGATGGAATGATACATTCTCGAATTTTCCGTGGGAAGAGAGGATAATTTTTGAAATTTTTTATGGGCGAGGACCTTAATAGGCAAATTGAACTCCTCGGGTCCTCCGCCTGACGCCTGGTGCGCCAGAATCGGCCATTTTATATTTCTTCAGTGTAACTAGTCAGACTCACAGATATACGCTGTTTGCAGTTGACTGGGATCGTATAGATGTACTGTTTAGGGTATACTTTTCTCACCAGTAGATAACTGATTCTTTCGACCCAGACTTTGAATGTTAGCTCTCCTGTAAAATATGCTTGGCCGACAAGACTCCCCCTTCCCCTTTCTGCATCACATATCTCAAAGTCACACACTAGCTATTATATTATACTGGAGAAATAATGAGTTGTTTAAAAGATTCTTGCGATGGGTGTGATTGATTAAGTGAAATATTCATCGAAGTACCATGGTATTTGATGCCTGTTTGAAGGCGGTCATCCACATAATTCGCATTACCATGTTCATCCCGGCTCCATCCCTCCATCCATTCCTTTTCTATTACAGCTACTACGTGTACTGGTGTAATTATTTAAACAGAATTTATAATATTAAGTCAGACCAGTCCATCTAAAGGAACTACAAATCAAATCTCACTTCGGCAACCGTAGAGAATTTAAGTGATATAAAATTCGTAGTAATTATGTTTATTGAATAACATAGGACTTCTTGTATTCGTAGCCAACAGAATGTAGATTCTCGGAAGAGTAAATTTCACTTGTTTACTCACCGAGTGGTACTGCAAAGCCTTACGCACAGGCGTGAGAGTGGCAACTGACACGCTAACTTCCAGCAAGGTCAAACAGCGAGCTTGCAGTAAAGCCGATATCACACGATATCCGCAGCCGTACTTGGTTCTTGTACACGTTTCTACAAGATCTGGTGCACGAGCCGGTATACCAGCCGCTATACGAGCCGCCATGGAAGATTCATATTACACGACAGCAGTTTGCGTAATAGCATTTGGCGCCCTCGGCGGGTGCGCAGTGTGTGGTTTGTAGTAAATATAAACCCCATTCGTAAAACTGCTACCAGTTAGTAACTTGCGTAAGCCTATGAAAAAAAAACTACCTAGCACATCTTAATATTGCTGTATTACTGTTCGCCTTTTACATAAACTGATTGCTTACTAGTAGTTTCATTCATTTTCTTGAAAATAACGTGAAGTTACTAGAGTACTGGTGTGTTATTTTTAATTTCGACGAAAATTACTGACCGTTTGCAAGAAATGGTTTTTTCTTTACGCACCGGGATATTATCCGCATGTAAAATTGAATGATAAAAATTTTTTTGGGTCCGATGGAGTTTCGAATTTACACTTACATATTTCCCACTGGATAGTGGCTTTACCACTGTACTACGATTTTTTTTTTTAAATTAGTAAAGTATTGTATTTGGAGTTTAGAATACAGGAATACAATAATGGACAGAGGCTGAAGTGCGCATATCCATACTCTGGTCACAAACTTGTTTTTACAAATGAAGTAGTTACGACACACACACACACACACATGCACACACTCAGGGATACACTTTAAAAGAAAAACAAATAATGTCCATATCGGCCGCTAAGGCGGACCTCACACAAGCTTTTACGTAATCTGGTATCGTGTAATATGGCCTTAACACAGAGCGCCAACAAAACAGGACAGCTGTGTCACCAGATGGACAGGAAATTCCATGATCTCACATCGACTGTTTTTCCGTATACGTTTAGAAACAAATATCATGGTTTTGTTTAAGTTAAAAAAATATTTTTCAGATAGTGTCAATATTTTATCTTATATATGTGAAGATTTTATTATGGAAATTGACTGGTTTGAAACTTAGTGTGAGTTTGTCATCTGTCAGCAGAAATGCTCGGATAATTTTATCTGCATAAGGACTTTTAATTTTAACTTGGCTATGATAGACTGAAAGCTATTGCATAATTTTAGCAGTGCCTACTAATTTAAAAGTTATATACAAAGAATACATTTAATGAGCGCTTAACGAGTTTTGAAAATATTGCTCCTCTGCATTTTGCATTCAATGCCAAATATTTACTTCGCAGCAGCCGTTAATTAATTCTCAGCATCGATTTAATAACATTCATTCATCACACGTTTTCACTCAAAGATTTTACTGGCTAAAATGGAAGTGCATATATTTTAATTTTAATATACACAACGTTTAATATTTTGCATTTGAAGTACTGAAACGAGGAACCTGCACAAATGACTCTAGCAAGTGCATTTAACACCGTAAGTATCGTTTCTATACGCGCAGGGCACTAAAATTTAGGACTTTGAACGGGCGTGTAGAACTTTAGCATTTCAGTATTACAATAGCAATCATGAGATCATAAGCTGTAACAGCATCAAACGAACGAATTCCAATTACCGACGGTGACAACAAGGATTTGAGCGAAGATTGAATTCCCTTTTATTGCGTTCTCGTTTGTTTTCGACAGGAATTATTACGAAAAAATGTATATACGATACCTGTCCACATCAAACCACAGCGCTCAAATGCTCGAATCTTCTTTGTAGTTTAAATTCCATGTTGGCCATAGAAAACGGGAATTTTTTAAATTTATTTTTTATATTTTTTAATATTTTGGAATACGATTGGCGGTGTAGATTAAGTCCAGCGATTTTCAAAGTATTAGAAATAATGAATTGGGAAAATGTTAAACGAATTCTCATAAGTTCTTGAAACTTGACGAAATCCGTAATATCGTAAAAATTTTCGTGTCTGAATATACATTTTTTTTAACAGTGGATGCATATTTTACCATGAAACAGTGCTCACGTTCTTTTCTTCCGTTGATGACACTCGCATCCAGTTCTCTTTATCATCATTCCGTGTCTACAATCGAAATAATATTTCCTTAGTGCGATAAACAATCAAACACAAAACAAATTCTATGTTATTATGGTGATTTGATTGAACTGTGTCCACTGTCGACCATGAGACTAAATAAACATACACTCAGCAAGACAAAAACGAAAAAAAAAAAAAAAAAGAAATTACGTCACCACACACAGCTAACCAGGAAAAGCTGTTTCCTTCTTTTGTTATCAACTCTTGGGTTTCCTGCTCTTGAAAATTCCACTCCCAACACGATAACCACAAAACAGGCGAGTCACGCTAGAGGAAAGGAAACCGCAGGCTGTAGTTACAGCAAGGAAGCGATGATCTTGGCCATATAACAGTTTGTTCTTGTGTATAACTCGCGAACCCGTGGGCTGCGTGGATCTTCAATCTGCAGTGTACTCGTGGACGCGGCTATGCCATGGCTGGAGCCCTACTCACTGTTGGGAGGCACTGTGCAATATTGGAAACACAGATATGGAGACTTGCGTAAAAAGTTGACGTCCTCAACGACCCATTTAACTATACAAATTATAGTTACGCTACAAGCCTATCAGGCAATATTCCTGTGACGTATGTAAACATTAAAAAAAATCTTTGTCGAAACATAAACAACAAAACGTTCGTTTCTGCTTATATTGCATAAAAAAAACCGTACACCTTTTTTTGAGGCGTTAATATTACTTCTTAAAATAACGCTCATTCTATTTTTTTTATTGAATATCGTGTGCATGACGTTTATTTTATTACGAAATATTTCTAGAGCTGTATAGTGTCAGGAATCTAAACACACGTATTTATTATTTCGTGTTTTAACTTGGTCGATGGTTACTGACGGGTTTATTAAGATGATTAAATAATATGTACGACGTAAGTAAAGGTTTTTTGTTATTTAAATGCCCGACTGATAAGAAAATTGCAGCAGTGCTGACTTGTGAAATGATTCTGTGAATAAGGACACCAGATTTCCAAGCTAAGGAGAGTTGACAAATTTGGACGGCTCTTAACATAGAGCTCTTGAGAGCCGGCGAGGTTGAAATGAGGTGAGTTTGGAGCAGCGCCGGAAACGGGAAACGGGAAATCCCCGAAAAACATGCCGACCAGCGGCATCGCCCGGCACGATTCGCAAACGCGAAAGTCCGGAAGCGACCCCGCCGGGAATCGGAGCCCGGCTCGCTAAGGTGGGAGGTGAGTAGCTTAACCACTGGACCACCACCACCCCTCCTTGTTAAAGGCTGTTCACGATATAGTGAGCACTTTTGAAATCAATCTGAGAAAAATGTCACTGCCCCTGCCTGCATATATTTTAACGGCCTCACTTAGTGACATGCACCCGGTGAAGTTGGTAACGACGGCTGGACAGTAGTTCCATATGTTAAAGTCGAATAAAAAGTGTTAGGTAACCATTTGTGATCATATTAATTATTTCTTACACTTCTATGTTTTTTTTTAACGCCTCAGTGTGTAAAAATTATGAGATTTATAAAACGTTTACTCTTCAAATAATATCACAGTTTAACTTGGCCGACGTATGAATAAAGTGATGAGGCCCATGGCGCTGTTAATTTTACATAAGGCGGAAGAATACAAAACGTGCATATAAGTAGATCTTAAGCAGGGCTTTCTAAAGTGATCAATGTATCGTGAATAGCCTATAGGAGAATAGACGCGTGTCGAGATACGTTCTTCTAAAACCGTGATTATTCCTGCCCCCTTTCCACAGAAATTTTGGTATAGTTCACTAGTATTAAACTTTCGAATTCTGCAAACATTAAAGCAAGTAAAAGGAATTTGGGCTAATGAACACAGTTAAAAAGTTCCGTATGTTACCGGAAATTGTTACTTAAATGTACTGTAAATATACGGAAATGCGCCCTGATTGCCGTTAAACGAACTGAGATTCATAAATTCGAAATACGAAACATCACTGTTTTTCAAACAGCTTCTGGTTACAGGAACGAACAATGCCGAGGATACCCGAATGTTCATCCCACCAAAACTACAAAATTTTTCCTTCCTGTGGTAGTTCCGTTGCGGTCACTTTTACTATAGGCTGTTCACGGTAAAATGAGCATTTTCGAAAGCCAATAAATGTTTATATCTACTTCCTCTGTGTGAGTGGGGGCCGCGGTGGTGTATTGGTAAGACTACTCACTTCCCATCTCGGCTGGATGATGACGCTTATCTGCTGGGTTTCTCGGGGAACTCCCGTTTCACCCATCCTTGCGTTTCAGCGCTGCTCCATACTCACTTCGTTTCACATTCATCGGCTCTCAAGATCTCGATGTCAAGATTCACCAAGTTCTCTCCATTCCGTGTTAGTCATGAATATATGAGTATAATACTAAAAGGGCTCTCCACGGTAAAGTGAGCACTTCTGAAATCAACCTTTGAATAATGACCCTGACTGGCCTGCGTCCAGTAAAGTTTGTGTAGGTTGTTTACGGTAAAATGAGCACTTTTGAAAGCCCTGCTTATGACATACTTGTATGCACGTTGTGTCTTCTTCCGCCTTATGTGGGGTGATGCTAACTGCTGATAACCTGCTGATGCGTGCTGCAGTGCCGATCGTCACTCTCTGCATGCTACAATGAAAGCTGATTCTCTGCTGACGAGCATAGTTCTATTAACGTTCTGCAGGCGGCGGGGCGATAACTTTATTTACAATTGCTCGGGTCGGCCATGGTGGCTGAGCTATTAGAACGCTCGCCTCCCACCAAGGCGAACCGGGTTCAATCCCCTGGCAGGGTCACCGGGTTTTCGCAAGTGGGAATCGAGCCGGACGATGCCGTTGGTCGGCGGGTTTTCTCGGGGATCTTCCGTCCCCCCGGCTCCTTCATTCCGGCGCCGCTCCATATTCACTTCAATCACCCTCACTGGTTCTCAAGACCTCGCTGTTAAGAGCCATTCAAATATCTTCACTTCTCTTCACTTCTCCAATTGCTCGGTTTTTTTTCCACGCACATTAGATCTATGAACGATACTTTTGCCGTTTAAGTAAGCCATTTATTATTTTTATTACATATTGCATACAATTTAAAACCCTATAGGTAGGTAGGTAGGTTGATGGGCTTAACTTCTCGTCGAAAGCGAGGTCATAAGAGACGGTAAACCATATAAATCAAATACTCGTTTCCCGTTTTTGTTTACACCTGAGTAGCTTGACCCTACATTTAATTGGTAAGTTCATCGTGACGTGTTTATGATGGCCAATCACGTACACACTGTCAAATTTTATACTAGGAGGACCTAATCTGGATTTTTATTTAAAAAATTACTTTCAAAGTGAGATATAACTGTTGTGTTTCCGTGCAGTCCATTACAGGAAGAAACGCGACCAATGTTGTGGTATGTATTCACTTCTCTACAAAATCCAGATTTTATTTTTCAGAGACGTTTCCGACACACTGAAATTCACTGCATCTGAGTTTTCAATAGTACGTGCAAGGTTTACATAAAAGACAATTCCTGCTCAATCAGGATTTATATAAATCAACTATCTTCATTGCCTTATTTCCTTTTCCAGATATTGGTCGTTATTTAAAAATTTCATGACTCCAAAAAAGGCCGATTTTTGTCTTGCACGAGTCTAATTGGCTGACCCATCAAACATTAACAAAAATTTAGAACCGGTCCATGCTTCAAATGTTTGATGGTAACTGGAGCCATCCAACTATTTCAGACAAATATGGTGGCTTTTATGACGTTTAATGACATCGCAACTGTCCAGAATTATTTGACCATACATTTTGAAAGCAGTTTTTAGGAAAAATTAGACAATGTGGCAGTGGATTTAAAGGGATTATTCGGATAGAAATAGGGCTAAAGATCGTGGCAGCATTCAAAATATTTTTTTTTTCATGCTTTCGATTATTTCTATTTAACGTCTCAGATATTACACGTGATTTGTAGTGACTATTAAAATGATCAACCCAATGTCTACGATTCACTGGCTCTCGCAATAATCCCTTGTTTTCAAATGCACTGTTCTTAAGGGCGTTTGATGGGGTTAAAATAATTGTATAGCCTGTTCACGGAAAAGTGAACACTTTTGAGGCCCTGGTTACTTTTTTAATTTCAGCAATTTTATTTTATCAACTTTTTCAAATATATTATATTGCCATGTAAGTAATGAAGGCAGTGTGTAGATTCCGACTCACTCGGACGTTTGCCTTCTAAGGCTAACATAAAATATATTTATTGAGTATTATTCAAAATTAGAGGCTTTCAAAAATGCTCACTTACCGTGAATAGCCTATTTGTCATATTCCGCTGTATGAAATATTCCTTAATGAACGTTTATCTACACTTATTTTCTGTCCTGAATTCTATCATTTAAGAAATCCATTTTTGTTATGAACTCACTTTACCCTTCAGCCTTTGGAAATGTTTTAACCAGGTGCGCCACAGCTAGTTAGCTCATACGAGAACGAAATCACTGAATATCATTAATAAACAAGCTCGTACAACTTGTTCTTGGTATAACAATATAAAAAAGGCATCCAAGGCGTTAATAATGAATTATAGAATTGTCCAGTAGTAGAAGAAAATGAGAAATTATACAACATGTTTCAGGCACCAAAAACAACAGTTTAAAAAATAGAGAGTAAACAATTATAAAAAAAATTATTTCGCACAATATTTTACCTTCAAAATTCTATTAACATCCATTATATACAACACTACATAGGTACAGATACGGCCTACGATAACATGCAACGAGAATAAAATAACGACTTAACGAAGCTGAGTGTTCACAATTCGTTCGTGTAACTTCGTAAGTGTTCGCTTTAAATGCACTTGTTATACACCCGTTACATGTGGTGCAGAATATGTTACAAATTCTTCGAAAAGTATTGCTTATACTTCGTCATTGAATTATTACTTCAGAAAATGTCCTTATATTTGGTATAATGTGGAGTATAATTCACCGGGCACACTCTTTTCTTTATGATTTTCTTAATATAATTATTTCTCATATGTGCCCGGGGGTGAACGCCCATGTTTATAGCCTAACTCTCTGCAAGAAGTCGTAGGTGAATGAAAAGAGCGATGGAATATTAAGTGTTGATTCGTGTTGAAAAATTTCTCCAAAATAAGATACCGATTTATTTTTCAAATTTTTTAATTCATGGCGAGGCATCCACGTAACGAGACTTAAATACATATTTCAAAATTTTTTTTTCTCCGATATAAATTTAGAATAACCAACTAGCAAATTAACGGAAATGTTTCTTGAACTCACGGGAAGTTCTTTGATATGTAAGCGGAGTCCGTTATTGAAAGAAAACAATATTTCTGTAATTTTACGGAGAGTTGTGAGGAATAGTTAGAAGCGATGTCCTGCAGAATTACGTTTTTTTTTTTTTAAACTGTCTGGCAGCAGTGCAGGGAAATTAGTTCCATGTTAAAAATTCGTACTAAAAGTGCTATGTTTATACCTTTGGCCAGGGGGTGTTCATAGGATAGGGAGAAACAGGTCGCTTATTTCTTTCAGGCCCTCTCCACGCATACCCTCATTATAGTGAAATCTTTTGATACCCACTAAAGCAATTACTAACTGTTTCCTAGTTGTTACAATGCGAGAGCTTAAGTATTTTATTCATTTTATTCCACTGTTGAAGGTGGTCCACAAGTGTTCAAATTTCCTAAAGATATTGAACGGTACGTGTTGTTATAATAATATTTGTACTGCAGTTTTGAGAAGTTCAAGGTACATCCGCCAGGAGCTCTGTAAGTACTCAGTAGCGCCAACTTCGTAGTTCGAAGTGGTGAAGTAGTTGTGCCGACTATGTTGGTATGAGTAAAACTAGCGACCGCTCAATAACATTGCTGTTGCCACTCTGGTATACACCTTATTTACTCTATGTCTGTCGCCATCAAAATTATTTATTCCATTCGCGGTTTCTTTTGTCTATGCTAAGGTAATAATTCACGCGTTCGTAACATTTACGATCCTAGCAAGTTCGTAATTTAACTTCGTCAAAGCTGTATCACTTGTCATCGAATTCAATTCACTGACGGTGTCAGTTTTAAATGCGGCTAAAATATACAAAATGGCTGTAAAGTAGAACTCAGTCAACCGCGGACAACACTTGAAAGAAGTTCGGTTGGCGCCTAAAAGAAAATGGCCTTGAATGCCAGTGAAGGTGAAGCAAGGTGACTATGAAAAGGCGTCACGATGCAAGAACTGGGGAAACGGTAGTCCCCCTAGAAAGCCCGCTGGCCCACGGCAAAGTTCACCTGGTTTTCCACATGCGTAAATCTGGGTGACCCTTGCAGGAATCAAGTCCGGTTCACCTTGGCGGGAGGCGAGTGCTCTGACCACTATACCACCGCGGCCCCTTATACCGCGAACAGCTTATAATGATGCGCATAGAGAGGCGCGTCAAATGTAGGGCAAAAGGACGACACTTTACGGGCCTTGTCATATCGCTGTTTTCTCATGCAAGGGTCGCGTTGCCAACACCAAATATAAAATGGAAAAGTGTTCATACTTAAAAGACTCAGCGAAAATACTTTTGCATAATTCATTAGTGTTAAGTGGGTATGATAGCAACTTACACTGTAATATACAGCAAATTTTACAACGACAATTTCGTGACTTCATGACATCGTTGAGCAATATTGCATCCTTTACCCACTTGCTGCCTTACGCCATTTTCAAAATGGTTTGTGAGCAGGATGTGAAAAATACACGAGTGTTTGAGAAACTGAGCCATTGCAAGTCTCCAGTGCTTAATTGTAAATAATATTGTAACTCAACCCCTAAAATCACGTAGGCCATACCAGTTTTCCCCTGGTTGAACAATAAGAAAAACTCAACAGAAGCGAAGCCACCTAGGTATGGGGTTGCCGTTTCCGAAAATGAGTTCTCTGGATTCGTTAATATTGTTAACCTTTCGTGTACAGTACGATCAGTTTTCAGGGTGACCAATACCTGAATTCGTATATTATCGTCGTATTGAAGCATAAACTGAAGATGAGACGGAGAGATTATCGTTTTCTGCGCATACATCCAAAGTTGACCAACCCGACACCAATAAAAATGTCAAAGTCCGTGGTCAACAGTTATGAAAGTGTTTGATTATATCTTAGTTTCCTAAATACATGTTACTTAATCTATATGTTACACGTTACTGCGTATTAATACCGAGTTTGAATTAATCTTATTTCATTAAAAATTAGTTAGAGGAAGTAAACAAACAGACCAAAGCACTTGTTCGCACAAACTGTGATCTAACTTCAAGTCCTATCCAGGTTGTTTGTTATATTGCTGTTGGCAGAAAAGCAGTCCAATGTTGGAACAATGATCGGCTACTGCGCACCTAGGGCGCGCATTCTACCTCGATTTCTCTCTGCGTATTCAAGCGCTTCGACGAATGTCTGTATGTTGGCAATGCAAGCGTGAGATGTTTACAACTATTAGCTTAGAGTGAATGCTCGATGCAGTGGTGCCGCTGTAGTGTAGTGGATAGAGTCTTAAAGAGGTACGCTGTGCACCACATGTTCTGGTTGGCGCCAGTGTTTAAATTACAAATTTGCGAAAATATGATTTGGAGAGATGAATCGCCGGGCTATCAAGCTATAGCAGAATGCATATTTCATTGATGTAAGAAAAAAAAAACCTCTGGTGTCTTTTTAGAACTTAATCTAATTGTGAGCACTTTTGAAGCCCTAGTTACTTTTTTCTTTAACCCGATTTATATACTTCCACCACTTGTTAATGTAAACCCTGCCATGTGAGTAATAAACACAGTGTATACATTCACCATAACCAAAATGAAAATCCCTAGGTCACAATTAAATATATTTTTTGCTAGTATCTCTGATGAAACAGCTTCAAAACGTGCTCATTTTACCGTGAACGGTCTATAATATAACCTAGCTAATGGTTAAGGCAGGGAATTTGATAATTTTAATAAAATGCCGATTTCTCGATAGTACTCGTAACCATCCCCTAAGAACGAGAATTCATGTTCGAAGAACTAAAGACTGTTCACGATAAAGTGAGCACTTTAGAAATGAACTTTATAAAACGTCACTAACCCTGCATGCATATATTTTAATGGGCGCACTGAGTGACATTCACTCAGTAAAGTTGGTAACGATGGATGGAAAGTAGTTTCATTTCTTACCTTCGAATAAAGAGTCTTAGGTAACAATTTGTGATAACTTAAAGTTATTTCTTTCTGCTTCCGGTAATTTTTAAAGCTTCGTGTAAAAAATGAGCAAGTTTTCTTAATATATTTAATTTTATAATGTTCACAACTTCACTTGACCTACGCTCGACTGAAGTGATAAGGCTCATGACAATGACAATTCTACATAAGGTGGAGGAATACACGACGTGTATACAAGTAGATCTCAAGCAGGGCTTTCAAAAGTGCTCATTTTACCGTGAACAGCCTATGCTAGCCCGCCATTGCTTGTGTCCGAACGGAAGGTTAGAGTACGGAAATGCCGCAGAAGACATGTGCCACGCCCTCTGCGTGTTTGCCCACTTCAGAATCCCAGCCAAGTGGTCAGCTTGTCGCCACTAGAACTGTCAAAAATCTGTGGCTTCGTTAGCTCACAATTTGAAATGCTGGTACATATCATCTCATGGGCGTCTCCAAGACTTTTTTCCAAAAAAAGGGAGGAGGGGACTCATGTAAATCAAAATAAGTTTCCTGTAGAGAAGAGCGAGATTTACAAATGGGTTTTTTCGCACAATAAATGCAACAAATATCCTTGACTTGTGATATGAATAAATTTGTTTTATCTTCAACTAGCGACCCACCCCGGCCTCGCTGGGGTGCGATTTACAAATATGGTGTTGTTTAGGTTTACAGCAAGTATATACACTAAATACTTAAGGTAACTTATATGTGGTTAATAATGTGCTGTTCAACACGTCTTCGTAAAGGACCCCTCTTTTTAATCAGATTTTAAAACAAATAAAAGGTTACAGTGGAGCATTCTTAAAAGATAAAAAATATGCTTTCACGGCCTTTTTTTTGTACATTTTTGAGTTCTACAATTATTTAGTACATTAATTTGGTGTATCTGTAATGGTTTAGTCAGCGTATGGCATGTAAGCGCTCGAAAAGCAGCTTTTTCCGACTTGATTAGAAAACTCTACATTTATCTACTATCCTTAAATTAAATATCAATATATTATATACATTATCCTTTCCGAAGAAATCCTTTAAATTATGGTGAGAACTGCATCAAAATCCATCAAGTAGTTTAGAAGCCTTAGATGAATACACAGACACATGAGGCTAGGCGACTTTGTTTATGCTATGTATAGAAAATATGGAATATAATATTGAATAAAAAAGGTACAAAATACTACCAAACTAAAGTTATGGAGAAAAGGAAGAACTAGATTACTCCTCCCCAGCAGAGATTTCCATTTTGGAGTTACGTCGCAACTACGCAATCTATTTATTATAGTTTTCATTCATTAAGTAACGAGAATGATTACGAACACTTATCATTCATGAATAATTGTTGTGATGCAACAATGGCATATCCATGTTAAGAGTCTTCGTATGATAGTACGACCGTGATGGAAAACAAGTAACACAAAGGAGTCCACATCCCTCTTTGGATGACAATGACACGAACACGACACTTCTGTGTTGGTTCTTGAGTCATCGTTATTTGGGACGTTAGCGGTAGACGAAAAATCTGTTTGCCTTCCCCTTTTAGTGCCATACTTCGATCGTGTATCGGGATATTTAATTCAGAGAATAATTTGTTGCGATACGTGCATCGACAGTGGAGCAACGAATGCATAATATGGGACTTTTTTTAAATATATTTTTTTTAACTGTTGGTGGTCAAAACAATCTTTGCAACGCTTGTGCAAGGTACTTAAATAATGCTCAAATGTTTTACATAAAATATGAAGTGATTTCGTTGTTGTTTTTAAATATGTCACTCAAAACTGGTTAAATAGGATACTCAAGGCGATGTAAACAGTCGATGTAAGCGAACTTACAGTTGGGGCTGAGAACTAATGATATCCGGTTAAAAAAAACGCCACGATGCTGTAATGCGACACTGCCTCTAATCGTGATTTTGACCACAAATTTGCACCAGACAGCTGAGCTCCGAAGAACTGCCCCCACATAAGCTTATGGAAATCTTGGTTTCAAAACACACCATAGAACAAAATAAACAAAGGCCGCTCCATGCACTTAAGATCGAAGGTCTGAGATATTTCCTACAAAGCACTATACCATCGGAAGTGAGGTTATTTTATCGGACTTTCATTGCTGGCAGGGTGAGAGCAGTGTAGGCTTGCAAGGTAAGCTACTGTAACCTGAACTTTCGTGCTAAGGGAGACGTAACGTTGTTCCATTGTAGCACTGCTGCCGACTGCACAATATTCAGTGCTCATTAAAAACAGTGCAAATACTACCTAATATTGTCAGAAAAGTACGATTTGTGTGCCTTGTGATAGAAGCTATAATCTGTAACATGGTATAACATATTTCGCTAGAATTAACTTATTTAATTCTTTTTCAAAAAGGGACTACTTTAGTTAAAATCATAACAAACAAATTCTAGTTATTTCAGGAAACATGTTTTGCAAGAAAACATTCCTTAAAGGCTGTACACGATAAAGTGAGCACTTTAGAAATGAACCTTAGAAAAATGCCACTGCCCTTGCATGCATATATTTTAATGGACGCACTGAGTGACATTCGCCCAGTAAAGTTGGCAATGATGGATGGAAAGTAATCCCATGTCTTAACGTCAAATAAAAATTGTTAGGTAACCATTTGTGATACCATAACATTGTTTATTTCGCTTTCTGTTTTTTTTTTAATGCATCAAAGTGTAAAAATGAGCAGATTTGTAAAGTATTCACTTTCTTAATGATTCCACAATTTCATTTGACCGACGCGAGAATAAAGTGACGAGGCCCACGTCAACGGTAATTTTGCATAAGGCGGAAGAATAACACAACGTGTCTACAAGTAGTTCTTAAGCAGGGCTTTCAAAAATGCTCATTTTACCGTGAACAGCATAGACATTTTAAATGTTTTACAAACATTATAGTATATACATTATGGCAAAATATTTAACAGTGTTATGAAATTGGTACGAGCGGACGTCCGGTGACGGGATGTGGACAACCACAGCAAAGACTCGGTGCCAGAGAAGATACTTGGGAAGTTTAGAGGGAGGGGAGAAAGGCGGAGACTGGTACGCCTGAATGCATCAGTGGCACCTCCGAAGCCGCCCTGCAGGATGTACCGTCGCTGGCTTCTGATACTGGTGCTGCTCGCCCTTTACTCGGCGGTCAATCTGGAGTTCCGTCGCGGCAAATCTGTTCGTCGTGGGATGATAGTGGTATTCCCCAGGAAGACTACCTGCCCCCCGGGCACCATGCGCGTGTACAAAATCTGCAGGCGCATCTCATAGGCCAGAATGGTGAGTCCTCTCACGTTACGCCCTCGAGAAACTTGGTAGGCATTAAATACGGGACGTCTTGATGGAGTCGTGTCATGTAGGCATCTCTGCATAACACTGGCACGCGAAAATTAACAGCTGGGCAGGTTGTCACGTATAACGCCTCGCAGTAATGTTCGCGTCTTCAGTACTCTATAGCTATAGCCATCCTTAGATAATATTATACCTGCCGATTTGCATTCTACGAATTCCCAATACAGCTATTTGGCCTAAATTTGGTCAATAACCCACGCAGGACTAATTATTTGTACATGCTGATTTTAAATAACTTTGAGTATTGTTGGTAGAGCGATTCAACAGCGTATAAACCTGTTGTAAATGGTAACAAAACTTCTAGAAATTACATATCACGATTACTGAAACTAGTGTTTAAAATTTTACAATTGTACTTGTTATTTTGCATGAATGACGTTTTATTCAGATAAAAACGACACATGTGGAAAAATCAAGTTTTTATGAAAATGACTGTTTATTTAAAGTCAGATAATTCGTCTTATAAAATACGTGAAAAAAGTAAAACTTTTATTCTTACCATTTACTTTGTGAACCAATGAAGCTGTAACCTCGGCTAGCTGTGGTTTACAAAATATACAAGGCAAGCTGCATTGGTACCAACAGTTTGGAAAAAAGAAATAAATATTTTATCATACAGAATTAAAATTGAAGTTGTAAGTATTATGACATTAAATATGAAAAGAATGTGCAGAACACAATATCAATATATGATGTAATATTTTTATTTCAAAATCTATATTTCCTTCTTGCTTTAATTATTCTGACTGAAAATTCTACTTTATGTGCGGACAGGAAAAAGAATATGTTATATAATAGTGTGTGGGGGTAAAAAAAATTTAATGCCTCAATGTAAATTGAAGTATTGTGACTTCAAGGTGCAGCCATCCTTACAATAATAATTCAAAATGAAAGAAATAAAATAAAATATTAAAATATTAAATTAATGCTGCTGCACCAATCCTGTAAATCACTGTCGGAAAACCCTAATCGACTATTGCTTCACGTAACTGAGCTCTTAATATTAATTAATGAGCTCCAAATAACAAATTAATCTACTGTTCCAAAAATGAAAAAATACCAAAGTTCTTCTCCTTTTATAATTGCTAACGTTTTCCTTCCACACGCTCTCAACGTAACAAAGTTTCTCAGGGTTCATTAAAAATTCCGCCCTGACACTGGCTCATTCAATTGAGAGGCGGACCCGTGGTTTACCGTTTCTGCATATCAAATCAAAATGATTATCTTTTAAAACCATCATGACGTGAGAATTCGTACTGTAATTAAATCAAATGAAGTTCGAGTTAGCTTGGATGAGCCTCTCCAGCTCATACAAAAACCTTGGTATCACCTGGCTGCAGTGACGTCTTCGGAACTGATGATGGCGCCTGGCGTTAACCGGCGCTGCGTCAGACGTCGGCCGGAAAAAACTCTAGAAATATAATACGGCCTAAGAATCTTGGCCCTATTATTATCGTGGTCGGATTCTCATATTAAAATTGAAACTTCTGGAACCAATAATTAACACCTAATTTATGGTGGCGTCGGGAATTTTGACTATCTAAACCCCAAGCGAAATTATTTGCGATCTTAACTTGAAAGGTCCCACTCAGAAGCACACTACTTCCGAAACTATCTAAGCACAAACATAAAATATACTACTTCCGAGGAAGCGAAAAATAAAATTACGAGGAAATATAATATAATTAAAACAAAAGTGAAAAACAAGTAATTACCTATAAATAATCACAAAATTAATTTAGGGAAATAAATATTAAAACAATTTCAATATTTTAGATTTTCAGGTTAAAAATACATAGTATGATAGTAATAAATAAAAATAATATAATTTAAACAAAATGGAGGGTTGATTTACAAAACAAATATTTGGTGACTTTAAAATTACTGAAAATAAATTATAGGGGCTGAAATTAATATTAATTTAAAATGTAAAGAACCAAAATAAAATAGTATTCAATACAAACATTAGAGTTGAATATACATCAAAACAAAAATAATAAGATCGTTATAGCGTACCCCTATACTAAGTTCCCGCAATCGTGCTGTATCATATAAATATTTGTTTTTTTTTCCCTGTCTATTAAAAGTTACGTTATTTGTAAATACATTTTATTGGACAGCTATTTAAATACATATATTATTAACATTTAATGGTTTAAAGTTGGTTTTCGGGATGTGATAAATATAACCCGTTACAATAAACAGAACTACTCATATTCGAATGAGCCATGAAGTAAATCGGACTTCGGAAAAGGTGAACTTCGTGTTATAATACATTTTGTCAGATGTAATTAGCAGGTCGCTCACATTTTCCAAATAAAGAAGTGCGCTGTGTACCATATTCTGATTGGCACCTGTGTTTAAAAGATTTATTATAACCATCAAATTTGTATAGCTAATACATTGCCTTTTTGTCCTCCATTTACGAAGACAGTCACGTAAAGAGAATGTTTTTATGTCATATATGGAAAACCAGTAAACCGATTCCCACCAAATTTTCAACTAAATCCCGCCAAATTTAAAGCTCAAATAGTACTACAAAAGGCCACCATTATATAAGTCACGTGCGACACTAATGTTTGAAATGGTGGCCATATAAATATTCGATAAGTTGTGCATATATATTTAACCAAATTCAAACAAACATTTTTGCTGACAGTATCTATTAGAATCATCGTATACAAATCATTTTTGCTGACAGTATCTATTAGAATCATCGTATACAAATCATTTTTCTAATCAATTTAGTATGATAGTTCAAAATATCAAAACTAAGTTTTTGTGTATTATTTAGGGCACCAATCAACCAATTCCCAATCAATTCTTTACACAGATAGTGCTACGGTAGGCCATATACGTTGTTTTGAGTGGCTGACATTTATTTTCCAAACGATGGCCCTGAAAATATTTCAGGTTTGTAAACCCTAACATTCAACACATTAGAGCGAACACATTAGAGCAATTACATCCGAAGCCGATGCTCCGAATGCGAAAATACGTAATGCAGTTGATTGCACCGTAGCTTGTGGAAGGAGGTTTTCGGGGTTGGAATTCCTGGTAAGGCACACATGTATATGTGATATTCTCACTACTGTTGCAAATGTAATTTCAAAAATTGACCGGGAAATTGTTAAAAACCAAGTTCGCGCCTGAGTAACTTGCACCGGATGGCTGAACTACGCCAAACTGTCCCGCATCAGCCGATGGAAATCTTGGTTTCGAAACACAGCATGGGAATCAATAGCCAAAGATCGCTCCATGTACATTAGAACTAAGATCTGATCTATTTCCTACAAAGCACGGTACCAGCGGAAGTGTCGTAATTTTATCTGAATTTATTACCGGCATAGTAATCGCAGTGTAGGCTTGCAAGGTAAGCTAACGTAACTTAAACTTACGTATTAAGGGGAGGCCTAGAGCGGCTGCCAATGAAGCACTATGGCGCTGCACAACATTCAGAACTAATTTAATAGTATTGCACGTATGACAAAAGATTGTCAGAAATGTACGATTTTTGTGCGTTACGAAAGACGTATATAATTTGTAACAATGCATAATTTTTTTTTTTGCTAAAATTTACTTATTTAAAATGTTTAAAATCATTTAAAAAGAGATTATTTTTAATCAAATTATAAATTCATTTCCATTCTAGTTGTATCAGAAAACATATTTTGCAAGAAACCATTCGTTATATAGGAGTATCGTAATATTTAATTTGTATGTGTGAAAGAAAGTATTGCTATTAATTATGAAAAAAAGTTTATGTAAATTATGTTCTGCACGTTTGTTAAAATTATTTGTAAAATATTCATAGTATTTTTTTTATTATTCACAACTAGAGTAATTATTGCGATGGTATTGCATGAATGAGGCTTTTTTTCTCTCCACAAAATATGCTTCTAAAGCATCCAAAATGGAAATACGCTTTAATTTTAGTAAAAAATTAGACGTAGTAAACGTTTTTTTTTTTTAACATTAGAAAATTCAAATGATAGGAAAACCATTTAACAGTGTCACAAAATGTATACATTCCTCTTGCAACATGACTTGTATTACGTGACAATTTTGGTGGGTGTTTGTAGTATTTTTTAACAAGTTCTGCATATTGTAGTGTCGGGTGCAATGTTCCAGCAGAAACTCTAGTAGAAGACATTTTTCTTCTACCTTTGAAGAACCTCCGTCGCTGTCATGTAAGTCTCGTTGTAAGTCAGCGTGACTTTTGTATTTTTATAAAACTTTGGACTATATCAACGTACTTTTTTTTTTTCAGGGCAGAAATTAAAGTCGATATATTGCCGCCCGTTCTTAAATTTCGTTACCGAAACATAAAAATGTGTTCGTTTGGGAAGTATCAAATTCAACAATAATTGTTGTAAGTGTTGTTCTGAAATACAGCGTTTTAAAGTACAGCGACAATGCTGCGCCTTATCTGAACATACTGCTGTAACTCGAAGTCGAGCTTCAAGTGTCCAGGGAACTAAACGCACGCGAAGTTTGTTTACGCTTTTTCCCACCGCTGTCGGCGTGCTTCCGTATGGCCGGATGTGATTTGGAAGTGTTTGGTATTGCTTACTCTGTATTCCATTAACGGCATACACGTGTAAGCTTCTCACGTGATTCGAACGTGGAAACTAGTGGTATAGTTTATTCACGATTACTTCCAACTTTTCTGAAGCCCTTTTAAAATTCTACTTCCACGATATTTTTCCGCCTCGTGCAAATAAAGCTTAACCGAGTCTAGAATATTATACCAAAGGGACAACGCACAGCATTCGTGCGCACTCAGTGTAATAATATTTTGCATAAGAACTATTTCTTACTAGGAATTACCAATACCCCGATTTTTTTTTCACAGCTTGTGTTCATATTACGTATAATTGAAATATTTTAATTTATAGGCAAAATGTAAATAAAATTTCAATTTAACACAAAATAAGGTTGTTTCATGTTATTTTACGTTAACACAAGTATAAAACGCTTGCGACACAACATAATTAGGAAACAGAGGAACACATTACACATAAGCTAATTTCCAAAAGTTTTATTAAATAAGTGTGAAGAAACAGCGAGTAGAATATACGAAGGTAACGCCTTTGAGAAAAAAAAAATGTTGTTTAACGTGACGTGGAATTGCATGTTTGCTAGACGACGATGTCCTCGCTGATTTCCGACGTCCATTAGTGCCTTACATCTGCGAGATAACCGACCGGATGCACAGCTGAACGAGAGGGGCGAGTGCGCGCCTCGCATAACGCCGCAGCAAGCAGCTCTCGGACGGATCTTGTATCACAATTAACCAAGCGCTCGCGACACGAGAATTTTTCCAGGCATTGAACATTAAGGTTTCTGTGACGCCAGAGTGACAAAATTCGCAGCAAAAATAATTTTCCATATTTCGCCACATCAGCGTCCCAACAGGGCACAAAATAGGGCAAAAATTATGCGCTGCAATGTCAGTACGGCTGTTTCGTTGGATACACTACTGTTTGTGTTTAAATGTGTAGGTTTTGTATAATATATATATATATATAATCAAAATGTTTTCAAAACACACTGCCTGACGAATTAAGTGGGGAACACCCAAAATGACGTCATTTGATACATGTTCATTCTCTCGCTCGGCGTGTGAATGAATAAAGTTGTAATGATGTGCAGCTTATGGAATGACCACCAGAGAGTACCTATGGCTCCTCTACGATTACAAAAATGGTCGCGTGAAGTCTCAGGAAGTCAAAATAGTGACTGAGGGTGTGGCGCCCTCTGGCGGATGCTGCAGACTACGTTTTCACCCGCAGCCTATGCCCAAAAGATCACGACATCACTGCCAACACCAACCTTTACAATTGGACTTCAATTTACCATAAATAGCTATAATCATTAAAAAAAAAATCACTGTAAGAAAGAAAGTACGATCCGTGTAGGGTTATTCCAATGTCTGCGGGTGAAAGGATTCAAATATACCTAGTCCGTAGAAAAAAAATATTGTCACATATATTTTTTTTTAACCTTTTCGTACAAGAGTTGCATGGTACATAAAACATCAGCAATTTAGTATCAAAAATATTATCTGAACATTTAACATTTACGAGCACGTCGCGAAGGTGGCGCTGCAATCGTCGCTACGACTATCGATAGTCTCGGATCATCATTGTGGTATTATCGGTTACGATTCGGCTCCCCTCCCTTCCGTTCCCCTCAATTCCCTCCTTATGTTCCCCACCCATTGTGTCACAATTTTTTCTTTTTATGAAGTGGGGTTAGTTAATTGAAGGGGGCCTCCACGACTGTGAGTCCCTCCCATCCCTATGCTCGTCTGCGTGCAGAATCTACGCCTGTGTATGATGCTCGAAAGTTGGCGAGTATCGCCGACTACCTTTATGCTGTGAAAATGTTCAGTCGAGGCGTGTGTTTGAAATGTTTCGTGGTTGTGCGTTCGGCGTGGAACCTCAGTAAACGACGAGCCGTGGACGCGTAGTTGAGAATTTAGAGCTGGTTAGCTCATTTAAATTCATTGTGTTGCGTAGTTTGTTTTTTTTTTGTGTGTGAGGCATGCAGTTAGTTGGTATTTTAAACAAAATTTATGGTTAGATCGCCCTACAAAAATTGACGTTTTGATAAACGAAATGCATAGCAGATGCGTATACTACTATTTTAATATGTTGCGTGTAAATGTTTTCTGCAGCGCCATTTGACTTTACCCCGGTTGAGAGTGATGCTCATCGTCTCCGCGAATCACGCGTGGGTTATAGTAGTGTTGTAAAGGCTGTCCACGATAAAGTCAGCACTTTAGAAATGAACCTTAGAAAAAAGTCACAGCCCCCTGCATGCATATATTTTAATGGGCGCACTGAGTGACATTCGCCCAGTAAATTTGGTAACGATGAATGGAAAGTAGTTCCATATCTTAACGTAGAATAAAAAGTGCGAGGAAACCATTTGTGATAACATAACATTTATTCTTTCGCTTTCTGTTTTTTTAATGCATCAGAGTGTAAAAAATAGCACATTTGTAAAGTATTTACTTTATTAACAATTTCAGAGTTTCACTTGAGCGACGCATGAATAAAGTGACGAGGCCCATAGCAATGTAAATTTTATATAAGGCGGGTGAATACAAAACGTGTATACAAGCAGATCTCAAGCAGGGATTTCAAAAGTGCTCACTTTACCGTGAACAGCCTATATCATCTTTTCAATTGTAATTCGTAGTGGTATGTACGGGTCCGCAGTGACTGTGCTACGATTATTTACATGTTTAATGCATTTTCAAATAATATTTTTAATGCATCTTTTATCTTTACGAAGGCCTCGAAGGGCCTCACAAGCATGCCCTTCTTCATGTAAATTGTTCCTATTGATATTATTCTGAAAACCAACTCAGTATTAAATTTTGTCAATTCTAGTCAAAAAAATATTGTTGTAATAAGTGTTGGTACGTTATTTAAAGGCTTATATATATATATATATATATATATATATATATATATATATATATATATATATATATATATATTAAAATACATACTTTCTTTCATGTTATTTTTTATTTATTATTAAGCTTCATGTGTGAAGCGTAGTTTTTAATGAGTATTACAAAGAAATGAATGTTTAACTCTCTGCGGCTCATTGATATTTCATTAGGTGTTTGTTTGAACTTTTGCGTGCTTCCTTTTTTTTAAAATGATTTCTTAGGAACATGCATGTGTAAAGTTTCTAACGTTGTTTGTTGAGATTTTAAGAACACCTATGAACCTTCTAAACAACTGTCCGTATATTGATTTATGGAAACAATATACTGTTTAAACATTGTTTTTGTGATGTATATTTTTGCTCGGCACAACGTTTTACACTAAGTCAAAGTAATGATTGCCAAAGCCCCATTCAAATGTAACGAATATTAAGCGTATCTCTCTTCAAAAGAAATTTATCAAAATCTTTAAAACTAGTTTTAAATCTCATGCATCTTTACATTTTAAGATGTTACGTTCCAACTAACCAATGGCTGAAGGCCATTACTTTAACATAAAATACAAATGTTTTACGTATCTTCGGCAAACACCACTGGAGCCTACGATCCTGGGAGAGGAGCAGCCATCGTTCTACATCACCCAGGCATTTTCAGCTCTATTTATACTTAAAAAAAAAAAAATAAAAAAAAAATCTACATGAACGAAACCTAGCGATACAATGGAAAAACTAACAATTTAAACTTATTTTACATTTCTGGTCGTATTGACCAATGGGAATAATTACATAATTAATATAAAGTGCGCCTCTGGGCTAGAGTTCATAAATCAGGAAAATTAGCAGCGCTGCACATTGTCATTGCTGGGAACCACACATATTTTATGACGTCATAAGCACCCCAGCGCTAGCACACACCACGACCATTCCGAAAAGCAGAAACAGTCGTCAGATGAAACAAGTCGCCTGGTTGAGGCCGCACGTATCTATACGGGCGTGAGCTTCCGCGTTGAATCGGCCCATACTACAAGTCGATATCATATTCCAGCCAGCGTTAGCCATAGCGAACCGCCCATCTACTACTATGATTTTCCTGAACGGCGAAACGTCGATAAGGTATGTGCAGCAGAATCATTATCTCACGTATTCCAACGTAAGTAAATAGGGATGTCGGGCAATGATAGGCCGGCGACATTTTTTCCTGAAGGTTCAATGCGGTTGGAATTGTTGCATGATACAA
Organism: Dryococelus australis; assembly: GCA_029891345.1. NCBI lineage: Eukaryota > Metazoa > Arthropoda > Insecta > Phasmatodea > Phasmatidae > Dryococelus > Dryococelus australis. The sequence goes on from CM057003.1 coordinate 97,386,350, forward strand.
ACGAGTCTCATCCTCCCCTCCTAACTGGAAGACTTCTTTGAAGCATTCCAACTCCAGAGATCTATCAGTTCCCGCCGATATGGCCAGTCTCGACAGCATCTCCGAACTCCAGAGGGCTAAGCTCGGAACTGCACTCGTATACGAAATCTTCGAATTGCGGCTGTAACTCGCACGATTTCAGAAAACGGTAAGCTCGAACCATACGAGATCCGTCGTATACGTCTCGACCGTGCTAGTGGCCACTCTCTCGATCATCGTCATGCGAGATGTGGAGTCGTAGACGAGTAGCGCATCAAAACAAGCAAAATATTAGACATAATATGACTGTTGACGCTGTGTGAATTCAATTTACACATCACTTACACTGTGCCGAATGTATAATAGTATGCAAATTAAGAACTTGTTGAATCGACAAAAAGTAAAATGTGTGTTGAGAGTGCAAATGAGGTTATGAGTAAAAGTGTAATTTACATAGGCCTTCTACTGACGTTCATTATTGTTCAGTGACTCGTAGTTGGTTGGCTAGACGTCATAAGTTACTATCTAGTCAGTCTTGCACATAAAACTCTGTAAATGACATATGTTATTATTATTGCACAAACTTTCAATTTCACAGAAACTTCTTCCCACAACCGGCTAGCATCCTTGGCTGTCCAGTCAGCTGTCAGTTTGCCTCGGGCAAGTTTCTTGTTTCTACAATTTTTTTAACAGTGTAAATTAATTAAATTCAATAGCACTTCACACTAGTAGCCAAAAACTACAGCCCACTACCCAAAATAACTGATACCTTTAATCTACGTCTGCAGTATTATTAAACTAAAAGTATCGATGGACTTCACAGTTGCTCTTACTCAAACACGTCTAGTAAAGTGTCATGAAGCTGCTAATACTCTCCAAATGACGGGCAACTTATCACATACATTCACATTTCATTATTTATAATGCAATGTAAACATTATGGCAATGTATGATACACAACTGTGTTCTATTAATTAAACTGTATGTAATTTCCACAGGGAAGAATTTTACTGACCAATCCCTCCCACTAAAACTATTTGAAAGACAAAAAACAAAAACTGCTGTTCAGTGTAACATTTAATATCCATACTATTAGCTGTATTGCATCAAGTCATGCCACTAACAAAGAAAATAACCTAATTTCGTTGGTATTTCCAACGTACGTAGATGTTAAGTAAGGACAACACGAGATTTTATTTTCACAATTAATTCTCTGTAGATGAACGGCCCAACACCATACATTCAATTACGTAAGTTACACTTTCCTTCTACGAATTCGAGAAGAATAAACTTCTGCTCGTTGGTTATTTTGGCAATTCTAGCCATTTGCTTATTAAACCGCGTACAATGTAAATAAACAAACGCGCGCGATATAAGTGACGCTTCTGATTGGCTGAGTTCCGCTGATATTTGTTCCCGTCTCGCCGCAGGTTCACCAACATGACCAAATGTCACTCGTATACGCTTGCCTGGCACTCCCCTCGCACGCTGAAGACGTATGCGAGTTTCAGGGGCTGGAGCTTACAACTGTCTCGTATACGTTGCGGACTGTGCGAGGCGTCTCTCATACTAACTGCACTCGAACGATCTCGAGATTAGGCCCCCAGGAGCTCGGCACCAGCAGCTCCCAGCATCAAGCAGCATACAGCAGGATCCACCTCGCTGACAGGTATTCAAAACCTTCGCCCACCATGGCAACCTTCTCATCCAATTCATTATAACGAGTAAAAACCGAACGAAAGATGAAAACTTACTCCCAGGTCCGATCTTCTATTTCCCTATCATTTAGCTTCTTAATGTGACAACACATGCGATTTTTTTTTTTTTTTTTTTTTACAAATCTGGTACATAATTCAACTAGTACAAAATATCATAATACAAATGCTTGAATATCCATGAAGATTAAACATACACTTTAATGAAATGCGCATGATGGAAAAACGATATCCGTAAAGGCTGTTCACGATAAAGTGAGCCCTTCGGAAATCAATCTTAGAAAAATGTCACTGCTCCTGCATGCATTATATTTTAACGGGCGCACTGAGTAGCATGCGTCCAGTAAAGTTGGCAATGATGGATAGAAAGAATTTCCATATCTTAACGTCAAATAAAAACGTTTTTGTGGCTGCTTGTAAAAACGCATATTATTTCTTTCGCTCACTGTCTTTTATAATGCATCGAAGTGTAAAAATAATAAGATTTCTAATATATTTACTTTTCAAATAATTCCACGGATTCACTGACCGACGCATGAATAAAGTGATAAGGCCCATGGGAACGTTAATTTTACATAAGGCGGGAGAATACACGACGTGCATGCTAGTAGAGCTTAAGTAGGGCTTTCGAAAGTGCTCATTTTACCGTGAACAGCCTATTCCTCCCAGGGACCGAAAGATTTAGACTTCGAATTCCGCTCGAGAACAACATATTTTACACTAGTAAATATCTGAATAAAAATTATTTTTTACTCGTAATCACTTATTAGAAGCCTGAAATGCACAAAACCCAGTAGAAAATGAGGCGGAGAGGTAGCGAACTGACAAGAGGAAACGTCCGCTGTGTTTCCCACATGAAATAATTCGGGTTTGACCCTTGGGAACCGAAAAGAGTAGGAGGAGAGTGGCCTGCTACACCCCTGCAACCCCCCCCCCCTCATTCTTTCAACTCGTAATTTACTTAAGAGTATCAGAATAGTATTTATTATTAGGCCATTTTTGGCCGTGTGGTAGAAGATAACCCAAGTGGGTTGGAGCCGGAAGTTAGTGTCACTGGCCATGCTCTGGCACTGAGAGAAAATGTCAGTACTTCATGTACGAAGGTAAGGCAAACATTATTTTCTGTATTTTTGGCATGTCACGTCCTTATCGAAATGTTAAGATATAATTCTAATATCTACACAAAAAAACCAGAGGATTTTATAGTTCAAATTAGTTGTTTTTATCGAATCATCCCTCAAATCATATCACGCAAACATAAACTATATCCCTCAAATATAGGGGGTTGTCACTCCAGACGATTATGCTCGGAGGTTAGGACGACGAGTCATTCTGTTTATTTAATGCGTCCCGAACGCCGAGATTGGGACTACTGAGTCGGAGTTGGTAATTTTGTGTCACCGTCCGGGGTTCGGCACTTGGGCGAACCACTATCAGAAACGCGGAAATTTTTTTCCGCCATGGACCGCGAAGGTTCTGTGTTAACTGCCAGTTTTGGCTTCGTGAACGCTGGCGGCCATTCGTGCCTGGATATGTGGACAGGTGCCACCTGATGGTTTTGTCGTTTTAGATCGCGTCTTAATTACTAACTAGTCATTTATTGCTTTTTCTCAACTGTTTTAAGTATCGTCTATATGTATGGCTTATGAGTTTACTTGATTCAGCCTGGAAAAACTATATCCATGACAGATGTTCAAGTCCCTGCAAGTGAAGCAACAGATTCTAACGTTTTTTTTTTTTTTTTTTTTTTATATTTCTCGAAACTATTTAACTTTTGCCCTACGTGAGCTGATCTAGGAAATGTACACACACATCAGACTATGCCTGTAGATAACTTTCAAAACATCATTAAAATTATAAACACCATTTCGGAGAACTCAAACATAGCTACGAATGGTTTTAATTATACGCGCTGTATTTAAACTAAACGGCTCAGATACATACAGAAATACTCGAGGTACCTGCACGGAACCTAATGATACACTTTCCACAAAAAAAAAAAGATACGTTTGTTCCTAAAGTCTCATAGTTACAAGCAGCACTAGGAGAACACTGCAAGTCAGTGAAGAGATTTGGGCGGATCTTAACAGCGAGGTCTTGAGAGCCGACTAGGGTGATTGATGTGAGTATGGTGCTGCGTCGGAATGAAAGGGCGTGGGAAACTGGAGATTCCCGAGAAGACTCGCTGACCCACGGCATCGTCCGGCACGATTCCTACTTGCGAATATCCTGTGACCCGGCTGGGGATTGAACCCGGTTCGCCTAGATGGGAGAGGCGAGCAGGCTAACCGCTCAGCCACCGTGGCCCCCACTGCACGCCAGTTCAGAGCCCTGCGCCTAGAGGCGATAGTGGCGATGGCGCAGTTGATGGGCGTGGCAGTTATTCGCTCCCGCGCCTCTCGGACTCGAACGTCAAAAGTATTTCCAGGCAGGCAGGCAGGCCTCCAAATCTAGCGAATAAGGATTTGTGAATTTCATATTATAACTTGTTTGCGGCTGAGTGAATACTTTTAGAATCAATAGTCGGGAAAAAATAGACAGTCTCTGTCTCTTAACTTCATGTATTTTAACGTGAATACTTGAGCCACTTTCTGCCTGTCAAACTGGCAGTGAAGTAGGAGAAGTAGCTCCTTATCTAAACTTCGTATTTAAATCCTTAACTACTAAATTTTTGGGCAATGGGATTATTTAAATTCCTTAATTTTATTTCACATTGGTGTATATATTAGCGTATTGATAACATAGTGTTACGCGCTCACTGCTTTGTTCCGCGCGAGCGAGTGGAAGTGAAGGACGGAACAATCATATGATAGCGGTGGCGGCAAGTCAAAGAAATGATTACAAAGAGTTTATTAAGGCACGTGCCACTCCCAACCTTGGGTATCGGGTGTCTTTTAGAAATCCGAAGAATGCTATGAATTACTGACTTCGTGTATCATACATAGACTAGGGGGTGCGGCGAACCTTCCAGGCCAAGGCCAGCGGCTATAAGAGGCACGTCGAGCCTCCGAGCCGGCAGTTGTTGAATATATGAGTTCTCGGCGATAGACGACTAGCGAGAAGAGAAGCGCGCGGCGAGAGAAGTGACCAACGGGAGGAAAATATGCGACTGCGAACATCAGAGCAGCGAAGGACACGACTGTAGGCTGAAATATTGTACTGGATGCGTAAGTGAAAGACTTTACAAATAATGGCAACAGTTAGACTGAACGTGTGTTGATGAGTATGAGTTTATTGACATGAACCGAATAGAGACATAAAAAAGGATGTTAATCAGAGTTGAAATAGACATTTAATATTTAGCTCATTGCGAAATAAAGGTAGTTATAGTGGGCACAAATTATTTAATGCTGTAAATAATAGCCGTGAGAATAAACTATAAACCAAATTTAACTCTTATATTTTTATTAAGACCTCCAACCCCCGTGAACTCCGTTAAATTCCCCCTCTCCCCCAGCATCATGTAACAATATCCCAATAGTTTAAACGCAATTGTGTGCTAATTTTTGACATAATAATCAGCATTTAAACTAAACTTTTTTAAAGCTCATTTAAGTTAGGTAATTCATCATTGTTATTAGTGAAATTAAAGTGCAAAAATAGATTAATAAAAAAATTAAAAAATTATTGCTAATTTTGTACTACGAAAAACCGGGTTGCAGGTTTTTTTTTTTTTTTTTTTTTTTGCAAAACATGCTTTCTGAAGCAAGGGGAATGTAAATATGTTTCAATTTGATAAAACAAAATAATCTTAAAAACTGATTATTTAAAACCTCGAAATAACCAAATTCTAACAGAATATTTTACAGGGTTGCAAAATATTTGCCTTCCTGTTTCATTTGCAACATAATTCGTACGATTCCGACAGTGAGTTCTAAATGTTGTACAGGGTTAAGTGCAGTGTTACCATTGAAAGCCACTAAACTTATACATATACTTCCTCTGTGCCAATCGGGGCCGCGGTGTTTTAGAGGTCAGACTACTCGCCTCCCATCTCGGCAAACCGAGTTCCATTTTCCCGGCGGAGTCGCTCCCGGATTTTCGTACATGGTAATAGTGCCGGACGATGACGCTGCTCGGAGGGTTTTCTCGGGGATCTCCCGTTTCACCCACCGTTGCGTTCTGGCTCATGAATATATGAGTATAATATTAAAAGTGATCTTCACGGTAAAGTGAACACTTCTGAAATCAACCTTTGAATAATGACACTGCCCCAACCTGCATTTAGTTAAACAAGCACACTGACAGGCCTGCGACCAGTAAAGTTGGTAACGACAGACCAACCGAAGGGAAGTAGTTCCATATACAAACGTGGAATTAAAAGTGTCATGTTTACATCTGTGAATGCTGACATTATTTATTTTGCTTTACGTTTTCTTTGTGCATTTAAAAGTATAAATTAACAAATTTAATAGATATTTTATTTTCTAAAGATTTTGAACTTTCACTTGAATGTCGCACGAATAAAGTGATCAGGTCCATGGCATTGTTAAATCTACGTGTGGTGGAAGAATACACAACGTGCAAACAATTAAATCTTCCGCAGGGCTTTCAAAAGTGGTCAGTTTACCGTATTAGGTGACAAGTAAACACTAACGTGTCAAATCATGGAATGGTTCGAATAATTTATAGTTATCAGCAAACCAAGTAGAGTCTGGTGATATCGATAACGAGTGATCATCATCAATACGTGTGGTGGCGCTTTCTTTAAGAGGAGGATGTACTGAAACATTTTCTGTGAAATAGTTGTTTGCTCGAATACGCGTGTCTCGGTAAATAAATGTTCTGCAAATACGAATTTTTGCCAGAAAATATAAGAAACAATTATCTACCTCTCTGTCCATTTACTTTTGTCATATGAAGTGTATTCTAGGAGAAAAAAATGGTAAAATATCGCATTTTTAAAGCTTTAAATACTTGAAGTTGGTGCTGTTATGGAATATATATATATATATATATATATTCCATATATATATATACATATATATATATATATTCCATATATATATATATTATATATATATATATATATATATATATATATTGTTACGCGCTGCAGCTGGCGCCGACTCCGCTGCCCCGCGCCGTAATCGGAGACCGACCTCACCCTCCCCTCTGCCTGGAACGATGCGCTCGTGGCTGTCTGCTCGCCTTCTGGGAATCCCGTGAATGCCGACAGCGGCGAGACTTGCTGGCATCACAGACCTCCTGTCGCCTGCTAGAGTTTCCGATACGTTTAGTGACGACGCAAGAATGTTCTGGTGAGACTAGCTGGCGCCTCAGCCCTCCGCGACGCATCGCGCGTGTTGGGGAACATTCTAGTCGGCGGCCTAAGACACTATGTATACTGCCGCAACCCAGCGGACGAGAGTCTTTGATGGAGGTCGCCTGGCCGAGTGTGCGCGAGCGAACGGAAGTGTGGACGACGACTGGAGATTGCGGGACGACGGCGAGTGAAGTGTTCGTGGACAAGAGGGTGTGAAACCGACGAGTGAAGCCTACTGTGCGTGAGGGCGCTTGGAGGACTCTAGAACATTGCGACTGGCGGGACATGGACTGAACTGAGGTGGGACTGAAAGGAAGTGTAATACTGATTTTATTGTAAATATTCGAACTGTCAAATATGGACGCATAAATTATAAAATAATTGAATAGGTTGATACATTGTCTATTGGGACTGATCTTTAATTATTTTATTTCATTGATTTCTTTGTCGTAATTATAAATGTTATTAATTGTTGTCAATTGTGAACAGTAAGTGATTTCAATTTATTGTGAGAATTCGAGTTCAGAGAATTTTGCTGTAGTTATTGTAAATAAAATAAGGAAATTATAATTCATTCTTTTATTTGATTAAGATCTCCATCCCGTAACGAACTTGGTATATCCCACTTATTTTCTAGAGAGAGGAATTGTAAGAATATATATAATATTTGTTAATATATGTTCTGCGACATCTAAATTAAGTTAATAGCATTACGATTAAAAAGGCGCGATAGTTAAAAGTGCTGTGATAGCTGGAGACGTACCTTTTTGGGGGGTAGGTGGGGGGGGGGGGGGCATTCGAGGGCGCAGCGAGGGCTGCAGGCAGAATGACTCGCGCGCTAGCGCCAACTAGTTTTGTTTAAATGCCCGAATTTTCGTCCTGGCCCGCCAGGGACAGAAACATCGTAGAGTATTTTGCAAACTTTTACAGTCCTCTGAACCATTAGCGCTATTTCATCCAACTTTAGTGAGATGGTAGTATATACATAAAGCAAACTTTATTTTTCCCACGTTTGGAAGATGGTTTTTCCTGAAAAATTAATCTTTTGCATCATATCTCGCGAACTACTCACCTATTCTCATCTTTTTTGGTACACGAATGGTGCTTTCGTAGGCCATATAAAATTATTTGATTTTAGTAGAAACGATAGTCAATTCTCAAAAAATTTAAAGCATTACAAACATTTTACAGTCATACCATAGATATCAAACCATATAACCATATAACCTAACTTGGAATTCTTGCAGTATATATTGCATAAATTAAATTTTTTAATTTACAGACACCATGGCAGGCAAGTTTGGGAGAAAATCACATACCAAACTCGGAATCTACCAACATGTTTCGTATAAAATGTGGAATACAAATATTAGTAAAAGCCTAAAATATTTTTAGTGGAAGTGTTTATTTTGTAAACTGGAGCCTCATACTGTGTGTTACATGTACAATCTGTTACACCATTGAAGCTATTACTTTGAATGCTGACACTAATAACCAAGTGAAACCATGCCGGAAAATGACGTAAACGAAAAATTAAGCTTAATTATCACATATCAGTAACTTCTTAATAGAGTTCCAACACATTCGCAATGAAAGTATTATTTTGTATGTCCATCTAAAGTTTACAGGTTAGTCACTTATTTTCAAAATAGGGTTCTTTCTATTTTAGTTTAATATGCCGTATCTTTAGTATATTTTAACCATTTAAAATCAAATTTGTGCTGAAGTAGGCCTATCTGCTTTGTGCACTACTGTTCACCCACCCCTTCTCAAGCCTGTAGTTTTAGCAAATTTAAGCAACCTAACTCTTAAGTTACAAATATGTTGGTAATTGTAACCTACTAGCACATTACATATGTCTCGGTTTTTTTTTTTGTTACAAAATATTTTATCTTACACTTTTGAGGATATTTTCTGTTATGTCATGAAATTTACTTGTAATTTGGTGTGGCACATTTACTGTATAGTCAGAGAATGTTGTTTTGCTGGTCATTTAGGCTACATTTCTTGACATCATATGCGGTTATTTCCTCTTGGATGTATGCATAATTTGCTTTCCCTAAGTTTGAATAAATTTTCAGTTTTTATAGTGTACGAATTGACGGCTCAAGATACTTTTCAAATAGAGAAATGACTGTTTTAAATATTTCAGGTAAAAATAGCGTATTAGTAGGCCTTATGCACATTCCAAATTATTCTGTCCAAATTATTCTGGAAGTTAACAAATGTAACGGGCTATATAAATAAGATTACAGTTTGATTCAGTATCTCGTTATTATATTGCGTGTACGTTATGATCATAAAATTATTATATAATGATATTTCAAATTGTGTAAACATGATATGAAGAACAAAATGTAAAATGGAAATTTTTAAAAGTAAAAACTCGGTAATATTGTGTATACGCTTACCACTTACGGTTTTGTTCACTGGGAAAAATAGTTATGACTAATACAGTAGTTTAAACAAAATTGTTTGAAGTCACAGTATGTCACCCTAACACAAAGTTGTAGCCAAATCAAATGCATGTTTTTCAGGCTATAAATACTTAGGTTTGTTTTTCGTCACATTTGGTTCAGGCGAAAATATATTTTACTATAGCAGTGATGATTTCCTTAGTAAGTATTCCAACATATTTTGTTGGTTCAAACGAAAGTTTTTCTCGGTGTTCATATGTCTCGTTGAACTGTGAAGATTTTTTTTTCTAGTGTAATATGCAAAAAAGCTTATCCTAATTTGCTCACTGTATTTCAGTATTCTTATATCAGTAACATTGTGTTGGCAAATTAAAAAACCGATTATATATTATTTTATATTAATGCTATTTTATATATTTTTTATTTAAGAGAGTCTTCATTTGCTTCGAATTATAACACTAAATTTTCAGTAGTTCGATCAATTCCAGGTATCACTTTTAGATTACCAGTAATAGTTACTGTGAGCATCATTAAAGTCTGCAATAGTGGGTTTTAGAACTGGAAAGATCCTCTTCTTCGGAGTAAAGAACAAGTACTGCGCAACTTGTGCTCGTGCTGCAACGAAAGGCAAAACTCCATCGTCGCACGCATCTAAAAATCAGGGGTAAAAAATCAAAGCTCATCAAGTATGGAAGCAGCATTGAGGCTGTCGAGGGATTTTGTCAGAGTGAAGATATATACGGAATAAAACATATTAAACACATTGCTGACGGGGAAAGTAATTTATATAAAACATTTTGTACGCAAACCCATACAAAAATGTCGCCGTAAAAAATATCTAATGTAAAAATCATCTTCTACGTAATTTCTATAATAAATTGAAGGAGATTTAAATTAAAGTAACAAACTGAAGAACGACATTGTCACTAGAAAAAAGCTGGGTGATAATGTTCTTAGATTCAGGACAGCTGTTTTTAAAGCTTTACAACACAAACGGAAAAAAGAATGTCCACTCCACGAAAAAACTGAAGAATTAAGGAAAGATATTTTAAATACCACAAACCACATATTTGAAGAGCATTCAGTTTCGCGCGGAGAGAGGCTACTTTTAAAAATCGGATGGTAGCAATCACAAATATATACCAGAACATACTGGAAGTTTTGTGTAGTAAAACAAATGAGCAAACACAGCAGAAGTCTGATACACAATGTGACCAACAAACCCTATAGAACTCAAAAATTCAGCTTTAGCCAAATTTGTCGGTGGCAAAAGAATTAATTTTTCCACTAAACGATCCTATGCTGGGAGGTGCGCAGGGGCAGTTTTTAGACAAAATACGGGTCATGCCATTGTATAAATTACACAAAACTATGTACAACACGAATCCAGGAAAATTTTTCAGAAGTATGGAATACAGGCGTAAAATAAATATTGAAGCCAGCGAGACTAAAAGGAGGACAAAGGCAAAAAGTGTCGTAAGCCTTTACTTACACAGGCACTTCCCCATAAATATTGCGGCGTCAATGCTGAAAAGCCAGATATGGATCCAGAGACATTTAACAGAGAATGCAAAGAATTCTTTGATCCATTACAAATAAGTGAAACGGAAAGCTAAGATTTGAAAGGGCAACAGTCGTGCAAAGAGAAAGAGATGAATGGAGAGAAAGAAGATAAAAAATACTCACAGCATCGCATTTTGGTAGAATCTGCAACATGAAACCATACAGCAGTTGTGATTCAGCAGTCGAAACTATATTGTAAAACAGAACTGACACCAAGCGAATGAAATATGGAAGGGAAAACGAACCATTAGCAAAAGAAGTGCTGGATAATAAAGATTTCTGATCGTGGACTGCTTATTGATCCTGGCATTCCCTTCTTCGGCGCCACGCCTGATGGACTTGTCAAAGATGCCATGGGTGAAATTAAATGTCCATTTTCTGCTTCACAAATGACACATACAGAGGCAATTATAACAAAGAAAATAGTTGCCTGGAATATTGACAGAGCAGGAAATATTTTGAAAATTAAAACTAACCATAATTTCCAGCTGCAAGTTCTAGGACAGTTAGTTACACGTTCCTAGACGTAAATATTGCTTATTCTACCTGTGGACACCACAAGGCATCAAGATTGAAAGAACAGACAAAAATTACAACTTCTGGAACACCGAAATGAAACCAAAATATGAAAATTTTAACATAAACTGCCTTCTTCCCGAGTTAATTGATCTACGATAGACTAGGTGAATGCAAATAAGAAATCCCGTGTACGTAAAGAAGAACAGATGAGGCAGAAAATACGGAAGTAAACTGCGAGAAGCTTCATTTCGGGCAGCAAATTTATTGTCACTGCCTCCCTTCTCAAAAATTTTATGTGGAAAAATGTAATAATTTTTTATATTTATTTTCGTTTGTTTCCAGTACAAAATAAGATTTATATGGAAAATGTGTTACGGAATTTTTAAGATGGCAAAAAATTCTTAAGCTTTTGAATTGAGTATAATGTTTTTGTTATACCATCCTTAAATCTCATATTACTAAGTTTTACTTGTTTTAAAATGTATTGCAATGTACAGAAATAAAAAAAAAAAGTTTAATTTCCAGACAATGTAAATAACATGCTAACTTCAGTAAGTATGTTGTATTTGTAATTTGGAAATACGTGTCTCGTTGCAATAGTTTACCTTAGATTGATTTCTAACTAGTATATGTAATTTACGTTCAACAGTGGTTCTCAACAGGCACGTGAAATATGGCCTCACAAACGATGTCAGTCTCTTATAGCTGAATTATTAAACAGCTTGTTAAAACCTGTAATTCAGATTTTGTATAAATTACTAAACGATCCAAATCACATTTTACTGTTTGATTTATGACTAAGGCTACGTTGTTTTATAATGTTTCACGTAACTTTTATAGTATCTTTAGAAAGTGTTCGTTAGATAGCGCTGTAATTACTATTCGTTTTGAATGTATTTAAACTTACCCAAAAAAATGTAGACTCTAGCTCAGTGTACAAAAAATTATTGGTGTGGCTCTTAATAAGCAGAAATTGAGAACCACTTACATACAGTTTGTTGTAGGAAAGGTTTCCAAGGGCGAAAGGAAAGGTTTCCAAGGGCGAAAGGAAAGGGGGGATCATATGGATAGAGCTCCTCCCGAAATTCAGTATATACTAAGGGTATCTAGAATAACATTTTGGCTATTTGAAAATGAATAAATGCAAAATTAACTTTTAACTACTGTTGTGTACTAGAGCTGCTTTCTCAATAAAAAAATTTGAAGACTAAAAAGGTTGTGTTTGGTTTTATTTTCAGACTAGATGGAAATGAAATATACTGACAAGCTTCCGCAAGTATTCGTCATCAATAAATAGGTAGACAATATACATACATCCTAGAATCTGATTATGTTTCAGAAGGGCGTAGCCATCCTTGAAATTTTAACTATAGCAGACGTGTATTGATTAATTGATTAATACCAGTAAATCTCTTGAGTTTCTAGATACTGTATTATTGATTAAGGAAATTGAAACCATAAACATTTGGAGGCTGATTTCAACCCCCGTACATAGAGGAAGGGGGTTTGGAACCCCGTTTGTTCATTAAAAAATATAACTCTCAGGAATTCATGGTTGTTACCGACAGATTAGTAATTTACCGTACACCGTAAATGAAAAGTTTGCCTTGTGTTTTTACCTTACACACCAACGTTTCAGAGAAATCAATGCATAATTTATAATACTGAAAAACTTTTGCCTATGGGCCAGATGTGATTCGGTATTTCAGCAAGAAAAGAAACCTATGCAAATGGGAATGAACAGTTATCAGTTTGTTGGAGGTATGTTGACAATACAGAACGGTTGTGTTTTTAGAGAATACTGTCTCAAATTTGTACTATTATATGACCTCCGCGTGCCAGATATTGCATGAACAATAGCTACAACTCTACGGTATAAGGTTAGACTATTTGTATAGCTAGGGATATGATGGCACAGCAAGCATAAACGGGCAATTATGGAGTTGCTAATCATATCACACAGCTGTGTATATCGTTGTGCAAACCATTCTTTAAATTTAGCTTTGATTCAAGCTTGAGTGCAATAGAAATTCAAAACTGCGTAGGGACAGTCGTAGAAGTGGTGTCATTCTTTACGTACGTAGTCAGATGTGTAAAATTCGATGGGCTGAGCATCGAGTTTCATTATTTCTGTTTAATAAATTCAGAAACTACTACAAAATCACTCAGTCATCATTCTTCTTGGCCCCAGAGTAAGTTTGTACTATTTTCACTTAACATATATTGTAAAATATTTTGCCTAGCATTAAATTTTTCTTAATTTTTTCAAGCTAAGAAATACGACCTATATTCGTATGTTAAGAATGCAATGCGCAATGAAGCTAGCACCAAATTTAACGTCACTTTTTGCAGCAATTAAACGGACACAAGACAATTTTTAAATCACAATCTCGGGAAAATCTGGAAAACAATCAGCGGTCGAACTATTCTACAAACGTCTTTGTATAATTTTGGAGTAAGTGAATTTCCATCACTTTACTCGACTAAATGATTACATGTTCTTGCTTCACAAGAATGTATTGCACTCATTATAATTTCTTCTTCCAAGGAAATGTATTGACCTAGCAGAAATTATACACTAACTCTACTGGAGCAGTATTCCCGAGACAAATCTGCATATGTGGCTGTTAGTGAAGTACAGACGTGGCGAAAAAAAAGTAGTTATAAGAAGATCAAATATTACAGAAAAAGTGATTTTATTGAAACACTCAACATATGCGACAATACATCGTCCCCATGTACGCCCATCGATGATCTACAGCATCAAGTGAGGGGTATTTTTTCACACTATATAGACTTAAATCATATTTACTCAACAGTATGTCAAGAAACCGCTTAGATGGGTTGGCATTACTCATAGTACGATGAGATATAAAAGTTTAACCTGAATAAATTTTGGACATGTTTGGGAGAACCAATCTATGTGTATTTTTTTAAAAATAATTTATTGAGACATACAAAGGAAAGAGGTGTGTGCAAAATTTAACTAATTTATTATTATACTGTCAATATCAAGTGTTGCATTTCAAATACAGTTCAATACGTCCTTTTTCTCACAGATGTACACATTTATATTTCTTTAGTCCAGAATTTACTGCAAAGTACATCAGCCCCCCTCCCCCGGCGGGAAAATAATTTCTTGTTACACCCCTGGATGTCCCCTTCAAGTGAGTTCATTCGTTAGAAGCCGCATATTGCTTTGCTCTGTTCGAACCGCGTGACCTTCCTACGCGCGCTGCTGGTGATGTGGAATAGAGATAAGGTGCCCCGCCGCCTCACAGCTAGTGAGCAGCGATATAAAAAGAACCTAACCACCATAGTACAGCTACACAAATTTCCTGCACCCGGCGCGGCAAAAAGAAGTGGCCCCATCCCACTCTTAAGGAAAACAGATACGGGTAGAAGAAGCCGCACGCGATGCAGATATGAGAGTAGCGGGAGGGGCAGGATGCTCGTCCGGCGCTGGGAAGGACAAAGCGAGCCTCCAAGTAGATCTGCCACTCCGCTGTCGAGGTCCACACGACGCAGACATGAAGGTCTTCAAGCTGTGGTTGGTGCTAGCCGGGACGGTGCTGCTGCTGATGATGATGATGGTGCAGATGACGTCAGGCGCGAACGCGAACAACATCAATCCCTACAAGAGTATCCGCGAGAGGATGTTCAAAACCCCGCGGAAGATCAAGCCCGTGCACTGCCCTCGCGGCTTCAAGAAGTTCTTCGGCGTCTGCAGGAAGATGTGAGTAACCCGCCCGAGGCCGGAGTAAAGCTTATGATACACTGGGGTGATGCTAACTGCTGATGCGGACTGCAGTGCCGATCGTCGCTCTCTGCATGCTACAATGAATGCAAGTCCCCGTTCTGAGGAGCGTAGATCAATTGACGTGCTATAGGCGGCAGGGCGATCATTTTATTTATACTCGCTCGTTTTTTTCATGTTCATTAGATCTATGAACAACCTTTTTGATGTTTAATTAAGCCATTCAATATTTTTTATTAGATACAGTATACAGTTTCAAGCCATATTGTTAGTATAGGTATTTGGGCCTAACTTCTCGTCGACAGCGAGGTCATTAGAGACTGGATAAACTGTACAAACAAGATCCTCGTTTCCGCTTTTGTTTACACCTGCGCTGCTTGACTCTGCATTTCATTGGTACGTTCATCGTGATGTGTTTAATGATAACCGATCACGTTCACGCTGTCGCTCAGCTGCCCCGACGCCGAGGTAAAAGTTGGTTAACTTGGTCAGCACTGCACTGTGCGTGACTGTTCTACACATCGGCACTGACGTCACAGGTCACGCGAGTCAATCACATTTGAGAAATGCGTCGGCACTGCCCTGCACTGCTTGCCATTAGCCCAGCGTAGCAGAGCTTCTAGGCTCATTATACTCAGGTTTCGAAGCTCAGTTTGACAACTAGAAATTCTCCCTCGCCTGGTGCACTGGAGCTGCACGTGAACCAACTTTCCTTCGGTTTGCGTGTAAGGAAATTGGATAACACAACTTTCATTATTGGTATAAAGGTCCCAATAATAGAAGTTCAACAGAAAATTAATACGCAAAGCTTTACAACTCCAAATATTTATTGACGTTCGTTGTCCTTTTTTTTTAAAAATACGTTTTTTAAAATAATTTCGCCAGTAATCACTTCAGCTGACGTTGCTAGAGCACAGCATCTAAGTACAAATATTTCGGGCTCTAAACTCGGTCGTGCTTTCAATATGTTATATTAACCGAAGCTGTTTAACATAGGTAGAGCCACACGAACTTTAAGCTGCACAAACAAAATTCTACGGTCTGGAGGCATCCAAATACTGCTTGGCTCATATAAGATGGAAATATTTTGACAGTTCAACTAATGTTTTCTTTTAGTTTATGTATCTTTTCGCCATCAGCTGGTGTGTCAGTTGGATGCTACACGAAAACAAAGAAATGGGTTTCGGAAAAAAAAAAAAAAACATGGCGTGTTTAGGACATAGACGGACACTGGCCCAATAGAAATTACTAGTAATCAAAATCGCTGTACACGAAATATATGTTGCTTTAAAAATTATGCAGTGCTCGCGGAAAAATAAAAATATTTGGTATCTGTTCGTAAATTTGTTATTTTACATACGAAACATATTCATTTGAACGTTATAGCTGGTTAGGTTCGAGAAAGACCTCACAGATGGCGCGCACGACATGGTTAAGTGTGTGAGCCGACTGATAGCAGCAGGTTCGCTGCCTCTAGATCCTCCTTTTTAAAACTTGACTTTTCTCCTATTACTGTCTCGAAACGACACGAATTTGAAATATATTTCGTCAAATTATTTGAAACAAAAATTCAATATTACCATGCAATATTTTTTTGGAATCAATATCAAGCACATATGGAAAGCATGGATGGGCGGTGGGAATACGACATGAACAGATCTAAGGTTTGAAGTCGCGTTTCATCCGGCTCTGAAGCGTCTAATTGAGCATTTCATTTTGAACACCTATACATTACTACTTTAGCACGAATATTAGTTTGTAACAGTTACAACCGTTGTTTTGTGACCACGTAAAATAAAATAAATTAATTAATGTAGGAACTCTTTGTTATCTCGTATTTTACACTTGTCTGATGTGCGTCGCCAGTGCACTTAGAATAAACAACTTAATATTAACTTCTGTTCGTTCGTGCATCAGCTGATACACGATTTTGTAAACGGAACTTTGTTTGTTTCGTATACGTCAAGTAGCCACTCACTGACTGTCAAAATCTTGCCATCTTATATGAGATAGAGAGTAAGAACCAACAAAATAATTTGGCTTGAACAACAAAATATTTCATAAAAGCGATTTTTTTTTCCACCTAACTACGATTAATATAATTTTATTAAGCGAAACATTTATATCAATGCATATCATCATGTTCGGCGGTGAACCTTGCTTGTGAATTACCAAGTACAACTGTTGTGCTTGGCTATGATGACGCCGAGGGTACAGGGAAAATCCTAACAATATTGTGGAGAGACACACTGACATTATTCCTATTATGGCGTGGGGAGCCATAGGGTACGGCTTCAAGTCGCTCCTGATAGTGATTCGGGACAGCGTGCTGCAGCGGTAAGTTATTACTAGGGATAGGGAAATTTCGCGAATTCATTTCGGGAGAAGATAGACGTCAAACACATATACAGTGAAGTCGCATTTGCAATTGGATTACAGTACATTAGACATTCCCTAGACGCCTCTGAGCCAATATCAAACTTGGAAATAGCAAGTAGCGAATCCCATACTGCCAGGTGTGAGGTAACACTGTAGCAACAGCCAATGAACAAACAGCTGATGCTCTAGTGTACACAGGATTGTGGAGTCTACCCTACAGGTTATTGAACTCGCGAAATTTTCCTATCCCTACTTATTATGTTCTCATGTTTTACCCCTCATGAGACAGCTCCCTGATACTGTCAGCAAGACGATTCTCGTCCACATGCGGCATACGTGTCTATGGAACACTTGCGTTAATATCGTGTTACTCTCGCTGCCAGATAGTTTCCCCGATTAGTCCCCGATAGAACACAAACGTGATCTGCTCAGTAATCGACTTCCGACCTGGTGTTTATCTCTACGATATGGAGCACCACTAACGCCGGCAAAGGCCGAATTGACTCAGGATAAGTTGAAAACGGCTTTAACTCACTTCTAAAAGGAACTAGCACATGTATCCATGTCAAAGGTTGTGCTACATTCCACTGAATAGGACCAGGTAGAATGTAAGCTTGTACTGCCATCTGTGTTGTCGTGTGATCTTATATTATAATCATTGCAATGCAATCACATGACCAATCAGTGTGTTCAGTTTCATTTCGCTCCCACAACTCTTGCTAGGTGCATTATTTTTTTCTCCTCAAGTCCACCAATGCGAACCGGGTTCAATCCCCGGCCGGATCACCGGATTTTCGCAAGTGGGAATCGTGCCGGACGATGCCGTTGGGCGGCAGGGTCCCGTTTCCATCGCCCCTTCATTCCAGCGCTGCTCCATATTCAGTTCAATAACCCTCATCGGCTCTCGAAACCTCGCTCTTAAAAGAGCCGCCCAAATCTCTGCACTTCACTTAACTTCTCCTCAAGTGTAACTTATGTTCCCCTTGGAAAACGTTGGAATTAAGTACATAATGGCTTCTCGACCCCATTTAATTTTTTTAATCATCTTAAATATATTTTGAAAAATTATTAAGTTTTTGTATTCTCTTGCGAATACTCTTTGCCATTTATTTTGCGGGTTTAAAATAAAATCTGTCGCCAATCTAACGACTTTCCTTGTAGAGACCAGAATTCACCGCCATCCAGGAAACAAACATTTTTGGGCAAGTGTACCTTTTATTAACAAACAAGTTAATTTTTTTTTTACTCATGTACGCATAAATAAAATTAATTTTACGTTGGGAGGATACAATTTTCTTGTAACAGAAATAAACAATTTTTAATAAATATACGTTGGACAAGAGACGTGCATAGTGGCAAGGAACCATTTCCATGAAATTATTTGTTAGTTGTTTCTTAGCATTTATAACAACGCTGCCAACATCGTGTTCACAATAACACGATTTCTCTTCGCACCGAATGGCGTGAGTCACACTATTGCGATGCAACAACATCAACATAATTTGAACTTGCTCTGTGCGTCACCACGAGAGGACATCAGTGGCGGGATGTGGAGACGACCGCAGGAAAAACTCGGGAATAGAAAAGCGGCCGATGATGCGGTACGCCGTGGGTTGTTTCTGGAGAGGGACAAGGGTGGGGGGAGGGTGGTGAGGCTAGGACGTCTGAATGAACCAGACCCGTCAGTGCTACCTCCAAAGTCACCCAGCAACATGGTCCGCCGCTGGCTTCTGATATTGGTGTTGCTCCTCCTGTGTCCGGGGATCTCACTAGGGCACCATCATGTCAAACGTATTCGTCTCCATGTCATCGCGGTATTCCCAGAATTACTACTTCCCCCCCCCCCCCCGTGCTACATGCTTTGGTTCGATAGATGCAGGCGCATCTCAAGGCTATAATGGTTAGCTCTGTCATGATACGTCATCAAGAAGGTTGGTAGGTATGTTGGGAGTAGTGTACCTATGCCGATGCTGGAGCAACGTATTTTAAATGGGGAGTGTGCGGCTGCAGCTGAGAGCCGCCGACTGAGGATCGACTAAGACAAGCTCGGTAGTCTTCGGCTCGACTCGGACAAGCTCAAAAGCTTTCGACTAGCGGGGTTGTCGAACATACCCGAAGGTGCTCAGCAGCTACGCCCACTAGCCTTTCAACCATAAATGACTTTTACTGGTAGATATATTGTTTTAATAGGCATAGGATATGTCAAATCGAAATACTATGTATTTATTATTTAATTATAAAAACTGTTTTATTATTATTTACAAAAATGAGTTGTTTTTTCAATTGTACTGGAATTTTGCATAGCATATAGAGGAACCGCGCAAAAGTCTCTTGGTCTCCTTTCTTGCAGTCGAATTATTACAGGATATCGGAATCTGCAAATTATTCACTGCCTCGACTGTTTTGTACGCGTAAGTATGCTACACAGCTTTTTTAATGCATATATGGTTAATTCGAGCCCATCATACGAGTAGCAATCACCTATCCAAATCATACCAACACTTTTATAGGCATAGTTTTCGATGGTTTACAAACCAATAGGCCCTTGAGACTTACAATGTACGTGGGTGATAAACAGTCTTAACTTTTGTGCTCTTATCAGACATTATTGCTTCGATTAATCGCAATGCTCTGCAATCCAGCACACCCACCCACACCAATGTACGCACCAATCCATACCAATCATCAGCAATCCTCCTTCTTAGTCCTCACCAATCCTCAACAATCCTTCACACCAATACACACCAATCTACACAAATTCACACACCGATAGAAAAACCAATCCACATCAATCCCCGCACGAATTCACACACGAATCCACACACCAGTCCTTCGCAATCCTTCTCCGCAATTCACAGTAATCCACGACAATCCTTCGCAACCTCCTCCCCACTTCACAGCAACACACGCCAATCCTTCGATCAATCCTAATCCTTGGATAAATCCCAATTATTCTAACAATCCCAATCCTTCGCAATTCTCCTCCACAATCTACAGCAAACCATGCTAATCCTTTTATCAATCCCAATCCTTTGAACAATCCCATTCCACAGCAGTCCATGTCAATCCTTCGATCAATTCCAATCCTTCAATCGATCATTCGATAAATCCTTTTACTTGTCCCTCGCCCATATGTATAGAAATTACAGTCATTCGCCAACTGTCTCCAAATTTGTATATATCGACAGAATTAATGCTTTGTATGCAGTCCACTATCCATGTATTTCTATACTAAAGTCTTCATTATCATTCAGTATGCAGATATTTCCATTAATAGTCGAGTACTCAGAACCACTTTAAAGTCGTGAGAGGAAATATGATACGACATGCAAAAATAAAGAAACCCAAATGTTTTATAAAAAATTTATTCTTATTTTACACATTAAAGTTTCAGAAGAAAGCAGATCATCACACCATTCTATATAATTCCTATCCTTCAAACATCTAATAATTGAAGATACATCAACTATGTATGAGAGGTACCCAAATTTTTACAGGTCAATCAAATGTCTGAATCTATCAACAAGTTCATTCGGGTCTTCGGGAAGTAGGTAGTCAGTATTCTCAGCATCGTCTGTCTTCTTCTGTCATTTGTGGTTGCAAATGTGGTAGACGGGCGTGTCAGTGCAGTGGGAAATTTGCAATCATCTTCAGCTCCATCACTGTCTTCATAGTCATCATCAGTGCAGTCTTCATGATCATCTTCACCTCTTGTTTCATCCTCAATAACAAGTTTCCTCTTCTTTGTAGCAGGAGTTGTCTGATAACCCGTATTAAGGGCCGACGACAATTTATTTTGAAGTTCGTCGACTTCACGCGAAAGTCTTACAAGTGATAATTCCTCACAAACCGACTCTGCTGCACTCATTCCGTCTTTAGCATTAACTGTACCATCATAATCGTATGTGGAAACAGTACCCACCCATGCAGCAAGGGAATTGAAGACATCACTTGCTGGCTCTCGAAAGATTAATCCTTGCAGTTCTTGATGTGTTTCTTCAAGGCATCGTCTTGCATAAACTGCACGGGACCAATACCGTAATGTTTTCCAATGCGAAAATAACTATTCGTACAAGCAGTTATCTCATGCTGCCGAGCATTTTGACCGAAGGGGAAAACTCTCGCATAACCGACACTGCTGACAATTAGGTAGAGATGATGCAGGGTGCGGCTCCATAAACATTTAGGTCAAGGACAGGCCTTCGCAGTCGCAATTAATCTTTACTTCATAGCGAGAGAATTCTTCCAAATCGATGTTAAATTCCCAACGTCTGAATAACAACTGAGTTATCAGCATGCATCGCAGCTCAATATATATTTTCTTCCACCACTCGGAAAACGCCGTCCGATATTTTCAAAGTCCGAGAGAAAATAAATATATTTACGATTTAGGATGGGGATATTTCAAAGGAATGGGATTTATCGAAGGATTGAGATTGATCGAAGTATTGGGATTGATAGAAAGATTGACATGGATTGCTATGGATTGGGATTGTTCGAAAAATTGGGATTGAACGAAAGTTTAGGATTGAGCCAAGTATTAGGATTGATCGAAGGAATTGAATGGTTTGCTGTGGATTGTGTAGGAGGATTGCGAAGGATTGGGATTGTTTGAAGAATTGGGATCTATGCAAGGATTGGGATCGATCGAAGGATTGGTGTGGGTTGCTTTGAATTGTGGAGGAGGATTGCGAATTACTGTCGTGGATTTCCATGGATTGCGGAAGAGGATTACGAAGGTTTGGCGTTGACTAGTGTGGAGTGGTATGTAGATCGGCGTGTGGAAATGAACGAGATCTCCAAATTAGGGGTTTTGGAAAACTCGGTTAGTGTGTACAAATACAAGTACAGTTAGAAGTAACAATATTACCTGCAGCCGAAACGGTTCTCTCTGAACTAGTGGAATATGCTGGAAATCCCAAATATAGTTTTGCTAAAAGAGCTAACATAGAGTAGGACTTTACACACACTTTTTACCATTCGCGAGGGTCTACATGGTGTCCAACCCGTGGTACGCCGAGGTAATATTCAACCTGGGAAATGCCATCCGATCTCTGTTTGGGTGTAGCAAATAATAAGTACGTAATCCGGCTCCCTATCACCTGATTGGTCAATAAGCTGGTCTTCCATTGTATGTGTGGTTTACCAGTTGCCATCTGACGAACATGTTGTCGGGTCAAAACTGCTGCTGTCTCGTCTTCAGAATGCAAGTCCTTATATCGGGAACCACATAATGAAGCAGCCTGCGGTGAAAACACTAACTCGGGCGTATTTACATCCATTTGAAACCGATAATTAAGGCACAACGATATAGACGTATTGAAGGTTGCTGTCGTGTCACTGGCCTTTACATTCGGACGGAAGTGGTTGTCAAGAAGGTCTCTAATCACTGAATGGACAACCGACAAAGCTTCTCCTAATTTCACTGGAAACAACACTGGTTCCAGCTACCCGAGCGACAATTCATGACACTACTAAAAATGCAGAGGAAGCTGCTGGAATGGGGGAAACAACAGAACACAGGAACCGAATGCATCGTCGAAAATATATGCAAACACCTTCTCACCGGGTACCCGATGCATCGGGCGCGACACGCTCTATGCATAACGGATATCCGTATGCTTTCGGTTTCGGGTTCCTGTATCCGACCTTACGGGTACCCGGGTATTTTTGCTACTGGTACCTGCTGTAACAGGTACACGGGTATTTTATTACACAGGTCTGGTCATCAGCCCTATTACACAGTATGGATAGCTTTCTTTCCGCGACTTCGCCCTCGTGCACTATATCAAGCAGCACCTCTTTGCAAACCAGGTTAATGATTATGCGCTAAGTGCTAGGATTATCAAGTTACTAGGTGAGCTTATTTTGGAGCAGGCCAATTACAGCTGCCCATGTGAACAGTAGTCTTACCTGAAATGTCTCCCTGCCACCTTCAGGATATGTTACTAGACCGCACTTATAGTCATATGATAGCATCCCTTTAAGGGGAATAGCAGTCTCTTAAATTCGAAAATATATTCAAATAAAATGATTGATACCCACGGTATGAGAATTAATTTTCCCCGTTCACTTCCATTGAAGATTGAGGGTTCGATTACATCTTTTTGCCAAGTCTTCACTTGGGACCTGGTGGTATTGCAGCGTTCTGGAAGGTTAGTTTTCGCAGTAACATTTCATGGAGCCGCAACCTTGAGGATAAGCTTGTGTGATGGTTGGCCAGAAGTGTAGCTGCTGGCCAAAAGTGTAGCTGTGTTGATGAACTCCACAGGGTGATGCACTGCATCATCACTTTTTATAACCGTGACCGCAAATTTGTACTCCATTTATACCTCGTCGAACAACTTAAGCAAACTATGCTAATGACTTATCATATTGTTAACGTTGCTCTATCCTCGTAATATCTTCTGTGGCAATTTATTTTTATCTCTTCGTTGTTTT
Source organism: Dryococelus australis (assembly GCA_029891345.1). Lineage (NCBI taxonomy): Eukaryota > Metazoa > Arthropoda > Insecta > Phasmatodea > Phasmatidae > Dryococelus > Dryococelus australis. Next base: position 97,410,425 of record CM057003.1, read on the forward strand.
CCTTTAAAACTATAGACCAAAATTGTGGGTAAACTAAATTTTATATTCTGAGCATTTTAATTACTAGTGCTACTGGAATATATTCAAGTAAATGTAATAAAATTTCGTTACCACTGTTATAACAAGTAATTTTGGCAGTTCTTTATAGGCAATTCGCAATTTTTTCGTTCTTGTAGATATTTTTTTGCGAGAAACAAATTAAATACTGCGACACTAAGATTAATTACTGTGCATCTGGCATATATCCCAATTCTCAATTTATCCAAAAAGATATACGAACTTATTAACCGCAAAATAAAATGTGATTTATACACTCATACAGAATCTCATAAAGAAAAAAAAACATAGCGCGATGTATTTTAGTGAGCGCACAATTTATGAAAACGAGATATTCAATTACTGATTCTGCTCAGTTTCACAACTTGTCTGCAGCTGTATGCAAACTGAAACATCTTGTTTTCCACTTATAGAGACAGGTTTCCTTTGTATTGATAATTTTATGTTTTTTTTCCTAAGGTTTGCAAGTTACAGGCCTGGAAACGATGTAATGTAGGTAAAATATCATGGAAAACACGTTTTACCCTCTTTCGTCTTCTTAGGGTAAATATTTCTAAAAATCCGGAAATTTGGTTTATAGGCATTTAACTTATGTTGCCTACCTTTGAAAGCAAAGAGTATAACGATATGGAATCATATTGATTACCTATTAAAGGATTCCTCGATAACACATTTTTTTAAACATGTTTCGCCTTATGAAAGCTAGAACTTCGAAATCCCAAAAATTAATTTTTAGAGATTTGTGTGGCCAATAATTGATGTAAATAGTACACAACGATATATTGTTTGGATAAGAAATCTTTTGAGGAGTACTCTAAAACAGATTTTAGACTCTTTCACCTTCATATGGGTCGAATTTTAAAGTAATCCGATAATACATTTTTAGATATTTTTATAAGCAGCTTTTTAATCCAAATGGCATAACGATATCTTATCCGTTTAATGAGATATTGAGAGGCCTCTAAAACTTATTGTTGGTCGGCGGGTTTTCTCGGGGATCTCCCGTTACCCCCGTCACTTCATTCCGGTGCCGCTTCATATTCACTTCAATCACCATCATCGGCTCTCAAGACCTCGTTGTTAATAGCCGCCCAAATCTCTTCACTCACTACCTAAAAAATTAATTTTACCCCGTTACACACTTTCAGGAGTTGAATTTCAGAAAATACTTTCCTTGTGGGCAACTGCACCCTGAGGGTAAGCCATACCTAAATTTCCATGTTTTTGTGCTCAACGGTTAAGGGCTATAAGTGAGTCAGTCAATCAGTCAGCTGTGATATTTTATTGTATACAAATAGATTTATATATTTAATGGCAATGGCTACAGTAACTTTGAACTGCGTTTAAAAAACATCAGTGCAATCGAGTCGTATGTCACATAGGTTATATCGTCATTGGCAACAGCAACAGAACAGGTGTACAATTTAACATAACACCACGAGTTACTGGAAGCCACAGAATGTAAATAAATCCTCAACATAGGTAGGTAGTATCACTTCCTGAGGTGCGTATCTACAGTCGTTATTATGCATCTAGTGCGAAAAGTCATATCAAAGTCCACGAATAAGTAAGTACGGATTTCTATGCATGATCAATTACGGCCAAGCATTTGAGAGGAACCCTCTAGTAAAACCACTGACACGACGTTGAAATATCGTCCTTAACGATTCCCTTGAACACACGTCTATAATAATCTGACTCTCTCCAATCCGCGTCAGGTAAGAAATTCAATGAGAAAGTTACAAAGTAAATATAAACTGTACAATAGCTCATTTATTTATTTATTTATTTATTTCCACAAATCTGCTCACAGAATTGATCCGATGACTGGAACGTATTAACACTTCCACGGCGATGAAAATTTCAGAATTTTACAGACAAAAGTATCGTAAAAAATAATTATCTGCGTTCACATGAAAAATAGTTTCAGTTATTGTAAAATTGCTGCTAGAGGCCATGGACAAATGTATGCTGCCGTACCAACAACTAGCGACATTTATTAGCACACGGGCGAGGGAGTGAGTGAAGAGATTTTGGTGGCTCTTAACACCGAGGTCTTGAGAGCCGATAAGGGTGATTGAGGTGAGTATCACTCAGACGCCGGAATGTAATGACGGAGGAAACGGGAGATCCCTGAGAAAACCCGCCGACCAGCGGCATCGTTCGGCCCGATTCATACATGTGAAAAATCAGGGAGTGACCCGACCGGGGACTGAAACCGGTTCGCGTCGGTGGGAGGCGAGCGGGCTAACCGCTCAGCCACCCCTGCTCCTACTAGTGAATAGGGTCACCGTGTTGTGCTGGTAAGACTACTCGCCTCCGACCAAGCGAACCGGTGTCGATTTCCTACTAGGTCGCCGTACTTTCACACGTAGGAAACGTGGCGGACGTTGCCGTTGGCCGATGGGTTTCCTCGGGACATTGCCGCTTCTACCACGCTTGCATTCCACCGCTGCTCCATCGTCATAATTTCACCCCCACCGGTGCTTACTGTTAAGCGACTACCAAAACCTTTAAACACAAACTCTCAACTCAACTAATGATATTCACGGTAAACGGAGCACTGCTTATAATCTACTTGTTTGCAGATTGTTTATTCTACCGCCTAATGTAAAATTAACATTGCCACGGGCCTGATTAGTTTATGCATGTTTCGGTCAAATGCAACTGTAATAATATTTTTAATAAACGTAAATATTACACACAATTTCCTTATCCCTACACATGCATGCGTTAACAAAAACATAAAGCAAAATAAATAACTTCAGCGTGTATAAATATTAACCTAAAAGTTTTAGTTATACGATAAGACATGGAACTAACTTCCCTTCATCGTTACCAACTTTACCGGCCACTTACCAGTCTGCGGCCCCTTAAAATATATACAGGTATAGGGGCAGTACATTTCTCAAATGTGATTTCACAAGTGCTCGTATAACCGAGAACAACCTTTACTACCGCATTATTATATATACTTTTTTCAAACCACCAGGCAACGTGGCGCTGTTGCAACATTGAACACGCATTTGGAGGAACGGCGTGTAATTTACCAAGTACGGCCATTTTGATGAAAGCCCGCAGCAAAACCTCGAATTAAAAAAAAAAAAATCGCTATGTTATATTCTATTCGTGAGGTGCTTTATTTTTGGTTAATTTGAATTCTTAGGTATATATGAATGAAAGTAGAGTGCGCACAAATGGTACTTTTTGGTGTTTTTGGAGGGCTGCTGTGGGCAAACGGATTTGGTCGGGAGGGGGGGGAGCTGCCACCCTCACTGATCCCCCACCCTTCCTCTTTGAAATTCTCCCCCTCAAAGGGCCCCCTAACCCCATGGGAGGAGTTACAGGGTCAAGGGAAGTATGTTTTCCATTTTGTGGGATTGGGGGTGTGTTTTTCACCTTCGAATCGGCCTGGAAGGTGCATTTTTGGACCGATTTCCTTCAAATTTGGGGGAGGGGTGTTTTCAGTGCTCCGCCCTCACCCTAACTGTCAGTTTGGCCCTTCGTAAGCCTAAGTCCTAAGTCTTAAGTATTAAGTGTTAATTCTTAAGTATTAAGTGTTAAGTCTTAATTGTTAAGTCCTAAGTGTTAATTCTTAAGTACTGAGTTTTAAGTCTTTAGTCTTTAGTCTTAAATTGTAATCTTACGTTCACCATAATTGAAACTGCATGTCGGGATGTGCGAACGAACGTCGATAGGCGCAAGCGAGCACGTGCCAAGGTTCCCAGACGACAGTACACCACAAATACTAATTCCCCTAGCGCTCAGCGAGCTTCCGACTCCTCCGAGAAGACTCTCTCTACCATTCCTTTTGAGCTTTAATTTATATTGTCCAGCAACATGGACTCCGCTCTCCAGTTAAGGGTTGTGCGGTATACTTGAGGCTCGTGCGCACCATTTTAGCGCCGGGCGCAGATGTGTCCCTTGGACTCCCTTTCTCTGTCTTACACTCCTGCCACGTTACACTTACATATTATGACTATATACACTGTTACAAATTTACAATTGCACTACGGGAGGAGCCAGGTGCTCGCGGAGCCGCGGGTTTCCGACCCGCAGCGGAAACCAAGAGCGGAAGTTTACAGGGACAGTCGCGGCCGCAAACCCGGGAAAGGAAGAAGAAAGCGGTCAGACCACGCCGTTTCATCCACGGGCGCGCGGCGTCCAGAGCGGAGGGTGCGTTCAGTGGCCTGCAGACATGGCCGCGCTCCGCTCGCTGTCCCTGCAGCTGGTGACCTCGGCGGCCGATGACGCGCACTCCTTGTTCGTGCCCAAGCGCCCCAGCGCCTGCCCGCCGGGCTCCCGGTGGCACCACGGCGCCTGCAGAGGCAAGGTCTTCTAGCGCCGTCGTCCCTACATCAAGCGAGGATGGCCGTTGGTATAGGCTGTTCACCATTAAGTGAACACTCTCGAAATCGACCTAAGAAAAACGTCGCTACTACTAACGTCATATATATTAAAGGGCGTACTGAGTGACATGCGCCCAGTGAAGTTGGCAACGATTGATGGAAAGTAGTTCAATATCTTAATGTCAGCTAAAAAGTGTTAGGTATCACATCTGTGATAGCTTAATTTATTTCTTTCGTTTTTTTTTTTTTTTTTTAGATGCATCGAAGTATAAAAATAACCAGATTGGTAAGATATTTTCTTTTCCAATAATTTCGAAGTTTCACCTGACCGACGCATGACTAAAGTGAAGAGGCCCGTGGCAATGTTAATTTTACATAAGGCGGAAAATTTCACAACGGGCATGCAAGTAGATCTTAAGTAGGGCTTTTAAAAGTGCTCATTTTACCGTGAACAGCCTATAGATATAGTACGTTCACGGTTTCTCCTACCTTTCTGAATCGAACCTTCGAAAAATCACCCTCATGACGTGTTTGGTAGTTTGCTAAATATGTCATGTATCACCAGCGTTTAATACGCGTGTTAAACTAAAATTATATTCATTTTGGTTGAATTTAACTTTTACTGATATAATCTACATTAATTACGATATTTCAATCATATATTATATGAATAAAGGCAATGAAATATATGTGTGTTGATAATACCTAGTATGAAATAGTTCTTAGACCAAATATGTGCTACCAGGGCGTAGAATATGGCGGGGGGAGGGGGAGGAGGACAGGGAGACAACCCCCCCCCCCAACACTGATCATATGTATTCACTTTATTCAAGGCCACATGGCAGAAAACAATGGTAACAGAAAATATTCTGTTATTAAATGTATGTAGGTATGTAAAAACAACGCTATTGTTGACGTAAATTTTTTATGTAAACAATTGTGCCTCCCCGCTCTCCATCACCCTTCTCAATTTTATGAACAAATCTGCACTCAAAGGTACTATTACACTAATTGCGCAAGAATGCAGTGCCCTGTCCATTTCGGGTAGTTTTCTTTACTCGGTTGAGCTTTATTTATATGAGGCGAAGGAGTATTCTGGAAGTAGAACTTCAGCACGGCTTTACCAAAGTTGGAGGTAACCGTGAATGGACTATAGGTAGGTTGGACTAAACGCTTCCGAGTGTGGTATAGATTTGCAGACTTTTAAAACAAACTTATGACTGTAATTCTATGCTACGTGCCCTTGATACCTCCCCGTGTCATGAGCCCTTCTTCCTTTCATGAGGAACATTAGTTCGTGAATTCGGACGTCTGTGTTCGTTTCCACGGCCAAATTTCGCTTGGTGCGAGTTCAATTAGTCGCTGTAACGCCAGCAAGTGTTATTAGCGGCCACGCAAAGTTGTAAACACTTACGAACGAAATATTTCAAACAGCTGTGCATCGGGAAACGATCTTGGGCTCGGGGAAGGGCAAGCAACTCTTGTCCTTGGCTGAAGGCGACATCGACAATGTGACCATCACTTCCGGGATGCGCTTTTCAAGGGCACAGATCCAGGCACGGGGCCCTTGGCTGATGAGTTCGAACACGGCCTAGAAGCGGGTCACGCGCATTCACCGCGGCACGGACACCTCTTACGCTGTTCTCTGTATTCCCATCTACCATCGTTATGTTAGTCCACGAGAGACCCGACGCTACGCTGTACCGTGCAATGTGTATTACTAGCCCGAACGTCAGCCAATATGACGGCGACGTGCGAAAGGTCCCAATGAAACGTCGTCTCCTGAGAAACGTAGCACGCAGTCAGTTGTGCTCATCTGAGAAAAGTTACACTTCGGGCGCTGCAGACGAGCTATTGCATTTCAGTACACGTCATGAAAACTGCTGGCGAGGTAATATTACGGCGCGAATGTCCAAAGGATCGAAACGTCATTTCATTAGGGCACACTCATTATAACGCGTCAAAATTCGGACCACATTACATTACGTTGCTCACTGAAGCAGGGACGGGTAAGCAGCCTTCTATGGCCTGTACATAATGGGGAATCATCCCAGCATCAGCCTGGAGTGATTTCTTCGGTAAAACCATTAAACGAGTATGGCGGAAAGGGAATCTAAACCATACCTTTTCGAATGCGAATCCAGTCGTTTGCTTATTAGCAAGAAGGTCGACGACTAGCCTTATAATTTACTTGGATTTCCGCACGATGGTGCTACGGGTGAGAGGAAGCGATTCTTTATTTCTCTTGTGTCGGTCTGAGAAACTGCAAAGAAAATCTACGTTTACCGAATTAGAAATTTGGAAGGGGTTCCACGGTTTTGTAAAATCAAAATTTCAGATAATAAAACAAAAGGACAGGTTGATAGCAAAAATGGAGTTAGTCCAAAAAGTAAGTTTATCAAGCCTTAAAATCACAAGAATTTGTTTATACATAAGTGTATATCCAAAGTAGTTTAGCTATTAATTGTGAAGGGAAGTAATATCGTTTCCATTTCCAAAAATTAAATATATTATTTTGGACTTATACGCTTTTTGTTGATAAAAGTGTGTTATTTGAAATTAAAAACGAAGGTATACATATAACTGGATGATGTATTTATGTGCATAAAGTTACTCATTCACTAACAAGAAAACCTCACATGGCATTGAGATTTGGTATGGTTATGTCAGGTATTTTGGTAACAATAAGTCAGGGAAGCGATGCGGTCACATGACACCATAAACAGCTCACTAATCGTAACCGCTGCTATTGTCATCATCAACCTCAAATACACTGTCTCTGTTGTTGCCGCTACCATCTCCTGGTACTCCAGAAACATCATCTTCGTAGAACACTCGGTTGGTAGAGCTTTCTTAGTAGTCCATTAGTTTGGTGAAATATTTTGCTTTAGCAAGCTTAATCCCTGTGTTGTGGTGCAATGCAGGAATCTCCAAATAAGGCGCAAGTGGTTTTCGACATCGTACAATGCGTGTTATCCATTGTCCGGAATACGTGTTTTTGATTCTGAGTTAGTGTCCTTGAAGGCATCATTTCTCATAATACGGAGAGAAAATGGTGTTGGATGTTTCCTCGCAGTACAAATGACGTTCTCCCAATCCACTGGTAACTCTGCAGATGTTGTGATCTCTTTCCTTTGTCCGATAAAAGAATAATCTTGATCATTTGGCATGTATGTACATTTGACCTCTTACTGGAAAAATGTAAGTTGCCTTGTCATACAGTTTCAACACATGGGCCAGGCAGTATATACACTGTATTAGTTATATTCTTGTTTTATCCCGGACGCCCATCACTCGTTAATACTAGTTCCTTTATTTCGTCTTCTCTGGAACTTTAGTATTTCGTATTACATCCTCTTTATTCTATTTTGCCTTCCTTTTAAATGGGCATTGAGACTATTCGCCCATTGAAAGCGAAATATTGCAATATAGAAGACATCCGTAAGAAGACTTCCATAGAATAAGATACTTACTCGGCCTTTGTGACATAGCCAGTATGGCCAGAAATATTACTATATCCGAGAAGGTTCTGCTGGTATCTAGGGTCGTTAATATTTATACGAAACCATACATTTAATCGAGATCTTTCTCCATAATTGCGGTAATCCAAAATGCAATCACTAGGCAGGCAACACAAAGGAACAATACAAACAAAAATGCCGAAGCTATGATTCGAACCTGGGTTCCCTGGCACCATAGAGAAAATGATTGTGATAAGCTAGTTCCACCACATCATAGCTTTCTAGCAAACACCGGACTATTCCAGAACATTACCAAAACACAGCTTTCTATCAAAAACTGACTAGTCCGGGACATTTGTCAGGATGGCGATGGACTTATACATATCTTATAGAAACAATATAATTTACAACGATATTTTCAGTTGCGTAGGAAGTGTTTTTTAACAAGCAAAATCAATCACTAATACTAAACCTCTCATTACAGCACAAGTAGCCATCATAATACACAAAATGGTATTTTTGGTCTAATCCAGTTTTTGTTATCAACAACTCAATTGTAATTTTCGCTGCCAAATACTTTAAAATGATGTGACTTAACCATCTTAAATTCGAACATTTGTTTGGTTGTTATTATAATACTAATTTAAAAAATCAATAAATTAAAATTAAAATGCAGAACCAAAATAAAAATGAATCCGCAGCTACTGTTCGCAAAATCTCAGTCTTCCGCTCTTCTGAGCGCCTTTAATTTTCTTCAGTTCTTATCACAGTCCGTTTCCGCCTCGCTGATATAACGCACAGTTGGGAGAGAGTGAACGAATCCCTTGCAAACACAAGTCAGTATGCAGTACACCGGCAAATTCAGGAAAACAAATTTACAACCAATCCTTTAAAAATCTAGGGGAACAGACTAGGCGAGGCCTGCTTGACAAGACGCTGATTGGGTAGTGTCTCGAAGCCAAGGGCGTAGAAAGCATATTTTTCTAGTTGGGGTGTTCATCTTTAATACATGAATTTTTACCATACCACTTACACTTCCATGCAAACGCCCATTATCGAACGAAGAAGAACTTAGTGGCCAAACTTTTGTTTCAGATCTACTTATACACTTATGTTAAGAAACAATAAATAGTTCTAATTCCCAACAATTGTTCGTATTTTATTACCTCTACAATTAGCGTTAGGAAATAACAAATAAACTATTGTTTCTGACACTCTATGATGAACTCTTAAAAGCACTCCATTACAACTGACTATAATTTCAAAAATTTATTTTCAAAATGTAGCAAAAAAAAATATTTTAGTTAGCTCATTACTTGAACTCAAATATATATATATTTTTTACCAATCACAGAAATTTGATCAGAAATTAAATGTAACGAACATAATAGTTTATCTACACAAATAACACGCACCGTGTCACGTGGCTACCGCCAATTTTGTAATCGCTTTGACAGGAGGGAAAATGTTTTAGTTTTTCACAACAGTGTACTCAGCATAGCCTGCAATGTCTTTTGGTTCACTTCGTCCAGAAAACACACCTTAAGATATGTTTAATACTGAAGTAGAAGTAATAATGTAATCTGAACTCAAATGATATTTCAATAGATGATAGAAACATAGAAGTTAACAAGAAACTCCAGTATAAATATGACTCGGTGGTCGATTAAGGGAGCTCAGGCCCCACCATATTCGATATTAAGAACGTTCAGCGAAATTTTTAGCATGACATGGCATAAATATAGTTTATAAATCTTTATGGAACTATTACAACTCTACCATGTTTATTAGTTTTTGACTAGTGACTGCCGGCAAGAAGTGAGAACATTTTTTGTTGCCTGCCTTTGCAGAAATGATACTGCCAACAGTGGTCTACTAATACATGTTTCAAAACGTGTGCAAAGCAATGCCCTATGCTTAGGGACAGGTTTTTTTTATCGCGAAAAGATTTCAAGACCAGTTGTACTCCAAAACACTTTTGTTCATATGCGTTTTCGTGGTTGGATGATTTTAACTGTAACTTGCCTCAAGCGTATGTCCGCGAATCATGGACGTTCAGTATCGGAGTACTTTATTACGATTGGCCTATCCAAGTAATAACATGTCTTCTCACGTAGGCACGCGGCCAATAACCAAAGGAAGTCGTGGTTGTGGGCGTGGGATATTGAAGTCTAGCATGGCCATAAACATCTCTGTTGCAAGTTACAGCGAAAATTCCGTACGATTCTATAATCCAAGATGGTGGAGACTGACCCCCTTAAGGTTACCATAATTCCAGTGGGAGTCGTTGTACCTCCAGTTGGGGTCACAACCCCACGACCCCCTCAGCTTCTAAGCCCATTCGCAAGGCCACATGCTGTGGTGATTCACCCCCATTGTCTGGGTGGGGCAGGTGTTTGTCCTCACGCGAATTCTTACCCAAACATTAAAAACCATGATCGTACTGTATTGTTTTGCGCAAGAAGTGTATAGTATAGCGTATTATTATTATTGCGTTTTATATGTGGAGCGCAAATATTTTATATATACTTTTTACCAAAGCTGCAGTGAAACTTACAAAAAGCCGTAGAGAAAATACTCGACATCTTCGTTTCTCTTTACAGCGTTCTTCATATTCAGTTGGTGCAACTGAAGTGCATGTGAGATGTAACAGTAAACTACACTCCCTGGTCTATATCACGTGCTCTGTTGTCTGTATTATCGCCACGGACAGTTCTCGGGTAGCAAGAAACATAATAATTCCACGATTTGATAACGTATTAATTAAAATGCCAATTAAATAATAATTCGAGTCCGTAAATCTGTAACGATTTTTCCTTAGAGGTTTTTTTTTTACGCGCGCGCGTGTGTGTGTATGTATGTGTATATATATATATATATATATATATATATATCAGCGTATTTGACACATGGGGAGACCAACTCTTTATTTCATTATCAATGACAAAAGTTCTCGCTCGAAGTATACGCCTTCCAAATCCGTGCCAGCCTTCGCTACGATAGAAATTCTAGTTCTATATTGATATCTCAATTAATAAAGGGGCCGCGGTGGCTGAGCGGTTAGCCTGCTCGCGCCCGCAACGCAAACCGGGTTCAATCCCCAGCCGGGCCACTCCCGAATTTTCGTAAGTGGGAATCGTGCCTATCGATACCTCTGATCGGCGGGTTTTCTCGGCGATCTCCCGCTTTCCTCGCCTTTGCATTCCTACCCTGCTCCATTGTCGCCTCATTTCATTCTCATCGGCTCTCAAGACCTCGTTGTTAAGAGCCACCCAAATCTCTCAACAGCTCGTGTGGAGAGGATATTGCAGTTTTATAATTTATTCCAAAACCTCCAGTGGTAATTTTCTTTTATTTCGTGGGCACAGGTGATTTTATGAAATGGTTATTAATGCACTGGTCATACAACTACATACTGTAATTACCGGTCTTTGTTTATTCATGTTGCTTCCAATTAATTTGAAATAATTGTTTTTCCTTCGACAACACCATTTATGCACTGGTAGATGTTACATGAATTAATTTTCTCCGCAAGTTTATTTAGTTTCTAGTCATTGGCCACCACTTTAAATTTTATTGGGGTAGGAAATAACCTTTTTTAAACTGTGTGATTTCGATTGGCTGAAATCGTAAAACGTCCAAGATTCAAAATGTTTGATGGAAACTGGAATCATTAAAAGTTTTCAGGCAAACACAGCCCCGTTAACGACGTTTCAGTCACCTTACAACTTTCGAACGTTATCTGACCAAACATTCTGTAATCGATTTTAATGAAAAGAAATTTGAGAGTGAGACAGGGGATTTAAGTCTACGATCCGAAGAGTCTGGGCTATTCTGTAATGTATGTCCTGATTTGTAAATATAAATGTAATACAATTATTGAAGAATTAATCCCCTTAAATTTGTTTATTTTGTGGTAGATGCATAATTTTTGGGGGAGTTGTGGTTTATATGTAGTATATTTTTTATTTCTGTAGACATTTTGAATTTAGTTTCAGAAATTCAAGTCAAAAATTGATAGCATTTAAAATAAAAATGCCTAATTAAAACTTCAAAGTACTTGTCTACAGATACGGGATAAATGTGCACCACGTTTAAGTAGCGCTGATTTTTTTGCTAAAAATATTTTAGAGGTACACAATATAAATTTATTTTAGAGGTACACAATATAAATTTATTTTAGAGGTACACAATATAAATTTATTTTAGAGGTATACAATATAAATTTATTTTAGAGGTACAAAATATAAATTTATTTTAGAGGTACGCAATATAAATTTATTTTAGAGGTATACAATATAAATTTATTTTGGAGGTACACAATATAAATTTATTTTAGAGGTACACAATATAAATTTATTTTAGAGGTACACAATATAAATTAATTTTAGAGGTACACAATATAAATTAATTTTAGAGGTACACAATATAAATTTATTTTAGAGGTACACAATATAAATTTATTCGAAAATGAACGCAATGATTGGAAGAAAAACGGTTAAAATTGTTGTGCAATAGTGCCAAAAACTTATACGAATTGTAGAATTCAGCCTGTAATTGTAGGGAATACAATTGTCATAGCTTATCACTCGGCCGTTATTTTCGGTCATTTAGGTATAGGCTGTTCACGTTAAAATAAGCACGTTTTGAAAGCCCTACTTAAGATCTACTTGTATGCACGTTATATATTGTTTCGCCTTATAGAATATTAACATTGCCAAGGGTCTCATCACTGTATTATTGCGTCGGTCATGTGGAACAGCGAAATTATTAGAAAAGTAAACGTTTTTCAAATCTTCTAAATTTTACACTTCGAGGCATTAAAACGTAGAAAGAGAAAGAAATGGTTTAAATGGTTACAAATGGTTACCTAACACTTTTAATTCTACGTTAATATATGGAACTACTTTCCATCCATCATTACCAACTTTACTGGGCTCATGTCACTCAGTGGGTCCGTTAAAACATACGCAAGTGACTTTTTCCGAAGGTTTATTTTATAAGTGCTCATTTTATTGTGAACAGCATTCACCAATAGTGCGCAATGCGCAGAGACCTGAAAAATTCGCGAATTTATTTCGGGACAAGTTGGAATTCAAAACACGTACATTTGTAAAACGTAGGCCATTGGTCCACACGGTGTTTGACACCTCCAACGGCGTCCAATCGTCGACTTCCACAATTACAGCAAGACAACCAATGCGCAGTAGATATCGGTACATATGTACAAAAGACTGTAGAGTATTGTATTGGAGAATATAGACAGCTCACGTCAACCTTGTCTTCAGTGCCTGTAAATTTGCGCCTTCTGAAAGTGTTAAGGCGCTTCAACTGCTTTGCATTGGTTTGAAATACACGTTTTTTTCAAACGAAACTATTAGACTCGCGTCTAATATGCTGATCTACGAAAGGAACATACACTTCAGACAAAAGCTTCTGAGTGCTTTCAAGACGTCATGCGCATTAGAAACACCTCTTCACAGTATTCCTAAAGGCTGAAAACGACTTTTTCAAAGCGCTGCATCTCAAAATGTACGCGTCAGATACATACAAAACTACTCGCGTACCCTGGATCGAATCTTTCTACAGACTTCACACCAATAACATAACAGGGTGACCCCTGAGAGCCCCATAGGTAAAGGCTGTTCACGATAACGTGAGCACTTTTGAAATCAACATTAGAAAAAATTCACTGCCCATGTCAAAATATATCTTGACGGACGCACTGAGTGACATGCGCCCAGTAAAGTTAGTAACGATGGGCGGAAAGTAGTTCCATATCTTAACGTCGAATAAAAATTGCTAGGTAACCATTTGCGCAAACTTATATTATTTCTTTCGCTTTCTGTTTTTTTTTTTTTTAATTCACCGAAGTGTGAAATTGAACATATTTGTAGAACATTCACTTTTCTAATAATTGCACAGTTTCACTCGACATACGCATGAATAAAGTGATGAGGCCCATGGCAATGCTAATTTTACATAAGGCGGAAGAGTACGCAACGTGCACACAAGTAGATCTTAAGCAGGGCTTTCAAAAGAGCTCATTTTACCGTGAACAGCCTGTATGTGCAGCGCGACGAGAACTCTGCGCGCGCCAGTTAGGAGCCTTGCGCTTAGCGGCGATGGCGTACTTGATGCGCGTGGCAGTGTCACCCTTATCGGTCTCAAACGCAGGAAAAAGCCGTAGGTAGCCGGGAGCCTTAAGAATAGATGGCCCCGGGATTTTTTTTTTCTTCCGATTCCGAGGCACAGATGTACGGGCGACAAAACACGCGCGACCAGCGCTCCGTCGCTCCTATACGCGCAAGGCTCTGAACCTGCGAATAGTCCTTCCGACGTTACTATTTCCTGTGAAAATGAGATCTGTAACAGTGGGATTTTACTACATAGCGATGAAAGCCCGTAGATTAAACTGCGACTGTGCAGTTTTATTTTTCTCATAGCTATTAAGGAAACTGCTTAAGATAGCTCTAAAAATGAGATTTTCAACCATTTTTCACCAATTTCTCTCTTAGAATAAATTTAATATTACAAAAACAAAACTGTACGGGCTTAGATAATAATTTTCTATCTTTTCTGGAGAAAATTTTTATTTCCAGGACATCTATTTGCTGAGATACGCGTAGACGCGCGAACAATGAATGTACAGATAATGTGTCCGGACTACTATCTCTTAATGTAGGTATAGGCTGTTCACGGTAAAGTGAGTCCTTTTGAGGCCCTGGTTTTTTTTCTCCTTTCAGCCATATTTTACCCTTTAACGATATTTTTAATGGAATATTTTTAGGCAAGTAGTAAACATAGTGTGTATATTCCACCGCACTCAGAAGTTAACGTCTGAGGCTAAAATGCAAAATTATATAGACTATTATCCCAAATGAGAGGGCTTTCAAAAGTGCTCACTTTACAGCGAATAGCCTTTACACTTGTATTTTCCACCGGAAGAACTCTATGTTAGCTCGGAAAAGTTTTATAGCTGGGCACACGTGGTGGTGGGAACAATTCTCTTTCTTCGCATCACGTCTGCGCAAGCAGGTGATTCGACCGTGCAGGACTGTTCGTGGTAACCGAGACAAGGTTTGCAGAAACCAGGAGCCAGTCACGTATCTCGTTATCGTGAATGATGCGTGTCGACCCCGGGGTCGAGGTGACGTTGCAGCACGCGCGTGCGTTGGAAGCCGTCGCTGCGCCGCGAGCGACGGCTTCCAAGAGTGCCACTCAGCGGGGGAATTCGCCTCCAGGGATGTCAGATCGTCGGTGCTCTATCATGGTACGCGGCATTCAAAATAATGGCACACTGGCGCGGACTTGTGGAACATGTCTTATAAATGCGTAAAATCACAGTTTTATGTTTGCTTTAATTTCATTACTTAATAGTTGTTTGAACGTGGCACCACTTATTACAAATATAAATGAAATACAACCTCTAACTCGCAGATAAATCATAGCGCTTCTGCTTTTGACTTAAAGCGCTACAAACTGGTCATCTTTTAATATACTTTAGAGTCATTACCTGCATATTTTTACTGTAGGCATATTATGGTACATTTGCGTACTATGACGGCCTCGTCATGGTACATGGCACACAAGGTATAACTAGAGACCGGAAGAATTCGAGAGTTCAACTATGTGTAGGCTAGACTCCACAGTCTTGTGTACAATAACGCAGGTAAACAATCGTCATTGGTTGCTTGCTGTCACTGTTCAAGACGATGGTTGGGCCTGCATTTTACCGTGTGTTTCTTATTGGTTCAAGATTCTTCAAGAGGTGTTTATTAAAACATGGACCAACTGCAATAGTAATATGAACGTAAGAGCTTTTGAATTCTAGCTTGACCCAAAATGAATCGTCGAATTCTGCAGGTCTCTATGTATAACTATGGTACAAGTACCATGAAAATGGTACGTCTAACATCACTGTTCGCCTCATTTTAAATTAACATTGTCATGGGCTTCATCACTTTATCCATGTGTCGGTCAAGTGAAACTTTGTAATTATTAGGAAATTAAACAGTTTACAAATACGTTCATTTCTACGCTTTAACGGATTAAAAAAAATATACAGGAAACGAACGGAATAATTTAAGTTATCACAAATAATTACCTAATATTTTTTATTTGAAGTTAAGATATGGAACTACTTTTGCTCTATCTTTACCATCTTTACTGGGTATCTCACCACTCAGTGCGCCCGTTAAAATATACGTAGGTAGGGGCAGTGACATTTTTCTAAGGTTGATTTCAAAATCACTCACTTTATCGTGAACAGCCTATACCCACATTAATTTGTTACTAACTGAACTGTAAGCTTGCATGCCAGTGTCTACTTCAGCACAAATTTAATACATGCAGTGCTTTTCTTCAGAGGTTCACATCAAAAGTGCTCACTTTATCGTGCAAAACCTTTAACTTAATATCATGCGGCAGCATCTCATGTATTGCCATGTGTAGTGATCGATTCTTATCAATTTTGTGCGATTACAGCTGCAACGCCATCTTTGCTTCGCGGTGCATTGAAGATTTGAAATTTTTTTTTAGTAGTTTTCCGCAATTCCAGAGTGAGAAATTCGGACAGTTTGTCACTGTTTTCAGTGAAATACATAATGAATCAGGTTGCGGAACTTTCCGATTTTGTTGGGGTTGTCCCTACTTTTAGCAAAAAATAATCCAAGGAACAACTCTGACAGCGCACACTAACATTTCAATTTGCATGAAAAATTACATTAGTATTAATTTTCCTCCCTCCCACACTTTTTGTATATTTTGAAATTTTAACTTATATTTATCTACTTATTTGCTACGTAACATAACTTCGATAGGCGAAAGTAGCCGAATGCGTATCGCCTCCTAAATCGTACCACCTCCGTATTTCAGGAAATGTGAATACCACTGCGCTCTTGTGGCTACAAGATGAACCTGTTGTAATTCCCGGACAGTCCATAGAATAAAGTAAGTGTGTGAACCACGTTTAGCGATGTTATTGGAGTTTATGATTATTTGCACTTATGGATGTAGTTTCTGAACCTCAGTTGTAAGCCTGTACGAAATTGAAAAGTAAATAATTATTGTTTAAATAAATTTATTATTGTAAAGACAACTCTTCTTCACATTTTGAACTAATTTAAATATGACGACAAAACAAATTTGAGGTTATGTTACATATGTATGTTTTGTTTGATGACGAGTTGCCTAAGTCGTACCACGTCGTAGTTTCGCAAATCGTACCGGTACGATTTAGGATACTACTCCAAGGCAAGTTATAATGAAACCCGTTTATTGCTGACTGTATGTGTAAACACTTTGAACAATCTAAATGACATTTTGCATAGTTTTATGCAGTGATCTAATTTTATTACAAACTTCAGTATAGGTTCCGCATTAAATCTGTGCATTGTTTACGGAACATTTTTCTTAATGGTCGTACATCAGCATCCAAGGACAATGGGTTTCATTTGAACACGCCTTACACTTGCCGAGATCCATATTTATCATGCGCAAAAGTATTTAATAGTCACCGTAAATAAATGATTACTAAAACACAAGTCCGTTGTATGTTACAGAATGACGGAAAGGAAATGTGGAGCTTGGACTGAAATGGAGATGGCAATGGCTCTTGCGTCGTATAGAAACGGGGACATGGGTTTTAATGAATGCTGTCGATAATACAGCATTGCAAAGCCAACATTGAAAAGGCACTTAGACAGGAAGGATGTTATAGCTTACGAATCCGTAATAGCCATAGGCCTTATCACCACCCTTCCGCCCGAAGCAGAGCAACAACTCGTTGATCAAGAGCTTCTGTTTGGGGTAACAATCACTGATGTTAGAAAGTTAGCATTCCAAATTGCAGAACGCAATGAAATACCATACAGCTTCAACAGATTGACAGAAATGGCAGGGAAGAAATGGTTTTATGTCTTTAAAGCCCGTCATGAGGAATTAGAGCTACGTGAGCCCGAGTCCACTTCCATGGCACGTGCAAAGGGTTAAACAAGAAGAATGTGTTAGAATTTTTGATATCCTGGAAAGAGTTGTAGATGAAAAAAATTTGATGCTACTCGTGTGTTCAATGTGGATTAGACGGGTTTCAGCCTTGTACAAAAAATATGCCAGATCGTGTTGGCCATGAAAGGAAAACGTCAGGTGGGAGCTATTGCAAGTGGGAAAAGAGGTGTCAATACAATATTGTGTTGTACTAGTGCGTCGGGGATGTATGTTCCACCTATGAAAATGTTTAAACGCATGAGAATGGTGCATGAGCTGCAGGTTGTTGCCACTCCTGGAAGGATTGTTCACATATCGGAAACAGGGTACATTAAGAGTGATCTTGTAAAATGGTTACAACATTTTATTGCTGACACCAAACCAAACACCGACAAGTTTCTCTTAATTTAAGATGGTCATTCGACACATTCGAAGAATGTAGAAGCTTTGGAACTTGCAAGAGCCAATGGGGTCCTAATGTTGCAATTGCCTGCCCACACAACTCATCGGCTACAACCTCTGGACAGTTCCTTCTTCAAGCCATTAGAAACTTATTACACCCAAGCAGTTGAAAAATGGCCTCGAACAAATCCTGGTTTGTGTGTTACCTAGTATCAGGTTACCCAACTTGTAGCAGAGGCCTATACAAGGGCAGCAACTATTCAGAACGCCATAAACGGATTTCGTGCTTGTGGAATCTGGCCGGTAGATCGTAATATTTTTAACTATTCCGACTTTTTAGCAGCTGCAAATCTGGAAGAAAACGAATGCCAATCCAATGAAAATGAGACGGATAAGCCTTCTTGTAAGCCTACAGAAAACATCAGCGATAGAATAGGTAGTGAAATAATTAGCCCTATTGATAGGCCTACTCAGCAGGAGATGATCCCGAAGTTGAATGTTTCTATTGAAGATATTTCTCCCATTCCAACATGCCCCAAACATGTGTCCACACCAGCAAGGCGGAGAGCTCAGCGTGCTGTTGTACTGACAAGCAGTCTGTACAAACGTGATTTGATAGCTGCAAAATATAAAAGAAGGAAGACGACCAGCAAAGTAGATAATAACTTTACAAAAGGGAAGGGACGTTCTGCATGTGCAAACAAGCGTTTAAGAACAACTCCAGACAACAATGCACCTTCTACTTCGTTCGTATTCAATGTAACCATAGAACTTGTGCAAGACGATTGGTTTTGTTCAGTACGTGAGGAAAATCTCGTAGAAAATATGGTGCAATGTTTACGGTGTCACATCTGGGTACATGAAACCTGCGCAGGTGTTGAATCAGGCCTGAAACGTTTTATTTGTGTTGCATATAAATGATTTGTTTGTTTGTTTAATTTATTCGAAGTGAAATATGAACTTGTATACACTTAAAACATCATTATAGCCGTTTCTATGGAAGACATTTAGTATTAGACTATTTCTGTTTATAGCGGTACGATTTACGATACTGGAGGTACGATTTTGGATGCTGGTTTCCTATATTGTACCGATTGCAGTCTTAAGATAAGGAATTTTTTCTGGGTCGTTATTTCAGCTAACTAGACATGTTAATGTAGATATGCATGCATACATATGTATGCTGCTTCGTGCTAAATCAATATTGGAGCAGTACATTGAAGATTGGCCAAAATTAATGTACTAATGTAAAAAATGGTACGCCTTAGGCAACCTTCCCCTATGTCCGGACTTTTCCTTCGTTTAAATTGGCAACCTTATAATCACGAAATTAGTATGTTTTTTTTTTTCACCCTTACACGATTCTCACCCGAATTTTATTTATTGCGTTTCTATTTTATATTACGTAATTGGAAATATCCATAAAAAGTTTTGAAAACGCTTCATGTTTGGTTAGCTGGGATAAAAGTGTGCGGAAGTAAAACTATAGTAATAAGAGCCGTAACTTTATCAAGAAAGTTATGCGCAAAAGAGGACGTGGTCACTGCTGAGCTTTAAGGAGAGAGTTAGTTGAGCGGCTCTTAACATCGAGGTCTTAAGAGTCGATGAAGGCAAAACGAGGTGAGTATAGGGCAGCGCCAGATTGTAAAGGCGGGGGAAATGGGAAATCCCCGAAAAATTCCGCCAATCGGCGACATCATCCGGCACGATTCCCAATCGCGTACATCCGGGAGCGACCCAGCTGGGAATCAAACCCGGTTCGCCTAGGTGGGAGGAGAATAACTGAATTCGAATTTCGATAGGATATTCATTGCCTACAAAGACTACGGGAAAAATGAAGAAAAAATATGGACGAGAAACATAAATGCAACAAAAGTGCGATACTATAATTAAGTATAATAATATTTGTATCTTCAGTTTCAATTTTTATTCCATTTGTGTTACTCATTCATACATTGTGATCTTCTTCTTTTCCGTAGTCACTGTAGGCAATGGAGAGCCTGTAAAAATTCGAATTCAATTACATCACACCATTGTCATTAAACTTCGGAAGTCGAGAAGTCTGACCACTACGCCATCGTGGGCCCTGCTGAGTTTTAATACATTTTTACAAATCTACTGATAAACTTTCTGCGCTTATCTTGTAGCGCTATATTATAAACTTGATAGCGTTAAAATTATTTTGTCACCATTATTAAGGTTTCCTTCCATTTCACATAGTTGGTTTTAAATGTTCAGTGGAATGATCGGCGTTACGGAATAACCGAAACAACTCAATGCAATCTGAGGAAATTTGAATACTACTAAAAAAAATGTAGTGACACCCGCTTGCTATATCTTACTGATTATTTTGGAGGTAGATTTTCACTGATTTAATGGACTAGGTTCCAATGAATCCAGTGCTCTGAGACAACTGTCTCTAGTTCGTTGAGTGACTGTTATTTTTACAGAATGTCGTCACTGACAGACGTTTCGAGCCAGCACGCCATAGTAGAAAGCCCCACAACGACACCTCGGCAATGGCACCTGGACGACGTCCAAGCACGCTGAAGGCTGTCCCCCCTACACCTACCATCGACGACCCAGGGGAGGAGGTCGCGGGTTCTTATAACTCGCATATCGTCGGGGAACGGGCGGGAGTGCGATCGGCGAAGACAGCGCGAAGGCGATGCGGACAATAGGGACAGGGACCGCGCGCGGACTAGTCGTAGCCGTCGTGCTGCTAAGTCTTCTACTGGTTCCCGTGATCGCCGCCAGGTGGAGGTTGTCGGGAACTCCGCCCAACGCCCAGGAGAACATCGTCCAGCCGCCGCCCAAGTGCCCGCCGGGGTACAGGTTCGACGCGGGCCACTGCAGGAAGGTGCTCGACGACGGCAACCCACAGTCCTACCAGAGGTCGTTCTTCAGGTGCGTCTCTTCCGCGAGGGTGGCCGGGCGGTTAGACTGCTCGCCTCCCACCTAGGTGAACCAGGTTCGACCCCGGCCGGGTTACTCCCGGATTGTCGCGAGTGGGAATCGTGCCGGACAATGCCGCTGGTCGGCGGGTTTTCTCGGGGATCTCCCGGTCCCCCCCTTGCATTCCGGCGCTACTCCATTCTCTCCTCTTTTGACCCCCGTCAGCTCTCAGGACCTCGTTAAGAACCTGCCAGATCTCTCGACTCAACTCTTTCGTCAGAGGGAAAATGGGATGTAGATTGAGCCACCTGTTTTTCGCCAAAATATTTGTGCGGAGGCTAGACTTCAGTATGTTATGTGCACGATTACAGTATTCATTTGACTAATGCCCGCTTGTTTTAGAGTGAAGACAGTCTGTTAAATGAGTGAGCCAATCAGAATTGTTTTTCCTATACTGACCGTCCTTAATTCGCGGGCTGACTGATAAGACGCGTAATAATCCAAATGATCCATTCACGAAAGTGGTTCTGAACTAAAGTCCGTTGGAACACAACTCATCCAGAAATATTTTCGCGAAAACAGGTGCCCTATATATAGACACTTGCGCATTTATCTAAATGTTCCAACGTTAAAGGTTGTTCACGATAAAGTGAGCACTTTTGAAATGAACCTTAGAAAAAAGTCACTTTCCCTGAAAAAAATATATTTTAACGGGTATACTCAGCGACATTCGCCCAGTAAAGTTGATAACGATGGATGGAAAATAGTTCCATATCTTAACGCCGAATAAAAAGTGTAAGGTAACCATATGCGAAAACTTAAATTGTTTCTTTCGCTTACTGTTTTTTTTTTATTTATCGAAGTGTGGAAATGAGCAGATTTTTATATTTACTTTCCTAAAAATTTCACAGTTTTACTTGACCGACGTGTGAATAAAGTGACGAGGTGCATGGCAATGTTAATTTTACATGAGGCGGAAGAATACATAAGGTGCATACAAGTAGATCTTAAGCAGGGCTTTCAAACGTGCTCATTTTACCGTGAACAGCCTATAGACCGTTTTGCTGTCAAATAGCACAGTCAGAAACTTTGAACTGAGAACACTGTTTACGTAATTAGACTTGAGTATCGTGAACATTGCATAACGTTAGTGTGTTTACAACGCATTCCTCTCGGGTAATACTGTGAATACCGGTTCTATTTAAAAACTCTACAGGTTCTTCCCAAGAATCGCATGGATTAAATAATTGTACTGGTTACAACACGCCATTATTCAACGAACTTTTACATTTAAAAAAAAACCTGGCCTACTTCGCTTTGGGGTTGAACGCATACACATGTGTTGAATAACTGCACAGAGCTATATATATCGTCACGATAACAAGATAGCGTTTAACAGATACTCTGCGTACGTTATCCACGAAAGGAAATTTTTTGCCCCCTTTTAATTTACCGATGCAAGTTCCCACGAAATAATAGCTTAGTTTAATATGTGGTATTTCGTGCTGACGTCTATATTCTCCTGTACTAGTTGTACGCGGTCGGTTGAGCGCTTATGAAATAACATTTGAAAAAATTGATCTCTGCTCCTAAGAACGTATATAGAACTGACACATTGATTGGCATGTTCCCAGCTTGGCAGCTGTTTAGGGAATCGATTCCATGCCTTTGTGTCGTCTCTAAAGTGTATCTCATTAATTTGTGAATACCAAATTAATTTGATTTATTTTCAGTTGGTTTTATGGCATATGGTTAAAGAATGGACTTATTTGTAAAATAATAATATTACTAAAATTTCTACGTGTACACACATCATATGCTATATTATATTCGCAGTTTCTTCACACTTATTGAATCAAACCTTTGAAAAATCACCCCAAGTATGACGCTTCTAGTTATTTCCTAAATAAGCCATGTTACACAAATGTTTTACACCTCTGTTTAAATAAAAACATCTTATTTTTCGTTAAATTAAAGTTTTACCTATATTTTATTTATAAATTTTATGTTTAATTATTAATAAATATTAACGAAACAGTAAGGAAACATTCTTGTTGGTAGCGCCTAGTATGAAATAGTTCTTATGCAAAATATTATTACAACTAAGTGCGCATGCATTCGGTGCATCGTCATTTGGCGTAATTTCCTAAACTTGTTGAGCTTAGTTTGCACGAGGCGGAGGAATATCCTGGAAGTAGAACAGTGTGAAGTGACCGTGAGGGGACTATAACCTATTCGAAACCGGCAAACTAGACAAGTGGTAGGGCACGCAGTAGGGGCCTCCAACATTCTCCGGATAACTGGCACGGTTACTTCCAACTTTTCTGAGGCCCTTCTAAAAGTTCGATTCTCATTGTATTCCTCCGCCTCATACAGACAAAGCTTACCCTAGTCTAGAAAATTACACCAAAGAGACAACGCGCCTCATTTGTGTGCACTTAGTTTCATAATATTTCGCATGGGAACTGTTTATTACTAGCCATTACCAACACACATATTTTCTTTCTGTTCAAATTTATAATTATAAATGAAATATTAGAATTTTTAGATAAAATTTAAGTAAAATTTCGATTTAACTAAAAGTGTGGTACTTTACTGTTAACTCAAGTGTAAAATGTTTGTGATTGACGGATTACATATTTAGGAAGAACGAAGCATATCATACTTTGGGCACTTCTTCAAATAGGCGAGCTCGAAATCGTGACATTCTGCACAACGAAATATGGGGACCTTGAGATTCTTCGTATGTAAAATAAAACTATTTTTTCAAGGTTGTTTTGCTCGTTGTACCAAAATGTTGCTTTAATTCAACGGGAAAGTTAAAGTAAATTATGTTTGCTGTCATTAAATTTTTTCTTTATACATTTATGTTGTATAGCAATACTACCTTTCATTACAACAAATAAACTATTTTTTTTGAGGAATTTTGTTTACAGTAAAGGAATTTTGCTGTATACCGCAGGGAAGTGTTAAGTAATATTAAAACATTTATATCGTAAATTGTAGTTTTTAGTACGTTATAAAATTTTTACTTAACGTTACATTACCAAATGACGGATTTGTTAGATACGTGTAGTTTAAAACTTAAAAATACAGCAACTTACATCTCCAGAAAGAAAAGGCACGGCTTATCTGCTGTAACAGCTATGTGCAACGTTATCATAGACATCGATGTATAGAGCAAACGAAAAATTTCTCTGGGCGCAAACCTACTTTGCGATGGTTCATGTTTAAGCCTAAGATTATTTGCGACAGCAAAACTGACGTCGTGGGGAAAAAAAAAAAAAAAAAAAAAAAAAAGTTTTTAGAGTGCGTAGGAAAGTCCAAAACGCGTCGCGGTATGACAAGACATGTTTTATTTATCATAATGAGTCATGTGTGGCCGTGCGCACCGAGGGCGTCACGTCATGCTCAAGCAGCGAAGAGATCGCGCCCAGTTTCACCGCATCTCATTTCCGTGAGAACCCAGTCGGTATAGGCTATCCGCTGTAAAGTGAGCACTTTTGAAAGCCCTCTCATTTGGAATAATCGACAGTAATTCGCGAAACTTAACTTCACCACCCAGCAATTAAAATAAGCCTTGTACCTAAGCCACTCCAGTCAAGGGAAAGCAACATATGATCGTTTCGCTTAACTTATTTTGGCACTGACATCCACTCAAATCATACCAAACTGTCACTAGCCCCCTTCAGGAACTCGCGACAGCGCATCATATGCATCATATGTCCTGAATTTCAAAATTCCGCGCCGAATAATTCAATTAACTTCACTACCATCCTGTTCATCGTACGGGCAGGAGCAAGGGAGGCAAATACAGCTATCGGAACAGGTCGCGGGTGTTACCCTGGGACACTGGTAATAATTGTGGCTCATGCAGCAATTAAAAAGTTTTGATTGGTGTGGTGGGAAAGAGGGGGGGTTGCTCCTCTTTCCCTCCGCAATTCAAATGGAAACCGTCTGGGGGGACAACTGCCCTCACAAGGGCCCGTACCACCCCTGCGCTGAGGGAGTAGCGTCCCAGTAATGTAAACCGGCGGACTTGGAATAATAGTCATTAAATATATTTCATTTTAGCCTTAGACGTTGACTTCCGAGTGCAGTGTAATATATCTACTCAATGTGTGTGTTTAATACTTACAGTGAAATATTTATTTTAAAAAGAGGTTGAAGTATAAAAAATGCCTGAAAAGGAAAAGTATAGGCCCTCAAAAGTGCTATAACTTTAACGTGAACAGCCTATAACTGAGCCTACACTGAACTTGGTGGTTTCGTCATATTCACACTTCTTGTACGTGGCCGAACAACTTGAGACTCTGAATCTTATTTTCCTAGATGTTAAAGATAGTCTAGCTGGATGAAAAAAAAAAAAAAAAAAACAGAATTCGTCGTACTTTTACAAACGCAACTATGCAGCTGTCACAATTAAACTTCTGGACTAGAGTTATAATTTGGTATTAATTTCTTTGGCTGCAAACTCGTGAAAAATTTATTAAAAAAAAAAAAAGGTACATAGTTCATTATTCTGTTAAGCAGTATTCGTACATGAAAAACATGTTTTCTTGAACTGATTTACTGAAGTAAATACAGTTTTCAGTACTTTAAATTGATATAATTCCCCAATTGGAGTTTAATTTATTTTATTTTTAATACGTAGTTTCAGTCTACTTTACACGAAGGAAGAACTTGGTACTGCAAAAATTCCAGATATACCTGCTACAGTTGAGTCACAGTTAAGTGAACATTTTTGAAAATCATACTTATTTTAGTTTTGCACTCCTTTTGAAAAAAAAATACCATGAATCACATGGATTTCCAAAGGCGACCTTTTCCAAAACTTATAATTTGTGATTTAGCGATGCTAACGCAGTCTTCTTGGAAGCCTACGTTAAAATAGCATGGAGCATGATTCAAAATATACTCGTTTTAATGCATTTACGTAAATTGAGGCATGTTTCGAAAAGTCTCTGACCTCGTGTTGGTTTCGTAAGGCTTCATTTTCAGGTCCCCCCCCCCCCCCCCAATTGTGCTTTTCATTGGTAAACGCGGTAGATATTAATGAATTTCCCTATATAATATACGTAACATCTTATTCTTTTGTGAGACGCCATTGTGTGTTATTTCTGCATCGTTTTCCATCAGATTAACAGTGGCGGTGTGGTAATTGGTAGTAACGAACATTGAAATGCTAAATGACTTTTCTATTATATTTTAAGTATTAATTTAAAGTATTATTCTCAATAGACGGATAATGTAATTCATTGGCCCAGCAATCACAAAAAAGGAAGAAACTGAACCAGAGATCTCTTATAGGGTAATAACACAAGGGCGGTTGATGAGTGTATAAAGTTTCTATTTACATAATTATTTTATTTGTATGTTGAAGCACGACCGTTTACTACAAATTTCCGTGGTAGACGTTATTATTTAAATGACATCCTATTCATCCAGGTTGTGTTTATCCAGCTACTTCCGCGTGTTGAAAACTGTGGAAAAACACATCAAAAACTTCTAGGCCATGTTTTATAAAATGACTGAACATGTTGCGCAGGCCTATTCTACAGCTCAGA
Source organism: Dryococelus australis (assembly GCA_029891345.1). Classification (NCBI taxonomy): domain Eukaryota; kingdom Metazoa; phylum Arthropoda; class Insecta; order Phasmatodea; family Phasmatidae; genus Dryococelus; species Dryococelus australis. The sequence goes on from CM057003.1 coordinate 97,437,143, forward strand.
AACCAAAACATCATAGGTCAAACAAACACGACAGTTTGATGAAAAGTATTTGTATTACTTGCGTCTAATGTATATAAAAAAAAAAGAATGTCTACATGAACAGATATAAAATTTCCTCTTTGTCAAAAGAATTGTCAAAATTTTTTTAATATTTCAAAGAAGTGTGTATGAAATGGATACATAAAACATTAAGTGAGAATAAATAGAAACAAAGAAGAGGATGATACCAGTACCTTGTAAAGTTACTGTTACCGAAAAAAAAACGGTTACCAAATTTCTCACTACACTTAAAGTTCAGGTAACCCAATATTGCAGGAACAAAAATTTTACTGGGCAGTACATAGCTCACGGCTTATCTTTGAACAAAATGTTGCGCATGTACTATTAACAGTGTGATAACGTCAAATAAAGGGCACAAATGGCTTTTCCAATAATTTATTCGCGCTAATTGTAGTAATGTTTATCAAATATCTGTAGTAGGCGCGTGCTCTCGCTGCTACGAGTTGAATGAGGAAGTTAAACACAACAGGATTAAAAGTGACAGGCTGGTGCGCTCTCTCCGATCTAAGCGTTTCTTTGATATACTTAAGGAAACCCACGACAACACACTTGCTTTTTCAATGGACTGAATAACGGCACGTTTTATCCAAGGTCGCAGACAATGCCACTTGCCACAGTCGGTGGCTTTTCATTCATAATTTTAGGATTGTCAATGCACAGCCACAGATACTTTTTTTTTCTTCAAAAAACAGTGTGTTTATACATTCATGGAAAAGAATAACAACCGAAAGGCCGCAAGGATATCAGCGGAGGTGCAGATCACAGCTTATGTTCTACCAAAAGTGACCCTAGCATAAGACCATTAACACTTTGAGGTCTGCACACGTTTACTGGCACTTAAGACAAATTATAATTGAGTCACCTATATCCACTACTGCAAGAACACCGGTTCTGTTGGTGTCTGTGTTAAAACTAACCATCGTCCTATGGGTCCATACCACACCGGACCCCATCCTGTACTTTACAGCGTGCATTATTGGCCGGTCATCAACCAATGGAGAGCCGAGCTCTGATATTGCCCCAATCAAATGCCCTTTATTGTATAAAGGGATTTACAATCAATCATGTCTCATTCAGTGCCTATATAATAAGAAATTATATCGTCAGTAATATCATTGTTACTGTGCTGTCGTGTTCTTGTGAGGTCATGTTGAACACTAGCCGAACAAAGACTGCACATCCATGCGAGTTTTGTTCTGAACAACAAAGAAATTTTCAAATTAGCTTTTCTCGAGCTACATTCGAGCATAGTCTACAAAGTGTTAATAGCTGACGTATACAGAAGCCAAAATATAAACTCTGTTCCATTTTGAGTATAGGATCTTTGTATTTCAAGCTCCAGCCATCAAATAATGTCATCATAAAAATGAATATTTACGATAATATTCGTGTGAAAAGAGAAACACATTACAGGGCTGATATATTAGTAAATTTGAAAAAAAAAAAAAAAAATTAAGAAAGGAAATGTGACTACAAATATCATCCCAGAAATCCTGCGAGCTGTAATACTTGTCAAAACGGATAAGTCGAAGAATATTACAGACCTTCTAGGGTTGGATTTTTGAAAAGAAACTCTCAGTTTTACTTTAACTTGTTGAAAATTAAAAGAAGTTTTAAGGATTGTAGAACCTGTCATAGCAACCCACAGTAACGATTTTTTTTATGTGAAACTGTTAAAAAAGTATTCATTTAACAATTTAATGTGTTTTCAAACTTAATTTTTGCGACTTTTCAAAGTTTTGTTCAGATTTTTTTGTAATGTTGGCATATTGTCACGTCAATAATTAAAGAAATAATAATTAGTGAATATTCCTGTTCGCATTTCATTTCCTTTATAATGCTGTTCTTGGCAAAGGACATAGGACAAAGGAGTGTACTAAATGAAAGCATATTTTCGAAGCCAATATTTTAGCAACAGTATTAGCAGTATATGATTTTAATAATATCCGTTATATTTGAATGGGAATATGATTTTTCAAGGATATAAAATTCTATATATCGTAATGATTTACAAGTTTAATAACACTTTTCCTTAAATATCGCAAAAGTCATGAGAAGAGCACTTCTGGAGTTGTACGACAAAATGTTGATTTACAAAAAAATGCAGTTAGTTGCGAGCGAAAGACACTGCAACAAGCCAGGAGAAGCTCACTGTAATATTTACAAATGGTCGGATCATCTTCAGTCTTCCTTCACGCGGTAGCATAATCATCACTTCATTATATTCAGTGGGGGAGAAACAGCCAGCAAAGTTGGCGAGAATCCAGCTAGACCTCAGTGAAAGTTTCCTCACGTTTGTATGACAACGTGACTTGGTAAGGTAGGGAGCATCAAGTTACTGAGAGAATTTTAAACAGCTTAAGGATTATACGGCTAATCTAAAGGGAAGAAAATAAAAATGTTTCTGAGTGTTTTATAAGATTTTCCTTTTATTTACTATTGACATAGCATAAAGAACTAAATGGTAATGCCTTTCATGCACCAGAACATCCACTTTTTCGCGTATATAAATCGTGGGTTTGGTCCTGGATAGAAATAAAATTAGTTTATGTCAAAAAATACCGGTATTAAGAATTACTAGCCTATTATGCGGCACATATAAGTTATTAGTACTGAAATTAATGATAAATATGTTTATCGGTGATTTAATATTGCAATTATTTTGCATAGAAAGCCCGCTAATGGTATATTTAGTAAATTATCATCTACAGTGTACTGAAAAATAGGCAAAATACAAGTATTTATACATTTGTACTGTTAAAACAAATCAATTATATTATATTATTTGTCTTTTCGTTATTTTAAATTTTTTATTAGTGTAAAATTAGTTTCGATTTTGATTTTATTATTTTAATTTACTATTAAACATCAGTACTATTTTAAAGATTTGTCGGGTTCATGCTTTAACAGATAAATTCCCCTCAAACCAAAGGTGATAAAAGCTACTCGTTCAGTTGAAAAGTGTGTTTGCTTTGGCAGAAATGGGGCCTTACAAATTCACGTGGCACTCAGTTCATGCGTACAATGCTGTCAATAATAACTGTTATTTCCTTACCTCTTAACATAACAGAGAATTTCATGTAACATTAAATTATCAATTTGTTTTTTGTTTTTATTTATTTTTTTGTTTGACATTTTTGTGAAGTTATACATATAGCCGAACGTCTTTCAAAACAAATTCTTATCGCAGATGCTTTACAAGTAAACAAAACTATTAAGCCACAAAGAAATTGCTCTATAATTGCATATACCAAAGCAGATGGTACGATTGTCATCTTGTGTCTGTGTATAATTCGGTAAAAATCAATACCAAAAGGCTTAACGCACTAATTAAGATCATGCACAAACAGCAAACACAGAACCCATGAAACTACATTACCCCAACAACTGCAACAAGAGTGTGTACCTCTCTGTCTTTCTCTATCCCTCCCTCCCTCTCCCTCTCTCTCTCTCTCTCTCTCTCTGTCTCTCTGGGTCATGCGCGCGTGCAGTTCAAGCACGACAAAGGAAAAGTCTCAGCGCGCGAATCAAGAGCAGAATTTGAAATACTTAACCATTTTTGTTGGGTTTAGATTTATTGACAATATATTTCGATGCTGGTAACAGTCGTACAGTACACAACATAGTTGATATAGGCTATAGTTTTCAATTTTAATATTGCCAAAGCTTATGCGAAAATTAAGGGCAGAGACTTAAATCACAAAATCAGTAACTGTGGCAAAATAACTGTCTGAAAAAAACCTAATGATATTTACATCTTTATAAAATACAAATCTGTATATCTTGAAAACACTTTAAAGTTTTTTTTTTTTTTTAATATAATGAAATTCGGTTAAAATTCAGATTTTTGTTTTGCTTTAATTTTGTTTATATAGAGTTCTGCATTACACGCTTTCATGTGTTTTAATAAAACAGTTTTTTTTTTCATTTGAACTGATTTTGTGGTTCCCAAACATTATTATTCCAAAAAAACGTCAACAACGATTTATTGGAAAACTATACTGTACGTTGTATAAACTATTTCTGTCTGTAACGGGTTTTGTTAATTCAAATGTATACTATAAAACAAACTCTACCAAATTTTTAAGTTTTTCGTGATTTTATATTTGGAAATTCGGTCACAGTGAGACCTTTACATTACATAGCCCTTAAAAGTAATCAAACTGCCTAATTTTTCCCTCGATTTTTAAGATATTTCATGACTTTAAGATATATCAGTGAAAACGTGAGAAAACCATCGAAACAATTGAAAAAATAATTTCACGCTATATGTTGTAGCACAATTATAATTATTTTAACATTAAATTTGGCATCATACGGTCATCTGAATTGAAATTGTGTCTTGAAGCGACAGGAATGCCATTAAGAATATCCTTTGATTACTGTCATTTTGTTTGACTTCAATCAGGGTTTACCTCTTCGCTACTTTTAATTAAAATTTTTTATTTAATAATTTAAAATAAAAGTATGGGTTAGCCACATAAAGCATTTTTATGCAATTTCTCGTGTATGATATTATTGAAATGAATAATTAATTTGAATTTAGCAACAAACTAACTAAGCAACATTTAAGTATGGTGACACAAATATAGATTACAAATTCCTGTAATTCAAGTAATGAAATTTTTTTATTCAATATTTACTTTTTTCTTTAATTTTTATTAGATTTACATTTTATATAATAACACATAGTTATAAAAAAAAAACTAGAATAATAATATGTATTTTAGAACTCGAACGCTCTTAAGGTTTAATCAGAGTCGCTGCATTTGAAGCACTGTGCAGAGCTCGTTAAAAAGTATAGACACTAGCAAACTTGACGGAAAAGTACTGTTTAAGTTGCGTATAAAATAAGAAAACGTATACTTTATAAAGCTGTAAATTTTCTACAATTTGCTTATTTAAATGTTTTAAATTATCAAAACATCAATAGCTTTTTTATAATCAATATTTGAGAGTTTTACTTTGGACGCTTCAAAAAAAAAACCGTGGAAGACCGCCATAGTAATAAACTCTAGCTGTGTGTAATAATAATTAATAAGAATGTTGAAATATATTTAAAAAATCCAGAACTTTTAAAGTTGTAAAAATATAGGCTTTCGTGTCCGAAATGGTTTAATTACCCCGCGCTGTGAGAAAAAATACCGGAGATAGCGCTACGAGGAATGGAAGTTGCACAGAGTTGTATGTGTTTCCACAAGGATGATGACTATGCGGATATGCAGAGGAAGTAACAAAAATAGCTTCCCAGAAGTGGGATACCTTCTACTGAGAAAGCGCATGCTACCTACCTGCCGTGGTCGGTGCTGCAATATAAAATACCGGAGATACCGCTACGAGGAATGGAAGTTGCACAGAGTTGTATGTGTTTCCACAAGGATGATGACTATGCGGATATGCAGAGGAAGTGACAAAAATAGCTTCCCAGAAGTGGGATACCTTCTACTGAGAAAGCGCATGCTACCTACCTGCCGTGGTCGGTGCTGCAATATAAAATACCGGAGATACCGCTGCGAGGAATGGAAGTTGAACAGAGTTGTATGTGTTTCCACAAGGATGATGACTATGCGGATATGCAGAGGAAGTAACAAAAATAGCTTCCCAGAAGTGGGATACCTTCTATTGAGAAAGCGCATGCTACCTACCTGCCGTGGTCGGTGCTGCAATATAAAATCAGTTGGGTGGTACGTCAGCTTGCCTTTAAACAAAATAAAAGTGATAGTAACGTGTGACCATGCAAAAAAATATATATAGGCTGTTCACGGTTAAATGAGCACTTTTGAAAGCCCTGCTTAGTATCTATGTGTTTGCACGTTGTGTGTTCTTTCGCCTTATGTAAAAATGATCATTACCATGGGCCTCATCGCTTTCTTGGTGGTTCGGTCAAGTGAAACTGTAAAATTATTAGAAAAGTAAGTATTTTAAAAATCTGCTAATTTTTACACTTCGACGCATTAAAAAAAGTAGCTATATAAATAATTTACGTTATCACAAATGGTTACCTAACACTTTTTATTCGACGTTAAGACATGGAACTAATTTTCCTTCAATCGTTACCAACTTTACTGGACGCATGTCACTCAGCGCGCCGGTTAAAATATATGCAAGTAGGATCAGTGACTTTATTCTAAGGTTGATTTCAAAAGTGCTCAATTTATCGTGAACAGCCTATAATATAAGTGACATCATGTAATGCCTGTAAGTTTTAAACTGTTCTGAACAAACGTAAATTAATAAACCTCTTGTCATCAGGCATGCTCTTAGAGTCGAACATATTCCCAGAGACAGAAGATAATAACTTGGCTGTCCTAGCCGACAGAAGACATGTAGCTTATTAAACATATTCCCTGCACTTCACTTAGCAGGGAATGTCAATACGGTCTGTATTTCGGCTGGTTCATGCAGATTTAAGGTGACAAAGGTTCTTCACAGCTAGAAAGACGACCCTCTAATATTATGCTGTTTTCTTATCAGACATACTTCTAAGTACTGACAACCTGCAAGAATTAAAAATGACTGATCAACAGTGGGATTTGACTAGCCATATATATCGCGATATAATTACAAATTTAACTTGTGCCTTTCACCTGAAATATGTCTGAGTGTAGGCTTACCTTACGGTAGCAACGATAAACTGTTTCCTCTGGATAAATCTTGTGTTCACCTTCAAATAATGGCCACGAGCTGTCATGGAACACCTCATTGGACATTAAAAAAAAAAAATCGCCTTTGAATTTTCATTTTGCATATTGGCATCTTGAACCACGTAATGTGTAGAATGACAGTTGTCCTCGCCGCAACCTCGAAAAATGACAGCAAACCTTTTGTTTTCAAAACAACTGTTATTCAAGAAAGAGAATGCGGAGATACCACAGTGTAGCCAGATTCTTTCAAGACATTTCCGTTCCACATCTTCGCATACAAATGTTTCCCTCCGGAAACGAAAAATTTTCTTCAATTTCCGAAATTTCATAACTAAATTTCTTGCGATTTCCCTCAGCCGGGAAAGATCAGATTCTCGACAAGAGAATTGGAACCACGCCAGGTCCGTAATAAATATAAAAATAAGTTCTCTGATCACATTATCAATGGGACGCATCACCTTTATGACCTATAAATTCCATTTGTCATTGAATAATTACATGAATCATCTCCAGTGTCTTTGAAATAAATGTTTATTTTTCAGTTAGAAGCTCCATTTGTCTCGGAATAATCCGTCATGACAGTTTCTTTGAAATATATGTTTTTTTTTTTTTTTCAGTTCGAAGCTCTTATAGAAGGATTTGAGTGTTATCTTAATTCACTTTTAGCAAACATCAGTTTGAATAGTGGTGGATTTTCTTCGGGAGACTAAACTATCACTATAATTATTGGTCATGGTGTCGACATATAACTTCCGTTTTCTGCCACACGTGACGAGGGCATCTCCAGTTCGCCAGCCCACTGTGAATTGGACAATCTTGAAGTACAACATTGAAAAGTTCGCTGCGAGCAACTGCTTAAATTACTTTGTAGAAACTGGTTGTAAATTTTTGGCAGAGAAAACGCTATGCCTGATTATCTCATTAAAAGTAAAATATTTTAATTATTTTATTAGGACCGTGGAGAAATTATATACAGGCTGTTCACGGTAAAGTGAGCACTTTTGAAAGCCCTGCTTAAGATCTACATGTATGCACCCCGTGTGTTCTACCGCCTTTATGTAAACTTAACATAGTCGTGGGTCTCGTCACTTTATTCATGCGTCAGTCAAGTGAAACTGTAAAATGATTGGAAAAGTAGATATTTTAAAAATCTGCTCATTTATACATTTCGACGCATTAAAAACAACAGAAAGCGATAGAAACAACTAAGTTATAACAAATGGTTAACTAAGACTTTTTATTCGACGCTTAGATATGGAACTACAACTACTTTATTACCAAATTTACTGGGCGCATGTCACTAAGTGCGTCCGTTAAAATATATGCACGCAGGAGCGGGTGATTTTTTTCCAAGGTTGATTTCAAAAGTGCTCACTTTATCGTGAACGGCCTTTAACTAAATTTCTTAGCCAACACACGATTATCAATAATTAGTTGTATGGAGATGTGTTTGTGAAAGGATAGACAAGTGGATGAGAGAAGGAACGTGAGCAGGGCATTTGTAATTCCCCTCCCAACCAGTAATAAGATACGCTTGATTATTGCAGTCCCCTTTGCAGTGACATTAATGGTCTGCATGATTAGCGGCTGTTGAGTTACGAGCGATAGTTTATTATAGAGTCTTGCAGTGTCTGGATGCCAGTGGTAACCGAAACGTTTAACGACCGGGAATCTCGCGTGCGACTCGGATGATAAGGGGGGGCGGGGGAGAGAGAGAGAGAGAGAGAGAGAGAGAGAGAGAGAGAGAGAGAGAGAGAGAGAGAGAGAGAGAGAGAGAGAGAGAGAGAGGTTAAACACGGATAACGGCGCCAGAGCGACGTTTGTCTGGCGGGTGGCGAGTACCAGGGGCCTTATTCTCTAAGTGAGCTCGCTTGGGCAGGATTTACAACACTTCGCATCGGCCCGCCCGACCGTCCGTCCGTCATACGTTCGTACGTCTCTCAGCCGTGACGCGCTTACGAAAAGTCACCCGGTTAACTCGATCAAGTTAAAACTTTTACTCGGTGAGTTCGAAAAGTGATCGGGGTTAAAGTTAACTCGCGTTCGGAAAGTCACCCGGGTTAACTCGATCCTCGACTCGATCAACTCTGGGCTAACCCAGCTCGACAGCAGGGTACTTTGGTTCTAGCAGACGACACACGCGAAATGGTGCGCGAATGTGTAAACATTGCAGCAACAATAACTAACAAGTTAACGAGAAGCTATTATAATTAACGAGTGGCGTTTAAGGAAAAGGAGAACAGAACCGAATGTTATATTTCTGTTGGACGAACAGACTGGAGGTGTGTTTTAAATAGTAATGACAGAAGATTAACGTATTGCTTTAAAAAGAGGCACGCAATAATTATAGCACAGTATTTAATAACTGCGCTAAATATTCAGGCTTAATTTTATTTTGTGTTCCCGCCATCTCAAAATACCAGAGTTACTCTAAGCGTTCAAAGCAACCTGGTGAACTACAAGGGATCGGATAAACCTGGTCACGTGACCGGGTTAACCCAGTTTACTTTACCAGGTTACTTTTCGTAAGCACCTCTAGACTAAATATGAGGTAGACCGCTTACTCGTCTTCTGCGCATGTACCCAACATTGACCTATCCCAAAGGAACACAACTGTCATAGTCACATGTTCAACATTAATGAATGAGTTTTATGTTAGTAAAAACACTTATTTTTTAATTACAAATTTGAATGTAATCAAACTGCGTTACAAATTGGTTAGAGGAAGTATTACAAACATCTAAAAATACTCGAATACTAAACAGCGTTCTAACCTCAAATCCAATCCACTTCGTATTTGCTAGTCGTATACGCAGAAAACCATTTCAAAGTTGGGACACAGAGATTGGTTGTGCGCAGCCAGCGAGATCGGTATGTTATCATCTTTCGGCTGTGCTCAAAGCCGAGCGATTTACAACCAAACTGCATACGTCCGTCGTAAGTCCATTGCTGTAAACTAATAGAAACAAAACTTTTCTCAAATAGGAAAATATTCTCCACGAAGAGTGGGAATTTTTGGCGGTATATTGTTTCTACCCAAAACAACCATACACGTTCGCAACGGCCATTAATCGATGTAAAAAAGAAAGCATACAAATCATAACTTTATTATTTTTACTATTGCACAAAATGAGCTCGTGTTTCCAAACGTAATATCAATTAATCTTCAGGAAAAAATTAACTGAATTTCATTTTACAGTTACATAAACAAACGTATGAAAACAGAAGACAGCCGAAACAAAACACTGCACGCACTACACAGCCTTGAAAGAACTCGGGATGAATGAAAAACAAAACGTGCACGTTTAGAAGGCTGTAACTTCATATGTTCGTCCGTCAAAAGTTTGGCAAAGTTTTGTCGGACAGACGGATAGAATTAATGGCCACCTCTGATTGTCTATTGGTCACGTGATTGACGGACGGATGACGGACGGACGCGACGGGTGGTTGTAAATCCTGCCTTAGTGACAGTCGTCTTAATTGTCTATATTATACAGAGGGCTATAATTACTGTTACTCCTAAGCGTCTTTATATTTTTATTCTGCAAGCCATATATTTAATGATATCCTTTTTAAAAGCTGTGCATACTTCTGGCAGTACAGCGGTATGTGTTCTGAAATCAAAGATCTGCTTGTTGAATAATTTTTTTTTTTTCTGTGATTCTAGTGTGCCGTCACACATCTTGTAATTAAAGTGGATCTCCAACTATAAATGAAAATTAATTTTTAAATGCACTTTCAAATAATACTTCTAAACAATTATACTTCTTTCTATGGCTACAAGATTTCAAATGGACCTAGTTCATTTTGAGCATCACGTGATAGCAGCACTGACCCGTGGCTGAATCCGTCATTTTGTAGTACAGTTAACGAAATGTGGAAGTGCATCACCAGTGAATTGAAAAATATTCTCCTTAAATATTTCACACACAATTTATTTGTGAAGAAATATAACAGAATATAATATTCATAAATTTGGGAGCATAGAAATTTGTTTTTCTGTGGAACCTGTTTGCTAGAATTTATTTCAATACGTTGACCATTTTCTTCACACTTTCGTACAGAAAGACACCTTGTTGGCCTGTCTACATATAAAGACAGTCACGAGGCATTCGAAAGGCCATCATGGTGACGTATTGAGTTACAAAATACCAATTCGCCTTGTAAGATAATAAAACGGTAAATGGCTTTACAGGAAGTTTCAAAATGTGTTTTACAGCGCTCTAGGGCTGGTAGCATATGTTAAATGGAACAACTTTTGCGTATAAACATAGGTCGGAAACAATTAGTTGCGTCGCTAGAGGGTATGGCAATATTATTGTAGGCAACCTGAGGTGTGTAATGTCGTTCGATAACCACCGGAAATGACATTGAAGTAAGCATTTGCTGTAATTGCCTTACACAGTGTTTTTTTCTTAGTATTGTGGTGTTTAATGGGATCTAAGGGCTATTGTTTACAAAAATACGTTTCACTCTTCATACACTTTGCTCTAAGTTACAGATACAGGCAGTGACATAGATTCGCGCGATGAGGGTAGTTTCTGAATCCACGGGATTCTCGTACTCTAGCAACTTCATGTAGACCCAGAGAAAGAAGCTCATCTAGGTGAGATCTGGGGATCGGGGCGGCCAAGGTAAAGGCCCACTAGCAATGGAACAGTTCGTTTCCGACACTGTGTTAACACGCAAATTTGTTCCATTTAACGTATGCTACCAGCCGTAGAGTGTTGCAACTCGAATTTTAAAACATTCTGTATACAGGATGAGTCACCTAAGGCAGGCCACCTGAAAAAAAAACACTGTCACTTTCAGTGGCAGAAGAAAATGTTTCAGACAATAGTAGCTTGGGTCCAAGGTGCTAATAACTTGATATTGATAATTTCCCTGTACATGGAAGGGTAAAGAAGATACAAACGTCTACTTCGTTACTTTAAATAGAACGATCATTTTTATTGACATCCTTCGACGGTGCATATGAAGATGTAATAAATACGAAGACGTTTGCCGCATTTATTTGAAGACATCCCACTGGATAGAAGGCAATCCATCTGGTACCAACACAACAAATGTTCCGCTCATTCTGCAAAGAGAATAACAGCGGTTCTTAACAGAAATTTTGGTGGTCGTTGAATCTGTCGGTCTGGAAACACGAAATGGTCTTCACGTTCCCCAAACTTGATGTCCACGGACTTTTATCTGTGGAGAACATTAAAGCAACAGGTCTCTTAAAGATCCACTGACGACTCTTAAAAACATTAAAGGTCGTTCAACACATGCTTGTTTTGCGATAACTCCAGATGAAATTCGATGTGCGATATTATTCGCTCAGAATCCCTTTACAGATTGAATCAATGCAGAAGGTCACCAATTTAAACACCTAATATCACAATGAAATAACAAAGGAAGCATAGTCTGAGGCTGATGTTTGTTTCAACACATGTCAGCTACATGTAGGCCACATTCTGTTATGTAGTATAACATATGGTCATACTCACACAAGAAAAGGTTAGGGGCATAACTTAATACGAGATTATATGGTAGAGTACTACTGTGAATGATTGGGTTTATTAGACAAGATGAATACATAATAACATGTTATGTTAATATAAATTAATCGGGGAGGGGGGGGGACTTATATTTAATTAATTTACTGAACAGTTTTGATATAGTTACCACAGTCACTAGTATGACAAACTGACTGGAATGTCCCCAACTTAATCATGGTTTCCGGAGGCTGTTCTGGTTGGCGGCTATCGGCTATCGGACATACCCATTGCTGTGTGATCTTCTTTCGTCGATGGCCTGACGAGGAAAGACTCCATGCTCAGCGTGGGGCTGGTCTATATCGGCGCGTTGTTTTGCATAGTTGCCCACGATTACTGGTCGGTGGAGAATTTTTCGGCTGCTGGTTTTTCCTCAATAAGTTGCTGCAATTATGCTCGCGTCCTGGTCTAATGTGTGAAGGTGTGATCAGGCAGGCTGTCTGCTTAAGGCCTGATCACACCATAACGTCTCCCCCGACGTTCACCGGCAAGATGCCCCCATCTCGCCCTGAAGTCTAGGCGAGTGTTGTGGTTGACTGGTAGTCGCTAGGCTCTTGTGGAAGTAGGAATAAGGATTAGGTTGACGACCTCTTCGCTACGGTAAGACAGTAGTGACAGGAAATAACAATAACACACCGATAATTGCGGTGTAAGGAACTGCCGTGCAGTCCTATGGACAAGTTAGGCAGTAGAAATGCTGTGGTTTGTTTTTGCTGTGGCCGGCGGCCTTGAACTTCAAAAATTGCGGTGGTGTACAATCTGCCTTCCAAACGAGCATGGTAGACGTCTCGTCGGCGGTAAGTGTACACGACTGCTTGACTTGCTGTTGTGGCGTTCGTAACACCGTGTGGCGTAGTTTGATTCCATTAATTCTTAAAAAAAATGAAATAGCAATTAATTATAATGAAATTATATTGTATAATTATACAACTTAATTGTAATTGTAATGAAAATTAATAATTTAAAATTAAAAAATTGTCTTTTAAAATTAACTACTCTCACCGTTACAATGATTTTTTGTGTTAACAAATTATTATTATTAAAACCTGGACAATAAATTACATATAACAATTTCAAATCAATTACATGTTTATCACAGTTATTATTAGTGAGTTACATCGGAAAATATTAACGGTGGTAGGATGGAGATTGGGATGATATCGAAACGTAGCATGTTATTCAATTAGAAATTTAAACTTCCATAAAATGGGCAAAGAAAATAAAATGTTGCCACCATGATTATGTCTACATTTCAATATTTTGAGCGGGAAATGGAAATGATACTTAAAGTAACATATACACATTTATCTAAAACCAAACAAAATTTTGAAGTAACTATGGAACTGATTTTATAATTAATATGTTTCAATCATAGTTTATACTATCTACTAAACTTTTTAATTGATACAACTGATTTACTCTCCATAAAATTGACTCTTAAAATTACTCTTTACATCTTTTCGTTTTCGTTTACACAAGCATGGAATCAATATGAAATTGTTGTTTCTTACCTACAAGTTATTCTGTTTTTTTTAATGTTACTATTTTTATATTAATAAAGTGAGACATCTTAATAAATCACACTCGTAACATACATGAAATCAGTTGCTGTTTTGCTACACTACAATATAATATGTACTATTCACATATGAAACATTTCGGATTTAATATAGCAAGACTTACAATGTATGCATTTATTCATTGATATTGTTCGATATTAGGTACCTTTAAAAAATGTATTAGTATTATATATATATATATATATATATATATATATATATATATACACACACAACACGTATATCTTTTTTGTCAGATTCTTTTGAATTAGTAAAATTGTTTGACTGGTACTTTTATTATACATTACATTTTAAATCTTGTAACATGGAGGGCTCCAATTATGCATTGAAAATTACTAATATATTTTAAGTATTGAAAAACTACGGTGTTTTGAATGTAAGGTAAGTGAAACGTGTTCCAGATATTTGTATAAATGTTATTGCGACCTGCAGGCTGCTGTTTGACCGGTGTGTGTAGAGCAATGTTGCCGCCGGTTACCTGAATGCAGAGTTACTACTCGTTCTCCAGGTTTAGCAGGGATGCTGGTACTGTCGTAGCGTGCGCGCCGTGAAATTGGCGCGCGTGCTGGGAGTGTGACGTCAGAGAGTTACCGCTGCTTGCGCAGACATCGTTCGCGCGGCCGCCCTCTAGAGGGACTTCGGTTGAGGTGCGAAGTCACAGTGGTTGCTGCAGTTCTGAAACTTATAATGGCATTTATTAACAAAAATAAAAATGCGTTCATATTTTGTGCACAACTTAAATTTTAACTAACTGAGCAGCAGGTATTACTATCTCCTGTTGTATTAGTTAATTTAAATTAACTTTGTAATTAAATCTGTTATATATATATACCAACATATGTTTTATATATATACCAACATATGTTAGTGATAGTACTTAATTTCTTAAGCACTAACTATAAATAGGAATATGTTTCGCAATATGTCTATGGTATACAAGATTTTCTCTAAAATAATTAACAGTAGTACCCTGTGTTCGCAATGCTCATCTTTTAATTTGTGACGGGCGACCCGTCACCGCACGTCTGTGAGTAATTTTCAACTTGCAAAACAAAGTAAAAACCACTCTTAAAACTAGTGGGTTGTGACCACGTAGCACATGCCCTCGAAAAGTACTTACTCTGTCTGTCTGATAACCTGTTGAATTGTGCAGCGTACGGCCCGTTACGTACGAACATTTCTCACACGTTGTTTCGAGGGTTAAAAGTTTCCGATGTGGCTTGAAATACTAATAAAATTAATCCGCGATGTTCTTGGCAGCTTCACGTCACTACAAAATACTTAAAAATATCTAAGGCACCGGGAAAACAAATGTAAATATCCGTGCCTATTTTTCACGTGCAGCAACAAGGCCTGGCAAATAAGTGAACAGCGGACTGATGATTCAGTGATTCGTCGTGGGAGCGCAGCACAGTCGACGGCAGGCTTGGTAACCAACTTGGGATGGTGCGTGCGCCGCCGAAAAACGTGACATTTCGTTACGTTATTTCCGGCATCTTGGTCAGGAGGACGGAAGTTGAGGGCACATTGTAATCTGATTGGGTGTTTTTAATTTCATTGTGTTTTACACCCTAAGGGAAATTGGTGTCCTCTGCGTCGGTCACCATAAATGGTAATGTTTTCTGCCATTGGCTGTGAATCGCTTGAATCCTCCCACGATTAATTGAAAACCCCACGATAAAAAAAAACGGCTTTTGAGGGGAAAATTAATTTGATTGGTAGTGTAAGAGGGCGGAGCGGTGTATTTAATGCCGGTACGCGCTGCTCTCTTTGTAAGTTCAGCGACCTCGAGGGGGCAAGTTTCTACCATGAGATAAGTAGCACTTAATTTGGAACACCAATGTAGGCTCCTAAAGCGAACAGGTCACTTACGCCACTTTGACGTTAGGCAGGGGCCATGATGACCAGAAAATAATTTTAAAGTTTTTTTTTTTTTAATTTTGCAAAAGTTGGCCTTTTAGCAAAAAATCCAATACTGTTACCTTTTGTAACCAAGTTTTAGTGGCTATGTCGTCACCAAGATGTAAAGTGGTGGTAACTACTAGAAACCATGGGTAAACTTTTGCAAACACTTGTAAACATTTTCAAACACTTGTAAACTATTGCAAACCTTGGTGAACATTTGTAAACTTTTGTAAATACTTGCCAATAATTGTTGATTATGGTCTCAGCCTTTGGTATTAAGTAGGAGCTATGCCAAACTCCTCGTTTTCATGAAATTTTTAAGAGAAACTTTACGAAGTTTAGGGCTTCTGCAAAAATCAAATTTTCTCGCTGGAGTCAAGACTGGCATTGCTTAGCAGTTGCTCCCCTCAACTTGGGATTGCGAGTAAATTAGAACATAACTATTGTTTGATGACCAGTAATGGGTTACGAAAATGGGTCTTTTCTGGTGTAGGAATTAAAAATGATGTAATAATGTCAATGGTAAATGCAGGTGCGACAGGAAAATAACAGCCATTTTGTAGTCATGATAATTTTCAGTTTGTATTTTCTTATTAATACGGCCAGTAAGGAGCATAAATAAACCCTGTATGAAAAATGTATAAGTATTAGCTGAATACGAGCGAAAGTATTGGTTGCATTTTATTGCTTACTTTTGGCAACCTGGGTTTTATGTAAATATTTTAAAGTACAAAATTGTCGTAATGGGAAAAAATAATAATAATGTTACCCATCAATATGAAATATAAGAAAGATAATGTGTAATATTTGTGGAATATGAATGGAAAGAAATAATTTAAAAAACTTATTTAAAATTTAAAAAAATCATTATCGCACTTCTTTGTTTCTATTACAAATCGTTTCACACATTTAACTACCCTTACACTGTACAGAAAAATGTTTTATTTTTTGTATGGCTTTTGCCATTATTAGAGTTCTGATTGGTTTTGCTAGGTCTTATGCGAATCCTGTCTTGCCACGCCCTTGGTTTAGGACGCAGCAAGGCCAGAAATTAATAAATTATTATTAAGAACAACATATAATGACAGTACTTAATAGCACATATTAATGAAGACAGTAACAGGGTATAAGATACTAAAAGAAATGAACGAGGAGAGGGAAGGAATTATGAATTAAAATAGTGGTTCCATACAAATATTGGCATACAGGAGTTGAGGAAAATCTGCACTCATGAGTTAAACCAGAGAGGTCGAGAATTTGGCAAGTGCACTCGTGTACACCTCCAGGGTTTTCACCCTTACTGCCTGACTCTCACTACCAGTAAATCACAAAAGAAGAAGAAAGCCCACCTGCACGGGACACCGCTCCGACAAAGCCTAGGGGAAGTTGACCCGCCTCTCGTGCGAAACGAAAATATTGTGACCTCCTGGACAAGTAAGGAGTTGTATCAACTGCGCGAAATGTAGGTAACCTGCAGACTGACTGTTGCAGTCGAAATGGGATTGTCTCGAGCATAACTCCCATCCCGTTATATACCTATGCCTTTGCGCACAATTAAGCCTTCGTCATGCAGGATTCGGCAGTCTGCGCATCAGTAGAGGAAAGGGATCGTAGAACTACATGAACTTTACGTACTTCGTTCTGCCCCGTGTCCTTAGGTCAATAGATAGTGTGAAGTGTATGAGCATATTCAATCTATTGTGAACTTAAAATCTAGAACTGTAAATTGATGTGAAAGAGTTATTATGGCGAAGCGTGCATTGGCGCGCGGTTTCGCAACACGGCGGCGTTCATGCCGCAAGGATGTGCTGATGTGCGGAGTGACAAAATGGTCGTCAGAGGGGGTTCTCTACCGCTCGCTGCAAAATGATGCGCTGACAGGTAGAGAAAGAGACACGCGTTCGGGATTGGGGGGAGAGACGAAACTACTAATTATTTTATTACTCCTCATACAATAAATAATCTCAATTACATTAACAAACACACTGAATGAATACTTTATCTGAAATATCTCAACTAATAAGTGAATAGAAACTCGACTCTTTCAAGATACAACTTCGTTAACAAACATTAAGGCTTTTATTAGGGGATCTCTAGGGTCCGCTGCGCGTAATATCGTTTCCGGATCTATCCTGCACCCAGAACTGAATATCTCCTTACCACTGGTAATTAACGACACCCGACCGGAGCTCCTCCACCTCGTGATGTTGTGTTGTCGTGGTGTAATTGGCCTATCTGGTCACGTCTCTCCCAGACGTCAGCATCTCGGCTCTCTCTGCAGTGTTGTCCTCAAGTAGCTCGCGCCGACCTCCAGCGTCGATGCGCCCTCGTAGTGGTACCGGCAGACTGGGTCAAAGAGGGGGCGGGGCATCTCTCTCATCATTGCCGAAGCTCAGAGCGGGGGGTGTGCTCGGGCCCTTGTGAGGGCCCTTATACCACCCATACGGTTGCAGCAGTTGTATCTCTCTGCGGGCTGAGGAAGTTTCCCTCGTCAGGACCTAGCGGCCTTATATACCTTGCAACTGGCCGACATACAGGGACGCCTTCTGCCACCCTCGCTGCTCCCTAGATCCCCTCGCCGCAAGTACGCAAGTACGCCTGGACAGCGCTCTGTCTTCTAAGCGTGCGGGTTTGAGTCCCGTGCCCGAAACAATATGGTACTGAGAACCTAATACTATTTTAAGTTTATTTTACAAATACTTATATAACTACCATACCGTTCTTAAAGATATGTTATCTCTTGTAGAGTGTAATACATCCTGTATTATTATTCCTGAATGGTAATATGTTACGACATTAATATGTCCTACATGGAATTTGTTTAATTAGCCTTAATTGTTATGTAACTTAATGGCAATAGTCACATGAATATTAAATACTGTCACAGTAATACCTTTAACTCAAATAACTTAATACCGCACACAAAGGTAATCTATATCATAATTAAAATTACTAGAATGTTATTTCTCAGTTAACTTCTTCAAAAATATGTATACATGCTACTAGGAAATATGCTACTAGGGATTCGCTGGTCATACTGAAATAATGCAAACTTTACTAGAGTTTGTAAATTAGATTTCATATCATTGCTTGTTAGTTCAGATATTGGGATGTAAAACGTCATTATTATTTAAACCTGATAAGTTTTAAAGTAAATATTACATCTTAATTGTACTGCTATTTAAAATCTGAAATTTTTACTGTTGAAAGTAGATGGAACTGAAACTTGTAATACTATTAGTCCTTAAATTAGCGCGGGTGGGTGGGGGCATTATTGAAGTGGGGGTGGATGGTAAAGAAACAGCCTCTGCAAGGCAGTAAGTGGGTGGGAAGGAACCAAGCCTCCACCAAATGTTATGAAGTGTAACTTATGGCTATACTCACACAAGAAAGGCTTAGGGGCATAACTGAATAATAAGAGATGGTATGGTAGAGCACTACTGTGAATGATTGGGTTTATTAGACAAGATGAACACACAATAACATATTATGGTAGTATTAATTAATCGGGTTAGCTTATATTGAATTCATTATACAATTATCCTGTTTTGATATAGTTATCACAGCCCCTACTGTTGCAAGCTAACTGGAATGTCCCCACATTAATCATGGTTCCCGGAAGCTGTTCTTGTTGGCGGCTATCGGCGATCGGACACACCCATTTCTTCGTGATATCTCATTGCTGGCCTAATGAGGAAAGACCCCGCACCCAGGTGGTGCTGGCCTATACCGGCGCGTGGTTTAGGATAGTTGTCCCCGATTGCTGGCCGGTAGAAGGGGTTTTTGCTGCTGGCTTTTCTGCAATACGTTGTTGCAATTCCGCTCACATCCTGGTCTAATGTGTGAAAGTGTGATCAGTCAGGCTGTCTGCTCAAGGCCTGATCTCACCATAACAATTCGCTACAGGACGGCGCTACATCAGCCCATTGTTCCTCGCAGTGTGGCAGCTTGCATCGTCACTGACCTTCAGCGATCTTGCATGACTGGCAAATGTTATCGTATTTATTACACTTCCTACTCACTATTGAGGGGTGTAAATAAAAATTATCATTCTATTTACAGTAACAAAGTTGACCTTTGTATCGTCTTTATCCTTCCATGTACAGGGAAATTATCACTCTCAGTTATTAGCACCTTAAACCCAAGCAACTTTTGTTTGAAACATTCTCTTCTACCTCTGAAAGTGGCAGTGTTTTTTTCTGTGGCCTGCCTTAGGTGCCTCATCCTGTATAACGATACTAAAAAGTTTCAGAATAGGGCGCCAGGAGTCGTTCTTGTGAAGTCCCTAACTCGCGAGACACGAGGTCGCCGATGATACTGTTCGTGGTGCTGCTGATACTGTCTATCACTCTGGAGACTCCAGCGACAGGAGCTACCACTTCGACGGAGGCGTCGTCGGGCGAAGTGATGTACCGAAACCTCTTGATCACGCCGTCGCCTCATAAGAGCCCCCAGATCGCATCGCCTCGACCAGCAGAATCACTGCCGGGAGGCGCTGTGAAGGTAATGAGGGTAGACGGGCTAGAAAGACGGGGTTTGCCAAACACAGGTATTCATAGAGGCAATACAGTTTCCCCGTTAGTTGTCTCTTATAGTCTGTTCGTGGTTTCTTCACACTTTTTAAAAATCAAATCTTAGAAAAATCACCCCATGCATGTCGTGTTTAGTTGGTTACTAAATGTCTTGTGTCACAAGTGTTTTGTATTTCTTTTAACCTGAAAGTAACTTATTTTTGGTTAAATTAAAATTTTATTTATTTTTCATCTGTAAAGTATAATTTAGCTAGTGAGCTACTCTCGCGTGAACAGAAGCGAGGGAGACAATGAAAACACGGCACGCATCATATGTGTAGAGATTTATTTTGCACTTCTAAACAGTACACAAGCACGACTGTTCTGTTCGAGTGGCAGGTAGGATCTGCTCCTTTCTCTCTTGGCCAAGATGCACCTCGGGCCAGAAAATCCCTCACTGGATCAATGGTGCTTGTGCGTATGCATGCACACACGGATTGCATCATCAAGGTCCTTTCTTTAACATCGCCAAGTGACATTTTGAGTTATCTCTAAGGAAATCTTTTTCTATATAAAACTAGCTTTCCTGTGCTACTTCGTTCACGTGACATTTAGGACTTGGAATCGCTCTAGCCACTGCTCTTGGGAACGAAAGGAGGACAGCCCATTGACAAAAAAGAAAGGAGAAATGACGGAACTTTTTTTAACAATGCTTTTTTTATGCAGTAATCCTAAGAAAATCTTGATACCGTACCTATGTTCATCCCTGATCATCATATTTTCGGAACCGTTTGAGATATCTCGATAAACAAAGACTAAGTTGGTCCTGGGGTTATTATCTATACACTGTGAAAATTTAATGTCAATACGTTCCGTGATTTTTTAGTTAAATCCGGTCGGACAGACAGACATGAAAAAATTAGTAGTCAATTATACTATATGAAAAGCAATTAAAAGCGGAAAATTCGAAAATCACAGACAGACACTTCTATTTTATTTAGTTGTATAGATACACACACACGTATATGTAATTCCGCATATCAGGTTTAACTTAATAACGTATAACACGAGTTTTTTGCATTTTATATTTATTTTCTCATGCATGTTTAAATAAATTATTTTCCGTCTGTTTAATATTTCAGAAGCGCATTACATAGTGAGCTTAAATCGTTAGTCGTATAACCAGCAGATTTCGAAATACAGGAAAGAAATTATTCCATTTGAACACTGTACAGGGTTTCGTCAACAATTTACGCTACACTGGCGTACTATAACTATATTTTACGCAGTGGTTTAATATCGCCAGGAATATGTTTTGCTTGCGTTAATGACAAATTGCCTGCGATATCGTATAATGAACTTCAATATTTACATGTCCCGTAAAACCATAGTAAATGGCTTACATGCAGTGAAATGTTGTTCTCGCTAAATATTCAGTTATTTTATAGCTGTCGCCAGCATTAGAATCAGTGTAAATTATTTATATCAGTTGTGTAGAACACTTATATGTACACATCTAATGTCTTCTACGGCAATATAAATATCGAATTGTCGTAAGTTTAAAATTATTACAGTAATTTACTTAAAATGTACGCAGCATTGACATCACAAAGTTATGACTTTGGAATTCATTTTGATAAAGCCCCTCATACAGGATTGGAGAGGCTCTTAACAACGGGGTATTGAGAACCTATGAGGGTGAAGCGAGGTGGAAATGGAGCAGCGCTGGATTGCAAGGGCGGAGTAAATGACAGATCCCTGAGAAAATCAGTCGACCAGCGGCACTGTCGGGTACGATTCTCTCGTGCGAAAATTCGGGAGAGACCCCAGTCGGGAATCTAAACCGGTTCCGTTCGGTGGCAGGCAATCGCTCTAGCCTCTACATGTTTAAACACGGCGGACCATATCTATTTAGCCACATGTATTTATTCTATCAACAAAAAGTGATGTCTGTAGCTCATTCAGTTTTTCTTTAATGAAAACGCTTAACCTGCACAACAGAATGTGCCTTATTATAGAGGAGTTAAATTAAAATACTAAGTAGGATTTCACAAGTAACTCGGAAGTTTAGAAGGCAAGGTATTTATTTAGCCTTCCAAAAATACCTTACAGTTCTGGCCAATGGCCTGCCTGGAAAAAAAAAAAAAAAAAAGTTTTCTAAAACATTACTAGGAATGTTTAGCAAATAAATGTATTGGTTATTTACAGATAACCCCCACTGACATAAAATCAGATTAAAACTGAATTTTGGTCAACAAACGCCATTAAAAAAACAAGACTAATGTTTATTACTTAAACTTAATGTTAGCAATTGAACTAATAATTGATAGAATTTTGCTAGAAGTATGATTTAACTTTATTGCGCAAATGATGAAAATGACAAAACCGAGCTGTTTGCTTAAGAATAAAAATACCCGTACAACAAATCGGCCAGGCAAACATACATAATATAGAATAAATAATACAATGAACCAGATTTTTGAATCCTGTAAATTTACCCGTTTATTTAGTATACAAATAAACAAGTATGTACTGTGCCCTGAGGAATGAAGTACCACACATTGTAGTCGAAAAAAAAATTAGCGCCCGTTAACTTCTAATAAAAAAAAAAAGTAATTTACGTATAATTTATCAAGATGTAGAAGACAAAACTCATGTACGGCACAAGGTAACTTTGGCGTCGAAACCGATACGGCGTTGAAATCGAAACGCTAGATTCAAGGTTCGATCAGATCTCGAGTATGGTCTGTTCGCGAGTTCTACTATGGAGATTCTTTTCAACCCGTCTTGAACCCTCGCATAATAGGTAAAATTATCGTTATTATTGGCTATTCATGGTAAAAGGAGCACTTTTGAAATACCCCCTGTGCTATAGCATTTGGAAGTGTTCCCTACGGGAATTAAATGTCGCAATTTCCGCATATTTGCAATGCGGGACTTGTTTCGTAAATAACGCCTGGCATGCAGTAATAACTTGCCTAACTTTCGCCTCGGATAGGTCATCTCTTTTTGTCTTTTTTTTCCTGACATGTATCGCCCCGCTGTCGGCCCTGACTGTTACGCGCGTCCTTTAAGGACCCCGCCTGTCTGTTGCGCACCTTGAGATGTTGTTGCATACGATGTTTCTGCGGCCTTGTATGTTTTCCCATTGTGCCCTTAAGGGTCCTGTCTGCCTGTGTGTTGTGTGGTGAGTTTGCAACTTGTTTTCTGACTTGTCATATGGAGTGGTGCCTACTGCCCCTCGTGTAGAAGTTTTTTTTTGATTGTATTGTTTCCGTGTGTAGGTTTCATAACTGTTAGGGTGGGCTTCTTTCTGGTAGAAATTATTTAGTTTTTGCCCATTATTTGCATGTTTGTTAGGCTGTTTATAAAATTGTTTGTTCCCAGATTGGGTGTTGTTGAATGATTGGTGATTTACATGTTTATGTTGTTGTGTTTGGTCTGTCTTTGGTACAAAACGCCGCCAATTTTGTTGTGGATTTGGGTGTTGGTATTTTTGTTGAGTGTGAGGGTGGCTGTAGTGCTGTGTGCATTTTTGGTTTTCTATTGCCATGTTCGCGATTTCCTCCTTCAATTTTGCCACTTCTGCTCTTAAGGAGTCTGGGTCTGACAGTGTTTGGTGACCAGATATTGTTTCGCTATACCTGAAGAGACCAAGTTCAGCTCTCTGAATGTTTGTGGTTATATCATCGATGGTGTCATTTTTCAGATCAACAATTCTGTCTGCTAATGAAGGTAGCAACGAGTGCCATATAATACTTATGAAATTGCTGTCCGTTACAGTGGGATTGCATTTGCGGCGTTAATACATGAGTGTTTCGATGTGCTTCTGCGTGCTCTCATGTAGTTTCTGTTTAGTTGTAAACAAAAGATGCTGTGCATATTCTTCAGTTGCAGGTGTGGATAATGTGGTCTTTAATTTGTTCACGATACCTTGCCACATAATCTCGCCCACATGTGCGTGTAAGTAGTTATCTAGTGTATGCTTGGCTGACCCATTTAGATAGTACTTTAACTTTTTGCATTTGTCTTCATTACTCCAGTTATTGTTTTCAGCTGCCTGGTTAAACTGTTCAACGAAATCTACCCATTTTTCCTTGTCCTCCCCTGAAAACCTACTTGTATACACGTTGTGTATTATTCCGTCTTACATGACATTAACACTAAAATGGGCCTCATCACTTCATTCATACGTTGGTGAAATGAAACTGTGAAATAATTAAGAAAGTAAACACTTTACAAAACTGCTGATTTTTACACTTATCTGCATTAAAAACAGAAAGCGTAAGAAATAATTTATGCTATCACAAATTAATACCTAACACTTTTTATTCGACGTTAAGATATGGAACTACTTTCCAACCATCGTTACAAACTTTACTGGGCCAATATCACTCAGTGCACCCATTAAAATATATTTATGCAGGGGCAGTGGATTTTTTCTAAGGGTCATTTATAAAGTGCTCACTTTATCGTAAACAACGTTTAACTTTACCCATGCGTCTATTAGATATCACCATGGGACTGTTTGGAAATTAAATTTCTTAGTAACTTTATAACCACAACTATTTAAACTCCATAAAACACATGGATCAATTGATCCGATCTGAACCATACTTGGTATGATGGCAGTTATTATGGCGTGTAAAAAATATGCTAATAAACGTATTAATTTATTTGGCCATGCTGCGACGCCTACAAAGCCCGCCGTGACTTATGCTTCACATGTTACAGAGACACATGCGTCTGTGCGCACTGTTCGGCTTGAGGAAGTGATACGTCAGCATATCAACGACATGCTCTCCACTAGTTCACGATCCACAGCGCGCTAAATTTAATATTCTGTTTACGCAAATGTTGACCTATATATTTTCGAATTTATTTTTCATAAGGAATCACCTCCCACAGTTTGGGGGTTTAATTTCCGAACACTCTGTAAACACGTACATCCGTATCCCGTTTGTTTGCAACGAAGTGAGCCCGCCGGTGAATTCAGTAACGTCACGGACTTCATCTCTTCATTCCTATGTCTTATCGTCAGCTCTCACATCATAACTAATTGCAAAATCGACAATGATTTGAAATCATTTTACTAATTCAGTGCGATTGGGGCCGCGGTGTCTGAGCTGTTAGACTGTTCGCCTCCCGCCAAGGCGAACTGCGTTCAATCCCCGGCCGGGTCAATCTCGGATTTTCGCAAGTGGGAATCGTGCCGGACGCGGGACGATGCCGTTGTGGTCTGCCGGCTTTATCAGGGATCACCCGTGTCCCCCGCCCTTGCATTCCGGCGCTGCTCCATTCTCACGTCATTTTCACCCTCATTGACTCCCAAGACCTCGCTGTTAAGAGCCGCCCAAATTTCTCAACTCAACCCAACAGTGCAACTGATGGACATTAAACAGAGATTTCCCGGGAAAGTTTGATCGAGTGTGGATGCATTCGACGTGATCCGCGTGCAAAGGATTGTGGGAGGGAGTGCGAATGTGGCCTAAACATGGGGGGGGGGGGGGGGAATGGTTCATACGTGATCGCCCAGCCAAGCCCATCCCGTTAACAGTTTTTCCACTGGAAACGATGAACGTACTTGTGGTCTAGGTTTCCCTAGAAACTCTCCTTTCGTTTGGAACGCGGTCTGTATTGGAAGTCAGCCCCGCCGCGTGACGTCACGAGACTACGGCCCGAGGTTTTGAAGCCTTCTTGGGAGCGGCTAAGCATCAAGAGGGCGTTTTCCCCCTCCCCTCCTACCTCACCACCTGCCGGGTAGTCCATTCCCCCCTACTTATTTCATGATTCCACGACCATAGTGACGAGATATTAATTTGTACCATCCCTCGAGGCGGCAGCTGAAGCTCTGTTATTACAAGAAGTGCGTCTGCCGGCGAGGTTGCATTATAACGAGGAGCAAGGACCTGACTAACAAATTAAACGCCTCGCGGCTCTTGTTGACGTAGAGCCTGAGACGCAAATAAATATCAAGTAGAGTGCGAGACTTAGGTGTGAAGACATGGTCTACTCTTTGCACATTTTTAAAAGACTAATGCGCCTCAGCGCCTCTTTATTTTATCTTGTCGCTACACTCCCGTCTTCAAGAATTTCAAATAAATTAGTTTCTACACCGTGTAGATACAACTCCTATCTTTTTTGTAACCGTTCACGGGGTACTTTGCAGCAACCCCCTCCCCTTTACGTTCATTCCGCTTAGTATTTGTGTAACAGGTTTTGCACCTTGAATTGCAGAATCAGCTTGGGCAACTGCGCGTCAAACCCGAAGAAAAAAATGCAGGACATTAAATATTATAGACCTTCCTTACATAAGATCGTACTGTATTGTACTTTTTAACGGTACCGGTTTTATGCTTGAAAGTTAAGCAGGGGACGGCTTACAGACTAACTTATAACCCAACTTAAACTCACACCCATGCTTTACCCGGGATTCGAACCCAGAGCCTCCCGCATCCCAGATCGGGGGCGCACAGACCGACTGCGCAACGGGAGGTCGGCTATAAGATCGCAAAGCCTGACGAAATCACGGGGGGAAATATTCGGATTTTCAAAAAAAATAGAATACGCGTTTTCAGTTTCGATCCACGAACCGCTGTAGGAAAGTTCATCGGATCGCTCGACGTGTTGGCGACGGTGTTGAGGAACGCGTTGTTGTCCAACCTCTACCTCGCCGATAACGATCAGGCCCTAAACGTTTTTTTCAAGGTTATTGCTCTGGCGATAGACATTTACTATAAAGGCTGTACACGATAAAGTGAGCACTTTTAAAATGAACCTTAGAAAAATGTCACTGCCTTAACCTGCGTATAACGGGTGCACTGAGTGATATGCGCCCAGTAGAGTTGGTAACGATGGATGGAAGGTAGTTCCACGTCTTAACGCCGAATAAAAAGTGTTAGAGAACCCTTTGCGATAACCTAAATTATTTCTTTCGGGTTCTGTTTTTTTTTTAATGCAACCAATTGTAAAAATAGCCAGATTTGTAAAATATTTTCTTTTTTAATAATCTCACACTTTCATTTGACCGACGTATCAGTAAAGTGACGAGGCTCATGGCAATATTAATTTAACATAAGACGGAAGGATACAAACTTGTATACAAGTAGATCGTAAGCAGGGTTTTTAGAAGTGCTCATTTTACCGTGAGCAGCCTATATAAGATAGTTTAAGAGAAGTAGAGGCTTGATCTGCATAACTTGTATGAGATCGATACCATTATAGTGCAATTCATATCGGCTATTTCCGAAGCCAGTGGATGCGTCATCCATTGCTCACGCATCCCTACGTCCCTTCGTACATGCAACCACTGTGGAAATAGCTGCATTGAAGGAATAGATGTCATCCGAATTCCGCTACAGCTAGAGCGCGCTTAGGCAGCGCTAGCTGTAACTCACCTTATACAACTTTGAAGTTGTATCTTTATTTGTGTTATCTATGGGATCTCGGGGAAATGTCAACAATTTACTGCAGATGAATTTAGGTTTTATAATTTCTGCTTGGCGATGGCTGCAAATAGAAATCGAGGCTTCTTGTAAATGGGACAGTTTATGTTTGATGAGCATATACAAATTGCAAATGCATTTGTTGAAATTATTAATATGTATAATGATGTTGCTTGCTCAAATGGTTAGTTTTTTAAACAGATTTTTTTTTGCGATTTTTATTCTGGAGTCCAATTTATCCACTGTTAAAAGCAAAGCAAAAAAAAATCTTTCGTCCATTTTAGTAAACAACTTAAAAGCAAACACAGAGCCTCACCACATGCGCGAAATCAAAGTAAACAATAATGTAAACAAATGACGAATGAGTTCCGTAGCTAAGAGATGTGTGGATGCGACAGTGGATGAGAGTGTCGCATCCCTTGGTAGTGGACGCACGAAGAGATGCATCGCCATCCATCCATAGTGAGAATTCGGAAACTAAGCCAATATGGCCGCATCCACTAGAATGCATTTTCTATGGATCCCCTACCCCAAGGAATCCACAGGCCAGTATTCGGAAACAGCCACTGTAAATATGGACAACTTGTAGAGTGATTTTGACTTATAGTAAATCTCAATCTATGAAACCTATTTGCTTATTGAGTTAATGCTCCTACCAGTCAAACTAATTCCGTTTCACTGTACGACCTTGTCTAGCTGAAGGCAATGCAGTAACAATGAGCAACAATTTGGGACGAGGCGTCGATTCGTGAAAGAACGACCTCGCGGGTTAAATGTCGATTCCAGCAATCATCGTAGTTTTGTTTCGTCGGCGGGCCACGAAAATTTCTGGCTGGATGTACCTTAGCGATTGGGGGGGGGGGGACGGTACGAACACGTGGCATTTTAATTCACTCTTGTTAAGATCCCGATAAAGGTTGGTCAAATGAAATTAATCCTGACTTCAAATGCCGGGGTCAGAAATAGGCTAAGTCTTGCACCTAAGAACTTTGGTTTGTATTTCTCATTAACAAGTACGCTGCGAATAACTTGATATGGGATGTTCACGGTAAAACGAGCGCTCTTGAAAGCCCTGCTCGTGATCTACTTGTATGCATGTTGCGTATTCTTCTGCTTTATGTGAGATTAAAATTGTCATGGACCTCATCACTTTATTCATGCGTCGCTCAAGTGAAACAGTAAATTTATTTAAAAAGTAAATATTTTACAAATCTGCTCATTTTTACGCTCCGATGCGTAAAAACAACCAGAAAGGGAAATATATCATTTAGGTTATCAGAAATAGTTACCTAGCACTTTTTATACAACGTTAATATACGGAATTACTTTCCATCCATCGTTACCAACCTTACTGGGCGCATATCACTCAGTGCGCCCGTTTTGATATATGCAGGTAGGGTCAGTGACATTTTTTTGAGGTTGAATTCAAAAGTGCTCACTTTACTGTGAACAGCCTTTAGTGTCGTAAAAAAAAAAAAAAAAAAAAAAAAAAAATGTTACTTTTTCACAAAGCTTGGATGAACGGAAATGTTGTTTGTCTCATGCGAGAAGTGTACCACGACCTTCGTGTTCAACTCTTCAAACCCTCACGACAGAAATTAAAACATTTTGTATTACGTCAACTGGAAAAACAGAACCCAGCACGTATACTTTTGTGTTCACCACATGTGTTGAAATGTTTCATATTTTGTGAAAAGACGGAATGTAAATAAGGTAAATTGTTGGGGATTGGTTTACTTCATTGAAGACTTATTACCTCGCGCAAATGTTAGACTCGTTTCGGCATGTCGCGAATTCGATCAGACTAACTGCAGTGGCGATGGTATCGCCCTATAGTTCCCCATTCCAATCTAGAGCGAGAATAATTACGTATTCCTAATTTTTGTATTTTAACAACGATACGAGCATAGACAGTCTTTTCTTTGCGTCAAGAGAAAAAAAAAACCTTCGGTATTATATGAAACAGTAAACTGCATCTGAAACAAAAACATTTTTTTTTTTCCCCCGCGCAGTTGTCTTTGAATTGTAAAAGTTTAATGTCCGACGAAGAAATGTAAATTTGCCAGTCTCTGCAATGTGTAAATGAACTAACATAGGTATTTTTCTTTTATACTAGCGTGGCTGTGTGAGATCCCAATTTGACTTTCGTTAAACTGATTTCATTATTTCCGCATTACAAGTGAAATAAAAATTTTGTACGGAACTACTGATTCTCTCTCCAAAATTGCCAGAATTTTCTCTATGGGTCTAAATAGTGTACTCTGTAACAAAGAGCGAATACGTAAGATTTGAAAATATTACTATAGAAAAGTAATATTTTTCTACTGAGCAAATATAATTATTACTTTAATTATTTACCCAATTAAATTAACATACACAATTTTTTGAATCACATTTTCAATATATACAACATAACATATATGGTAATTTCACAAAAAAACATACGGAAAAGCAATTTTGGTAATTTTTGAGAATTACTAACAATGAACTTAAAGGTCACATATATAGCCAAAGCATATGCCTAATTTAAAACGTTATAAAAAAAACAATTTCTCTTTGTAACACTTCGCAATAATTACATGTATTTTCACTGTGGTTTCATTCAATGCACTTAAAATATTTCCTGGTCAACCACACATTATTCAAGTTACTTAAACAAAAACAATTGTAGCTGACATCTATAATGAACACATTAACATTAATTTAGCCCTAAGTGGCTAAGTTCACAACATCTCCTTATATGTTCACCAAAAAATGATTTAACCATCGGTCTACTGCAATAATTTCCTTAAACACTTAACTAATTATTCAAAAGCTTTTGACTGATTTTATTTAAATGTGCTCTTATTAACCAGTTTTCCTTTTAATTTGGTCGAAATTCAAAATTTTATATTTCTACATCTTCTCACTAAAAACATTTTGGTGAACACTGTGCCTTGTGCCTACTTTGTTTGACTTCCACAAAGCATAACCGTTTTAACTGGAAAATTGGGCATCATATAACAATTACTTTTAGTATTTGCCATCAAAATTAACCCGATTATAAAATACCTTCTTTATCCTTGATCTTATTTTATAATACGTCATGGAGTTCAAGATTTTATATTTTTTGTTTCGTGGTTTTCTCTTGATTGTTTCTAGTAATTACAGTTTTGTTAGTGTCGTGTGTATTTGAATTGTGCTGTGCGCTAAACACCAGGATGGTTGAAATTTAGTTTACCGTTGCATAATTTTTCTTTTCTATCATTCCCTGTGAGTTTTTTATTTCTTTCATACTTTTCATTCTTAAATTATTTCCGACGATTGGTTTCCATATACAAATACTAATCTTTTTTATGTTCGTCTTTCAGTAGCGGGCATTTTGGAATTTTTTTTAGATCTTATTACTATGCTTATTTTAGGCAATGGATGAAGCTTATAAGAAATAATTCCATAAATGTGGCATTACTATTACGATTAAACGTAAAAGATAAAGGCATGGCTTAGTTTTTATTTTATGTTTTGTTACTTTTATTGTTTCTATTTTATTTTGTATTCAAATTATGGATGAACAAAGTCTTTATAAATTATAAATGCGATTTAATCTCACCCTTGGTACTGAAGCAATCGTGTCGATTTTATTGAACTGATTTTTACAGGTATGAATATATATAGACGCGGAAAATTCAGCATACTGCATTCTTGCTTCAAAAATTAGGAATTTTGCCCAAAAGTGTTAGCAAATACACATCGTAATTTTTATTCCAGAATTTGAAGTGACTCGTTTTAAGGCCACTATCCATTTCCACAGCTTTAGCGAGAATTATTATTTTTTTTTTTTTTACAAAAAAACGGGAGTCGATATTGTGAAATCCTCTTACAGTTTTGCTACAAATTGTTCTTATTATGTAGTCTTATCTTTTCAACAAAAAAAAAACGGTATAATTTGAACTAATTATAAAATAAACAAAATCTTCGTTAGTTAATTAATTGGATAAAAGTTTACACTTTTTGTGTTGGAAAAATTGGAGTATATAATAAAAACAACTTGTAACGAAATTACAAGAGGATTTTACAATATCGACTCCTGTTTGGGTACAAAAAAATAATTCTCATAAAAGCTGTAGAAATGAAGGATCGTGGCCTTAACAAAAGCTTTTGTAATAGAATTAATTTAAATTTGTGTGAACTGCCCCACTTTGGGAACCAGCGAGCTATTGAGCGGAATTACTCTGGGACAGAAATGAGCGAACAAGCAAGAAAATTATTTTTATCACTAAGTTAAATGCAAATAATTAAATTGCGTTTATTTCAAAATCGCTGTTTCGCATTTCTATGATCAAAATTTGTCTTATTTTTGACATTAGAGTAATTACTAAAACAAGACTGGTAAATAACAGCCACTACCAAAAATCCTGTCCTTTCTTAAAAAATAAAAGCCTCTTGAATTACGCGTAAAACAGGTCGCGAGGAGTTAATCGTGAGCCGAATTTCATTAAAAACTTGCTGTTAGCAACGGAATCTGCTTACGGGAACATGTGACTGGTATAATGCGTAACAAGTTGAATATATCATTTTCGCAGAGTTGAATTAGAAGCCGCATCAACTAACGACACTCTGAATAAGATGAGCGTGAAATTAAATATGTTCAGATACTAATGTGTCATTGTATGTAAAGGAAAACTAATATATTTTAAAGCCGGTGTATTATTAGGCGTATATAACTACTTGGTTTTATAGACTACACAATATACTTTAAATTTCAGTTACTTGTCAAAAGCTTGATGAAATGGACACAAAAGTTGTAATGTACTCGTTAAGACATGTAATGTAGATAGAAAACAATTTAAGGACAACAAAACCTGTACTGAAACATGTCGGAACCAAACATGCGACCTTCCGAATCATGTTTTCACAATCTGCCTCAAGAAAACAGATTATGACTTAGCAGTTAGTTTCACTGAATATATATTGTCGCGAGCTCAAACTACTTTTATTAAACTGTTTATTTAAATAATATTAAAAATGATTCTGCTGGAGATTCCAAAGGCAGTTATTTTTTTAAATTATAATTTGTCAAATTTAAATTTTAATGCACAGTCAACAACTGAGATCGTTGTCTGGTCAAGTGTCCACATTGCGAAGGCTCGGATATGTTATCGTATCGATTCGCTGGCGATAGATCGGCGTTTTCAGAGCAAGTAGTCGCGGAGTTTGCTTTTTGTTAGCAGCATGTGTGTAGCCTTCGACAACACGGATACCTGTCGCAAAATATGCTCACCTGAATGGCAATTAACGTTCGTCAACAGAGCCTCTCACCCTCTTCAGGCAGGTTAGTGATGGTGGTGGTGGTGGAAGAGAGTTTCCCCACATCAGTGCATTCTATGATCTACCCGTCGTGCGTGTCTAGTGATTTTTTTTCCCCAGTTATTTTCTGTTCAGTAACTGATTAGTATTCTGGGAATTGAAGGCTGACTCTACTAACTGGAATGTGGAATCATCCAAATCATTACGCAGTAACTTAAAAGCGTTCATGAAACTAAAATTATTTTCTACTTTTTTCAGCATATTGCGTGCTATTTCTTTGTAATACGAGAAAAGTATTCCTACTACAGAGTGAGCGAAGACATTTATGCGGTTCTTAACAGTGAGGTCTTTGAGAGGCGATGAGGGTGAAGCGAGGTGAGTATGGAGCAGTGTCGGAATGCAAGGGTGGGGTAAACGGTAGATCCCCGAGTAAACCCGCCGACCAGCGGCATCGTCCGCCATGATTCCCATATGTGGAAATCCGGTGCGACCCCGCCGGGAATCGAACCCAATTCGCCTTGTTGGGAGTCGAGTAGTCTACCCACTAAACTACCGCGGCGTTTCTTGATGGCGGGAAATTCACTGTTCAAAAGCAAATGTAAACACATACAAACGCGTTAAATTTTTCGAAATTCAACAAAATTAACATATTGGACAACATCTTAAAATAATTGTCGATGTTAATAGTATGTTATGAAAAGAGGGATGGTTTCTTATACATTTGTTAAGCGGTTTGCCCGTATATTAGTTTCAGCTTTCGAGATAGAATTTATAGTCGAAATAGCTGCAGGTGTTACATTTCAAAGTAACTGGAACTGTTACTGCTGTGACTTCAAGAATCAATTGGGCTAAAATCAAAATTTGAGTTAATGTGATTTTTTCAACTGTGCGAATATATTTTTTTTACTTAAAAATACTTACAGGCATACGTTTTCTATATATAGTCTATTTGGGGTCTCTTCGCATTTTTTGAATCAAACCCCTGAAAAAAAATCACCCCATTATTTACGTGTTTGGCTGTTTCCTAAATATATCATGTATCACAAGCGTTTAATATTTTTGTTAACATAAGAATATCTTATTATTGGTTATATTTAACATTTATTTATATTTTATTGTGTTTTACTTATAACCAATATGAATAAACACATTGAGAAAGTAGGTGTGTTGGTAATGCCTTATAGGAAATAATCCTTATTTAAAATATATTGTTACACTGAGTGCATTGTCCCTTTAGTGTAACTCTCTAGACTTGGTTAAGCTTTGTTTGCATGAGAAGGAGGAATAGCCAAAAAGTAGAACTTTTATCAGGCCTTCAGAAAAATTGGAAGAAACCGTGAATGGAATATAAATGGAATTACATGCCTACATGTTATTTCTCAAATATTTCCGTCTATTAATTATGTTATAATTTATAATCATTTCACAAAACCATTAAATGTTCTCGAAATCAAGAGAAAAAATTGGCTCTTGGACGGACTTTAAACAGAATGCTTCTAATTTCCATTACAGTCAAGTACGGCTTGTAAAAGACAATTAGTGTATTAATTCTTCAATACGAACACATACTCAGTAAACTACCGTGTTACAAGCACTGAACATAAGGATTATTACAGAAGTAACAAAGACATAGGCATGTGTCTTAACGTCTTATAAAAGTGTGATGTTTTAATAGCAAAGATTGCATTTTTTTTGTTATTTTATATTTTATAGTAGTCAAATGCAATATGGATTGCTGAATATGTTGTATTATGTAACGGTTAACGGACCTATTTTGAAAGCCCAAGTTGGTTAACACTTCTATTAACCCAATGATAAGAGTTGATGTGTAAGGAAGGGACTGTAAGCCCGTTGGAAACATTTATAGTAATGTTAGTATTACTCTGATTTTTTTTTTACAAACTAAACAATTATTTGTCCACGAATTTAAAAGTTACGCTGCTAATAAGTGCTAAAGCCAATAAATCTATTTCTTTTATTTTGCTGCTCACTTTTTGGTTGAACTAAAAAATAATTTTCAGTTTACTGCGAATCAACTTTGCAACTTTACTTACGTAACCTACGTATACTTTTGAAATGATCCTTTTAGTATAATAACTAGAGATGATGGTTTATCGCGGGAAATATAAACTGTTTGCTAGTATCCAACTTACTATACACATGTCCGACAGTTTTCTTTCCTTATTGGCTGTCATGCATATATGAAGCTACTATCCCGTTTCACTGGGCCAGTGAGGATTCTGACACTATAAGGCAGAATGTTCGCGATTGATCTGCAAACAACTTAGCCGAGTCAAAACCTTGTTCATCCAGTCACGAAAGAATAACTAGTTAGAGTATTATAGAAAATATGTTGGCAAAACATTATTTTTTTTCGCGATTTTACGTTTTCTCTGATAACAACGTATTTTTCGGAGCAACTGCTGGTCGCTTCTTACTATCGGGTGATTCGCGTAAAAGTACTCTCGCTTCAAAAATGCTCATATGAAGGAGAAAATGCAACCCGTAAAGGATGCGAAGCATACTTCTTGCCGTGATACATTGAGAAGAAATTCGTGCGTATATTTGCGCCAGCTGTACATCATGGACACACATATAAGTTTCCTCACTGTCTTGCTCAAGCATACAGTATTTTACTCCAGCCGGGTAGAATAAACTAAAGAGGAAAGTTGGTTTATTTCCCTTGAAGAAATGATTCACGTGGTTGAAGTATGCGTTCCTGATTGTTCCATGTCAACCTATAACGTCAACGACGTTATAGGTTGTTCTCGGTAAAGTGAGCACTTGTGAGGCCCTAGTTACATTTTCCTTTCAGCCATATTTTATCTTTCAACCATATTTTAAAATATATATTGCCATGTAAGTAACAAACACAGTGTGCATATTCCACTGCACTCGGAAGTTAAAGTATAAGGCTAAAGTAAAATGTATTTATTGACTCTCATTCCAAATGAGAGGGCTTTCAAAAGTGCTCACTTCACCGTGAACAGCCAATAGCAAACCGCACACGTTGAAAAATAAAATTGCACGGTAACATTCATCATGTCAATTTTATAGATTTGGATGCGGGCGGGAGGTATCATGTCAATCGGTTAATATCTTTTAACAAATTTCTACGATTCCTTTTTTCTTTGTGGGCTATTGATCAACCATAAACCCACGAATATATTTGTGATTTAATTCATCTTGTTATCACTTAAAGTGTAGTAATAAATAACTATTACATTTTATACTGAACACTCTATGCTGATTTAATTTTTTTCTCCCGTGATTTATCTAATAGAAATAAAGGAAAGTGGAAACCGGATATTGTACATCCGGATTATTCATTCTGGCGCACCTGTAAATCCCGCTTTCAAATATCGCAGGTACAGACCACACCACGGTGAAGTGAGCACTTTTTAAGGCCCTGCTAAAATTTTCCTTTCACCTGATTTATAACTTTCTGCCACTTTTCCATATGAACATTGCAATATGACTAATAAGCCCAGTGTATACATTTCATCACTTTCAAAATTTAACGTCTGAAGCTGCAATAAAATATATCTATTAGGGGTTAATGCATTTTGAAAGGGCCTTAAAAAGTGCTCGTTTTACCGTGAACGGCCAATATTCGCCAAATAACCTGACACATATTTGGATAAAGGCCGTTCACGTTAAAGTGAGCACTCTAGAAATCAACCTTTGAAGAAAACCATTGCCCGCAACTGCGTATGTATAACCATGTGTGTCACCACACAGGCTGGGGATGAACACACCCAGTTATGTTGGTAATTAAATTCGAAAAGTAGTTCTAAGAAATAACGCGGTATTGCAAGTGTAATGTTTAAATTTATGGCTCCTTGAGTTGTTTGAAGTGTATTTTATACACTTTAAAGTAATTATTGGCGTAAAGATAATGTATTTACTGTAACTCATAATTATATTGTGTCACGTGATCGGCGCAACGGTCAAAAACAACGGCCCTTTGTTGTGGTTCCTTCATGCTTGTTGCTTGGATTTGCTCGTGTGTGTGGAGTGGTTGCGAGGCAAGCTACAAATTTGGAAGCTGGAAGTTGTTGTGTTTTAATATTTCTCATTTATTTTTCAGCCTATCTGCAATCATCTTTGTTGTATTGTAGGTCGTATAGTTTTTAATTGTGTTGTAGTGATTTTGTGTAAAGTCATGAGTCCCAGCAAACTACGTACGGATATTCAGCGCCAGGAAGACATTATAAATCTCACCGAAAGTATCTATTCGTTAATTCGTCGAGGAGAGATGAAGCCGTGCAATGTCATCGAACGAGTTGCAGAAATGATTAAAAAATTCCAATTGCAACTGTTCGGAGGTAGGTGTAAATGTGTTTTTACAACGTGTTTCCCCGAACAGGTTTTACAAAGTGTTTTCTCCGCGTATCCCCAGTACGTTATTGAAGTAACTCGTTGAAAAAGAACATGTAGGAATCGACAGTTGGAAACGTGATATTATAAACGGAAAGTTAAATAACAATAATGAAAGTAAATGAACGACAGCAGGAACACAACTTTAATATATTCATGCGAGTTTGCGAAGTGCATGTTATATCCTAAGTTTGACAAATAATATAAAAAGTAATGTGTAGCCTACTTATGTACCTACGCCCACATGTTTAAAGTTTCTTTTAACTCTGTCTTGAGAATAAGTGAAAATTTTGCCGTCATAAATTATACGTTCATTTTACACGTTTTATATCACTGTGTGGTTTTGTAATGTAGGCCTAACCTCAAATACGTCTGTACGTATCTATTTAGGCCCAGCCATGTAACCTTTTTTAAACATGCCTTGGTAACAAGAAAAAAGAGGCCTGTCAATAATTATACATTAATTTGACACGTTTTGAAATCACCTCAAACTTGTGTTCATGTAGTTATTCATTCCAAGTTACAGTGTTAAGTTTTACTATTGTTAACGTAACATAAACGCCGCAGTTTGATGCTACACCAAAGGTGTTCCAACATATAAACTATAAAATCTTGATGTTGGTTTTGTTAACTGTAGATCTATAGATGTGCTTGTTGCCGACATTCTTTCGTGATAAAAGCGTAGGCCTAATTGTTTTGTTTGATAATTCTTGCAGTAATAAGAATTAGAAAGTATTTACCATCAATTGTCAACAGTTAGGCATATAGAATAATTCCATGTTTAAAATTTCGAAATGGATGTTCGACAAGACAACTTGCTATCATTTGAGAAATACCAACAAAGATAGTATGCGTTGTTGAGTAGGCATAATTGTTTGAAATATCTGCCACTTTGGCCGCAAAAATATTGTAATTATTGAAATTTAATGTAACTAACTACACGTCATAGTCAACACCTCAGCCTCCCAGAGCTCGTGTTTACTTGCGAGTGCATGTTTTGTAAAGGTTACATTACATTACGCATTGTATGTGTTAAATCACGTATTTCTAAAGAAGCTGTATGAGCTAGTTTTCAATAAGGGCCGGGCTACAATTGACATTCTGAACACATCACAGTTATAGCAATAAGCACATACAAAACACAAAATTACAGTGGCCTGGCTACAATTGATATAACGATAATAATAT
Source organism: Dryococelus australis (assembly GCA_029891345.1). Taxonomy (NCBI): domain Eukaryota; kingdom Metazoa; phylum Arthropoda; class Insecta; order Phasmatodea; family Phasmatidae; genus Dryococelus; species Dryococelus australis. The sequence goes on from CM057003.1 coordinate 97,475,685, forward strand.
TAGTTTGTTTATGTTGCTACATTAGTACCGAAAAAATTAAGGCCTGTACATAGAGTTGGTATGTTTTTTTTTTTTTTTTTTTTTTTTCAAAAATAAATATTTTCAATTGATGAGACATTTTTAAAATGGTAAATCATTTACATTTCAATTTTTACTATAAACGTTACCGAAAAGCGTTACAAAAGTTCCGTGGTTGTGATTATACATAAACAAACAAAATAAAATATCTTCCCGAGGAATGAATTCAAAATACACACTTTCTTGATTTGTAAATAAGTTTTTCAATTAATAACATAGTATAAGTGTCGGGGCTTCTGATTGGCTGTTTAATTGATGCCCAGCTATAGTAATAAGGACAGTTAAACCAAGTGCTTATCGCTATGCACAGTAACTTTCCTGTAAGTATTACTTTAATAATTTGTCTATTACACTATTATTTTGCTGTCATTTGTGGATATGTATATATTTTACATTAATAATAAGACATTTCTTTCAGCTTTGTGTGTGCACGCATGAACCATTTTTTGTAAGTATAGTAATTTTCTTTAAATACTTTTCTCATTTAAGTTTTTAGTTTCGCTGCAGTTACTGTCATGAAGGAACCACAACAATGATGAGAGTCCATGCACTTTACCTGTAAAATTGGTTTCTTGAGGTCTGTGTTGGTTTGACAAAAAGGAAATGTCGCACCAATTTGGGCCTCAAGAGACACCGGAAATGTGGCCATCACCGGATCAGCATTTCACTTAGCTATAAATAATATACTTTGTTTTTAGAATTATTTTGTACAAATGAAGGTTGTGCCTGTTACAAGCCTGGTATACCCTTCTTTTACCACTTCAATTCACAGTATAAATGCTAAGTTATTTTTTGGAGAGTCTCAGAAGGATACGAACACACAGTAACAGTATAAAAAAAAAGTGTACATATACAAAATTGCATTTGATGATATGTTTATATTTTTAGTCTAAATTATTTCTATTTTATATACATCAAATAGGCCTATGTTGAAATATATTTATCTCCATTTATAAAGGTGCGTATAAAACTATCTTCAAATGTATATATACATGCATATGTTTTATATATTTTTCTTTTTTATATATTACATTTTTTTATATACTGCAATGTTAGCACCATCATGTTACGTTTATTAACAACGTCTACTCCTGTGCAGTGGTGTACTCTTTGCTCGGCTCAGATCTCCTCGTCTTTCCTTGCTGTTCTGCCTCCCTGCTTTCCCCTTTCCCCTTCGTGCGTCGTTATTTTTTGATTTGTCGCCATTTTTTATGTAAGGCTTTGCAATGCCTCGCTCTGTCTACTTTATACGCTTCAAACATCTGCTACGTTGCGCCGCTACCTTATGCATGCAGGATGTATGTTTTTTCCTGATGGCTTAGTGGCACCTAACTTCAGTCAGCTGAGACCATATACCGCGACCATGTTTTCGAGCTTACGTTTTACTAGTCGCGCTACAGAGCGATGGGGCACTTGGAAAACGATGAGTCATGGGAAACTTTGAGTTTGCGGTACAGGTTCTAAATGTTTGGTAATTTGTGTGACAAGTGGTGTTGTGCCTTGGGTGTGCAGTAGTGCTAGTCTGTTTCAAAATCTGGATTTGGCTGCCTTTCCAAATTATTTTTCGGCTTAACTAATTTGTGTCCTTTTTTATCGTGCTGTGCTAGTCCTTGTTCACCGCCAAAATTTAATGTTAGCTTTATCTCGGTTTCCATGACTTCATCGCTAGGGAGTGCATTTTTCAGTGGTTTGTTGTGTAAAGTTTTGTCTATCGAAGCTTGTGACATAACTCAAACGATTATATATGTTACATATTATATATTGTATATTTTACATGATATACATATATATATATACATATATCATATGTTCTATACATCATATATGTTACATGTTTTATATATAATATACATGTTACATTTAGCAGACCTAAAGTGCAATCACTGAGTTTATTAACATGCGGCAATCACATGGCAGTCACATGACAATGTTTGTTTACATGTGGTGGAAGGATACATAATGGGCAAGAAAGTAGAACTTTAGCAGGGCTTTCAAAAGTGCTCACTTTATCGTGAACGGCCTATACAATCGCAGTCGACTGAAGTGCAAACACCCTCAGTAAGTCGTTTGATTTCTTATCAATTAAGACCATACGCCGCCTTAAAAGTTTTCTGTCTTTCTCTCTCCTCACATTCACTCTTGTGCACTAAGACGCGTAGCCCTACTGACCGCCATTGTTTCATTAATGGCAAAGGAAAAACGTCGTGAAAAATAAAATTAAGTGATCACCGTCTCTGTTACCAAATTTTACAGTGATATATATATTTTTAAAACTCTAATATGAACTTCTACATGGAAAAATAATACTGTGATTTAAATTTTACACATTATTTTGTGTTGGCCGCAGGTTCGCTACAAAAAAAAAAAAAAAAAAAAAAAAACTAGCAGAGTGTTTTCAAGTGTACACGCCCGCTGCAGCATCTAGGCAAACTACGAGTACTCTCGAATATTTTTACTGGTAGAGGAGGCGCAGTGGTAATTTACTGGACTCGCATTCGGGAAGACCCGAGTTTCGATTCCCGGCACTTCCACCCTGGTCTCGGTTATCAACTGTTTCCGGAAATCGCTCCTGGCAGAAGCTGGTACTTTGGACTACTTGCTCAGTCTCTGGCGTCAGCGGTGGTATAGTTGTTGGACTACTCGCCTCACACCCAGACGAGCCGGATTAGATTCCCGGCGGGAATTGTGACGAACGATGCCGCTGTTTGGCGGGTTTTCTCCGGGATATCCCGTCCCCCGCCCTTTCATTCCGGCGCTGCTCTATACCCGCCTCGCTTCACCCTCATCGACTCTCAAGATCTCGACGTTAAGAGCCGCTCAAATCTTGTCGCTTCACCTCTGATGACCTCGCTGCCGACGAGACGTCAATGTTCAAGTAAAGCAACTGCCTATGGAGCACCGAACCCGACTATATAACCTGGTGAACTCATAAAAATGTAGTACAGAGGCCATGAAAATTTTGAGAAAAGTACGATTTATGCTGTATATGAAATAAGAATGTACATGTTTTGGAACATTATCAAATATTTTACTAAAATATACTTTTTAAATGTAAAAAAATTATCGATCGATAGTCCGCATTTGTAACAAAATTTAAGGGCATTTAGGTTCTAGATACTTTCAGAAAGTAGAATTTACTATAAAATCTCCTTCAAGAAAGATCGTCACAAGATTTACTATGACTGCATGTATGAAAGCTGTAATAATAAAGTATGACATCAAGTTTATAATAAACTTTATTTGCGTCAGTTTCAACCATAAATGTTTGCGACAAATGGATTCACATAAAATCAATTACAAAAATTATTTCCTACAATATTATTACCATTTTATTACAAGCAATCATTGTAAATGTTATGACCATCTTTGTTGAAGAAGACTTTACCCTAATTCCGCTTTGTGAAGTATCCAGAATCGAAATGCGATTAAATTCGGTTTAAAATGCGGACTCTACCGATCGATTAATTTTTTATATTTAAAAAGCATATCTTAGTAAAAAATATCTCATGACTTTGCAAAATTTATGCATTCTTCTTTATTATGCAGCATTAAATCGCACTTTTCTGGCAACTTTCATGGCGTCTGCAATACTTTTATTTGTGAGTTCTTCACGTTGTATGGTCGGGTGCAGTACTTCACAGGCAGTCGCTTTACTACAACCTTAAGTTCGTCCTGCAGCAGACCCGCCTAGAGTGTTTCTAGTTTCTTTTTTTTTTTTTTTTTTCCCCCCACGCGAACTCCCCTCTCGTCGCGTTAAAGGGCGCGTCGAAGCTGACCCCGCAGCGTGTCGTACATCCGCGCACGGTTGTTATGCGTCGGGCCACGGATTTGTTTACGCGTGGACTGACGTGTCCAGCGCGGCGTCCGTGTGCTACAACTTTGCGTGACGCACGTCGCTCTCTCGTTCTCCTCGGAGACGAGCAGCCGACCATCCCCCCTTGCGCGACGAGGGGGCGGGGGCCGGGGGGGGGGGGGAGGGGCATCTTACACCAACACAGGCCGTCCATCGTCATCCGGGATACTTTCTTTCTTTCGTCCTGCATCCGGTCGCGCGCACGCACTTCTACAAAGGAAAAATTGCTACCGGAACTTGCATTAGTCCAGACGTCTGTTCACTCGTACTTCCTCAAGGACTCCGGGAAAGAAACTACAGTTCATTAATTTGCGGATATATACTGCATATCATTCAATCAGTGTACCTTATAATACACAAACGTTAATCGGTTCAGTGATTTTTCAGTAATCACATGATAGGCTGTTCACGGTAAAATGAGCACTTTTGAAAGCCCTGTTTAAAGATCTACTTGTATGCAAGTCGTGTAGTCTTACGCTTTATGTAGAAGTAACTGTCATGGGCCTCATCACTTTATTCAGACATCGGTCCGGAGAAATTGTGAAATTATTAGAAAAGTATATATTTTTAAAATCTGCTCATTTTTACACTTTGATGCATAAAAAAAAACAGAAAGGGAAATTAATAATTTCAGTTGTGACAAATGGTTACCTAACACTTTTTATTCGACGTTGTTATATGGAACTACTTTCCCTCCATCATGACCAACTTTACTGGGCGCACGTCACTCAGTTGAGCCGTTAAAATGTGATGCAGGTAGAAGCAGTGAGTTTTTTTTTTTACTATGTTGGTTTCATAAGTGCTCACTTTATCGTGAACAGCTTTTAACAACCAGAAGTTCTTTTTTATTTGCATGTGATGTTAAAATAAGAAAAGACCGCTTTGGTTGAGCCAATGGCAAATAGCGTTATAAAAGTCATATTTTTTTTAAAAGATCTTTTAATTGGAAAGTACATCATAGATAAGCGAATTGCGTTCTTTACGATACCACACATAAGGCAGACTAGCCTGCAAAATAATCTCAAGGCATCAAACGAAAACTAGCAATATTTTGAAGCTCTCCAGCATCTATTTTCATGAACGATAAATAAGCTTATCTGACACATGGTGATGCACTAAGGAACTGTGCTCATAGGAAAGTACTTGAAGGAAAAAAATTCCGGTGCAGTAGACTCGAATCGAACCCACTACCTTTAAACTGCGATTCAGACACACTGACCACATAACATAGACAACTCTCTCGATAGATGTTTCAAAGTATCTAGATGTTTATATTTATCGCAAGTGTTAAAAAAAAATAGTACAGGTTGTAGATGAACTGCGTAGAATTATGTTGAAGGACTTTCCACCAGTAAATTACCATGCCGCAACTTGAAATAACATAGATACAAGCCATACAACCAAAATGAATACTTCCTGGCAGCTGAGCGACTTGCGTGTAGAAGCTACTGGTCGCTTGAAACACGCGCAAATTTACACCTTTGCTCTTCCTTGGTTCTCTATCTGAAACGAGAAAAATAACTGTATAAAGGTGATTACGTTAAGGCATGACTAACAGATTTGAATTTTAAAAATATTGTAATTTATTTGTTAAATTAAACGACTAAGTGTAAGCGTAGCTTCAGATCCTAAACGTGGATGTGTTTTGCACGAGCATAATAACTTTATCCATCTGTCACACAGGTGAAACGATTAAAATGTTAGGAATGCCGATTTCGCACTTACATACATATTTGTACTGTCATGTATATAAAACAAGAAAATCTAACTTCTGTGGTCATACATGTATACCCTATGCTCGTAATACAGTTATTAATTCGCTGCCATATTAACAGATAGCCTGTATGCCATTGTACACTGTAGTACATATGTAGCCACGAAGTAATTTTTTTCTCCACAGATGTTAACATCCTCAAGTGATATTTTTATTACCGTGCAGGGGTCAGCTGTGTTTGACATCTTGCTGATAGGTATTGTTAACTAACTAAAGCAGTTTTTACTATACGCAAGATACATGCCAAAATCTTAGAAGATGCCAACATTGCACTCAATTCAGTACGAGAATTGTTCGTGCATTGCAAATCTTGTACAAGGCCAGGAGACAGAAATGCCATCACTTGTTATGCAAGTTTCACGTAACAAGCTTGTCTACTGGATCTCTACGACGATCATGAGACCAACTGTCTAACAGCTAGAGAGATACAAGTAGATCGTACAAGTAAGCTGTGCAAAGAGGAATCTTGTGAGAATTACTGAATACATCGTATTTTTGAAGAAATATCGTGGAGTTAAGATCGTGTTGTAGGAGATGGTGGAAGCTACTTTGCCTTAATTACTTTGCATAAAGGTGATACAAATCTAAGTGCGTAAGGCCATTTATAAGACCGTGGTTATTAAATAATGTATCGAAGGCATTCAACTTCTCGCAGTTTCCTGAGCAAACTATGCGTGGACACGTTTTGTATGGAGAATGCGCAGTAGTTATGCATGAGATTTTGCATGGGAGGGCTCGAAATATATCCATTTTGCGTCTTGGAAAAGCTGCCAACCATCAGAAATCAGTGCTTCAAGCAGAAATCTGATGGACTGGGGAACAGGCTGTTTCACTTACGACTCAGAGCTGATGCTTCAGACTGCTGGAAGGATAAATGCGAGGAGATGAGTTGGAGATGGAGTAGCGATGGAGTGCAGCGTCGGAGGAGTAACGGGAGTGCCCCTAGAAAACCCACCGTCTAAGGTAGACGTCCGCCACGTTTCTTAAATAGAAAATCCAGGGGTGACCGAGCACATGGAACCAAACCTGAATCGCCCTAGTAGGAGGCCAGGGAGTTAAAATATTCGCAACCGATGCTCCTTAACTAATTATCACTGCTGTAATAAAAAATTAACATTTTTTAAGAAAATTGAAAATATTTCTTGGGATATTACAATTTACTGTCATAGCCCATCCACAGTTACTTCCAAATTTTCTATAGCCTTGTTTATGTTTTACTTCCAGGATATTCGTACGCCTCGTGCAAACAAAGCTTAACCTATTCTAGAAAATTACACCAAAGGGACAGCGCCCTGCTATCCTGCCCAACTATTTTAATAATATTTTGCATGTGATATACAGCACGAAAAAACACGCAATATCTTATCGCACCGACCCCTTATCAGGCGAAGACTTAGCAACCGGCTTATCTCCTGTGTTAGCGTTCATAACGCGGCAAGATATGCAGAACTAGTGCCTTGTACGCGCTTGGCAGTAATATTCTAAGTCCATTACCATGAAAACAAAATCACCCATAAAATCTGAACCACTGAACCGAATTCAGTCAAACAAACAGCAATGTCATCACAATTACTCCAGCATTCCAATATGGCAAAAATGCAAATATGAAGCAAGAATAATAATGTTAGTCATCACAAACAACAACCAAACACAGAATTTATATCCTGTATATAGGATATGACATCAACTATCAAACTACAACCTTAATACACCGCAATGGTGTATTCCTCCTAATAAGTTCCTTTCATGAACTGTAATTTCACTGTCAACTGTCAGTCACGTATGTGTGTATTTATTGGTGCAGGTGCAAATTCACTTTTCTGGGTCGTTTGGTGCAAGGGTAGTGGCAGGTAAGTAAGTCAGGCTTCCTTTATGACACAAACGATATATACTTTATAATACCACCAACATCCTACAACAAAAAATGTTATCTATGGGACAATTAACGAAAAAGGAACAGATGCAATAACAAAATATAAATCGATTATTATGGTATAAATATTTATTACGGATTAAAATACAATTCAGCATGACCATGAATATGCATGTCACCAGTCGTACCAACCAGCTTGCGATACAACCAAATCTGATCACCAAGTTCAAACTTAATCTGCTTACGCGAAAACATGGAAGCGTTACCAAATACGATAGTGACAGCAGTATTATCGGCCTTCCCTTCATGAATTGGAAAAGTCTTCCAACATATTATATCACGAGAGTCAATGTCACTAATTTCCTTAGGCGCAGGATCCTTTTGAGTATGCGACTTCCTGAAGAAACACGTTTCCAACAAACCACTACCTGCCTTCGCGTTATATGTGTCTCTTTCTTTTTGTGTTATCTATGGGATTTAGTTTGTAAAGGTCGTAACTTCTTCGTGAAGTTTACAAAGCTTGTAACTTGTTCGTGCATTTCATTTCGCTCCGTGTCATTAGAGAAGACACATCAATAATGGTTCCTCGGCAGACTCGCGTGTCTAGGTATACCGAAATATTTTGTCTTTTAGTAAGGATGTCAATAAGGACGATAGGCATTGGACTGTTGAGATTGTTGATATAGAAGAGAGTTATATTTTGTTGTCGTTTTTGTACCGTTTTGGTCTGCGAGGGACAATTCAGCGAGCTAGCGTTTAGTAAAAGCCAAAACTACAATTTAGAAAGGCATCCAAACCATGATTAAAAAAAAAAAAAACACACAACTGACTGCAAAGCTCAAGCCAAATACAAACGATGCCACAAAATTATTAAAAGACTGAACTGACCCAATAATTAAAATTATGCAGCCACGATTCACCGTATTTCTACCTCCTTCATTTCTACCACCCAACTACAAAGATTTAAAATGTGGCTTCTTAAAGCACCCATAGCAAAGCATTAACTGACAATATAACAAATTGAGGTCTGCACACATCTTCTGGCACTTAAGACAGATTAGCAGTGAGTCACTTACATCCAATACTGCAAGAACACCGCTTCGTTCTATTGGTCCATACCTGCACAATGGACCCTCCCCCCCCCCCCAACCTGTACTTTATGGCGTTTATTACTGGCCGGTCATCAAACAATGGAGACCCGAGCTGCTATTGACCCAATAAAATGTCCTTTATCGTACAAAAGGATTTACAATCAATCATGTCCCTTTGAGTGGTTATGGAATAAGAAATCCGATCGTTTGCAATATCATTGCTACTGTTCTGTCGTGTTCTTGTAAGGTTATGTTAAACACTAGCCGAACAAAGCCATGCGAGTTTTGTTTTGAACAGCAAATAAATTTTCAAATTACATTTTCTCGAACTACACCCGAGCATAGTAAACAAAGTGCTGGCTCATGTTGCTAAATTTAATTTTCCTCAACAGGCGTCGACGATCTTCTTCAAACGTAGAGACGTTGATTGAGCAAGGTAGACGTGTAAAAAAAAAAAAAAAAAAACAGGCTGTGCAAGACGTGCAACAGCTTAAGTAAACTTGCCCCAGGTCAACGAGGGGTAATTAAGGGAGGAAAATAAAGGGAAAGCGAAGGATGGGAGCCAAGTCTGCCATAGAGTAAGCCGCCTGATAGAGGAGCAACCATAGACGAAGCGCGCGGAGGCGCCACCGTTGCAGATTATTTAGTAAATAACCAAGCACGTCATATACAGGATGTTTTTTCAGAGGTTTAATATAAAAAGTGTTTAAAAAACCGCGCAAAGACTGTAGCATTGCTAAAATTTATTTGGCCACTAGATACGAAAGTATGTTAAGCTAGAGATTACCCATATTTCTAGAAATATTCCCCGTAAACGATTTTCATAAAAGTTTAACAAATTACTGTGCAGGTCTGTGGTGGAAACAGTAAGAAATGAACGCTGCTCTACTTCAGCCATCCGTCACTGGCTTATTGAACAATCACGACAGTTCTGTTAACGAGTACACAGCGAACTGCATTCTCGCTCTTCGGGCCGAATGGATGGATCGCTTTTAATTTGCCACGGGAAAGTGACCCGGCTGTCAAGCAGAGTTATGACCGGTGTTTAATTGAAAATCTGTGAAATATCTCCGAGTTTATTACGTCAAATGAGGCCGGTGTTCCACAATAACCATTCGCACGATAAATTCACGTGCACGAACTGCACTAAAATATGTGCATGGCATTCGCAGTGCAGATAGCAAAACAAGCTTTTCCGTCGATCGTGCTGCCATACGTATTTGTGAAAAGCGGAACAATGACACTTCGTAAATCGTGGAAGTAGATATTTATCAGCGATGCAGATAGAACGTAACTTCGTACGTACTTAAGCCCAAACATTGTCATCAAGTGCGTACACTTTGTTTTTATGAAATGCAACCATTGTATTCTTGACAGTTTTAATTATGCTACTAGCTGCTTCTCCTGTTATTGTGAGTTTGTGCTCTCATTTATCTTGCACACGGCTAGTCCACTCTGTCGTTTCCTGGTTATGATCCCGGTCATGACATAACTTTCTGAGAGTATTCTGTAATGTGAATGCATATCTGTCACGCATTAAAAATTTCGGACTACTGCAGTGTAAAAAGGTAGTTTACTCAAGTAGTTTCGCTTCTTCATTTCAGACCAATTCCGGCGCATTTCCTGGATATGAATCTACCCTGGAGTTGCTCTTTTTGTCAGATCCTGATAACATTATGTGTGGGGACACGTAAAACATGTGTAACTCTTTAAATCTGTTTAGAGGCTAAAACATTTTCTGCGTTTTTATTGTTTTTTTTTCGTTGGCGAACAATTTGTTTGTTACATCTTGTATAGCTCATAGCTAATTGGATACAATGTACGAGGGGATAACCCACTCACGTGTACACGACTCAGAATAGAACCTGTGAACCCATATTATGAGAAGAAAGTAAACAAGTAAACCCGCCTAGTGATTCTAGAGGACTGTGGAGCCTACCTTGCTGTCAGGCAATAACGAGAATTTCGGGTGACAATTTTGACAGGATAAAGTAAATTTTGGGTATCGTGTAAGGCGGGCTTCAGCGAAAAACAACAGGCCAGAAGATGAAACAACTTCTTGAACACTCTTTAAGTAAGTAGCTCATTTCAACCATGAGACAAAGCAAGAGAAGGCAATAATTGGTTGACATTAAAACTGCCCCATTGTATAGATGTTTAAAATAAAAATAAGGCATTGGCGAATAATTATCTCGCCATTAAGGCAGTAACAGAGTTAATAGCTGTTCGGAACATAGTGAGTGGCGATTATAGTTTATATGGGGGTCTAACGTCGCACAGTAGTTGGAGATAACTGTGAATTGAATATATCAGTGCTGTTTGTAACTTGTAACCTTCGTCGCTGTCAGATATGTGGCGCGTAGTATACACATAAAACTTAAAATGGGGTGGGCTGTGTCGTCTGCACGGCCGTAGGTATTTTTACGTGACAATGTCTGTGGGTGGTGCTTTATGCGCTTGAGCTTATTGTGTCGTTGTTGTTAAGTCTTATTCTCGCCACATGATGTGGCATGTGATGCTGTCGCATTCGCCATGTCCGCATTTCGCTGTTGCGTAGAATTGTCAACTTCTTATTCTTCATATAACTCCGGAGTGTATTGAGGTAGCTGTGTCATCCTTTCAGTATTAGATTTGTCTTGTCGAGCACTCTTCGTTTTGTTTATATAATTAGCGTCCTTTTCGCCTAACTCGTAGTTTTTTTTTTTAACTAGTTTGGTTTGTAATCTGCAAAGAAAATGGATATTGGTTAGAATGACAATATGTGTGCTTATTATTTATAATTCTTGGTTACATTTTTTGTTATTCTTTCTTTTTTACGCACAAACAGGCACCAGAATTTCCCCGATCGCATGAGCCGTTCGGTCGCTACAGCGGTCTAATGCATACTAAACCGCTCGAAACCAGAGGTTCACAGCGCGGCTCCCACCGCAACCTGATGACGTCAGAACGATACGTTTGTGTGTGAAGCATGAAGCCAAAGGACCGACCTATACTATCGTTCACTTACATTTAACGTAGTGCTCATTCTCAACGAGTAATTGCCGCGGACCCGAGAGCAACGTTTCGTGACGTTCACTCTCTGAGCACAAGGAGCTGAGTTGTAAAACGTTTTTACGTCAAGATATGTTTTTTTCTTTGCGTAGTAATGCCGCTAGCACATCAATAAAAACAACATCAGATCCGAGTTTTACGCGCGGGCCAATCTAGCGGTAACGAGCACGTGCTGAGCGCTTATCTACGGCTTTTTTTTTTCCCACGAGCAACACACTCGCTGTTACAGGGCACGGAGAGTGATTAATTCACAGTTACCGCGTGCGCACGCGACCCGTCGAACAAGCCGTGCTCAGCTGACTCGCCGACCCAGGCGTGGGCTCATTTCTCCGAACGAACTTGATTCGTTTACAACGTTGCCAACCTTACGTTCCTGATCGTACACGTACGATAATATGCGTGGTGTACGATCTACGATCCAAACTTTGGATCGTAAGCCAGTTGTTCGATCGTCAGCCCTGTTCATTTCAAGAGCCGTCACTGCGTTTATCTAAGAACCCATTACTGACTCGATTTTTCTTCCGGTAAAATATTTATTATACTTATTTATCTATTGAAATATTATTTTAAGTTTTTAAAATTCCCTTGTGTTTTCACTGAAAAGGTATCGGTATACGTTGATACTGCTTGACTATTTTGTTTGGAAGCAAGAATGTTTTATTAAAAGCAATTATACATTATTTTGTATTCTTTTTTTTTATATATAAATACATGCTCCTGAAGGTGGTTCGTACGATCTTTCCCGTGAAAAGGGGCCACGATGGCTGAGCGGTTAATCCGCTCGCCTCCAACCACGGCGATCCGGGTCCAATCTCCGGCTGGGTCACTCCGAATTTTTGCATGTGGGAATCGAGAGTGGTTCGGCCGCCTCCCTTTCATTCTGGCACTGCTCCATACCCACTACAATCACCCTCATCGGCTCTCAATACCTCGATGTTAAGAGCCGTCCAAATCTCCTCACTCGCTCACTCGTTTTCTCGAGAAAACTGTACGGTCCTGGCAATGCGAAAGGTTGGCAACGCAGTGGGGAGCAGAAGTGGGGCCACGCGGCGTCGTTCCTCCTGGAGGGGCGAAGAGGAAAGCTTCTCCAGGTCTCCTCCTCACTTCTGCGGTCGGTCGGCGCGAGAGCGAAAACCGGGTCCCCGTCGGCGCGTCACACCCGGACGTTATAGGAAGAAGGTGGCGTAGATAGCCCCCTACACTTATCATCGTCCACCGTCGAGGAGGGGGGGAGGGGTCTCCGAGAAACTCCGTTGTCGGAAGGAGAGTGTGTTACAAGAGAGGGTTGGGGGGGGGGGGGGGGGGGGGGGGTTGCATCCTGTTGACGTGGGCCCTCGCCGGCCGACCTTATTAGCCCCGCGCGGCCAGCGCTCCGCCACCAGAGCGCCCGCGATGTCTGCCGCGAGGAGGTTCTTCGTGCTGCTGCTGCTGTGGACGGCCGTCGCGATGGTGCTGGTGGCGCCCCAGGTGGCCGCCGAGCCGATCTACTTCCCTTTGAGGCCTGCCAACGGCCGCCCGCAAAACGGACACAACTGCCCGCAGGGACACCGCTACGAGTCGCGCTCCGGCTCCTGCCGCAAGATCATCGGATAACCCCGAGGAAACTCCTCCCCGCCTCTACCGCTCCAGTGCAGGTACAATCTCTACCGCATGGCGTGTGCATTCCATTCGCGGTTACTTCCAACTTTTTTTTTCTGAAACCATGCTGAAGTTCTACTTCCAGAATATTATTTCGCCTCATGTCAACAAAGCTTAGAAAATCACACAGTACGGTAAACGCACAGCATTTTTGCGCACTCAGTGTATTTATATTTTGCATGAGAACTATTTCTTACTAGGCATTGCCAATACACATATTTCCACCCTGTTTTTATTCGTATTATTGCTTATAAATTAAATGTTATAATTTGTAAATAAAATAATATATGCATAAGTTTAACTCAATAAAAAAGAAGATACATTTATGTTAACACTAGTTAACCGCTAGGATTAGCCCGTTTGCAAGGTTATTAATACTGGCAATGCCACGCGTAATGCACTAATACCGAGAGTAAATATTTTTCATGGACCATTTGGTACATGAGATATTTTTTCTTTGTCATCTCCGCTGTGTTAGGGGTACCATCTACCCAGCTCCGAATCAAAGCGCAGACCTACATTTGTATAGTTGTCATTTAAAAACTGCCCTGTGTTTTTGAGTCGTGTAGGCTACTGAACGTACCTTAGGGACTTGCAGCACACGTTTGACTTCCACTGAGAATCTCAAGGGTCTAGCCGACGAGAGAATGATTACACGTCAGTTGAAGTGCTTTGCGCATAGAGGCGATGAGGAATGTGATGCACGTTGCAAGTTCTCCTTTAGCGCTCCCACGGATCTAGGCCTCGGACACGCGCAAAACACCTTCAGGGAGACGGCGCCGTTAAAGAATCCACACCACAGATGTTTCTTTGGTCAATTGTATACATGGGATTAGATGTGCAACCAGTAATTTTTCCAAAGTAGATGTTGAAATACGATTCAGTTGCTCTTTTTGACGAATCTCGACGAAGAACATACTGTCTGGGTGAGAATAGCTAACTGAATTTATACTAAATTTCCTCTGTCTACCCAGATCGGCATATTTAATTAGATAATAATAAATTATGTAATAATAATTTTTCATGTTGTCAGCCCAGGGGAAACTACATGTATGGCCATGTGGTCTCATAATATTTGTTCCTCACTTTTCAAGGATATCAAAATACTTAATCTGTTATTTAAAGATGCTGTTGCGGGTGAATACCTATAGTTCGTTTCTCTACGTGGAATATTTGCACAAACTGATCGATCAACATTTTCATTTCGTTTTACCGGAGGATTGTATCGTATTTGAATCTGATAACATCAAGTAGTTTAATTTTACTGTATGCATCTATATTCGTTAATAAAACGTAACACCTATTTTAAATAGAAAGGTATTTATTAAATATAAAAATATGACGTGTCTACTACTTTTAGTTGTGATGACTTGATTGGCGGACTTAACAACTCCAGCCAATTGTCATAGGTGCTCTTTGGAAAAAGCCTGAAAAATTTTACAATTTATAAAAGTATGACGATATACTAGATCAACTAAAGTTGATTAAACTTTTGACGACAGCCAGCTATTGAATAAAACACACTTTAAAATGACACTATAGAGTTTTTCGTTCAACACAACAGCATATAAGAAAAACATTTTAAATGTTAAAGCAAATTTATGAGCCCACTACAAGAAACTTAACATATTATACCTATGCTCCAAGGCAACCAAGTTACTGTTTAATACTGAGCTACCGGTAGGAATAACAGGAATCTCGTAAAATCTTTCACAGATTTACTCTAGTTTTGCGATTAATAACTATTGATATTAACAGGTCTTTATTAAATTACTTCTGCCATCGACACGTAACCAATGTAATGTCGGGGAAAGAATGTGCTAAATGCGTAAATCATTCTCATACTGGTCCCCTCGAGTGTATGCTATGTGTTAACGAATTGTCCTCATTGCGACAATTATGTTTTGCCTTACGGAACCTAGAAAAGGCCTATACTACCCCTCTAGCGGACTTTTGTGTTGCAATGTCGACTGTCAGATACTTAAATATCAATGTTTAAAAGTAAGAGGGCATATTATGATACACTCTCAGAATTATTACTTTCCTCTGGATTACAAATTCGTTGCTACATATTTTGACCCTTGTTTTGTTTTCAAGTAACTTTAAATGTCTTTCATTTTCTCGTGGCATGACAGACTAACTTTTATCTGGATAGATTAACAGATAGATAACAGATAGATTAACACTAATGCTATAAGAAAGAGTACATTAACAGTGTGGTGTGTACCAAAGTAATAAAAAAGTTGTTAAAATTCATCTCAGTGTTGTGTTTTAAAAATTTTTCTTTGTTATTTCACAAACTATAATATAACGTATATCCATAGTTTCCTAAATCCTAATTTATTTTATCTGCACTTGAATGTGAGCTATTGTAAAGCAAATAAGTACCTTTGAATATGTAATTTTTTGTGGTCTAGTCTGCTGCGTTCTTTGTCACTTAAAAGTTATTACGTCCGCAATGAGTCAAGGGAGTCTATAAAGGAATTATATTTCTACGAACTGTATGGGACAACGCTAAAGCGATAAGACGTTTCAGTGACATCATCCATGCCCGGCAAGTCAGCTTCAAGATATCTGAAATGCTCATCCGTATAAACCAATAGTGCAGATAGGTAGTGACTCACAGCGCAAATCGGTTGCACGCAGATGGCCAAAGCAACACTTCTAGCACCCTGCTTTGGATCAGCGGGCGCGGCCAATTTTTTTGTAGCTCATCGTGATGCGCAGGCTGAGCTTAGACAGGTTTTGCTGTTACCGTTTTTTTTTTTTTTTGTTCGCGCGACGTGAGGCACCAAGTATTGTCGGCGACAGGAGGAGGGAAACAGAAATAATGAAGAAGAATTAAGTTCTAGTACGTGCGTAATCCTATTTCGCCCTACACATTTATTTAACATGCTGCTGTGGGCTGCTTTAGGTTTGATGGGCGGCTCACTACAATGCAACAGTCTGGGTAATGGTGTTTACAGGCTTAGACGTTCTCTAAATACTGCGTGTTTTTCTTTCTTCAGTATTTATGACATTAATTTTTAATATCATAAAAATATGTTGGAAAGGCAAGGAAAATATGAGAGCAAAGGAGGATTGGGAGCTCTGGTTACACTTTATCCTCCTGAATTTATTACGTGACGATTTAAATAAATAAATAAAAATATATATAAAAAAAAATATATATATAATTTCTCCCAATTTCTTCTTCACCGCTGCCAGCGCTGCGCTTACAGCAGTGAAGGACTATTGAAAAATCGTTTAGTCAAACTTTATACAATTGTCACTGAGGCTCAAAAGGGAAATAAAGAAAAACTAATTCACACCTACGCAGTTAAATTTTGCGGACGTTAATACGCAACAAGACGGCTTGCATTTCCGAGATCGCTGTCAAGCCTACTTGCGACACATTTCCATTCAAGGGCCACTTCTTTAAATCAAGCTTTTAGCACGATGTTCCTTATGGTGTGTATGTTCCTTGTGGTGTGGGTATTCAAAGTAAACAACTCGTGGCTTTGAAATGAAATCGGAGAGCACACCATCGGGTCACACCACTTGTGTTTTGTACTCTTTCTGTAACAAAAAATACGAAATAAAATGAAGATTTTTGCAGTGTTCAGGAATTTCGCAGTAATTCCGAGAAAAAGAAGTTTGACGTAGAATTGGAAATCCAGACTTCAGTTCGTTTGCATTGTTATTCTGTATTGCTCTTAAAGTTACCATGACTATGTCACCAGACCTCTGTCATCCGCCCCTTGTTCATAGGCACAAGGAGAATATAAAACATATCAGTCCACACGTTTATTAAGCCCAACTCCGGGACGACTCATAATTACTGAGTTCCGAGTATAGCTTCAAGTAGTTTGAAGGTCATATTGCCATATTTGTCCTTTGTTGAGAACCGTGCGGCAAAAAGAACGAACTTTTGACTTTAACATTAATGGGCTAATTTTAGAATATTTATGTCATATTTACAAGTTATTTATTGGCAATGATTCGAAGACTTTTTCCCTTGGACTTACTGGCACAGTATTCGCTTTCAATATTGTCATAGAGTCTTCCACTGCGTGTAATATGAACTATGGCTGCATAAAAATAAATCACCAAACGACACCACGTTTCACTCGATACTGAACAGTTATTTGATGTATATGTGGTATACAAGATGAAAACGTAACACTATCTTATATCATCTTTATTTGACATTATACATTTTTCATGTTTTACGTGACTTTTCGACGTTACTCTTAAGTACAAATTTTCACTTCGTCAACTTAAGTCTGGTAATTTTAACGTGACCGTTCTTGTAAAAACCAAGTGTCTGGCGAGGGAGTACGGGGGAACGTCCAGAACTTGGTATCGTCGAGGGGGGGGGGGGGGGAGTGTTATAGACGGGAAATCTTTAGCTGTGTAAACAAGCGTGTCAAGTATGCGTGTAGGCTTGGATTACACGCGGCCCCTCGATACATCGTTATCGCGTGTTAGACTTCGTTGTTGTTTACTCCCCGCACGCGAACCGCTCCGGACAGACTGGCCAACACGCGAGGTGCTGAGCCAGGTGTGATGTACTTTGTAAAAACGCGGATTAAAAATAAGGACCCCTTCTCCGAGCGCGGGCCCAGAAAATAGTTTTACGGGAGCTGCGAGACGCGAATCTTCTCTCGTGTTGAAATGTAAACCTGCTGAGAGGGAAGGTGACTTGACTGCCTAGAGAAAATTCGGAATACAGTTGTTTATAGCAATGATACTTCAGTTTGCGCATTTCGTGTACAACTGACGTACTTGTTATGAAGTTAAACAGCTGAACAATATAACTGTCTGATGAACACGGAGTTACTGAAGTCAGTCAAGTTTTAAGAATCACATTCGTGTCCAGTTATAGGCGGTAAATCGAGCGGTTTTGAAAGCTCTGCATAAGATATACTTGCACGCATATAGTGTATTATTCCACCATACGAAAAATTAACATTGTCACGAGCCTGATAACTTTTATTCGTGCGCCAGTTAAGTGAGAATAAAATTATTAGGGAAGTAAATATCTTTACATTTTGATAATTTTTTTTTTTTCACAAGTGCATTTAAAAACAAACAAAATAAATAGTTTTGGTATTCACAAATGTTAACCTAACACGTTTTGTTCGAAGTTAAGGACACGGAATTACTTCCCCTCCGCCGTTAGCAAACTTATTGTCGGTTAGTGTTGCCTTTAAACTATGTATAGGTAGGGGCAGTGACACTTTTATAATGTTGATTTCAAGAAGTTCAATTAACTGTGGACATGCCATACCAAGGTTTAATTTTGACGTGAATAAGAGTCCCCCATTACTAATCGTTGGTAGAGGAATTGGTTTGCAAATCAGGACTTGATGTATGATTTACAGTATCTCTAGTGTTTCACGTCCGTCGAAAAATTTATTTTCTCTGCGACTTTCCTTTGGTTTAAGAAATTGTTTCCGCGGGGGTATTTGGTGTAGGAAGTTCAGCTGTGCATCTAAACGACGCAGGAGGAATGTTTGCATTTCACATAAGCTAAATTCGCGGTGCTCTTACTACCTTTTCGCAAGCTGCGCCCCTCCCCCCCCCCCCCGACTCCTGTCCCTTTCGAGGAGACTTACGCATCTCGGATTCGTGAAAATTTTCACAACAACCTGCATTCAAGATTTCGTGTAGTCCATTCACGGTTGCGCCCAAATTTCCTGAAGCTCTGTTGAATAAAGCTATTTTAACGCTATTCCTCAGCACCATGCTAACAAATCTTACCATGCCTAGAAAAATACACCAAAGGGACAGCGCACCGAATTCGTGCGCACTCAGTATTATAATATTTTGCATAGTAATTATTTCTTACTAGACATTACCAACACACCTTTTTCCTTCCTGTTTTATCCATATTGACTATAAGTGATATAATAACCCATTAAACCCAGTGTACACGTCTGTGCACATTACGCACGTGCAGATAATTTTTGGCCTGTACTTCGCACTGCGAAACTCATTGACCAATGAGCTTACCTGTTGGTAAATGATTCGCAAACCATTTTATTGGTCTAGATCATAATTGGTTCATATAACTACAGTCGAACATTTATCCTACAGCTCTATGGCTGTGACAACGAAACAAGCGTTGTGTCGACTCAAGTACAGCGCGCATCATAAAGTATTTTCTTTGCAACACTTGAAACCGTAAATTAATGTGGGCTTGAAAGGGTTGAAATTTACAAATAAGGTATAAGTAAATGTTCAATATTATAAAAAATAGGATGTTTCTATGTTAACAGATATATTAATGTTTGTGATATATATGACATAGACCTATTTAAGACACAAGTCGTACACGGGGTGATTTTTTTTCAAAGGTTTGATTCAAAAAGTTTAAAGAAACGGTGAATAGACTACAAGATGTTGCAAAATAACACGGCAATATTTCGGGGAAAAGTTCTTCGCATCTGTAGGATGAAAAAATATCATATGGACATAGGCCCGCAAACGCTTCGTTTCTTCACTACAGCCCCGTAATACATAACGTACAGTGTATGGCCCGCGAGTTGGATCATGGTGCTGTGGAATGCCATCGCAGAGTTCTTTGCATGATACACGACACCTCACACTTCGACACTACACCTAAGAACAGTAGAAAATGCTGTTACACATGCGTGAAGGCTTATCGTCGGCACTAAAGGAAATGCCCCTAAATGCCCTCCGTCAGCACGAACACATGCATCAACCCGCCGTTGCATGACCACCCGGATGTGTTGATGAATTACTGAAAAATTCTTGATTGTTTCGCAACCCGCCTCAATGCGGTTACGGAGGGTGCCCATATCGTCCACTGGGGTCGCATGCACAAGTGCCTTTAAATATCCCCACAAATAAAACTCTAGTGGATTCAAATAAGGGCTCCTCGGGCGCTGGCATGGGGCTGCCAAATACATCTGCGATGGCATTCCACAGTACCATGGTCCAGACCGCGGGACATACGCTGTACGTCATGTATTACGGGCTGTAGTGAAGAAACGAAGAGTTTGCGGACCTATGTTCGTGTGGCATTTTTTTTTTTTTTTCATCCTCCAGATGCGAGGAATGTTTCCCCGAAGTATTGACATGCGATCTTGTAACATTCTGTATACAAAGTTTTACGGAATGACAGGACACAGGCAACTGCTTTGTAGAAATATTTTCTTGAAGTTGGTATACCTATGTTGGCTACTGTGACTGTAGTATTACTTCTATATTCCCCTTGCAAGTAAAAGTCCCTTACTGAGTCCCGGCCGGTGCTATAGTCCATTCCTGGTTAATTAGTAATTTTATGAAACTGTAGTACTACGTCCAGGCTATTTCTCCGCCTCATGCCAACAAAGCTTAAAAAAAAAACTATAAAATTACACCAAAGGAACCACGCGCCACATTCGTGCACAACCAGTGTAATGATATTTTGCGTAAGACCTATTTCTTACTAGAAATTAGCAAACACCTATTTTCCTCTGTTTTTCATTCACGTAAATCGTAAATGAAATATAATTGATAGATAAGAGATAAGTTAAAGCTCGATTCAAAATAACGATGTTACTTAAACGTTACCTTTCAGTCACAGCGTCCTCTATCTGGGACGTTGCGTATGAAGCGGCTTGAATGCTGTGCACTGTACGCAGTAGAACGTACCCGTCCAACGAGAAAGGTTCCCTACGTGCGCGCGCGTGAGACATCCTTCGCTGCTGAAACTGTGCTCCCGTAGCCTCACAAAACCGCTGCTGCCAGTAACACGATGCACAGATATGTTTCTGTCGGTCCCGCTGTAAGAAATCGCGTCGTCGGGGATATCAGTACAGTTCCGAACAAAACATTTGTCTGTTGCCGCTCCTAAAAATTATAGATTTATTTTTGACTGCAAGGGTCAACGCAAGAATTGGTTTGCGACGGATACCATATTTATGGGAAATCAATCACTTCGAGGTGTTGCTTTCCATTGTTTAACGCTTGACGAGCTGCGCGGAGTGAAAAGTTGTGTTGGAGTAACTGAAATGTAGCTTGCAGCGAAAAATTGGATAGTTACAAATAGCGGACTTGTATTACTTTAGCTAATAAAAGATACCTTGTCTTCGTGTACTGCGTCTTCCTAATACACCGTTGGTGTATTGAGCCTTGGTGTTTAATAGGTCGTGTCATTGCAAATTTACTCCCTAGTATTATTCATAATTAATATTAACAAATTTTGCGTTCGTATATACACGTTCACGTCTCGGATTTTTAATTTATTGAGTTGTAGTAAAATAGTTTCAATGTCTTTTTGACAACTTCTCTTTCCATCAGATGTCAGTGAGCCAACTGAATTGTCTGATTATTTGTGACGAAACATGTAGAAAAATCGATACCATCCTGATCGTGACATAATTATACGCAGCAGTTTGTTTGTTTGGCCTGCATGGCAGGGTTTAAGTAAATAGTTGAAATGCAAAGGTCAAATTTTTTAAATCGCGATTTTGTAAAATGTTAGATCAGCAGGAGATCGAAATCTCCGAAATAGCGGGTCAAAAGGCGTGTAGGGATTTTTGCTCAGTAATTTTTGTTTTCATGAAAAGTAATTACAAGTCGGAGGCGCTTTAGCTACTTCTGTTACCAATATACTCTGACCAGAAAAAATACGTAATGCGTAAAAAAACTGGTCAAAACACGAAATGTTTTCTCTCGCGTTAACTTTTGGAATGAGCTTTGATGAAGATGTCACCAAAGGAAGACTTTCTCTTCTACATACGAAACTTATTTGATAAAATTCAAAATTAGTTTTTAAAGGGAATTGTCAGTTTAGTTTTTAAAGCGAAATGTTCCAAATATCGTAGGAAATTGAGTAATTTTCATAATATGTTCATATCTTTGCTCTTTTGCACATAACATTGAACAGAACCAATTGTGTAGTTGTGACAGTCATACTACGTTTTCATTCGTGTGCTGACCTGGTATACGTTATCAAACAAACAAGTTAAAAATTTCTGACAAAAGTGATACAGGCGGTTCTTAGGTTTAAGTCGGATTGTTGGTTACACGCTCAGTATGTGTTTGGAAGTTTTGTACCCAGCAACTTTGCAGGCAGATAAGCTGTGTATATGGTTTTCGGCCCAACTAATTGAAACTTAAAATAACTTATGTAATATTTCGATATTTCTCTGGTTGTATTCAAACAAGTGTTATTTTTCTTTGTTTCAGACAATGAGGGTGACCTGAATTCAGCGCAGTGTCCCAACAACAACACGAAACTTAAATGAAGCACAAATCTTGGAAACTGCGTGTGATAAACAAAATAATTTGTATTAGTTCTCGTGCTTAGCTGAAAGCCCCAAAATTTATACGCGTTGGCTTTGTGTAAATGTAGATGTAGCATTATTTATCTCTGTAATTTTAAGAGAGAAAATATTTACTACGTAAATATATTGAATTAAAATGTATAAGTATGTGGTTATAAATGTGCAACCAGCCATAATGTTTCTTTCACGTGTGACAATATTCCTTGAGTCATATGTTGAATGAATGCTCCTTAAATTTGATGTAGGTATTCAGTAAAATATGTCAAGTCTCATTGTCTCAAATTAAAATGATAAGTATGTAAAATTTCCACTATTTTAAGTAAACATAATAAAAAATTATTATTTGTTATTACGAAAGTGATTGGTTGAAAAGAGACTGGAAATTAATTGTAACTTATATGGTAATAAAAATTAGAGAAGTTTATATAATTAATTAATTTATGACTTTGTTATATTTCAAATTGTACCTAAGCTAAGAATAATGTTCTTATAAAATATGGTTTGGCGTTTCAGACAACGTTTCTAAATAATTTATGCAGCAGTTTTAACAATCGATAAAATTAAATTTATTTCATGGGACACGAAAACTATTATTACCTTAATTAAGAACAGTGTTAGAAACGCAATATCGCTACATGTTTGAACACAGAATAGTAGTGACTGAATGGCAATTAACTAAGTTTTAAAGGAGTTGGTTTACAAACTAACTACTCTTCATAACAGAAAATTAAATACTTTTGTAAAAAACAAGAAACTTGCAGAAAGTCTGTAACGGGAGGTAACTGGCAGCTGTCTTGCATTAGATTTACTGAAGTGGATGTGGTATATTCTTGTAGTCCAGTTACTTCGACGACTTTAACAAATATGCTAACTACGTACTTTTCTCACATGTATTATTATAATAGCCTGACTCAGTTTATCCTTGCTAAACAGAAAACTGACCTCTTTAACAGCCGTCGAAGTCCATGAAGAAGTTACACGAATATCTGCTCTGATACACAGAGCAACCAGCAGAAGACGTCAGCACACATGGTCGCTGCATAAGTGAAGGGAGATGCATGAGGTTAGGAAGAATGTGTGCCTCGAGCTGAACAGGTTGGGGTGTTCTCTGTCGTCCAGGTCGATGACCACTTATCTTCGGGCCGTCACGAGGTTCGTGGGCGGGGTAGGTATGGACGTTTGATGGTACTTGAGCACCGCTGGGGTTCAAATAGAGGAGCAGTGACTGAAGGAGAATATGGTGGAAACTGAAGTACCCCGGGAAAAACCCACCTGTTAACGGCAAAAATTGTGTTACACATCGCCGTGTCTGATGGTGTTCGCAGGGGTCGTCTTTGGAGATGGTATTCGATGGACACGGACTGCCTGTGGTTTGTTTTTTCTTTCTAATTATTATTCAGTGTGTAACAAAAGTTGGAATATATGGTGATCACTTTGATGAGTTGGTCGGTTGAATTTTATTTATTAAAACTGAATGAATTATCCCAGGAAGAATAAGTTTATCTGTCTTATTATATTTTAAAGATTGATGGCTAAAAGCTGCTACGTGTATTGAACACAAGAGATCGTCTCCGAAAACTTGTAAGTTGATCCTCAAAATTTGGTTTGTTGGCTATAGTTTCGGCAAAGCGGATTTCACAAGTCAAGTTCATACAAAATTATGTTAATATCTAATTACTTATAATATGGGTTCCAACTTATTCCTACTCTGGCATCACTCACGAATGTGAAGCTAGTCGTGCAAATTACAAATTCATCATCAGATACAGTTATCAATTATATAATAATTCAATACTCGTTTAAGTTACGGGGTCTTCGTGAGGTTGTACAGTCATATCTGCCACGATTCCCGCATACAACAATCACGTTTTTCGTGGTGGGAGGTAATCGGCTACGTCAGCTTGCTTTCATAACGAGGTTAGTATTCCGGGTAAACCACGAGAGAGCGTGTTAGTTATTTTTATTTTTATATGTATAGGATGTTTACGGTAGGCGAGAATTTTTGAACTCAACCTTTGAAAAAATCACTACCAGTTAAGTTATCAGTCGAATCAAGTAAAACAGTTCTAGAACTTGACGCTGCGTTTCGAATATGATAAAGGCTGTTCTCGGTTAACTGAGCGCTTTTGAAATCAACCTTCAAAAAAATGTCACTGGTCCATAAAGACTGTTCACGATAAAGTGAGCACTTTAAAAATCAACCTTAGAAAAAAGTCACTGCTCCTACCTGCATATATTTTAACCTACCTGCATATATTTTAACGGATGCCCTCAGTGACATCCGCCAAGTAAAGTTGGTAACGATGTATAGGAAGTAGTTCCGTGTCTTAAGTCAAATAAAAAGTGTTACGTAACCATTTGTAATAACTTAAATTATTTCTTTCCCTGTCTGAAGTTTTAAATGTATCGAAGTGTAAAAATGAGTAGATTGGTTACATGTTTACTTTTCTAATAATTTTAGCTTCACGTCCCTAATGCATAAATAAAGTGATGAAGCTCATGACAATGCTAATCTTACATAAGGCGTAAGAATACACAACGTGCATACAAGTATAAATTAATCAGGGCTTTCAAGAGTGCTCATTTTACCGCGAATAGCCTATAACTGGGAAAACCAATTGGCGAGCACCCAGTTAAATTGGCGACGGCGGATAGAGAATAGTTATATGCCTTGAAGTTAAATTAAAAGTTTTAGGTAAACATTTGTCAATAATGGAATAAAATGATTTACTTTGAGTTATTTAATCGTGCATAAGTGTTAGAAATATAGAATTGGTAAAATATTCACTTTTAGAGAAATTTCACAGTTTCATTTGACCGACGCATGGATAAAGTTCTCTTGCCCATTCAAACGTCAATTATACATAAGGCGGAATAATACTAAACGCACACAAGTAGATCTTTGGCAGGGCTTTACAAAGTGCTCAGGTTATTGTGGAAGGCCTATAATGGAAGTTATGGAAATGTTAAGTTGGTGTTTTGTTTAGAGTATGACGTGGCATGACACTAACACACGTGGGTTACTTACAATTTCACATTTAAGCTTGACTGACGCAAGAATTGTTAAGCCCAAGCAAATGTAAGTTTCACACATGACGGAAGGATACAAACTGAGGGTAAAAGTAGATCTTGAGCAGGGATTCCAAAAGCGCTCAATTATTCGTGAATAGCCAAGTCTGTTTTAGTTTAGTTTGTATGGCGCCTCCTGGTTAGCCTTCTAGTATGAAAGAATTTGTCAATAACTTGAACCTTAACAAAAAAAAAAAAAAGAAAAAAAAAAGAAGAAGAAACTTTCTAGTGTTACGGCTATTTGGTTATAAAAATACAGTCACTATGGAAAAACAAATATACAAATTTATTCATTAATATATCTTAGTATTTGTTAATATGGCTGCAGAAAACAGAATAATTTGGCAAATTACATAAAATAAATTAGTAAATTATGAAGTGTAAAATATTTTTATTCGAGGAAAATATAACATACGCTGCATACAAGTTTAACAATTTTTAGTACAATTACAACATAATTAATTTTTTGGTAATAAACAACATTAAGGGGGCTGCCTAGTAAAATATTCTCTGTAAAATCGGTGCTTGCATGTATGCGCACATCTCGGGAAATAAATGTTATGATAATACAGTTTTTTTCCTACGAAATGTAGAAAAAAAGAATGATTTACAGCCTCCGCCGTTTATTTTTGTACTATTAAAAATATTCGAACATAAATAATTAGTGAAAATGGCTTTAAAAACCCGTAATATCTAGGGATTTCCTGTGCAGTTTTCTTAAGGGAAAGGTAAAAATCGAAAATGGGTAAAGGCTGTTTACGCTAACGTGAGCACTTTTAAAATCAACCTAAGGGAAAAGTCACTGCTCCTACCTGCATATATTTTAACGGGCGCACTGGGTGACATGCGGCCAGTAAAGGTGGTAACGAAGGAGGGAAAGTAGGTCCATATTTTATCGCTGATTAAAAAGTACTAGGTAACTATTTCTATCCCTTTCTGTTTTATTTTTAATGCATTGAAGTGTAAAAATGAGCAAATTTGAAAAATAATTATTTTTCTAATAATTTCGCAGTTTCACTTGAACGACGCAAGAATAAAGTGATGAATCCTATGGCAGTGTTAATTATACATAAGGCCGAAGAATGCACGACGTGCATATAAGTAGATCTAAGGAAGGGCTTTTTAAAAGCGCTCATTTTACTGTGAACAGCCTATATCTGTAGTTTAATCTATTGGCTTTCATCTCGCGTAATAATATCCCATTGTTACAGATCTTATTTGCGAGAAATTCAGTTCCTTATGGACAGACATTAACTTCAGGGGTGTAAAATTTTTTACTTGGGACTCCCCTTCAGCATATATAAAGGTCGTGAGCAATGTAAGACAACATTTCGTCGTACTATCAAGCCCAAATGTAAACTAAGCAGACGCAGCAGGGAAATTCTTAGAAACTATGGCGGTTTATCTATATCAGAGTTTGGGGAATTAGTTAAAAGCCAATGATAAGTTATAGCCGAGAAGAATGCTTGATATCGCGACTTGCGTCATGACCACGTTTGGCTAGGCGTGAGTGGAGAAATCTATGCGGCTCTTAACAGTGAGGTCCTGAGAGCCGATGAGGGCGATTGAAGTGAAATTGAAGCAGCGCCTGATTGAAGGGGCGGGGAAAACGGGAGATCCCCGAGAAAACCCGCCGACCAAAGGCATCGTCCGGCACGTTTCCCACTTGCGAAAATCCGGAGCGAACGTGCCAGTGATTGAACTGGTTCGCCTTTGTGGGAGGCGAACTACATTTTAAGGCATTTTAAAAAATATAAGTGTTCTGTAATAAGAAATATTTAGTTATTTTAGTCGAAAAGAACGTCATGGCACATGAATTGAAAATTCAACATGGATGATGAAACGACGACTTAAAATGTAGTCGACCTTGGCGACATCAAAAGCGGGACCATTGGTTCCGACAAGCAAGAACGACGAAAATACGCCGTGGTCTGTATTGAGGAATCAACCCGTCATTTACCTGGAGTGATTCCGGAAAACCATGGACAACCAGCATCCGGTCGGCTGGACCAGGAAACGAGCCCGAGTCCAAACAAAAACGATTCCAGCAGTGTGTAACAAATGCAGCGGTCGCAGTGGTTTGGTAACCAGACTATTCGCATCTCACCGAGGCGAACTGGGTTCGATCCCCGCTGGGGCCATGCATGCATAAATTGTCAGACGTCGCCGTTTGCAGGCCGGATTTTCTCAGGGCATTCCCGTTTCCCTCTTACTTGCATTCCGCCACTGCGCCGTCTCCGCCTCATTTCATCCCGCAGCGTCGCCTTATACCTTGCTATTTAGTGTCTCGTGTACTTGGAACTTTGGCGATTCGAGGCATAGAGGCGTGCACTGAGAAAAAGGTTTAGTTGAGTCAAACAAGATTTGTTTGGTGCAACCAAATTATTTGTTTGTATAGGGGCAATGAAATGTTTTATTGCTGAAACCAAATTGTTTTGTTGTTCTCATTTGGTTGCCTCAAACTGTAAGATTTTGTTGGTGCAACTAGAGATGTGTCTGGCTACACGTGCATTGAACATTTAAGGCCGATATAGTGTTTCGCCATAGTAACCTCTGCTAAAGTGACAACCGATGATGCCAGAAAGCTTTTAAATAGATATATTGCAAATATTGGGCAATGTTTGCAAACAAGTTTTACAGCTTTACTTGTCAGTTTATTGTTGCTTTGTTTTGTTAGTGTGTTAATACGATTATTAAGCATCAATAAATACACTACCAAACACGGATACTACCCTTATTGTCACAAAAATTGCAAACAAACTCTCGAGCTGTATTTTCGAACGAAGGAAATCAAATGAGTGGCCAAACAAATATAAACAGTTGATTGAAAAGAAATATTTAGTAGACACTCTAATTTATTTTGGCCCAACACAGAAATTTGGTTTATTCAAACATATATTTTGTTAGGTGAACAAAACTAATTTTGTTGCTTTTCAGATTTCATTTGCTCAACAATATATTTTGTTAGGGCACTAAATATATATTCATCCCTATATAAACACATATTTTGTTCGATTTTCTCTCAGTGCGGGAGCGATAAGGGCGACACCGACCAGCTTACTAATAGCGTTGGCGCATCTAGACGCAAAGTTCTGAAATGGCGTGCAGTATTCTCGTTGCATCGCTCTGGGTGAGTGAAGAGAACTGAGCGGTTCGAGGTCTCGAGGGCCGATGAGGCCGAAGGGAGGTGAGTATGAAGCAGCGCCGGAATGATAAGGGTTGAAGGATGGGGAGGGGAAATCACCGAGAAAATCCGGGAGCGACACCGCCTGCTTCACCAGGGTGGGAGGTGAGTAGTTTTAACTACTTCACCACCCCATCCCCTTGTACCGCTGGAACTACGGATAAGCGGCGATCCTATCATTTATTGGTGAAAAGTTTGTAAAGGCCCTTCACGATAAAGTGAGCACTTTAGAACTGAATCATGTAAAAAAGTTACTGCCCCTGCATTCATATATTTTGACGGGCGCACTGAGTGACATTCGCCCAGTAAAGTTGGTAACGATGGCTGAATAGTGGTTCGATATCGTAACGTCAAATAAAATGTGTTAGGTAACCATTTGTGTTAACTCCAAATTATTTCTGTTGCTCTCTGTTTCTTGTATGCATCGAGGTGTAAAAATAAGCATATTTGTAAAGTATTTACTTTCCTAATAATTTCACAGATTCTCTTGACCGACAAATGAATAAAGTGATGAGGCCCATGTCAATGTTAATTCTATATAAGGCAGAGGAATACACAACGTATGTACAAGTACATCATAAGCAGTACTTTCAAAAGTGCTCGCTTTATCGTGAACAGCATATAGAAATGTTCAGTACATGTCTCTTTACCAGTCTCGTGTCTCCCTTCAGTGCATTATGTGATGAGGCAGTGTGAAAAGGCAGTTTTCAGCTATGTTTGAGAACTGGGAAATGGTGTGCGTGGTGTCTCGTGTTTAGTGCGTGCTCTTTACCTACATAAGTAAATACGATGAACGTAAGTAGTAGGCATATGGCAAGTGGGGACATCAGACTGCAGTGTGAGGTGCGAGATGCCAAGGTCACGCGGCCGCTATGTTGGATCCCAGACTTCCTGCTCTGTCATTCCGGTCACGCGTCCGCCGTATTGGATTTCGCCATGTTGTTAGCCAATACGCCGCCATATTGGATCACCATCTTGGTAACAAGTATGTCATTTTTTCATGCTCTTGCATCCCGAGATTTTTTTCGAGTGCACCCACTTTTTTCTTTTGCATTCCTACTCTTTCTTCCTTTCCTTCTCACTTCTTAATTACTTCTCTCGCATTCTCTTTCCTTTCCTCTCATTTTCTCTTTCTCTATTCTTCTTTGTCTACATCGGCTGTTGCTGGAGGCCGCGAATATTGGTTTACATTTACATGGCCACCGCCATATTGGTTTTTCGTTTGTCATTTGTTTCCCCTCATTAGTTCTCGCTTTGGCAACCAGGGGTGCCGTCATATTGGTTATGGCATTGACCGCTAGGGACATTTTTTTTTTTTAAACTCAAAATAGCATCTGATATAGAGCGAGATCGATCTGCCAGCCCTTGAGTAGCCAGACCTATGCTTTAGACCACTCGGCTACCGCGACATGCACTGGGGCAATAGTTTATATGTAGTATATATCTTGTAGTCGAATAAATAATATCTTACCTCTCATTAAATACATTACATTTTATTTTTTATTATATAATTTTTAATGTATTTCATTTACATATCAATAATTTTTTAAAGTTTATATACAAAACAATATTTTTTTAAGTATATATTTTCTATTATATATTTTTTAATTTTTTATATAATTTGTTTAAGTATCTTAAATTTAATAAAAATATTTTTAACATATAATTTATTATATTTTTAACTTTTTACTATCTAGTATTTTAGTTTAACATAAATATATATTATTTAGATTTAACTCATTAAATTTTTTAAGTATTTCTTTTTTATTGTATAATTTTTTTTTGGTTTAACTTATATATAATTTAAGATTTTACTTATATACTTTTTTAAAGTATTTTTATTAAACTTTAAAGTTTATCGAGTGAGAAGTCTACGTATTCGTATTTTTTAGGCAGATAAGAATATGTCATCATAATATATCATTAGGTGACTATGACAAGCGCTATATTGGATTATTTATCGTATATAAAACTGTTTTTGTAAATATTTGCCAAGTAATTTAAATTATGGGCGTTGGTTATTCACACTTTTTCGATTTTTATTTACATATAATATATATATTTTTAAATATCAAAGGCTTAAGTATATAAGGACTTCTATGTTGAACTTAAAAAAATATTTTCTACTCCTATGTAATCCTTGTAATTTTTTTTATCAACACACTATCCCATAACCAAACTGTTCAGTATCCACTTCGCTTAACCTAAGATAACCTTACCTTACTTTATCTAAACTAAGTTTAACTAACCTAAGATATTTAACCCAATCATGACGTAAGTACTATGAATATATATTTTTTTTTCTATTTATCTTGACATTCAACCATCACACTCTAGTCATCGCCAGATCCCTCTTCATCTCCCCTCTCCGTCTAGTCTTACTTAACAGCCTTATCGAATTGTACTGAATACCAAAATTATTGTATATAGTACCTTTCACCAAGCCATTAGCTTGCCTCATTCATGCTAGCTATTAACAAAACAGTCCATATACACCGCCATACCTCAGACTTATTGATCAATAATAACAGTCTTCTCTACTTGACTACCATTTCAGACCCATCTAACTTTGCCAGTTACACATATAAACAAGCCATCCCAGCTGCCGAACCAATCAAATATTCCATCCATGCTATCATAAGATCAATACTATTAATTTAACCATCTACTACATCCATATTGTCTTAATTCCCACCAAACCATTCCGCTCATACTAACCGACCATACCAGCTAAGCATTCTACCCCTCTCATACTACCTACACAGAAAACGAATCATACAATTAAACCATTCTCCTCACACCATCTAGGCTATAACTTTTTTCATACTTCCAAAATAACCGAACATGTGATCAGATCTTACCAATCAACCATACAAGCAAACTAACTGTACAACCAATTCATACTTGTGCGCGTTCCACTCCATGTCAGGACTTTGAATATATTTTATTTCTCTCGACATCTAGTTAATGTAACCACCAGTCCAACTAAAAATTCAATTTAGTCACTCTATTTTTGTAGTATGCACTCCACGCACTTGAGTAGGACTTAGAATGTATTTTCATATTTTCTAGAACACGGAATATTTTTATCATACTCTTGCCCATTCCACCCCATGTCAGGACTTTGTATATATTTTATTTCTCTCGATATCCACCTATTCTAACCACCAGCACATTTAGTCATGTATGTAAGAAATTAGAATGTATTTTCATATTATGTATAACACTGAATATTTTTAACCTAGTCATACCTATTCTACCCCATGTCAGGACTTTTGAAAGACATTTTAACCTAACCTAACTTTACATAACCTATGGTATCCACCACCAACGCCACATTTTCACATTAATAAGAACTTGGCTTCTATGATTAGTTAGCAGCTATTGTTGGACATTTTAGAACGAGTACTATTGCCCTCTTTACGATTTGCACTTGCGTAAATGTTGTTTTAAACTGAATTAGTAAGAGTTTCAGAGAAACGGATACACATAATACTATGAATTTATATAGAAGTTATATTCACATATATTCAATAGAGAGATCACCACATATTTTGCAGAATATCTGCTCTACTAACCAACACCAGACTAAATTTACTCCATCCTCAAACTAGAAGTCAAGTACATCACAGTTCAGACATCTTGAACAGTCCAGTGCTACATTTAGACTCACCATGTGCTCCTTCATTTTATCCGAGGACCAGTTGACCTTGTAAATTTCAGGAGCAGGTTTGTACCTGCATGGAAACTGGAGTCTGTCTAATAAATAACCTAAACTGAGTTTGGACCCTTCAAAATACCCTCCCCAGAAGCAACGATTTCCGGCAACTTCCTAAAAACCTGATATTATTGGCGACTACTGCAGGTAAAACGAAATGGAAATAAAATGAAAACATTAAGTCTCTCTCGAAATAACAAATAAAAGAAATAATTATGTTTTAAAGTAAAATAAAATAATTACCAATGATGCAAATAAATAAATAAGTTGAAATTAACATATTTAGATCATAGCCTCTTATCTCAGAATTCATATCAGTGTGGCATAGAATAACTAAAATAACGATTAACTTTGGTTTGTTTGTTTACAAATAAAAATATTACATGGTTTTAATAAAAGTAAAAGCTGACAGACATTTTGAACATATGTGATAACCCGATCGCAGAATCGGCATTGGAGACAACCAGTTATCGATAATGCGGGTCGAGGCTCCATGGTTATTGAGGTCAAAGGCAGCCCTTCATATTCGTAATTCAACTTGTTTGTATAGCGAGTGATAATGTTTCCAAATCGATCTTAACTTCCCCTGATACTAAGGTATCAGCATGTATCACAAATCTATATGTAAATTTTCCCATCGCTCGGAAAAAACGCCGTCCGATATTTTCTAAGTTCGAAAGTGAACTCATAATTTTTTTATATGTTCGGGCTTCGAACTCATATCCCTCCGACATGCATAACTTCTGTAAATTGCTTCAATTTTTTTTTTTTTTTTTAATTTTCAATTACACTTATAGTGCAATACACTTCCGATACGGAGTTTCGATTTCCCCTACGGGTTTCGAGTCCTAGAGAATGCAAATCTTGGAAATGTCTATTTTATTTTAACACATACACGTATGATGCAATACACTTACGAGAGCTGTTCTGCAGATGTGACCTCGCCAACGTCCCTCTCCCAGCAACCGTAATACACTCGCTACAGCTCGGCTGATTACGAGTAATGACGTAATAGTGTAAATATTTATTTATTTATAGATATTAAAAAATCCCCAAAAAAAAATCCCCACAATACAAACAAAATCACAAAATTTTGTTTAAAAAAATCTAAGAACAGATCGTATTAACATGAGATTCATTCCAGCCAACACCCCCTAGAGATGAAAGCCCCTTCACTGTCGTCCCAAGGGGTTCTGTCGTCACGCTAGGAAGGCCGACCGCCTGGCATTCCAGACTCCCTCGCCCTTGACTGCCTGGCCGTTTCAAGCGCAGTTCGCTGTGCTTCACGGGCAATGCGGGTTGCTAGAAAAGAGCGTAGCATACAGTATGAATTTGTATTTAAGTTCTTATACTTAAAATATATGATGCCGTTTCGATGTTATGTGCCGAAATGTCGAGGGAATCATGACAACGGCCCAAAAGTGTCTGTGTTTTGTTTTCCAAAGGATACGAATTTGAAGCAGAAATGGATAGCAGCTATACACAGGCAAAGTTTTCAGCCTACGGACAACTCCAAGGTAATGACGGTTAAACCATTTGCAATTTTCTCGTATACAAAACTATGTGATTTATGTACACCCTTGTTGTTTCTTTTTAACGTAATCGCGGATTTAAAAAGGAGGCATAAGAAAATTTTTAATATTAAAATTGAAAGAATGTCAATATTGTGTTTTCACGCTGCTCAAAATTTTTTTTTAATTGCACATGAATAGCAGATTATATACGTATTGGATAATTTCAATACTATTTCGGGTTTAAAAATTTTCAAACATAAATCTCAATTTTTAACTAGAGCAGTGAACTTAGGCTGATGCAGATATTTAAAAAAAATACACTAACGTACATATATTTTCATAAGAAAGATATGCGAAGAAAACTGATATGTTAAAATGTGACAGTAGAAAAAAAATTTGCGCATGACTAGCATACAGTACCAAGTGCTAACTTTTATATTACTTGTTAAAAGTTGACGATACATAGTGTGTATATTTCTATGTATTCATTACGTTTATAATTGCTTATGTTTGGATGTATGCATGAGTGTATGCATGCTTGAATGTATGCATGCATGATTGCTTGTAGGGCCATTCCATAATTTTAAGTCAATTCACGTAAATAATAATGATATTTGTTATTATATACTTAGTCGCAATACAATTTGTTATATTTTACACTTTTTAATTATTTACTTGTTGAAATAAAATTTGCATTTGATATTTAAAGTTCCTTACACATAAGCAATATTTCATTAATATCAAATACTGAATATTAAACATTTAAAATCTTGTTTTAGAATTTTCTGAAAAGTGAGGCCAGGATTTTACAGATCTTCAACGCGGTCTCGATTTCTGTTGCACATTTTTAATATGCAGAAAGCTTCAAAAAATATTATGTAGTAACTAGACTTCGAGAAAAATAAGAAAACGCTATGCTGGAAAGCTTATTGAATAAAAATTTATTTAAGGTTCGTATAAAACTGAACAAAATACATTAGTTTTTAATAGGAATATTTTAAAATACATTAATAAAATGGTTAAAAATGAAAACCCAATAACATTACGAAATATTACACTTAGATATCTGTTGGTGCCAGGAAATTATGGTTTGCTTCATGTCAGTGGAGTCGAATTTCGAGTCTTTTTTCAGTCTACGAAACAACGTAAATACATGGAAAGGCATTGATTGCGACGCAGTAATAAAAGCTACACAAGAAATCCTGCAGTAACTTAGCTTTGCGGTGAGTAGAAGTACCGTGCCGGTAACCAATTTATGTGTTAAACTAACAAATGAATACTGTCTGCTCGAGAAAATGGTTGCTACTAAATTTTCTAGAATCTATAACTTTATTATTTCCCCAAGGGAATATTGTGTACCGAGTTTCAACAACGCAATAAACCGCCGAGCTATGTCTTTTTTTTCCCTAGCAACAGAGAGCTCAATATTGTGTACCCTTATTCATCAGATCCAAGGCAGCCTTTGTTTTTCTCAATAGATTCCGTTCACTTATTCAAAAGTGCGAGAAATAATTGGTAAAAAAAAAAAAAAAAAAAAAAAAAAAGTATCATTTACCCGCCTTTCAGTTCAGCAGAACAGCAGACATTTCATACTAATGTCGCGTCTTTCGAAACAGTGAAAAAAATATTCAACTTAGAATTTGGTAATCTGATTAAATATGCATATACTTTGACTGAGAAAGCGTTGTTTCCAACATCACTAGAAAGACAAAATGTAATGCTTTATTTAATATATTTAATATATATTAATTAAAATATTTAATAATATTTAACATCGCATTGGCAGAAGGACTAGAAATCGCTGGAACAAAGTATTCCTTACCTTATGTATCCTCTACTGCTGAATTTGTTAGAATTATGTGCAGATGGTTTGATAAAATGAATGTAGGGTAGGTATTTAAGGGAAAGCTCAAATTAAATCCGTATCAAGAATCTCTTACATCAAGTGATAGTCACATGAAAGTAGCTTTCCTGAACAACTTTATAGATTGGCTGGAGAACTGGGGAAAATGGAAGCCTTCTTCAGGATTCTTTCCCAAAGAAACATCGTTGGCTCTCAAACACACCTCTTACGCTACCCTGGAGATTTCAAGATATTGTTGTCAAGAGCTAGGGATGAAACATATATTGACAGCAAAATTGCAGACAGATGCCTTAGAGGATAGGTTTGGTCAGTACATGCAGCTGGCAGGTTCGCAGTACCACATTTCCGTCGTACAGCTTTACGAGTCCGAAATGACGCTGCGCATTCAAAGCTTTCTGCCTCTAGTTCTGAACTCCTCAGAGCACGGAAGACTGCCGGTCTCTCCAATTGAAAAAGTTGTTCTTATCGATTCTCTTACTGAGAACGAAAGTACATGCATTTTTCGAGATAAGATATCAGTAAGAGAAAAATATTTGGCGCGTTTGAAGGGCAGTCTTCCTTGTCTAGCTTACATTGCTGTATACTGTGCACATTCAATACTTATAAAGCTCTCATGTTCTCACTGTCGGGACAGCCTTGTAACTGATAGAGATTTGGAGGTGGAAGACAATCTCGTGCTCATGAAGTCGTTAAATTGGGGAAGCTTGAAATATCCTTCCAACATAACACTTATTGTTGTTTGTTATGCCTATGCAATTATTTCGAAATTGCTCTGTAGCGGTAATGAGGGAGAATTTTTTAAACTAGGAAATCAAAGGAAAACTGCATGCAGCATAATATTAGAAGTAGTAAATGACAGAGAGGAATTTATTTTAGATTCTAGCTGCCCGAATGATCATGACCCAGAAAACATATGTAAAATGATTATTTGGGCATCCTGCAACATTTTTCTGAAGAATTATTGTAAAAAAGTAAACGATTCTTTGGCCTCGAAAAAAATTCTGGGCGAAAAATGAGAACACTAATAAAATGAAAATGGTATTTTGTCCTGAATGTAAAATTTATCTGCAGTATGTGTAAAAAATGTTTGTATTTGAGTATTTTTAGTATCAGCTGCAAATGTAAATATGTATATATACCTGTTAGCGGGTGTCGTGGCTAAATATTTCTTCATACATTTAAATTTCTTTAATAGTGAAAGAAATTTACATTATATTTTTATATTATTATTAGGATAAAGACTTGCAAGTGATATTTTGTGATTAATGCATATTTATTTTAAATTATGCACGAAGAAAATTTGCAGCATTCAAATTAATTTTTGTTTTAAATTACGTTTAATTTTAATACATAAAAGTGTTTTAATTTAGCACAGTTGTGAATGGATTTACTGTAATTATTTCTCAGTAAAGTGAAAAGTATTAATAGTACAGTGAAATTAATTTGTATAATATCTATATATAAGTTACCATTTTTTCAATACTAACATCCAAACACCACGTTCATTTTTGTTAGTTTGTGATTCGAAGGAAGTGGTGTAAATGTTGCATATGAACTGAAACTATCACTTTGTAAGTATTTTAGTTCGAGGAAAATTAATCAATGCACAAAAATATAATATTATTTGATCATCAGTAATTACTGTTGAGAGTATTTGTGTTAAATTTCTAATCTGATGGGAAGTTTGTGCTTCATTTTATAGTAACATTGACAACGAGGAGAGCAGACCGTCAAAAAAATATTATGAATGTTTCAAAAATCACTTATTTTCAAAACACGGCACATATAATTCATAATTTATAACCACGTTTATGGAACATAATTTGTACGTCTCAAGCAACGCATGATCTCAGTCACTGGGACGCAGATATACTCCAAAGAAAGCAGCTGGGGAACAGACCTGGCTGTGTGAGTCGGCGGACCTGACTGTGCCGGTCGGCGGACTACCTGCTGTGACGTCACGTGGCTGTGAGAAGGCTTTCATCTCTAGGGAGTGTTGTCCCAGCACCCTAAACATCAACCCCAACCCTTACCTACCCACCTTCCAATACTACACAACAAAGAAAAATCACGAAAATATTTAGAAAAATATACCATATATCATAACTCCAGCATGTCTGTCACGGTATCATCACCGTCAGACACCAGCCAAAAATCATACCACCCATCAAACAAACCACCTGATTATACCACTTGTTCATACCAATATAAATGCTGACCACCACACCTCATATGTACGAAACTATGAATACTACAATTTGAAAAAATTAATGTATGAACATTACTAAAAATATTTTCAAATCTCAGATCGCTAGTCAAATTGTGAAGCTATTATCTCACCATGATTCCTATATCCGGTGCCCAAAACTAATATTTCCTCTTTATTATACATTCCTAAAAGCGGCATTCGAAACACTGAGCAAAAATTGCGAAATTTTAAGTCCAATAGAGAAAAATTATTTTTTTCTTAGCTTCACGGTCCCTACGCCATGCCTTGCCGGTAGATATTGCTTAGGCATTTGTAACGAGTGTAAACAATCAGTCAGAAGTTAGCAAATGAATCGCTAATAAGCTTACAAAACTCACGTCATTAATCGATTTGCGATCCCCCCATTTTACCATGATTCCTATATTAATTTTCCTAAAACTTCCGTTTCGACTTTAATATAAATTCCTATAATATTCGCCGAACATGGGGAAAATTGTCGCATTTTTCTAGGTCCGATAGAAGGTTAACATATTTTATAATTTCTATACTCGCGAATGCTTACCTAACGCTTTTAATTCGACGTTAAATTAAGGAACTGATATCCCTGTGCCATTACCGACTTTACTGGGTACAGTCCAAGCAGAATGCCCTTTAGATTACATGCAGCTAGGGGCAGTGATATTTTTCAAAGTTTGAGTTCAAAAGTTCTCAATTAACTGTGAACAGCCTATATTAAATATCATTTAGGTAGGTGCCTATGTGGGTTGGTTGGTGGGCAAGTCTCGTTGACAGCGAGGTTATTAGAGACGGTGTAAGTTGCTCAGAGGAGCAGAAACAACCTGTAGTAACGATCCGTCTCAGCATTCGTCTGGAGTGATTTTGGGAAACCATGGAAAGCCGAAACCAGGATGGCCGGAACGGTAATCGAACCAGGGACCTCCCGAATGCGAGTCCAGTAAGTTACCACTGTGCTACCTCACTCGGTTATAGGAGCGAGGGATTAAAAATTCCATTTCGGCCATTGTG
Organism: Dryococelus australis; assembly: GCA_029891345.1. Classification (NCBI taxonomy): domain Eukaryota; kingdom Metazoa; phylum Arthropoda; class Insecta; order Phasmatodea; family Phasmatidae; genus Dryococelus; species Dryococelus australis. The sequence goes on from CM057003.1 coordinate 97,514,908, forward strand.
AAGCCATGAGAACTCAGGCGCCGTGGTGGTGCAAGCAGCAGAAGTCTAGCGTTCTTCAGCATTACGTCATGAGCAAGGCCCCGGCCGCCGTGTGTGGTATGGCCCGGAGACGTAGCGTACGAGCTCAGATAATGCTGACCCCAGCTGGTGTCTATTCCACTATCAGTGTGTGGGAGGGGAATAGCATACGTGACAGCACCGGTAGATCATGGCCTATATTCAGGAATTACTCCATGACAGCTCCAGATGCTGCTCTGAGCTAGCATGAAATAAAACTTCGAGTAATTTTTTAAGCTTTGTTTGCACTAGGCAGAGGAATATCCTGGGTGTAGAACTTAAGCAGGGCTTCAGAAAAAGTTTGAGGTAACAATGAATGTGCACGTAATATTCGCAGACAAGTAAGATTACCTGTGTTAAATAATAAAAAGATGTGTGCTTTACACTTTCATGCCATAAAATTCAGCCCGAAACAAAGAACATTTTTTACAGTGTAACTACTCTGCTTCCAATTATATTTATACAATGATAAGCAAAAACGTCTCTTTATTTTTTTTTCACCAATGGGATATAAGCTATTAAACAGAATAATATAGTTTTTCACTGACCCTTTTTTAAAACAACACTAAATTTTTTGACGAGTATAGTTAAAATCCTCACAAACAGTTTAGCATGTATACAGCAGAGTTACTCACCAGAAGAAGAAAAGGAAGACTGCAGTCACTCTCTCGGAACAACGATAGGCTGCGTTGCTAGGCACTCCCGTGATACCGGCGATTTGATTGAAGGGGACTCTCTGACACCCGGTGAATTTGTGACAACTAAAATTGGTTGACTATGTATTAAAATAAATACTATTTGAGGGATTTCAATATTAAATTATTCTTGTTTTATACAATAAATTAGAGGAGGAGGAAGAGCGAAATCGCTGTTGAGATCTCCTAGCTTTTTAAAAAAGGTATTTTACAAATAATTATTGATGTTCTAAGAATTACTATTACAGACAATTATCCTATCAAGGCATAGTGACACACACATAAAAATACCTATCCACTTCACACTGTGACCAGTGACAGCAAAATGTATTCACCTATAAGGTGAATCATAGGGACGAAACACCCTTGTAGTGTGATGCCATAATTTAATTACTTGTTTTCAGAAAGAAAAAAAAAAGGAAAAGCGAAGAGGTGTTTGTTACTCAATGACTCAAAGAGAACTTGTAAACTAATTCCTCAGCCACCATTTGCAAAGTACTGTGTCAGCTGATGGTTGCTGGTATAGAAGAAAAATGTACTCATTTTCGCATTGTGCAGTAATTAAAACATTTTCCCCCCATTTTGCATTAATGTTATGCCCAGATTATTGATATTATTCGTGATCATATGTTGCAGGCTTTTTATTAAAACTGTAACTACACTTGTTGATAAAATAATTTTTTCAAAGTGTTATGCCTAGGAATGTTTTTATAAAACTATTATTCTCAATCATAAATAACTTGCCTACAGAATGATTAATTGAGGAGAAAAATTATTGCTACACAGTTAAGTATTACATTTTACTTGGTTAGTAACACATGTTTTGCTATGCAGTGCATTAATTATACATTTGTCCAGCTTACCTTAATGCTATGTCTACATTATTAATATTATTTATGACCATATGGTGCATGCTTCTTTTGTTGAATTCTTCAGCATGGAGGGGGGCCGTGTCGACGTGGGAACTTCGGGGGGCTTCCAACTTCCTTCGCCTTCTATTGTCTCTAGGGTAAGTGCAATACCGCCACCAGGGTTATTTTGTGGGTTTTGTTAGAAATATTTTGCCATATGGAAGTCTGTATTGAGGCACGAGAGGACCTGTATTCACAATCCACTCAGGGAAGAAGAAGTATGCGACAAATGTGGGATGAAGATTGGGCGGAAGGACAACATGGAACACCACCTGATAAGCTGTAATGGAGTCGTGCGGCAGAAAGCAGCTGGCAACTGTAAATTTTGTAATGCTCCATTTGCCAACATAGCAGATGCCAGAAGACATGAGGCAAGCTGTCCGTTCAATCTGGAGAAGAAGACGTATACATGTGAAGATTTTGACAAAGATTTCATGAGGGCACACTATCTAAAAGTGCATGCCCAGAAGTGTACCGGCCCAACACCTCCACCTGCGAAGAAGGCCAAGCAAGATGTTTCCACTCCACCAGCAGCCAGCACCTACACCGGCACCTCGTCCGACAATCGTCGTGGGAACTGGCGCACCAAATGAGTTCGGGTTCGTGGAGGCGGAGACCCTCATTGCAGAAAATACCTTTAGCCAGGCAATGGACATGTGTAGCTACCTGGCGAACATGAAAGATAAGGTCATCGGGCAACTGAAGCAAATAATCGAAGACAAGGATGTCATTAAATTAATTTTTGGAATGCGACTATGGGAAGCCTGAGCCTTATCAGCACAAGACAGACAGCAGGGCATTCAAGACAAAAATGTGCCAGTACACAATGTCAGTGACACTGGATCCCCTCCAAGCATCATCTTACATCGATCTGCCTGCAGCGATTAAGAGATAAGAAGCCATCATCCACTCGCAAAACACCAGGGGCCATATGTGCTTCAAGTGGTCGATTTTGGCATGGTATGTTGAAGATGTACATCCCAAGCGAGTCAACCACCGCTACCAAACCTTGGAGGCCAAGTTCGATTTTACATGCCTCGAGTTCCCCACACCTCTCCACCAAATTAAAGTCTTCAAGAAGAACAACCCTACTGTGTCAGCCAGTGTATACTCGCTCGCCGACGCAGAGAAGGTCATGCCCGTACGAGTGGTAAAAGAAGAAAAAGAAAATAATTTTGACCTATTGCTGATAACATCCGAGGAAGATGGAAATTCGCATTAAATCTACATTACACACTTTTCAAGACTGGTGCGATCGCGGGTTACTGCCCACCATTGTGAAACACACATATGTAAGCGGTGTTTTACACAATAAGTATTGCAGTCCTCATGCTCCAGCAAGAAACCCCAGCCGTTCGAATACATATGAACACCAGAAACACGAGGATCACAGTTTTTGCATTTATGTAGACGTGGATAATAGTATTATTCCTGCTTCAAAAATATCAAGTATGTCCGATCGATTGGTAGTATACACTAGGGAAAATGCGGAGAAAGTATTTATCGAGACAATAGTTGACATTGGACATAAGGTTAAGGACATATATGACGTAAGTGAGGCGATGGAACCCCTAACGAACCTGCAACTGTTAAATCATTTGACTGTCAACGAGTCCTCCTACTGCTCCACAACATTCACAGATGGCAACCCCAGAGTAACGGGCCACTGTGACTTCACAGGACAATACATTGGAATTGCATGTAACAACTGTAATTTGCTCCGCCGTCGTCCAAAAATATTACCTGTATTGTTTCACAATTTGGCCTATGACGTAAACTACACAATCAAGCATCTAGACTACGACGACAAGGAAATCTTTATAATCCCGCACACACCGAGGAAAAACTAATAACATTTTCAAAATTACTGGGGGAAAAGTTTTCAATACAGTTTATCGACATTTTCCGCTTCACGTCTGCAAGCCTCGCCATGTTCCTCGGAAACCTGCCGACAGACCAATTTAAAAACACAGCAAAATTCTTCAGCCCAGACGAAATGGAGTTCGTAACCAGAAAGGGCGTGTTTCGCTACGATTATGTAGACAGCATTGAGAGACTGGAAGAGATGCAGCAACCATCGAAAGAAGAATTCCACAACCAGCTAACCGACACCGACATAACAGAAGAGGATTATGTTCATGCACTAAATGTTTGGCGAAAATTCAACTGCAGGACTCTGGGCAGTTATTCTGATATATAATTGAAGACTAACGTTTTGTTGTAATCAGATTTGTTTGAGAATTTTAGGAGCCTATGTCTCGAAATCTATGGTCTTTACTGTGTCCACTATGTGAGTGCACCGGCCCTCTCCTCAAACACACAAAAGTTAATTTAGAGTTACTTGTTGATTATGATATGTTTTTATTCATTGACAAGGCAATAAGGGGAGGTGTGGCAAAATGAATCAAGCGTCATTGTGTTGCAAACAACAAGTATATTCCAGCCACCTATGATGTCACCAAGGTACCGACCTACCTCCATGGGCGTGTCCGACGACAGCATCACAGGCTACATACTGGAGGTGGAAGTACAGTACCCCACAGCTCTCCATGAAGCACACAAGGACTTGCCATTCCTGCTTTCGAACGAGTGTCCCCCAGGCTCGAGGCACCCATGCTTATGACTACTTTGGAAGATTTGAAAAATCATATCATATATTATAGAAATTTGAAGCGGGCACTGGAACATAGGCTAAAAATTTCTACAATACATAGGGTACTTTAATTTGAACAAAAGACATGGCTCAAACCATATATTGATCCGAATATTGAAAAACGATAGGCAGCAAACAACAGTTCTGAAAAAAGATTTATATAAATTTATGAACAATGCTACATTTGGTAAATTAATGGAAAATAAAATAAAGTATCAGAACATGGAACTGGTATGCACAGAACGAAGAGCCAAGAAATTGATAGCTAAAGCACATGTAAAGTGTCGCACAATATATTTTAAAAATTTGTCCCTGGTGAATATGGAAAAGGAAGCAATAGTATTTGACAAACCAATATATGCAGACTTTGCTGTACTAGATCTCTCCGAGACCCTGATGTATAGATCTTATTATGATGTTATGAAGAATAAATATGGAAAATGACCTTCAACTGGACTACATGGACACCGACAGCTACATATATGAGATAAAGACCAATGATTTCTATCAGGACATGGCTGCAGACCCCAACTTCATCTCAGAGTTCGACACCAGAGTGTACCCCCCAGATCATGTCTGCTATTCCCCTACGAACAATAATATTGTTGGGGAATTTAAAGATGAGTGTGGTGGAAAGGAAATGCGTGAATTCGCAGGGCTGCCTGCTAAAATGTACAACTATATATGTGGAGACAAGATTACGAAGAAAGCCAGGGGTGTACAGAAGACAAGTTTGAAGAATAAAGTTACTTTCGAAGATTACAAGAGAGTGCTGACACGACAGCAAGTCATGCGTGTTAAATTTCAAAATATAAGGTCGTACCATCACGATATTTACACAGAATGTACACATAAATTAGTACTTTCATGAATGGACGACAAGAGACTAATACTACCAAATAGAATACTGACAGAGCCATATGAATATAAGAATAAATAATAAACAAAGTTTCATACAGTATCATATGGTCATATTGGGTAGAAAATAGGAAGAGAAGAAGAAAAGAGGAGAAGAAAATAAGAGAAGAATAGAAGAAGAAAAGAGAAGAATGTAAGTATATTTCTATTCAATATAAGCTATATGGTGTTGTATGTATGTATGTAAAATGTTGTAGCTACTACTGACAGCACGCAGCATGTATCAGGTCCTGACACACAGTTACATATGCCATCATGAGAGAATTTTTTTCACCTTGTTGTGGTAGGACTCAGTACCCAATGATCCAGACAACCATTCCAGGGAAGTCTACTTAGGTAGCTTGCTGGGTGGTAATAGGAGAGGGGAAACAGAAAATTGACACAAAACAGGTGAATATGAACCGCTAGCTGCACAAAAAGGAGGAGGCTGATCATGCTATCTATATACTGAATATCTTCCTCTTTATCTATCGTTCTTTCTTTCTATTTTTACTTTTGGCTGTTATCTTTATTCTTGTTCTCTCTTCTGTTCATTGTGTTTTTGTCGGGGCTGGTTTATTTTTCGGCGTTGTAACCCGCCTATACAGGTAATTCTTGCAGCACCACGGAGATTAAAAATATATCTCCCTCTGTAGTACTTTAAGAGCGTACTGTATTGCTCTGTCCCGAGCCGGAGAACCACGCGCATGGTTGCTTTAGCAGCTGTTCGGGTGGTAAAGTGGGAGGGCTTTGACGAAAAGTATACCAATTCCAAACCCAAACTATGTATGAGGAGTTCCGATCACCGGAGGAAGGATGATCAGTTACAACTGGAAAGAAGGAAGAGCAGTTCCAACCCAAATGGTTTATGGAGAACAAAACCTAAATTATAAATTATTTAACAAGAAAATTATATGTAACAAAAATGTAAAATAAATAAGTACTTTTATAAAGATTCTTTTATTAATTAGAAATCCTGTCATAAACTTTTCTAAAATGACTTCAGATGCAACAGTTCTTTGTACACAAGGGAGATGATACATACAAACACACAAACAATTTATGTGAAAAGTAATATATTATTATTTTGCAAAGTCCTACATGATGGTTAGGATATATAGAAATCTTCCTTCATGCTGACCCAAAGTTCAATTAATTTTGCAGGCTTGTACATGCTCGTGAAGCGTGTTGACTCATTGTCTTTATTTACCTGACACCGTACAGATACAGACCTGCTGATACAGCTATTCCCATGCAAATTCTCATCCGACACCCTCCAGGTGTGAAAAAGGCTAGGAAGCACGTCCAGACTCCAGTTACCATGCAGGTACAGACCTGCTCCTGAAATTTACAAGGTCAGCTGGTCCTCGGATAAAATGAAGGAGCACATGGTGAGTCTAAATGTAGCACTGGCTTGTTCAAGATGTCTGAACTGTGATGTACTTGACTTCTAGTTTGAGGATGGAGTAAATTTAGTCTAGTGTTGGTTAGTAGAGCAGATATTCTGCAAAATATGTGGTGATCTCTCTATTGAATATATGTGAATATAACTTCTATATAAATTCATAGTATTATGTGTATCCGTTTCTCTGAAACTCTTACTAATTCAGTTTAAAACAACATTTACGCAAGTGCAAATCGTAAGAGGGCAATAGTACTCGTTCTAAGATGTCCAACAATAGCTGCTAACTAATCATAGAAGCCAAGTTCTTATTAATGTGAAAATGTGGTGGTGGTGGTGGTGGTGGTGGTGGTGGATACGATAGGTTATGTCAAGTTAGGTTAGGTAAAAATGTCTTTCAAAAGTCCTGGCATGGGGTAGAATAGGTATGACTAGGTTAAAAATATTCAGTGTTATACATAATATGAAAATACATTCTAATTTCTTACATACATGACTAAATGTGCTGGTGGTTAGAATAGGTGGATATCGAGAGAAATAAAATATATTCAAAGTCCTGACATGGAGTGGAACGCGCACAAGTATGAATTGGTTGTACAGTTAGTTTGCTTGTATGGTTAATTGGTAAGATCTGATCACATGTTCGGTTATTTTGGAAGTATGAAAAAAGTTATAGCCTAGATGGTGTGAGGAGAATGGTTTAATTGTATGATTCGTTTTCTGTGTAGGTAGTATGAGAGGGGTAGAATGCTTAGCTGGTATGGTCGGTTAGTATGAGCGGAATGGTTTGGTGGGAATTAAGACAATATGGATGTCGTAGATGGTTAAATTAATAGTATTGATCTTATGATAGCATGGATGGAATATTTGATTGGTTCGGCAGCTGGGATGGCTTGTTTATATGTGTAACTGGCAAAGTTAGATGGGTCTGAAATGGTAGTCAAGTAGTCAAGACTGTTATTATTGATCAATAAGTCTGAGGTATGGCGGTGTATATGGACTGTTTTGATAATAGCATGAATGAGGCAAGCTAATGGCTTGTTGAAAGGTACTGTATATATATTATATATATATATATATATATATATATATATATATATATATATATATATATATATATATATATATATATATATATATAAACTGTTTTGGTGTTCAGAACAATTCGATATGGCTGCTAAGTAAGACTAGAAGGGGAGGGGATGTGAAGAGGAGTCTGGCGATGACTAGAGTGTGATAGTTGAATGTCGAGAGAAATATTATATATATATATATATATATATATATATATATATATATATATATATATATATATATATATCAGATTTCTTATGCAATGATTGGGTTAAAAATCTTCGGTTAGGTAAAGTTAGGTTAGGTTAAGTAAGGTAAGGTTTTCTTAGGGTAAGCGAAGTGGATACTGAACAGTTTGGTTATGTTGTGTTGGAAAAAAAAATTACAACGATTATATTACATAGAAAATATTTTTCTAAGTTCAACATATAAGTACCTACATACTTAAGTCTGAGATATTTAAAAAAAATGTTATATGTAAATAAAAATCGAAAAAGTGTGATTATCCAACGTCCCAAATTTAAATTACTTAGCATATATTTACTAAAACAATTTTTATATATGCTTAAAAATAATCTAATATGGCGCTTGTCATAGTCACGTAATCATATATTCTGATGACATAATCTTATCTGCCTGAAAAATTCGAATCTATAGACTCCTCTTGCGATACACTTTAAGTTTAATAAAAAATACTTAAAAAAAGTATATAAGTAAAATCTTAAATAACATATATCTAAGTTACACTAAAATAATAAAAAATAAAATTTTAAATATTAAAAAAAATAAATTCTTAAAATTAAATTAGTAAAATCTATTGTTAAATGTTATGTTAAACCAAATAAATAAATAAATAAAAAGTTAAAAATATAATAATAAATTATAGATTAAAAATACTTAAATTAAATTTAAGATACTTAAAAAAATTATATAAAAATAAAAATTATATAATAAAATATATACGTAAAGAATCATTGATTTGTTTATAAACTTAAAACAATTTTCGATGTGTAAATGAAATAAATTAAAAATTATATAATAAAAATAAAAATGTAATGTCTTTAATGAGAGGCAAGATATTATTCATTCGTCTACAAGCTATATACTACTTATAAACTCTTGTCCCTGTGCATGTCGCGATAGCCAAGTGGTCTAAGGCGAACGTCTGGCGATCCAAGTTCTGGCAGTTAGATCCCGCACTATTCCAGATGGCATTTTAAGTTCTGTCAATTGCAGAACCAATATGGCAGTGGGACGCATGCGACAGATGCGAGATATACTAATCGAACGAGAGCGACACCAGCCCTCCTAGCCGTCAATGCCAGAACCAATATGGCCGCCCCCTGTGGCCAAAGCCAGAACTAGTGGGTGGAAACAATATGGCGGCGGCCATGTAAATGTAAACAAATATGGCGCCCTCCAGTAACAAAGATGGTGACTTCTAGCAACAGCCGATGTAAACACAGAACAGAGAAAGGTAGAATGAGAGGAAAAGGAAAGAAAGAGAGAATGAGAGGGAAGGAAAGAAGAAGGGGAAGGAAAGAATGAAAGAGAAATATTCAAAGGAGAGAAAAATGGGAGCACTCGAAGAAAACTCTCGGAATGCAAAAGCATGAAAAAATAACATACTGGATACCAAGATGGTGGTCCAAGATGGCGACGCACGGGTTACAAATATGGCTTCATACTGGCTAACAGCATTGCGGAATCCAATATGGTGGACGCGTGATCGGAATGACAGAGCAGGAAGTCCGGGATCCAACATGGCGCCTGCGTGACCATGGCATTTCACACCTCACACTGCATCCTGACGTCCCAGCTTGCCCATATGCCTGCTACTCATGTGAACTACTTTCTTAATAAAACATGAATTTCAAAGACTCTATAAAAGAGCCAGCCAGAATCTCTAACTCAACGGTAAACACTGCGCAACTCTCTAGATGTTACGAAGATTTTTTTTTAAGGTTAATCACGATTAACCGTCAATTATGGGAAATATTTAACGCAGTTCACAATTTTATTCTGTGGAATGAGTTTTGGTTTAAAATTTAATCAGCGCGAATCATAGTTCATATTTTTGTACGATTTCTGAAAAGATGTCTCCCTTTTCAAGCTTGCGCCTAGAGGCCTCAGTTAAACATGAAAGGCTGTAGTGCTGTAATTCAATTAAAAGTTTTAATTGTGTCACGGCTTCAACCAAGGAGGAAAAAAACAGACGAAAAGGAGACAGAATGACGTCACAAAGTGGAAGTTATTATAGCCACATCTTAGCTTGCCCAGAAAAATTAGACTGACATACGTTAATGCATTTATCCAAAAAGTATAAGGAATTTTTAGGTAAAAGTTCATTTCCAGCTTTTTGTCGTTGTCATCCATTGATTACGTTGCTAAATGCGAAACAATAACCTGTCTCTTGTAGGCCGGTATGGATAAGTTACACAATATTTAAATAAACAGGAGAGAAACGACGATGTATAACGCAAACTCCAACAAAATTTTATCGCTGGCCAGAAACACGGTGGAACGTGGTCAATCAACGATCTCCTGGTATCTAAGATAGTACTTAGTTAATTCTGCATCGCGCAAAATGTTCAAACGAGCGTTTCCCGTCGCCTGTCTAAAGACGCATCTGTGTACGTCATACGTCACTACACTTTCTGTCAATCTCGCGCATCAACAGCATGTGGTCCGGACCACAAATACTTGGTACGCTGGAGCCGCGGTGGTGTAGTGGACAGACTACTCGCTCTACCGTCTAGACGAACCGATTTTTCGATTCCCAGCGGGGTCGCTCCCGGATCATCGCATGTTGGAATATTGCCGGACGACACCTCTGTTTGGTGAGTTTTCTAGGGGATCTCCTGTTTATCCTGCCGTCGCATTCCGGCGCTGGTCCTTATCGACCTCGGTTCACCCTCATCGACTCTCAAGACCTCGATGTTACGATTCATCCAGATCTCTCTCCGCTATGTGCGCTGACTTCACGATGGCGCCAATCGCGGGCAGGAACAACCCGCAAGTTAGGTTAAAAGATAAAGAAATCTTCAACGGTTCCATTAATTAGTATAGGCGTTGGTCGAGAAGATTTATGCGTGTGCGTGAATATGGTTCAGCTACACTATGCATACAACGTAAGTTAAAATATTAAATTCCGCCAAGTGACGTCAAGGTGTGCGAAGCTCGTTTACACGCAGTGCAGTTCTCCATATTTATTTTTAACCAATGGCGAAATAGGCACATGATTGCTGTTCAGTTGCCTTGTGCACTCAAGAATGTGTTTATTAACGGAATGATGTCCCACAAGTGGAGCGGAGAGATCGAGGCGGCTCTTAACACGAGGTTGAAGTGAGGCGAGTATGGAGCAGCGCCGGAATACATGGCCGAGAGAAACGGGAGATCACCGCGAAAACCCGCTGACCAGTGGCATCGTCTGGCACGATTCCCACATGCGAAGATCTGGGAGCGACCTCGCGGGAAATCGAGCCCGGTTCGCCTAGGTGGGAGGTGAGCAGTCTAGCCACTAAACACCGCGGCCCCCTGACATTCGACGAGTTTTCTTACAGGTTTAACGGCCCGAAGGCTAGCAAACCATCCATCCTCCCGGATTGCAACTGCATTCCGATGAGTAAGACAGTGCATAGCACTTTCTCCTCTTCTGCCTTAGTGCCTTGTGCGTTCTTTCTTGGTCGCTCCCTCATGGCAATCGGAATGCTCCAGTTGCTACCGGTCAAAGTCTTCAAGCCTTTTCTCAACTCTTGTTGCAAATCTGTTCCACAACTTGTGGAGTTCCTGATTTTCCATAATTTTTCTCATTTCCTACTGCAATCCTCTTTGTTCTGCTGCTCCTTGCAACCAATCTCTTAGATCTTCAATTTTAGGGCAGTCCATCAATACATGCTGTACCGTATCATCCACACCACATACCTCACATAGTGAGGATTTTACTAGTCCGAACCTGTGCAGCTTCGCTTTAAAGTTGCCATGACCGGTATGCAACTAAGCACTATAATGGTTCATCGTGATCCATTTATTTTTTATCCTCTGCTCCACACTTGGAAGGATCTCATAGGTGATCCTCGCCTTGATTGACTGAGCCCATACTCTTTGCCACATCTCAAGGGTTTCCTGCCTGATTAACCTTTGTTCTTGAGAATTCAGCCTTCTAATCCTTGATTGTTCCACGATCAGTCCTCGCCCTCTCACAATTAGATCTACAGGCAGGACAACCACCCATACAGGAAGTGCCTCGCTGGACACCGTCCTATATCCTTTCAGTACAGCCAGCCTCTGTGCGCTGACAAGTTTTCTCTTGTACCACACTAATTCAGCACATGTGTCCCACATTACTGCACCATGTGCAATTATTCCTTTCAAATATGGCTCTGTAGATTTTCCTAAGTGTAGGAAAATCCAAGCCCCACTCAGTATTTCCCAATGCTCTGAGCTTATGGAAAACAACAACCACCTTGCAGGACAAATACTGTATGTGATCCAAAAAGTTCATCTTGATCCAAAAAGTTCATCCAAAAAGTTCATCATGATTCCCAAGCATTTATATTAATGGACACACCTGAGAAACTCTCCATTGCACTGTACCGTAGGATTCCTGGCCAAGCTTCCCTTAAGCATCATAGTCTTAGTCTTGCTGGTGGAGAAGCTCAACTGAACTCTTGCTGCACAATCTTGTATTGCTTTCACAAAGAATGAGGCCTTCTCTTCGAGTTGTCTTCTTGCCGACCCGCTGACAAGGACTAAACCACCACCAGCATATCGTACAGCCCTCCGGAAGAGCGGTCTCCAGCAGTCCATCAAACAGAATGTTCCATAGGACAGGTCCAAGGACCGATACTTGGGTGCATACCTTTGTTAGCTTCTTGCTAACCTGGACAGTTTTTACATATACCATATTTTTCTGTCCTTAAAAAAATCTAATAGGGCCCTGTATATATTTTGAGGGCACTTTTTTTACTTTAGTTGTCTCATCACTTCCGGCCACCTGGCATTGTCAAAGGCTGTTACGATGTCGAGAAATATGACCAGGACATATTTTTCTTGACACCTGGAAACTGCAGTCTTGGCATCATGTAGCGCAAAGTCGATTCCTCTTTCTTTGCGAAACCTATATTGGTGTTCACTTAATGTTCCATTTGATTCCAAGGCCGCCACCAGTCTGTTGTTCAGGAGCATTTCATAGACTTTACCTAGCACTGGAAGCAGTGTCAGCGGTCTGTAGGACTTGGCCTCAGCCTTATCCTTGCCTTATCCTTTGTATAATATCCTTATTATACATTTCTCTCAAGGGCGAGGAAACACACCCCCATAGGACAACCATTGTAAACGTGTAGTAGCTGTTCCTTCACTCTTGAGAAGCACCTCTTGACGATTTCTGCACCCACGCCATCCAGTCCAGGAGCCTTCACAATCTTCATTCCATAGACTGTTGCTTGCAATTCATCAAGGGTAAGGTTACCTCTGGTAACATCTCAATTTGGTCTCTCCTAAGGGCATGCCCCTCTCCCTCTCCATCTTGGGAGTAATCCGGCAACAGGGCATAGTGCAGGGCGCCCATACTCTCCTTCAAATCCGTCACCAGTGTCCCATTTACTCTGATATTAGGTGGTGGATTTGACTTCTTCATATTATTAATCATTATCTTATACACCACTCCAAAGGGGTCTTCATTACTGACCCTGGTGACAATCTCTGTCCAAAACTGTTTCTTCTTCTGCTTCACTCTGTTATAGTACGCTTGTTTCTTACATTTGTAGGCACCTGCCAGAGCTTTTCGCTCGTCACTATGTGACCTGTGAAGTCGCCTTTTTTCTTTCGCAGGGTCTTCCGTTCTTCTTCTAACTCCTGGTCCCACCAGCTAAGATTTGAAAGTCCTCACCTTGTTTTGCGAAGAGTCTCTTCACAAGTCTCCATGATCGTGTTGGTGATCCATTCTATTTGATCTTGCAAGTTCCCATATTGGAAGTCAGCATTAATATTTGCCATTCTTCTCAACAAGGCCAGATCAAAAGACTACCAGTCCACATTAGTATGCACATATCTCACTTCAGACACCCATTCCTCACTCTGTTGTGAGTTATTTCCATTTCCAGTTCCAGTAAGCCTCACCTCAAAGATAACGAGCCTGTGATCACGGGAGCTATCCTCAGGGGCATGTCAGTCACCATATCATTGGCAGCTTTTCTAGTTGTGACGATAATGTCCAAATTGTCCTCAGAGCCATCTGCCTGCGAAACACATGTAGGGAGTTCTCATTACTCTTTCTTAATCTCCAATTAATTAGTCAACAAATTTTGATTCACGAGATCTCCCTTTTTGTCACTCAATGACGAATTTCAAAGCCCGGACTTCACATTCACATCCACCCCAATGATCACAGGTCTCCCCTGAAGCACATCCAGTATAATGTCCCATCTGTCGAGGTGGTCTTGGGTTTGCTCATTAAACTGAGAATAGGAGGACATAAACCAAGTAATACTATTCTCCACAATTTCTAACAAACTCATTAGTGTAGGCAACGGAATACTGCTTAACTTGACAGACGGGGAGCGCGACCAACAAGTCAGCTTCGATAACACGCAAGAGCCAAAGTCAAACACAAGTTCCTTTTACATCGCCTCACTTGACCAATCAGCAGATGGGCACACCCACATAAAAGAAAATCACGCCTTTCTATTTATGTGTTCTTACCCATTCTGCGACCGCCTAGTTAACTCGACGGTCTCCCACCACGATGATGAGTAGGGACGCCCGGTAACACTTAAGCTCAGATCCACTTTCGTGATTGGATGGTTCCCGTATAACGCCTCTTAGGTGTTTGCCAGCGAATCACAGATCTACACTATCCGAGTTATTCAATAATGATTGAACGGTCAAGTAAGCAAATGTCTTCCCACCAAGATACGCAGCCATAAAGCATAACAAAACTACTAATACGCCTGTAGTGTATTGAAATTTCGCATGTACGGAAATATTTTCGAGAATTATGGTGGCTCTAGATATGAGGGTTTTTGATTCCCGGCGTTTTTTACTAAGGAAACGTGCAGGATATGGCTTGTGAGTTTTCTCGTGGTGGCCCCGTTTCAGTTCACATTGCATTCTTCCGATTCTCACTTTCCCCCCCGATCTGATCACATTTGCTCTTCCTGTTGACTGGAGCATCATGCATGTTCCGTAAGTTGACCAGCCGGGATAACACGGCGGATTTGGCTAGCGGCCGCTATACTTTATCCATTATCAGGCGGCAGGAGATATAAACGTTGCCAGTGGCACAATCAAAGCCAGAGGCTGGCTTGTAGGTTCACAGTATACCTACACCAACCATTTGACTATCTTATGTTGCTACTAGGGATATTTTGATCCGATAAGCAGCCGTTGGCTTTTATTGTGCCACTGGCAATGTTTGTGTCTGCTGCCACCTTGGAATTGATAAAGTATAGACATAGAATCGTATTTATTTTCTAACTGTAGGTAAAACGACTTTAAGCCTAGTTATTGTTTAAACGACATGTATATGATTTTCACAGTAAAATTAGTACTTTTCAAAGCCCTGCTTACGATCTACTAGTATGTATGTTCTGTATTCTTCCGCTTTATGTAAAATTAATATTGCCATGTGTCTCATCACTTTATTCATCCGTTGGTCAACTGTAACTGTGAAGATATTAGGAAAGTAAATACTTTACAAATCTGCTCATGTTTTCACTTCGATGCATAAAAAACACAGAAAGCGAAGGAAATAATTTAACTTATCACAAATGGTTACATTACTTTTTTATTCGACGTAAAGATACGGAATTACTTCACATCCACTGTTACCAACTTTGCTGGGCGAATGTTACTCGGTGCACCCACTAGAATATATGCAAGTTGGAGAAGTAACATATTTCTAAGGTTCATTTCGAAAGTACTCACTTTATCGTGAACAGCCTTTTGGTGATGTGACTGTGGAAAAAAAAAAAAACTTTTTATTTCTAGTGCCTGTAGGTCTGCTGCCTGTTTTCTGGAGTTTAAACACGTTCTCGTGCATTATTTTGAAAGGGTTTTAGGTCAAAATCCTGTAGGTTAAACAATTTTAGAAATGACTGTCACGGTGAAGTTAGGAATAGCGAAACGACTTTAGATATAGTTCCTGAAGGCTTACTGCTGGTTGTTTGAGGTAAGATTATTTCTCGAACATAACTTTGTGCGCGATTTAGGACAAGCGATTATAGATCAAATGACTCTAGAAGAAATAACTTTTGCTGAAGTTAAGATTAGGCAAACGAACTTTAGTTCTAGTGCCTGTAGGTCTGCCGCTTGTTGCTGGGGCTAGCTTTCTCTAACAGTATTTTTAAAACATGTTATATCAAACGACCGTAGAGGAAACGTATTTCGGTGTAATTAAATTAGCCGAACTTATTGCAGGGATGTAATGTGCCTACAAGTCAAATGACTTAAGGTCTAATGCATGTTGGTGAAATAACTTTTAGACAAAGTGACAACTGAACAAACTTTGTTGTAAGTAAGATTTCAGGTCTACTTACGCGTCCCCATCGATTTTACATTAGTTATAAGGAAAGAGGAGCCCCGCCAGAAGACAGAGGTAAAGAACGTATTGAGTACTGCATTCTAGCATTGTATCAAGGAAGCTGGCTGTAATAAATAGTATAGCCATGTCATGGTGGCGATTACGGAACGAGGTGATACTTCATATCAATCGTGCAATGAATTAAAAACTATCTGTATCAGGAGCAACTTGCCAGGTGAGTTTTGTAATGTATGTATACAGAACACTTTCAATTTGAGGATAGGTTATAGGTATGTTTGTGTTTAGCCTACTCTAGATTTTGAAATATTATATTTGTGGAAATGTAAACGTGATTGATATTCGGTTTCAGTGCAAAATACGTAACTTGCGGCAAAAAGTATAAAACGTAATTACAACTAAACATGATATGTAAAATATAATTTAAATGCAATGTACTCTAGTCAAAATACTGCAGGTTATATCTTTGTTTCGTAGTGAACTGAAACGGTGGTGACTTAAAATACAGTGTTTTAGGCGTCTATTTAACCAGATGAATAGGTGTGTGAATCCCTAAGAATGGGACTGTGAGAGGTATTGCTATGTAAAAAAACTTACAAGACCTTTTTTCAGAAACTAAGACTAACTAGCATTTATGTACACGTGTCAGAAAAAGCATTAAAAAAGTTAATTTTTTAGAAGGATGTTAAAAACTTTAAACGGAAAATGATATAAACAAGTTAACAAAGTACTTTCTTATGCATTAATCAGGTGAAACTAAACTTCAATATTTAATTAAGTGATTTGTGACGGAATTTGGAATAGACTATACTAAATATTTAAAACATTTCCTAAACGAAAACTTAATAACAATTTCTTGAAATAAGGTGATTTTAATATTCATCAGTTTTATACGCTCATCTGGAATGAAATACGGGCATACTATTAAAATTAAAATTAAATAATTTAAATTATAGCGTATGCAAAATTTTGACGGCAGACGTCATGAGCGTCATAGGTAAACTAACGGGTAAAATAACCAACTTGCAATCCCCTTGATTGCCTGCCCTTTCAGGGTGTCCTTTATGATGGCCACAGTTCTGTACTGTTTGCCATGAAGCACGCGAGTATGCACTTTAACACACCAAATACATCACTCTAAGAAACTATTCGTGAATTTGCTTAATCGATGTAAATACGCAGTGTGAGATAGTTCGAATGGTCAACTTTCTTTTTCCACACACGTCAATGATAGTGATTTTACATTTGCTTATGAAAGAGCCTAACGCGTAGGAAAGTTCCCAAGTTATTGTAGTACAAAACTCCAGGGACTAATTCGAGTTCATGAGGGATAAAGGCCTTATTAAAAATAAAACAACTAAACTCAATTTTTAATATATTGGCACGTCTATTATTTACAACATTAATTCACATAACTCTCCTTTTACTCTTTTTATTATCAGCGAGCGCAATACATAATGATTTTCTCAATAATTCTAGTTGAAGGCTGTTCACGATAAAGTAAGCACTCTAAGAGATGAACCTTAGAAACAAGTTACTGCCCCTGCACGCATATGTTTTAATGGGCTCACTGAGTGACATGCGTCCAGTAACGTTGGTAACGATGGATGGAAAGTAGTTTCATATCTTAATGTCAAATTAAAAGTGTTAGGTGACTATTTGGTGATAATTTAAAGTTATTTCTTTCTCTTTATGATTTTTAATGCATCGAAGTGTAAAAATTGCAGATTTGTGAAGTATTTACTTTCTCAATAATTGCACAGTTTCATTTGACCGACGCATGAATAAAGTGGTGAGAGCCATGGAAATGTTAATTTTACATAAGGCGAAAGAATACCCAACGTGTATACAAGTAGATCTGAAGCAGGGCTTTCAAAAGTGCTCATTTTACAGTGAACAGCCTATAAAGTCCTCACAATATATACATATATATATTACAGCCGCATGATCCACATTCTTTATTTACACATATTTAATATGTCTGCTGCCATCATTACAAATGTATGTCACTCACGCGTCCGTAAGTCCCACTCTTTACTGTACCGATACTCGCAGTCCGCAGACTTCACTCCCGTTAGTTACTGTCGCCGCCACTCGTCGCTCTGCTGGCTCGTCGCTTCACTGTCTTCGCACACATGGCTCTTAAGTTCGCGCAATCTTCCAAAACCTCTGAAATGTCGGCTCGGAGGCCCGTCGTGGCTTAAGTAGTCTCGCTGGCCCGATCTAGAAGTTTCCCCGTACCCCGAGTCGTGCTAAGAGAGCCTAGAACAATTACCAGAACATTCTTGCAAAGATAACCCCAAGGAATTCTATCCGCTGATGGCCAGAGGTGCCCTAGTCCCGGTAGGCTTATTTCGCACACGCGGAGGCTCGCCTTTGTAAATCTTCGCCCGATTCTCGCGTTACCATCCTTGCCTTCACACACTCCTTCGCTCGCGCGGGGCGGTTGATGAGTGTTGTTATTTCTATGCAATGTATAAAATTAATACCTTCCTTTAAAATTTACGTAGGATACTAGATTTTTTTTACAGTGATCGCTTAGCTCGCACGTGGAGAAATTCTAGATCAAGTTTCCAAACAGGCCAACATAGGTATTCTTGCTGCCCCCTCTTCATACTCTCGTAGAGCAGATGTTGAGTTGCGGAAATTGTAGCAAAAAGCAATTAGCATCTTAAACCTGTATCCCTCGATGGAAGCTTGCATGGAAGATTCCATGCAAGCTTGCGTATCCGCTGGCATGGATTGCTCTATGATAGATTTTGCCGACTACTGGCAGTTTCATTGACGTTTCGGTTCCTGGTTGTGTGCTATTTTCAGTGGAAGATTTCTTACAAGGTGAAAATTTGAGACAATCAGAGAGGGTCCTGGGTAGTGGTAGGGTGCTCCTACTGGAGACAGTGAGTTTAATTTGTTTTGAGAAACCGCGATGAGGCCATTCAATACGAGTAAAGTATATAGCCCTAGTACGTAAAAAAACGCGAAAATATCATCCGTCGAAGATATAAGATATGACAGGATTATGTGGAAATCACGGTGTGAAGCCTTGTTTATTTAACAAAAACAAATGTTCCAAATATCACAACAAAACAATTAGACTTTTCACAGTAACAGGCATCACAGAAGTTGTGAGAGAAGGCTGCCCCTGAAAACATTCGTGCAGAAGTAAAATCAAAATTAATGCGCACGTGTTTCCTTGTTCGCCAGCAAGCATTGTGTGACAGATTATTCCATAGAATACTCCATTACTGCTTTCATGCTAGCTCGAATATCAAGTAACATAGAAGCTTCTGACAAAGCTTGTACAGAACATTGTATCGTGGCACAAGGGCTTTATAGCGGAGAAGAAAATGTGACCAAACAACACAGAGCACCTTTTGTTTTCCTTAAATTTTGGAGTCGATTGAATATGAAGATGTGTAATATTTTAGACGAATTGGCATTCGTTAACGTGCAATGTAAGACACGTACACTCATATTGGAAAGAATAAGTAAAAATTGAGTGATAAGAATAAGTCCCCGTTTTATATCCTAGTCGATATATCTAGAGAAAAACAAACACTCATTGTCACTGTATTCACATTTTCATTACAAAATAGCAAAATTTTTCAAGAAAAGATCAGAAACACGCAGCTTCCTGTTTGATTTATATTTGCTTTAGTCACGTTTGCATTTTACTAATCTAGGGCAGTGGCGGTATTTTTAATTTATTTTTATATTTTAACCACATGCGTTCTACGTCACCACATTTGCAGCATTATTTGTCACGGAAGCTTCACATGTATGTTTTATATAGGAACGTTGAACAGGCAATCTGTTTGAACCAGAAAAGACTAAATTTTCCGGCCGCAAAAACAATATAACGTGCTAGTTAAACTCCGCGCAAAAAAATAATTTTTTTTATCACTAACGTGTGTATGGTTCTGGCAGTTCAATTAATACCGAATTCAATATAGTTAACAAATTTCATATCTACGTGTTGAATCACAAAACTGCACCATACCGTACTGCTCATCATGGTAGGACAATAGTTTTAGTCGACATGTCATGGGGAATACTGTAAAAAAAAACTACAGTAATTTTTCCCAGAGTAGCAGTAAGGCACCATTACCCTATCCACTCACAGTTAGGTAACTATAAAGTAATAATGGAATAAAACTTTTTTTTTTTTTGTTTTAATGTAACAATTTTAGCTTAATTTGTTAATATTGTTTTAGATAAAACGTTTTGCAAATCTGCCATATCTACAACGGTGCAGCTGAGCAAACGTGAACGAGGGAAAACATTCGCTCATACCAGACTTGTTAATTTACTTTAGTCAAGCAACATTGCTTAGATGTTTGTTTAACTCCTTAGTTTTTTTTTTGTGACTGGAGTTAAGTTCCATTAAAGTGTTAGATACAAACATAAAATTCTATTGTAAACATTCGGGCGAATGGAGGAGGAACAAAGAAAATAACTGTACCATAGTCTCAGCTAAGATAAGTGGAGGAAAAAAACCCTCTTCGGGGATAAAACATCATGTATCTTGATTCGCATTGTAATTTTACAGGATGTGCTTAGATATGCTTGGATGAGAATCCCAGTAAAAGTATTCATGACATGAGATACTTAAACGTTCTGGCTCGCCAGACGCCGGGTTACTTTCTCGTACGCGTCCGGGTAATGCCTCGTTCTAACCAGGGACCTTTCCTCTTAACCCTTTTTCCTGGCTTTATTTTTCCCTCTCTCTCTCTCCTTCTACTCGTCGTCTTAAAATTTCGCCGGGGGAAACTTGCACGGGGAAGTAGTAGAATCTTTCCGCAGCGAGCAGTTCCTCTTGCCGGGGCGGGGATAAAAAGAGGCCATCGCCATCGGAAAACATAAAACTGAACAAAGTTACACGAGACGTTTTACTTTCCTTCCGCTCTTGAAAATTCAAATTGGCGGCGTTCGTCATTCCTGCATGGGCCACAGTTTCTTGGATGAAGGAAAGCGAAGTGGGTGAGCAGGGGGGGGGGGGGGGTCGGCGTGCCACATCTACGCTTGCAGTCAGCTACCCCCTTAGTCAGCGCGCGTGTGTGTGTGTGTACCAGCCATTGTAACGAGAACAATAAAACTGGGAAACCCTGGAAAGGAGGGGAAGTTAAAAAAAAAAAAAAAAACCCGTGCAAGTTTGTGCCGCGAGGGGAAGATGATGTACAGCGTGGGGACAAACCGAGCGATGCTCAGAGCAATTCTCTTCGCCGCTCCTGAGAAAATTCATGCCTTCCGAGAGCGAAACGGAACTGTTGCCAGAGCCTTGAGACAGAACCTTCCAACGGAGTGCTGCTTTCCTTGGCCTGAGACTCCCCAGCCCGCGGAAGCAATCACAAGCGCAGGGAAAGAAATACGTCCAGGAAAACAAGAGCGCTGTTTCGAGAAAATTAACCAAACCGAGTGGCACTATTGTAGACCGTGCGTCCCTACGTCCTGTCCGCTGCACCCAGGCTGTTTTGTCTGGGGCCTCCAGGTATGTTTCACGGAGAAAATTTTTTTTTTTTGAACCAACAAAGTTTCTTTTGCCCCAAAAAAAATTTACCGTTCGTTAATATTAACAATAAGTTAATGATAACTATACGCTGTTCACGGTAAAATGAGCACTTTTGAAAGCCTTGCTTAAGATCTACTTGTGTGCACGTTGTGTATTCTTTTTCCTTACGTAGAATTAACATTGCCATGGGCTTCATCACTTTATTCATGCGTCGGTTAAGTGAAACTGTGGAATTATAAATAAAGTAAACATTTTATAAATATGCTGATTTTTACACACTGAGGCGTTAAAAATAATATCAAGCGTGAGGAATAATGAAAATAATCACAAACGGTTACCTAACACTTTTTATTCGACGTTAACATATGTAACTGCTTTCCACCCAGAGTTACCAACTTTACCGGGCGCATTTCACTCAGTATGTCCGTTAAAATATACGCTGAGAGGGGCAGTGAGATTTTCCTAAAGTTGACTTCGAAAGTGCTCAATATTGTGAACAGCCTTTAATGAGCCTACTTTCCTCTACATGGGTGCAAATAGATTTTAGTGATTTTCTCGTTAAACTTAAATCGGAGGGAGTTGTTGACGTCTCATTTGCAGCAATATTACTACAGATGAAACCAGAAACATGTGCAATAATACAAAGACAATTATAATACACGAGTGACTTGCCCTAAATTCGAATTTAAAAGAACTCATACAATTAAGCTAGCTTGCCATCAACTGCACGCCACTCAGAAAATAAGTGACTTGCATACTTAAAACATATAAATTAATGTAGCCTAGCACAGAACAACTTCTTCGCCAAATTTGAAAGAAATCGCTTGAATGTTTTCCGAGATACGGCATAAAAACTATATTATTTCATTAGGGGCTATCTTAAAAAAATTATGCTTTGTATGGACAATGTTGTTAGAGATAACTAATACTGTCAGCATACAAATCTAAGCTGAAATTTGTTTTGCAGTTTCGTAGATTAAAAATCCGGAACTAAAATAAATGTTCTGATGGACACTATTGTGAAAATATGTATGTCTGACCCTCTCGAAATGTATTAGTTTACATAGCCTGCCATATAACTAATTGTCAGCTAAATTTGGTAGAAATTCGTTGGTTTTTCGGAGAGCAGATAATTCCATTTTGTCAAGTTATACAATTTCACAAAGTGGTGAACGAAAGAGATTTTGTGTACACATTTGATTGTTGTAATATATACATTGAATACAAAGTTTCATTGGAATTAATTACAGGGTTTCGATGATATAACTTACAAAACTAAAATAGCTATAAGGCCTGCCATTTTCAAAATAAGTGTCTGACATTCCTAAAACATATCAGTTAACATTAATTACCGCAGTACTACTTGTTTGCCATATTTGGCAAGAATCGGCCAATTGTTTCTTCATATGTGACATATAAACTTTATTTATTCTTCAGACATTATCTTACAAAATGCAGGACAAAAGAGATTCCATGTAGATACATTTGATGTATGTTTTATATACTTTCAGCATACAAAGTTAAGTTGGAATTGATTAAATGCTTTCCAAGATAGAGACTACTATGCTAAAATAGTTAGATGATCGCCATTTTGAAAATAAGTGTCTGACATACCTGAAACATATTTGTACTTATCAACTGCGGCAGTACTACTTGGCAGCCAAGTTTGGTAGGAATTTGTCCCATGTTTCCGAGAAATTACATATAAGCTTGATTAATTCATGTAATGCTATCTTACAAAATGGCGGGGAAAAGTAGCTTTTTTTGCATATTTAATGCTTATAATAGATACTTTCAACGTACAAAAATTTGGTTGAAATCGGCCAAATGGTATGGTAGTTATACCAAATAAACCTAAAATATTTGTATCGCTGTCATTTTGAAAGTAAATGCCTAATAAAGTTTATTTGCTGATTTTTCCTTTCCTATCATAGTATTTTTTCCGTTCCAAATTTGGCGAAAATTGGTTTAGTATTTTTCAGGATATAACATAAAAGATTAATATTTTCATGTGGCCCTATCTTCCAAAATGGCCTACAAAAGTTGTTTGGTTTGTATGATGCTTGTTAAGGTTACTGTTTGCGTATAAAATTTAGTTGAAATTATTCAAACTGTATGGTAGTAATACAAAATAAACCTAAAAAATTTGTTTGGCTGCTATTTTGAAAATAAGTGTCTAGTTCAATTCAATTACTTACATTTACCTGGCCAATATTAATGTTACTTACGTTCTAAATTAGGTGACAATATGTTGAGTAGTTTACGAGATATGACTTAAGAGCTTTGTTTTACATGTGGCACTATCTTCCAAAGTGGTTGACCAACGAAAATATTCACGTCTGATTTTAATGCCTACAACTTGCGCTGTCCGCATACAAAATCTGGTTAATATCGGTTGAATGGTTACCAAGTTATGACATATCACCCTAAATTTTAAAATGACCGCCATTTTGAAAGTAAGTGCCCGGCGTGGTGGATAACTATAAAAGTCAGGTGTTCTTACTTAGTATTAGAGTTTACCGAGTTCGGTGAAATTCGGTTCACGCGTTTAAAAATTGAAGGGCGAAGGTGACACACACGCACACATGCACACACAGACGGGAAAGTGATCTCATATGTCTTCCTTTTTTTTCGGAAAGTAGGCTAAAAACTAAACGCTTGATCGAAATAATACCTAGATAATTCACACCCTAGGCGTTACGTCTTGGTAACTTCAGCTGAATCGAGGACTAATTAAATGTGTATTTTTTTTTTTAATGAATTCACTTCTAATACTAGGCAACGTACGTGACTTGTTTTGTTAGGATTTTTATACCAATATTACGCATCAATAAATGCATCAACAAACAGTTGGCCAAACAAGTATAGGTTTGGTAGTCTAAATTTTTCGGTACAAAACAAAGGTTTTGTTTAGTAAAGCGGTTTTTTTTTGGGTGAACAAAATTATTTCTATTACTTATCTATTTTTCTTTACTTAACGAAATATTTCGTTGGAGCAACTCGATATGCAGTATTTTTGGTCCTATGTAAACAAGCATTTTGTTGGAGGAACAAACCTTTTTCTAAGGGTGGAATTCATAGTGAGCATATGAGCAATACTTGGAACAAGAAATACTTATACTAGTACTTAAGTATGATTTTCAATTCATAGTGTAAGATACAAGTATTGCTTCTAAAGCCTACCTACCTGCCTTTGTGATGTCTCAATGCTCGCATGGGATTGGTTATCTGCAATCATGTTGTAACTTGGTGATTGGCTGGTTGGTGTCTGCGCACTGTATTAATGGTGCAGTAAGATTGGTTCAAAGTCAATATGACGCCATAAGGCTTGCACATTTGTATATTATAAGATGTAGGGAGGTAAGTAGAGAGGTTTAGTTTGACAGCAGCTGCGTGGAAGGTGGATCATCGCGACTAGCTTCTGCCTCTTCACATATATTTTTTCTCGAGTTTTTGTTATTAGGTCATTTAAAAGATCATGGTGTTAGGTCCAAGGTAGTCTGCATCTAATATGGTGGTTGTAGTCTTTAATGTATTATGATTGCTGAGACTTTTATGTATTTTTCTCGAGTTTTCAAGGTCATTCAAGGTCATGGGGCCAAGTTAATGGTCATTGGCTTCCAATATGGCGGATGGAAGATGCCTACCAAGATGGTGGTCGCCTATTAAGATTGCGGTCTCCAGTAATGTATAAACAAATGACGAACGAAAAAATAAATATGGCGGCTTCCAGTAGCATGTAAACAATTGGCGAACGAAAAAATCAAGATGGAGGAATGAGTATATGTGAGGGGAGTGGAGGCGAGGGAGTCAGTCGTCTGCTGGGTTCGAACAGAGGTGAGTAATGATGGTGCGGGGGAAGACCTCTGGAAATGTAAGTTTTTTAATTAAAATTTTTAAATCGATTTTTGTTAATGAAATTGAAGGGATTTTTTTAAAGGAAAAAGGTAAATTTCGAGGGAAAAAAAGGGAAAAATTGCCGCTGGGGTTAAAGGCTTTTAAATTAAGATATTTTTAAAAATAAAATTTTCTAAAAATAAATTTTAAACTTTTTTTTTCTAATTTTAAAATTATGATTAAGTTAAATTTTTTTATATTAATTTCTTTATAAATTTTAAAATATTTTGTGAATTTTGGATTTCTTTGGATTATTTTGATTTTTTGGATCAAAGATCAAAGGTGAAGGTCAGAGGTCATAGGTACTAATCCCTGATTCCTGATCACCTGGGTCACTGATCCCTGGTACCTGGGTCGCTGACTAATATCTCTCGCCTACTGCGGGAAAAAAAGGAAATTTGTTTAAGGAAAAAGGAAAATTTTTAGGGAAGAAGGGAAATCTTTAGGGTATTTTGGTCGATTTTGGGGGAAAAAAGGGATTTTTTTGGGGGGGAAAGGGGAAAAAGAAGGCGGACGGGTGACGTAAAAAGATGGCGGCCGGGCGAATCCGAATCCGATTCCCGATGCCCGATGCCCTTAATTCCAGGCTTCTCCAAAACATACTACTACTATAAAGTGAGCACCTTTGAAATCGACCTTTGAAAAATGTCACTGTCCCTGCTTGTATATATTTTAATGGGCATAATGACTGCATGCGCTCTCCACAGTTGGTAACGTCGAAGAGACAGTAGTTCCATATCTAAAAGCTCAATAAAAATTCTTCAAGGAAAACATTTAAGAATACTGAAATTATTTGTTTTACTTTATATATTTATAATGCATATAAATAAGAGTGTATTCATTACCAAAATTGTAAGATAAATATCTTAATTTGATTTTTATAATAATTTCACAGTTTTACTTGACCGTCGCATGAATAGAGTGACCACTGGTGGATGTATACGGAATGTGCGTACAAGTAGATGTTTAGCAGACCTTTTAAAAGTGCTCACTTTACCGTGAACAGCCTTTATGTAGCCTTCCGCCTTATGTAAACATAACATTGTCATGGGCTTCATCACTTTATCCAAGCGTCGGTCAAATCAAAGTGTTAAATTATTAAGGAAGATAATACTTCACAAATTTGCTTATTTTTACACTTCGATGCATTAAAAAAATAGAAAGCGAAAGAAATAATTTTAAGTTATCACAAATGGTTACCTAACACCTTTTATTCGACGTAAAAATATGGAACTACTTTCCATTTATCGTTACCGACTTTACTGGGCGAATGTCACTCAGTGCGCCCGTTACAATATATGCATGCAGGGGCTGTGACTTTTTCCTAAGGTTCATTTCTAAAGTGCTCACTTCATCGTGAACAGCCTTTAGGTGATTTCGACAAACAAAACCGCAGACAATTGGCCGCAGAGAAGCCCTCGAGTCTTAAAGAGTTTTTTTTTTTTTTTCATCCGCGCAGAGCGAGCGCCAGTTTGGCGCGGAGTGTTATTATAGGTCTTTATTATTTCCACGATGAAAATGGGAACGACGTTACAGAGTGTGACGAAATATACTATTATGTGCTCCAACGCTTGTTGCTTCTAGTTGTTGAGGAGAGAAGCCTAGCGGACTACCCGTTCCAGCACGCTATAGCCACTTGCCATGATTTGAAGGCGGCAGTGCAAATGTTGAGAGGGCGGCTTCTTAAATCATGTTATCTATGTACATACATTAGCTGGCCGTAAGAAGACCAGATCTTCTGGCGGGGCTAAACTGAACGACACAGTTTATCCTAGTAGGCCACAACAATGCCAACAACTCATGGATAATATAAGGGACGAAGTGAATAGAATTACACTCAATATTATGGCAAGGTTTTTAGAAAATTTTCTTCAGAGCTCACAGTCAGTAGAGTATAGTGCTTGCAGTTGGTAATTTCTTGGATACAATATTTTACTGGTAAACATTTACAGCCAAACTTCTTTACTCTTTGACTGATACATAGTTGACGTCTATATTGTATTTGCGGCTTACAAGTAATTCTCTTTTAGATGCCATCAGTAAGTTGATAGATCAGCCTCTGCAATTACGATGACGTGCGATTTTAATCAGTATAGAACTTTATGTGTAAATACGGAGTATTTCATTAAGTCCCAAGACTTCCTTAAATATTTTTTTTTCTGTTTCTGTTGTTCATAACATGCGAAATAGCTTATGATAAGCTTGAATTGTCTTAAGGCAAATGGTGCACGAAACCAGTACGTTTACCCGATTTTCGTTATAACTTGTTTTTCAGAGGATTTATAGAAAATTTTGGCACGACAAGACGTAAATGTTAAATTGAAACAACTTATTTCATTGTTAAATATTCACTTCCTTTATTATTCTGTGAGCATGAATGAAATATGAGAAATAAGATATTCTTTCTTATCATCCATCAGTGCTCCGAGAGTAGTAATGGTAGTGAATATATATCAATGTACTCTAAAAAGGCGTTCGAAATTATTCTTTACGTCTTGTAGTGACAAAAAATTTCGAAGAATTCTCTGAAAAACAACTTTTGACCAAAATTAAGGTAAATACACGGCTTTCGTGCACCATTGGCCTTAATTTTGCCTCAGAGATTTCTGTAGGACGACCATGACCTGTCTGGCTCAAGAAATACAGTCACATCAAACAACAGTACCACTAGAAAAAACTAATATAAGTGCATACACACGAGAAACAGTTTGTGAGAAGGATTGATACAGCAAGCATTGCATTCTCCGGCAAAACAATTTCACTGCCGCAAAAAAAAAATAGCGGTGTTGTAGTGGAACCTCCAGGTGTCTGCAGCGCTGCACGGTTTATTATCGGGCGCGCTTTTTACAGGACGAAAATTTCTTCTGGGAAATGAGATTCCCGGG
Organism: Dryococelus australis; assembly: GCA_029891345.1. NCBI lineage: Eukaryota > Metazoa > Arthropoda > Insecta > Phasmatodea > Phasmatidae > Dryococelus > Dryococelus australis. The sequence continues at coordinate 97,543,427 of CM057003.1, forward strand.
TCTTCTCCTTTAAAACGCAGTTCCTCCCCCCCCCCCCCGTAACCAAACCCCCTGTTTTCCTCTCAACCAAACCCACCCCCTGATCCTGCACACCGCTTCGTGTGTTGCTGCGGCGTCGAGTTGGTAGCACGGGGCGCGATTTATCTCACCGCCCAGGCTGTATTGCAGGGGGTTGGGTAGGGCGTTGCAGCTAGGGGAGGGAGAAGATTTAAAGGGGGGGAAAGGGGTGAGAATGTGAAGGTGGAGGGGAGGAGAGCGGGCAGTAAATTATTTATATTCCTACTTCGCGGGCCGAAGCGTTCCTCGGCCGGAACTGGTTGGCTGGTTGCCGCAATAACTTACACCCCTCCTCCCCTCACCCAGCACCGCATCACACCCCTCCTCCAACCACCGCCTCGGCTTAATGCAGGTTTAAGCATAGACCACTAATTAGCCGTTCTGCCTCCTCCGGAGAAGAAAATTAATTATTGTATATGCGCGGGCGCTGGGAAGGCGAAGTACGACACGGATTTAGATCGCGGCCCATCCCCCCCCTTCACAACCCCTTTCCAGGTCACTCTTTTTCTCCCGATGCACCCTCCGTCCTCGTTAGCGGAGGCTAATAAGATCACTCGAGTGAAACGCGATGCCTTGGCCGCTGCGCGGTAAGAACGTGCGATATCATCTCCTAACCTTAACGACCGCAGTATACACATTTGCTGTGACTTACGACATAGAGCACACACTTTGCGTGAATTGCGCCGGTGTTTACTTGCGTAAGTGCGCGCGTGTATATATGTGTATATCACACTCACGGATTATACATGTTTATATATATTCTCTGGGTCTGAATTACTAATTCGACGTACAAATTTTGGCTGCTGGTTCATCAAAGAATATCATTTTTCGTATATAAGGGTCATGTTATTAATGCCATTCAAACTGGAGCTAAAGAATAATTTTTTTTAGGTACTTTGTAAATAAACAAAGCTCTATAACACATGCAAATAATTTTGCTCTTATTGGAGCATCAGATTAAACAATGAATGTGTCCTCTTGTTATCTCACTACGCCGGATTATAGTCTATTAATTAATGCATTAATCATTTTCTCGACAATTGTATTATCTTGTAGGCTGGCAACACGCACAGTATTCAGACACGCAACGGTCGTCTAAGTGGAAAAGAACCGCCGCTGAACAGCAAAGCCATAAATTACAACAGATATGACAAGAATTACTCGTGGATGTTCATTACCATGTAGTCAGTAATATGTCTGCAGGGAACCGCTCGAGCAGTGAAGAAATTTCGACTGTCATGAAAACACGCCTTTGGAAAATCATGTTCTTGTCCCCAATGAATTACTAATTACTTTTGAAAGTACTAACAAGCGCATCATGATAACGAAAAAATGCCGACTTTGTGGTAGGTACATCCTCAACCACGAAATTCGCAACCAAGCAAAAAAGCACTAAAATAGGACGAGTGACTTAAAAAACCTCAGGAATTCGACAACCCTCATCGCTGCTTGGTGATTCATCGTCAGTGACGAAGAAGCGAAGTTAAGGTGCAGCATCAAGGGAATAACACGATGGTGGGAAAACGGGAGTACACCGAGAAAAGCCCGCCGTACAATAGCAACGTCCGCCACAATCTTGGTCAACCCCGCCGAGAATCAACGCCGGTTCGCCGAGGAGGTAAACGAGTGTTATGACCATCTCACCGTCGTTCCCAACGTGGTGGTGCGACAGCATTTGTTATTGTAACAATTAGGTGTTCTGGAACTAAAGTGAGCCCTTTTGAAATCACCCTTAGAAAAAAGTCACTGCTCTTTCCTGCGTGCATTTTAACGGGCACACTGAATGACATGCGCCCAGTTAAGTTGGTAATGATGGATGGGAAATAGTTCCATATCTTGATGGCGAATAAATAGCGGTAGGTAACCATTTGTGCAAACTGAAATTATTTCATTTCCTCTCTGTTTTTTTTAAAAATCCATCTAAGTATAAGAATCAGCAGATTTGTAACATCTTCACTTTTATAATAATTCCACAGTTTTACTTGACCGACGTATGAATAAAGTGATGATGCCCATGGCAAAGTTGATTTTACACAAGGCAGAGGAATATACAACGTGAGTGCAAGTAGATCTTAAGCAGGGCTTTCAAAAGTGCTCATTTTACTCATGGGGACCAGTGGCATGTGGTGAACTGCTGCAAGGTAAGCTGGTGTTAGCTGTACCCTGTTGTTTGCAAGTTTACACTTCCACCAGTAAAACGTAGCTCGGCAGCTAACTCCTCAGGACGCGTGTAATGCGCCCCTTGCTGCTCGCTTGTGAGCGGTCGGAATACATTCAGTTTCCCCTAGGCTGCACTGTGGTTACTGGCTCCTGTTGAGTGCACCGAGAATGTACAGCAGTGAGCAAGTACCAGCTTTCCTTGCAACACTTCACCACACAGATGGGAAGGTTCCTGGCAGGAATTCGATCTAACTTAACAATTCCAAGCTATGAACACGGAACTGTTCATTCCACATGTCATCACATACCTCTGGCTAATAATTATCAACTGAATATGCATACTACTCAGGGTTTTCCAGAAACTGGCCAGTCTCGCCACAACTCGACATATCTCACATCCAGGATTGCTCCCGTTAGTCATGTAATGTAAGTAGCACTTAACGTAGTATGAGTAAGTGAAATATTTTGAACATACCAGTAGAGGCAGCATGTAATTTCTGACCCACTAGTCGAATGAGATGTGGATGGGTGGCTAATTTGCATAATTGCATATTAATTGTTAATTAAATAATATATCAATTAGTAAAATTAATTAATGTAACTTGATTAAGTAATTGTTTGATCAAACTCATTTGATGTAAAATTTTATTTTAATTGGTGTTGAAAGGGTTAAGTGTCATAAGGGTGTTATTGGCGGAGCAGTATCTATGTGTCCTCTGTGACGTCCTGGAACCGAGTGAACACAGGGGTGGGTTGTCATTGCTTATAGAGGTTTTGGTGTTGGTGGAAGAGTGGTATAAGGAACATTCTTTTTTTTTTTTTGTTTGTGACTGAGGGGAGCGGAGTTACATATCCGTCCAGATCGCTCTCTGGATGCATACTGAAGATTTAAATGCGGGATAAATGTTTTCGGCGAAGTAAATATTTTTTCTAATGAAAAGAGATGATTTACTTTCAATTAGACTACCGAACGAATTACTTTAATCACTAACCCAATCGACCAAAAGAATTTAATCGTGCGATTACCGAATTAAACTATTTTCCTAGCAAAGTATCTGGTATCCACTTTAATCATGTAAATTAAATCGACAGAACCAAACATGTATTCGTGCGATTACCACCAATTCATTAAACCGACTTTAATAATGCCTTTCACAAATAAAATTTATATTATTTTCGAAGCAACAACACTATTTCATACGTAACAAATGCTAACCCACTAACTGAATTCCTTAAATAAATCAATCACATATGAACCAGGCTAACATAAAAACACACGATTTACAATCGTAAACTCACCAGCGCTCCAGTAGTCATAAACTCTCCTCCCCCTAATTTATTCCTCTCCCAACAAAAGTACACATACACGGAGTCACACTGAAACACGAATATAAATACGCATCTCACTTCACCCCACATCGGCTCTCAAGAGCAAAACGTAATCAGAATGAAATATTCTAAACGCACAAACATGCAACAAAATACAGGTTAAATCAGACGAACCATCTTCCACTAACTGAATGAATACACTAAGAAATTAATTGTAACACCAGTGCGCAAACCCAGAGCATTCTATTAAAACTCAGTATACAATTAAAACGCACACACGCAAATTGCGTTTAAGCCTAATGCTACTATCCAAATAATCGCTTAGCTCTCAACACGCGTTAAAAATTCACTACCAGAATCCTGCTCTTACAGAAGCATTAGGAGTCGACGAGCAGCATTTCTACAAAACGGTTTTCGTCCTACACCATCATCTCTATCGCTCCAACGCTCGCCTATTGCGAAAGCCTATAGCATGTAATTGAATAATAAAAATGTTTCAATTAATTAAACCTAATAATTATCCTAAGCACTTTTACGACCACACGAGAGAAGAAAAGTAGTCTATGAGTCGGTATCTCTGCTCCAGGCCTTGCAGCCAGCTCGGCTGCTCGGGTAGAGCTATCATCTCCCGGGACCATACGTTTTTGCAGATTCACCCCACCTCCTCCGACTCGCTTCCGCTAGGGAGCAGGGACAAAGAGCCTAGTGCAATATCTCGTGCCACCAAGACAGGTGTGTCGCCAGTATGTCGGGGAGCAAAGTCATCGCACACCTGAGTGTGAAGACTGGCTCGCCGAGGAAATTTAAAACACTAGTAACTGAATTTAAAAAATAATATTCCCATCATGTCAACAGCAAAGCACATTTATTCAATATAAAAATTTATGTCCAGGAAATTCTAAAACTCGCACCCAAATTTCAAAGAAATATCCCGCAAACAAACAAATTTATGATTCTTCCAAATAGTGCGATTATTAAAAATATACAATTTTAAATTATTAAACTTATCTTATACCCACAGAATTAAATTTAAGTATTTTACAGCTAGTTGAAATGTTTAATTCCTGTAAGCTTTTAAAAATATTATACATCCGACATAGTGTTTGCATCCGAAGCAATCTTCAAACATTTTGCCAGCAAATATTTTTGATATAAAACATTTTCTGTTACCAAAATGTTACAATCCAAATTTTTATTGATGCCTACCACAATTCGATAAAACATTTTAATCATATGTACATATATCTTCTAATATAGGTGTTTGCTTGTATAATGATCTACGAAATTATAAGTTTCAAACAACTCTTCATATATGCGAAAATACGATTTAAAAAATGCGCCCAACTAAGATTATCGTTCTACCATTATACCAGAAATGTATATATTTAGGCGAATATTTCATTTAAAAATATCATGTTTCCATCGGAAATTATAACGATTGAAATTACCATGTATCCAGCCTGAAATGAGTTGTAAAATGCCAAAATCAACATTTCAACAAATTTTCAAAACGACCCTATTCTAAGAAAAATTCAAGTAAAACAGGGGCCATTTTGAATCTGTATATTATATAAGAAGGAATAAATAAATTTTTCTCTCAGTCTTAAGCCAGCAGTTGTTGAAGTCAGATAGTTTCGGGAGCGTATCACCAGGAGAGTTACAACAACCAACAGATTTCACCAAGAGATACTACAGCCATCTCTGAGAGGTTTACATCAATCAACACACTTCACCGAGGCATACTACAACCATCTCCAAGAGGTTTACATCAATCAACAGATGGCTCCAAGGCGAACTAAAACTTTCTCCGTGACGTTCATCAGTCTACAAATTTCAGCAGCAGGTAATTTGCACAATGGGCACTGCTGCGATAAGTGTGCCGAAGAATGTGTGAGAGTGTTTAACACCATTTTAGCATACGGACAAAGCTAAACGCTTTTAAGTTTGGATATTGAGAAACTCTTGCTGCTACCTGAAGCCTTTATATTAAGTTCTGCACAACACAAAATTCAACACGTGTATCCATTCCTCCCAGAGGAATTAAGATGCGATGAGGATATAGTTTCGTATTTGCCTTGTGACGAAGATTGCCCGTATTGTACATCGGATTTTTTCAATCAACCAAACACAGACCATCTGAGAAGAGACTGTGTAATGCGAAGGTGGCAGAAGGCAATGAACCTTGTTAATCATCCCGATTTACCAAGAGACGATTCCGGAATTGATGAAGTTGATTAAGAAGCCACATCTGAACTTTTGTAAATTTAGACTTGTTAAACTCTGACGTAACCATGATTGAAACAATCTAATCATGACGTGCTATGCAGAAGGATTTGAAAACCATTACAAGTCTCTTATTATAAAAGAACTTGCCGTTTCATATGCGACTGATGAAAATGACATAAAATTATTTAGTTTCAAAGCCCCCAAACTGTGGTTTGCTTTAAATCCGGGATTGAAAATTATGCTTTGGCATCAAACTTACAAGTACATGGTTTGATATGGGACTCTGGTGTTATAGTTTATGAAGACTGTTTCCAAATACGTGAACGATGCGCTTTTCGAAGACTATATGGTATACGTACTTGGAAAAATGGAGAAGGAAATTTTTAAAAGTCTGACTAATGCAGAAATTATAAATATCGGAACATATCACGACTGTTCAAGCATTAATTCGTTAGTAAATGCTATAACACTAATCAATGTATTAAAAAAATGTTTTGTTAGCAGTACAAAAGCGAAACTTTAAGAAAGTATTCGTTTCAGCATCCTACCTACGTGCAAAGATAATAATTTAAAATTGGTTTATTACAGGTTCATACCTGAGTAAAACTTTGAAATGGAGACACTCAATCGAGAGCAGATGTACGAGAGTGTTATTCCAGGTTACAAGACAGTGTTGTTCAAATCTCTAAACAATATATACTCCAAATTACAGATGTGTAACATTGGAACTTTGCACAAAGTTTCGCAGGAAATAAATATACAGAATGAGTATTGTGTCATGAACAAGATGACTGCTCGGTTTTTTTAATGTGGCTCAATAGCGAACTACCTTGTTCGTCTTGGGATCTGTGTTTTAAAACCAGAAGTGAAGAAATAATCAAGGAACCAGTATTTAGACAAAAATAATACATGACAGCCCCGTCTTGTGGTCTGAAACATGTAATAACAAACAACACACCATGCAAACGCAAGGAAGTAGCAGCACTAAAATGTTGCCTTGTGGTATGTGGGATTGTGAGGTTTGGCAGAGCAATGCTTGTGTCTGTAAATTCGATTTAACCAATTTGACATGACGAAAATATAAAAAAAAATTCAAGATGATGTTTAAACCTTCTTGGTAGTACACTCCCGGCAAAATACGGAAACATTTTCTTTGAAAAAAAAATATATAAAGGAACAAACATATAGTAGCATGTCAGTTATGATGAGAGGTTCTACTCATCACTTTAATACGGTAGTGTTACTCCAGGCTATAGGAGAGTGTGGTTTCGACTTGAAGTAGATTGTCCAATACAAATTCAATTTGTGTAACGGAGAATAACATTGGCATTTCTCGTTAATTAGCCCGACATATACTTTAAAAATTCCGACGTCTATTTTGGACGAAGATTTATTCCTTTGTATAGTTGTGTCCTGACAGTATGCTATCTTGCAATGAGAGTCAACTAGCATTTGAAGCATTATCTAAAACCATTATGAAACGCACATCATGCAAGAAAATTGAATACATCATGCAGAAGGAATGCTGCTGTTCTATTCCTATAGTATGGAGCAAATAATGTGACAATAAGGAACATGTTATGCTTATAGGTAAACAGAAATGAAAGTCTCCCTGTGGTATATGGCAATACAATTTTTTTCAAAGCAAGAACATCTAATCTGCCAGACTATATAAAGGAGGCCGTTTAATATTAAATTGTCAGTCATGGTTACTATCTTCGAGCCTACAGTTGCATACGAGGTCCTGCAAACAGATTACCATAGAGTATTCTTTAAGCTGTATGGTGGTATTTTACAAGTACAAGTATGTAACAATAACAAAGAGTTTGGTTACTTATTATGTACTGGATGTGTTTCATCAAAGTGTTACGACCATGGAGCAATAAAATTAGCAAAAATAAAGTTTAGCCCTCAAACACATTTTAACTTGCAAAGATAAGGGGGTTTTACAAGGTAAATATATACAGTGTCCCTTACTAATTAGTTCTCAGTGGAGAATTGGTTTGCATACAAGCGAGACACACGTCTAAAAATACATATGTGGTCTCTATATGTTCCCCTAAGCCCCCATTCTACCGGCAACACAACCTGGTTTACATGCAACACGTACCTCGTAACGTGCATTTGTCAATGGTAGAAATTGTATTTGGCACTGTACAACACGCAAAAACACTTAAAATCTATTTAAATTTACGATGGTACTTACAAATTACACCTTCGAAACACTTACATATGTTTGAAAATCATTGTTGAAGTCAAATTCACGGCCCAATGTAGCACCTGAACATAAAAATAAAATATTCACGAACGAACGACGAGCAGTGATGTTTTGTTTCGACCAGCTCATAGAACACTGTGTTGGGACGGTTGTAACGGTATGGAGCGGAGCTTTAGAGTGTGCCTGATAGAGGGCAGACATGTACCTTCTTTAAGGGTATCAAAAGGAAAACTTCAATTAGATTGGTTGGTTCAAAAATTCGGACTTGACGTCATAATTTGTGCATTTTTCTAACTTCTCTAAGATGGTATTGGTTTTCTCCATAGAGACCAATGTATTTTCATATTACCAGATTGTTAGATAACATGTGTGATTTTGTTGTACCCCTAAAAGGGACAATGAGGTCATCACGCCTTGGTTTGCTGTTGGTGGAAGAATGTGTGACCCCTTATAGCCAGTCAATGGTTTGTTTTCTGCATTTATATGGCCTGCAAATCCAACAGGGCCAGATGCTTGGAATCAAGAGATGGATTCCCCATGGAGAAACAGGTTAGGTAGCTTGGTTAATTGTTATTTTGTCATGTAATACCTTTCAGAATGCAGGAACGTCACTTTGAGTTTTTTAGTAATTTATTTTGCAGTCTGGATAATTTGGAAATAGAGAAATTTAATGATGCCTACTCAAACAAATTGGAATCAAGGTTCATTTTTCTTTGACAAAGTCAGTGTTTGGTAAAATGCTTGGAACCAACTTCTTACTTGAAATATAATGTTAATTTTCTAACTTTGAGAAAAACTTTTGCCATTGCTAGTTCTCTGCCATTTTGGTAGATTAAATAGAGGCAGTAATGTTTTTGTTAAGACCATCATTTTGGTAGGAATGTTAAAAAAATTTAATGTGGCTTTGACCAGTTTAAATTTTCCCTATTAATTTTTGTTGCAATAATGTATTGATTTGTAGATGCACGTGACAAATAATCTTACTAAAGTTAACCTAAAATATTACAGACCTGCTGTAGTGGTCATAATCACCTGAATTGGCCAGGAGGAAACCCCTATGTCGGGTGAGAGGAATGTTTTTTATTGACATCTTTTAATTTGTGTAATTGAAGTAATGGTAGCGAAAATAGACAGAGGTTTTATTGGTGGTAATACAATGGTAGTTGAAATATGCTTTTGTATGTAGGGGAAGTAAAATTTGGATATCTGCATATAATTTTTAGAAATGTTTGTATATGCACACATGACTCAGCACTATACCTGATGCTCAAGTGTAATTTGCTGTATTGTTTTCAAAAGATAAAAATAGCTTGAGGATACTCAAAGATACTAAAGGCATTGAGTACATTTGTTATGCCACATATGTTTGCCATGTGCCTTTAAGATTTTTATGTAAGTTCTGTGTTAAAGGTATTGAGTGCATTTGTGATGTCTTGCATGTTTGCCATATGCATTTAAGATTTTAATAAAGTTCATAGTTAAAGGCATTGAGTACATTTGTGATGCCACATATGTTTGCAATGTGCTCTTAAGATTTTGATGTAAGTTCAGAGTTAAAGGCCGAGAGTATGTTTGTGATGCCACGTATGTTTGCCACATACATTTAAGATTTTCTATATAGAAGTTAGAACATTTTGTATGTTGGTGATATGAGAAAGATAAGATGCAGGATTGAATAAAATGCAATTATTGAAAGTTGGTTTTTTTTCTGCGTAGAGTAGCATTAACCTTGTTTATTTTCCAGATTAATTTTCACTGTGTTTTGCTATGAATGTCTACAATCTTTTGCTTCTGTTGGTTTCTCTTTATCTTTATTCGGCAAAGAAAATACTGATTGTTAGTATTGATTTCAAATTGTGTCCTTGAGGTGTCTTGGGGTTGGGCGAATTCCCGGGGGCCTAACAGGTAAAATGGCGTTCTTTCATCTGGGAAATCATTATGTTAACATGAAACCAGGCAAGTCTAGTGTATCTTACAGTTTGTGGTGTAGTGGGATTCTCAATTAGTTTACTGAGTCTTGCGATTGAATATTTCATTTTAAGGTTATTTATTTCTGGCTGGGAGACGGAAAAAAGCATGATTAAATCAATGCAATGATGTGACCAAATGTCCTGTGTTTTACATGACTGCAAGAACTCCTCTTCCATCTAGTATTGAAGACATACATTCACACTATGTCGAAACATACACAGACTTAGTTGAAAGTGTTGTGTTACATTCCCCTGTATGTAAAGAAGTGTCTATTCAGACAGATAGGAAAAAACAATGGCATAATAAAAGTTCTCTCCTCAACACTAGACTTCAAGAAGGGGATCAGGATCCAATTTCATATATATAGTAAAACATCCTGTATTTTGTGAAATATTAGGTGTATTTTGAAACAATCTATGTTTATATGAATTGATTTGTGTGTTATGAAATCTCTTTTACCTGTGTAATAATGAAATAATTTGATCATTTAATATGTATTTGAAACAAACTGTTTTAAAAAGATCCTGGATATACAAATTAGTAAATTAATATGTGAGTTAAAATGAATGCATTTGCATATATCTATTGTACCGTTTTCTCCTTTACCAAAAATATTTTGGTTTCCCTAAGAAACAGAAAAATTTTTATTCTGAATAATAAAATGTGAAATGTTTTGGTTTCCTTAAGAAACAGAACAATTATTACTCTGATTAATAAAGACAAAAATGTCTCAAATTTTCAAAAAGTGATTGGTTCTTGTGAACGAATGGTTGAGTAATCTAATACCATATGAAAATGAATGAATGTTAACTGCCTGATAAAAAAAAACACCAGCCACTGTTTAAAAAAATCAGATAAAGAATTATAATGAATCACACAATGAATCATATAAACTATAACAATAACTATGAGAGTAAACACTGAACAGATATTTATTAACTAGAAAACACCTCATTACCAACACAAACTTGTGTCATAAGCAGGTAAGAATAAAATATACTCGACTGCAATTCCAAGAAAAATTCATACTGTCCTTAATAAGAAGGCTCAAGTATTGTATATCAATTCTACAAGGTAATTTTAAACAGTGTTAACTTAACACCCTGACAAGACAATTTAAAACAATTTCTAGCACTTTGCATTCGAGGCTTCAGAATGAACCTGGCTGTTTAGTTTATATTAAAAGACATGTTCACGAACAGAGAACGCCTTTGGCTTTCAAGCAACATTAAACAGTTGGACGGAGAATTCCTCTCTCAAATCAGAAGCACAAATACCAACTATGAGATAAGCCCACTGAATATAAAAATGTCTTAGGGAGCAACCGAACTACACACAACAAACTTTAGATCCCCAAGCTTCAGTCACTGCAAAAACTACTAAGAATCTATAAATAATCACTAAAATGCAGAATAATGCTTAACAATTTGAAAAACCCCAATAGACTACACAATATAAAAAATAACTGAAGGCTAGCTGCATGTGAAATACTTTTATTAAAATAGTGTATCCAGAACAAAATACATTTTGTTACATTTCAAAGGAACTCTGCCATATGACCAGCACGAGAGCAGATCTGGGGAAAAGATTTTTTTGTCTATATCCCGCTCTAGGCTTCCAGCTACCCAGTCTACTACTTACCCCAAAACACCTCTGTCTTCCCCGCTCATGGTGACTTGGTCCAACTCCTTTACAAACATCTCTAACATGCATGTATTATATTTTTAATATATAATTTCCATCACAAATACATAAAAATAGTTTATTTACATCTCCAATCTCCATGGCGAAGTCAGATTACGCATTAAGACAGGGTTCCGGGTTCGAATCCCGGGTAAGGCATGGTTAATATAATTCTGTGTCATTATAAACGTTACTCAACATTCCTTCATGGAATAATAGATGGTATACCATACATTATGCATTACAAGGTCTATTATGTTCCAGAATAATATTGCAAATTAAATTTGTATGAAAAAGTAAATAATTACATTATTCAAATTAAATGTAATCAGTAATACCAAAGAAATATGGTTATTTCACATTGCAGTACCAAATCAATATAATTGTAAATGAGAAAATTCAGAAAATGCATTTGTTCCTTTAAAAAACCTTTCCTTTTCGTAATTTCGCATTAAAATAATTTAATTAATTAAGAAAATTACATTTCCTTTAGTAAAATTACGTTTCATCACCAAATCCGGATATTTGCCTTGTTTATATAGGTTCTCCTAGGAGGGAGGAGAGGGGGTGTCGGGTTATCTATACATGCAGGAGTGCCGCTCCTCATTGTTTATCCAACCACCATAGAGTGATCATCTCTACTCCGTTCTGCTACTGCTCACCGCCCGACCGACTTCGCACCATCACCGCCTGCTGGCAACCTTCACAGCCTACCAGGATGCGATGGGGGTCAGCCGAGCACCGTCCCAGCCTGGGTAGGCATCTACCCATGGCTAGCGCCTGCTCCCGCTTGGGCCCTAAGCTGCCTGAAATGGAGGTTCAGACCTCGCCTGGACCCTCAACAACCTGAATGGATTCAGGCTTCGGGTACCACCTTTGGTAGCCGACTTTATGTAAGTAAATAGAGATAACATTTAGGCCTTTTTACTACTATTTGATACTGTTTAATTAATTGTATTTAATTATCAAATAATTTTTCTAAATAATTCTATGGTTTTTGAGAGTTTTTATTAGGAGTATTTTAAATAATTTTTGCCCTATACATTAAATTTCTTTTTCAGAATTGTTTTATCATTAGAATTTTCATCAGCTTTTTGTAAAATTGTTCAACTTTTTTGGTAATTACTCAAGTTTTTTCCGGGACTTTTAGAAATCTGTGAATTTTCTTCGAGTATGTTAACATTTTCAAAATTAGCTTAAAATATTTATAATTTTACCAGGTTTTTCATAAATATCATAAAACTGCTTTGCAAATTGCTTAAATTTTCTTCTGGTTTGTTTAAATATTTAGAATATACTTAAAATATTTATAAATTTGCTAGTTTTTCATATTTTTAAGATATTCTAGGCAGGTGGGTAGACATGTGCTTGGGTGTGAATTATGGAACATAGAAAATGATTTGGAAACTATGCCAAATCATGCACAGTGTTTTTGGAGGGTGTGCAGCCCTGCCCTGTCTGTGTTATGAACGAGTTGTTTGGTGAATTATGACTGAATAATTAACGAATAGACATGAGTTATTTTACGATTGTGGAATGCATGAAAATAGGTTGGGTGGGAAGTTTTAATCATGTTATTTAACTATTTTTCAAACATTTATTCAATAGGTGCATGAGTGCAGTATGAGTATAAGGAAAGGTGTTACATGTAATTCTAGATGGGTTCTTAATGTATACTTGAGTTTTTTTATTGGAGTAGATAGATACTCAGTGACTGCCAATATTCTTATAATGGACAGAAGATCGTGCCAGTATCACAAACTGAGGCTCTTTCTATACTGTTCCACACTTACTTATTCATATCAAAATCCTTTCTCTAATAAAGTTAACTCAGTTTTATTCGCGCAACCATTCAGTCAGTTACGTTAACGTTGTGCGAAAGTTAAAATCTGTGATTATTTTGCGTGCTTGTGGCAACGGAAAATCAAACTGATACAAAAAAATATTTTGTGTCCGCGCCTTTTGTCAGAAATTGTAATACGGAAAACCCATGATTGCGTATTCCAATTAAAAGCAGAGATAAAACTGCACAGTTAATCAAGTTATGGCCTGGCGCAGGCGTGGTCAAGCAATCGATACGTTGCTTCCGCTCTTTATTTTGGTAGCTCTCTAGCGATCGCAAAGAGAGTTCTTAATCAGCCTGATGGCTGGGGCTCTTAAGCGAGTCGGCAAATATATAGCAGCGGAATATTATTTCAGTCAGCGAGTGCTTTAAACGCAACAACTTTTATTTGCCGGCTCCTACGCATACTCGTCATTAAAATTTGGATGGTTATTTTATGTCAATTTTTCCCTTAATGATTAGTAACTTATGTGTTATCGATAGGGTTATCAGTTCGATTCCAAGCCTGGGAGGAGGGGGAGAATGCAGGGAATTTCTCGAAAGGTACACTCATGTGGAGCACTGTCATAGTGCAAGGGTTTTTCTCGGAGCATTCCATTTTCCTCCCTGGTACTGATTCCGCTTTAACACCACTACCATCTCATTTCACCTAACCAAGTCAGCGTCCCGTTGAGGCGATTTGGATACCATTCCCGGAGTGGCCATGCCTAATTTTCGCATATTGGCAAACGTGTTGGTCAGCGAGTTTTCGATCTCTCTCATCCCTTTTCTTTGTTCTTGTTAATCTCTCCATTTCCTATCTCCCGGTTACTTCACCCCCTTCGAGGTTGCTGGGTAAGAAGCCGGTTGCAACTTGCGCCGGCTATCCCTTATCGATGTTTACTCTACCTTAATGCGAAGGGAAATATGTAAACTTACATTTGAACAAACCTAGTCGCGCGATAAGTCACTTGGCTGGCAGAACGACGGTGCAACGGGTAAACAAGCGGTTATAGAGCTACATTTCTGAGGCTCAGAAATTTATCCCTAAAAACTCAGAGAAAAATTCTCAAGATTTTCTTCATCTAAGTAGTCATTCTGGGTAACTTTGTACCACGGGCGTAATATAATTTCAAACGAAAATCTCACGACTACATACACATCGCCGTGTCTTTGTAAGTAAAACGTCATTGATGATGCATACGTGGTGAAGGGGGGGAATATTATTTTTAATGTAAATATGTGGCACAAAGCTATATATAATTATTACAAGTTATCCAAAGTCACAGTATTAGTTATATCCAGTATTACGGTAAAACCAGGCAATTATGAAATTGATGCTGCGCGCTTAAAGTTATCAGAGACTTCAGGCACAGTAATGTTTCTCGCTGGAAACTCAGCTAACTGGGTACTACAGACTAATTCACGGTAAAGTGAGAGTGATGAAATGTAAACACCGTGTTTATTGGTCACATTACAATGCTTATATTAAAAAGCAACAGGGGGATAGAGATAGTCTGAAAGGAAATATTTGGAAGGTCGTTAAAATGTGCTCACTTTACTGTGAACAGTCTATACTGAGTAGTGAATGAGTTTAGTGCGCCGGGAACAATCGACAGGAGCAGTTCAATTCCCTATAAATCTGCACGTTTCACAGACTTAACGATGATTCTAAGTCATTGAAATTATTATCGACGTACCTGTCGGAGACACTCAAAACTCGTGACGTTTGTTGTGAGATGATGGCTAGTTAACCGTATACAGGGATATCGTAGCCTCATCATTAAATTACTATGAATAAGGAAGCCTTTTGTGGTCCTTTTGCCTGTTCAGACGGTTATTAGAAAAAAAAGTAGCCAGCCCCCAAAACTAGATACGATTACATAAGTATTTCCAAAAAAGTTGTTCTCTATGAAACTAGGAACTTTGAGCTAAATATGATGACGGAAAATAGCATAACATAATGGCCACCAGAAGTGAAAAAAAAATACCGTTATTTCTTTTACATATGCATTAATTTTCACTACTTTGGGCATATCACTTTCGATACGACTTCTCTTAGAACATTGTGCCTTGTGTTGCTAATCATTTAATTTCCCCGCATTTGTTTCCTAGATGATTTAGTATCGTGCGCAGGTTTTGAGAATCTCGTTTATAAATATTTCTCGTTCACGAGTGCCAAACACGAAACCGCGTCACAAACTGTGATATATTTATACCTACAGCAAAAAAATCCGATTCCATTGTCATAAAAATGCTTTCGAGCCTGCTGTATTAAAACAGTTGCGTTTTTAACTCAGGTTGCTATAATATTGTAACAAGACTTCAGAGTGGCGTATTAGAATTCGTGAGGGATGGAGGTCGTAATGAAAACAAAATAACTAAATTTGGTTTTTAATTTATTCACACAGCTATTACTTCAAACTGTCTCCACTTTTTGTTATGTTATTCTCAGCGAGCGTACTATTTAATATTTATCTTAATTCTAATTATTAAAAAATCTGATCGATGTCTCTATATTGGTTACGGTAACTTAATTCACACTCATCTATATTTAATCTGTTTATTACCGTAATTATAAATGTCTTACACCATCGCATCTAGTTATATATTCCCGTCCGCCAGTCTCACTTTTCACTGCACCGATGCTCGCAGTCCGTAAACTTCACTCTCATCTATTACTCTTGCCGCCAATCAACGCTCTGCTGGCTCGTAGCTTCGCTGTCTTTGCACGCCTAACGCTTAAAAGGTCTTATAATTCTCCAAACTGTCAGCTTGGAGGCCCGCCGCGCCTTAAGCAGTCTCCCTGGCCGGATCTAGAAGGTTCACTGAACCCCGACTCTCGCTGAAAGACTACGGCAATTTCCAGAACGTTCTTTGGAAGATTATTCCAGAAACTCAATCCGCCGAAGGTCAGGAGCCGTGATAGGCTTATCGCGGCGGCACGTGACGGCTTGCCTTTGTAAATCTCCTCCAGCTTGAGATATTACCGCTCTGTACTTGGCAGACTTTCGCTCGGAGGAGTGAGGACGTTGCATTGGAAGGTATGCGGACCAGCGACGTGTAACAACGCAAAACGGTTCGGGTCCCGCTTAATTCAAATGTTCCGTAGTGTATCTATCACAACTTGTCCCTCAAAGGCGTGACTTGGTTTAATGCAGAAGGTCCTCGGTTATATGGAATACAGGTAAGTATCGGATTAAGCATGCATGCAATTCCTAAACCATCACATCAGCGAACGAATGTTCCAAACCGGGGAAAAATGTGGACATTATAATTCCTTCCTATCACACCAATGTTGTGCGATAAAAGTTACTAAATACACAGTTGAACACATACAAAACACGTGCACTTAGTGATATAAATCTAAAGTAGTACTCACAAGTTTCTTTAGATCCCTGAAGTTTGGCCTTAAATGACACCCTACGCTGGGACAGGTGACAGAGTGCTTTAACAAGAAAATGGAAAAATTTTCTGTGAAACTGTGATCTTTGGCAACTTTCTCCAAGTTCGAAAATCCTGACTCATAATTTCTTGAGTAATGCGGTTTAGTAAGGAATGGAAACTGTATTAATAAATTTCCCATCACAATTATTTATGCTGGACTTCACCAAATGTAAGTTCAGTGCCAGCCAGAAAGCAAATGGAATACTGGGACTAGACAGCTGTAGGTCATTCCGTTTGCCACTTATAAAGAATTTGATTTATTTTCCAGATATTGTCAGTGATCACCTCCATTGTTACTCTTACTATCACTAGATGAAAGATGTGCTGCAAATGATTAAAGTGCAATAATTCAATAAACTTTGTTTCTTTAAGCGTAAATATAATTTCGTTTATGTGATTTCATCCAAGCTGTCAAATGAACAGTTTTAAGGTTTACCATACATGCAAGGAAAATATAAAGTAATGACGACGTATGTAATATTTCTTCATGCTGGCAACAATTGCCACGTACAATTGTACTATCGTTCTAAGCCTAGAACTACAGGATTTATCACTATCCCTCTCTCCCTCTACCCTCTACCGCCGATATTACCGTATAATAATTAAACTAATACACGTAGTTCAGTGATATTGGACACGTATATACCTTAAAATATGAGAAGCAGGCAGCTGTCAGTTTTCGCTTTCAAAGTAGTTTAATTTTGGCAGTTTCTCCCTTCGTGCACATCCAACAATTTGCCATGATTTCTGAAGGGAGGATTTTTGCCAGTTGTTTCCGAATTTCAAAATGTGCAAAAAAAAAAAAGTTTCTGTGACAATCTATTATCAAAGAAAGTTTCCTGGTAAGTCGTCGTAAAGTTCCCTTACGAGAAAGAAGAAAAGTACTTAGTGGCGTCTGTAGTTTCATCCGTTGTCTTACAACACGTGTAACAAGATCATACAGTTACAGATTTAATTTGCGAGAAATTCGGGTTTCCGGACATGCATGTCACAATCTTGTGAGGGTCCGTCGCATGTTTTCTTATGAACAGACGTAACTTTAAGGCGATAACAGAATCTTACTAGGGGGTTCCTCTTAAGATTGGTTAGCGGAACATGAAATGTATATGTTGAAGGTAAATCCATCCATGAAGATCACGAAAACTGCCAGAAAGTTAAAAAGGTCCCAGTTAAATCATTTTCGACAATATAAAGGAAATGCGTAACGTGATAAAACCTAGGTAACTTGGCGCCGCAGGAACGAATATTACTGCACAATCAGCAGCTGGTAGAAATTTTCCGTAACTTGTTGATTCTTCCCCAAAGAGGTACCCTGCTGGATCGTATCTTGAGGTGTGGGGAAAAGTGAACCATGTAAGATATCGTACAGCGAAATGGGCAAGTAGATGGACGTTGTATAAACAGCCAGACACTTTCCAGAACCAATGATGAGACCGTATTACGGTTTTTTTTTCCCTGTTAATGAGGGTGACAAAACTGGGTGCTGTGCTTTACAAGTTCTTTTGTCTTGGCGAAATAATTGCTGTTGCCTCCTACCTTGCGAAATTAACAAAATGCATCGATAGTTATATAAAAGTAGCCACTTTCGGTAAAGAGAAATTGTCCTCAGCTCGTGGCAAGCAAAGCCAAACCACACATGACAGAATTTAAGAAACCGGTATACACTTCACTTGGCCTAAACAAATTTGGCCTAAAATTATGCTACACAGTTTCATAACAAGTATCCTCAAGCCAAATATTTTAGACCAAGTGACTATATGCCAACTGAAAATAATCTTAGACAAATTGACTTTAGGGGAAATACGTTTTGGCCAAGTAACTGTCAAAACAGTTTCAGATCAATTTTTTTAGGCCCAGTGACGCATCTCCTTAGAAAACAGATATCAAGTGACCTGATGTATGAATTAATCGCATACTAAAAAACATTCCGTGGACTGGCCACCATCAGGTTATCACACGTCTGTGCATATTGGCCACTTTCTCAATTATAGGGTACAGCGATAGTGCAGAAAATGCCTTATGGGACTTCCTTGCAGCACTCCAGTCACGTTTAATCGGAGTAGAGCTTTAAAACACTCACTCGATTTTTGCGTAATGTAATCGTGTATGTATTCTTCAGCCCTAGTTGACTTTTTATTTTGCCAACCCTCGTATTTGATCCACAAAGATTTAGCAATATTACGTTCAGTTTGCATTTACCAAGCAGATTTTTTTTATAGTCCCGGTACAAGATACCACAGCACATTCACTAAATAAAAATAAGTATAATTTTCACATTTTCATGACGTACAGAACACTTAGAACATTATTTTAGCTATTTCTTCGATTGAGAATAAGACCCCCATACGTTACTTTTCGTACCTCAGAAATAATTATCTAGTTCAAGTTTATAGGCATCTGCGTGATGAACCAAATGATTGTCTAGATGCAACGGACGAGTCTTGGAGACGTGGAAAATAGCTACATTTCTAACCCAGACCAGTTCCTAAATTAATTCGCAGCGTTAAATAAAAGACCAGCTGTATACAAAAAACTACGTGTATTCCGAACTGGAATTGCTAAAGTTTTTACAGGAGCTTTTTCTCCAGGCATCGTAACGTGCGACTTGCTACGACGGAGATAAAAAAAAAAAATTACTCGGAGGAGGGGCAAGAGGAACGATGGTGGGGAGGTTATGGTATGGTTGCTAAGGGGGGTTAGGGTGTGGGAGAAGGGGTGATGCATGGCCTAGGTGTCCACAGCCCCTCTCTCTCCATGCGTTACGTATTCATGTTTTATGGGCACGCGTGATGCCTGTAGGACGCGTACGTAGCCCCAGCGAGTTCAACAGTTGAATAATGGAAGCTGAAGAAGAGGGGAGGAGGAAAATAGAGGAGGGGGTGGGGGTAGTGGTGCCGCGCTGTAATGTCCGCCTTCGGGGACAGATAGCCTCCGGATGCCGGTCCAGGGGGCACGGAGGGGAAGTTTAATTTCCGAGCGCGCACGAGGAAGGGTTTGGAAGGGGTGCAGGCGAAGGAGCGCCTGCCCCGGGACGCCCGCCCGCTGAGCGCAAGTGCAAACCTGGTTGCCTACCACCGCAGGGGCTGAAATAATACCACCCGTGGCATTTGAAAAATATCTGATGGTGAGGGGATAGATGGAAAAAAGAGTGAGTAGTGAAGGGTGGGGGGGGGGGGGGAATTGTTCCCACAGCGACTTTCGTTTGACAAAAGAGCAGGTCGTTAAACCACTTTGTGAATAATTTCACCTGCGGTATTTTTTTACAAGTTATTAGCTTAAAGTTTCACTTCCAGCAAGTGTGACTGTCAATTATACAAATAGGAATTGTGGCTCCTCCTAAAATAAACTCACTATATGTGCTTCAAAAACACTTATTTACTAGAAGCTGATTTCAACGGGAAATAATATTGTGTGATAATCCCCAGGTATTAATCCTTGTATTGTCCGCATATTGTAAACACCATCTAATTCAATTTTTTATAGTTGCACTTATGAACATAAATAGGCTGTTCACGATAAAGTGAGCACTTTTTAAGGACCTTGCAACAGGGATTAACCGCTAATAAATATATCTTATTGCAACCTCGGGCAATAAATTTTGATGGTGGTGAAATGTATAACACCGTGTTTATTGGTCACATTGAAATGTTTATATTTAAAAACTGGAAGGAAGATGGAAATTGGATGAAAGGAAAACTTTATAAGCGCCTTAAAAAGTGCTCACTTTACCGTGAACAACCTATAAAATTTAAAAATGTATAATTGCACATAAACATATACATTACGAGCAGAAAATACATGCCCTGTAAAATTATATCACAGCTTGAACGGTATAAAATCATATTAACCTAAGTATACCACATTTAAATGTGTTTTGTCACAGGAAAATAAGGGAATACTAATTCTGTCAAATTTATACATTTGAATGATTCCTTAAAAATCATCATGCAACGGTGTTCGAATTTAAGAAGGGTATTTGAGAAACACCTGACGTTTTCAATACGTGTTAAGAGTGAAAACTAATTTTTATATAATATTTTTCTGAGTAAATAACATCACACCCGCCTATATATTTGACCACTATTAATTTAAAAAATATACAGCGGGGGAAAAATTTAAGCATTTTGATTGTAAGTGGGGACAAACCAATGTAAGAATTTATTAATTCCTACACTCAGAGTGACGTTAAAGAAAAAATGTTCACGGCATATCTTAGTTAAATTATTTTTATCTTTAAAACTTGATGTAAACAAACTTATTATAGAGGTTAGGATTAATCAGCTAGTTCTTCCCAAACTCAGGAATTGCTTGTATTCGTACACAAGTCTGTACAAATCAGGTAAGTTGGTTTATATATACTAAGCGAAACAAAAATTTTCGAATCAAATTGAAAGTTATTATATCTTAGTGAATTGCGGTACTTAAAGTGACTGTTAAGAAAAATATGGCATTGAATGTTTTTAAATCAAGACCTGTGATATATTTCATTTTTAAAGAATAATTCCAACACTGATCACACGAACATTATTATAGAACTATACTAATTATTGTACCAAACACCTGCCAAAATATAGGATTGAAAACACTTATAATGCAGTGTTCAGACGCAGAGTCTACTTTAAGAACAAGATAATAAAATATATATTAAATAATGTCAAAACATTAGATACTGGGTTACAACGTCTTCAAAAGATTTAAATTCCTAATAATTTTTTTCTGGCTACAAGCAGTATCTTTGGCTAGATAATTTCATGTCTAACCTTAAACAGCGGAAGTGTGTCTTACGACGTATAGAAATATTTCATAGAATAATTTCTCACTTCACGGTTCGGAAACAAACGTGCAATTATGCTTAACGATTAAAATATAATAAGCCAGTTCCCCTTAAACCTTTCTGAACAGTAATCATAAATCGAGTAAAATCTGTATGGAGTGTTTTAATAAAGGAGACAGTAGTTGGAATTAAATTGTGAAGACACACAAAATACATATTACATTAATTTTTCTTATAAAAATACCTATATTGGTGACATGTACAATTTAAATAGGATATGTGCATATTTCAAGCCAATTGTAGTAGATAATCGAAGGAATTTATGTGGCAACCTATTTATTCCTTTATTTCCATTTTTACTAATGTCAGATAAACACATTCCGCCACGATTAGTGGGTGTTATTACAGTAGAATTTTGCTGCGTTTCCAAAAATTGTTTATTTTGAAAATAAATGTCTGTAAACTGATCCAAGATTGTCCAGGTTAAGATAGTAAGCTACCTTACACGTTATTATTTGATGAAAATTACGAAATTTTAAATTCGGGAGCTTATATTGATAACACTGTATCTACAAACCCATCATGGTAATTTTCTTTTCCTGCCGTAAGAAAACCATTAGTGATACTGAGTTTCGCATTTTGCTATAAAAACGACATGAGAAGGTTGGAAATCGTTAAAAGAGAGCAGAAGTGTGCGGATTTCCACAAGTAAGCTATCTTTCAATCAGATAATTTGTGTTAGTGAAACAGGTATTTTAATTCTTAGAACTGTCAAAGCTTTGGATATCTGTCGATACATTTTTCTGCATAACTACATATTCTGGATCAGTTTTATTTGTATACTCACAAACGTAACATTTTCTGTGTGCCGTACTCCACTAACCTGCCGTTATCACATCACGGACGTAATAAAATACAGGTAGAATTTCCAGTCAACCGTTTTTATAAAATCAGACTTTGACTACGCAAATTTGTGCAAGCTTTTAATTGCATATTTGTAATGTACGGAGAACGTACATGATTTTCCTCCCAGAGATAACTTTTTATTTTTCACCTCCCTTCGCGGTTCATTCCCACAACGTTAGAAGTGCAGGAAGACCGGACTCTCCTGCCTATCAACTACTTTAAATCACTTTGACACCGTAATACGCCCGTGAACACAAAGTCGCAGCAAAATTGGATTTACAGAAAATATTAAAACTTCCAACAGGTTTAGAAGAAACACCCATTGAAGAGGGCACATAAAGTGCAATATATATCGAGAACTTATGACATGGACAAAGAACACATGAAATATGATTTGATTTTTTTTTATTTATTCTTTTTTATAAGATTTTTTTACTACACTTGGTTTCCAACAAATTCAGAAAATATTATACGGCAATTTAGTTTAAAAATTGACTAGAAGTTTTTCACAGTGTCAATTAAAATTTTCGCTTTCACATTTAAGGAAAACATGGATACAAAAAATATTTTGAGTTTGCATCAGGCATTTTAAATTTACAAACATTATTTCGGTCAATGTATATAATTTATTATGCCAACGATAATGCAAATGAGTGCAACAGTCATAAATAATGGCCAGACTAAATACATTTTATTTTGGCCCACATAGAACAATTTTAGTTATATACAATAACAAATATAATGTTTCCTCAAAAATTATTTGATTTTACAAGAATACAATTGCCATTTATGACATCAATAACAGTTTGAACTATTTTAATTTCAAAAGTTAATTTTGCCAAAAAAATAATATAGATTATGTAACCAAACTCACAAGTTATGGCTAACCTTAAAAATGAATTTGGTTGTCTAATATTATGACTTAACATAGTCAACAGAGGCCAACCACAAAAGTCTCTTTATTTGATAATGTTAGTTCCAACATTTTAAATGTTTAGCTAATTCCTTATTAAATGGATATTTGATATAAGTTAATGAACTGGCTATATGACCGAACAGCGGCCAAAGTTTTGGAGAACTAATATTCATTTTTATTTTAATAAATTCCGTTTATATTTGGAACTTCTCAAAACACTTACGAGAAATTACTGGCAGTATGGCCGAACAAAGGCCAGAATCTGAGAAAACTGCACATATATATATATATATATATATATATATATATATATATATATATATATATATATATATATATATATAAAATTATTTACAAGGAAAATATTAAAATGCCATTAAAAAACCATATTCTAAAAGTTTTTGGCAGGCAACTTTGATGTTGATTTACATTTTATATTTTGCCAAAATGCCAAATTCAAAGTATTCTCATGATAAATTTCGCCATCATGGTGCCTTCTTGAATTATAAGGGCACCAAGTGTGCCTGACCTAACCCAATCATGTAGGCATAAGTTTAAAGTTACAACATTATGTATTATGTTTTGGGTTACTTAACTCATTGCAGGGTGGAGCTCCTTCGGGGAGATGATCGACTCCGAACTGAGCTCGTGCACTCCTATTTATACGCCTTTGTTATAATTTTCTCCTTAGAGGGGTACGTAGAAATTATGGCCAATCAGAGACAATTAACAAAAAAATAAATAAGCAATCAGCCAGTAGAAAATCGCATGGCCTTATTGGGAAAAACTGTCCATTTAGGCCTTATAGGGGAGTATTAATTTGGCGACAAATCCCAGCAAACATGTCCATTTATGGCGATCTACATCACCACCACGTCGACATACTTACGGTGACCAGACGAGCTTGGAGGAAGTAACTCTGTGGGCTGCCATATTTTCCAAAGATGGTACTCCTGCGCGTATACGCAGCGGGGGGAGTAGACACCGCCAGCGCTCAACTGGAGCAATTGGTCGAACCCCTAAAGGTGGGGCCACCATCCACCACCGGCGGCGGTGAAATCAACAACCAAAACAGAATCGAGTCTTCAAACCAAGTGCGCCGTGTGTGTCGATGAAAGATGCAGCATTCTTCCGCGCTGGACAGGGCCGAAAAATTTTAGCATGACGGATCACGCCTCGTTTTAGCCGCCCAGTACGTCCAGACATTGAAGAACCAGGAAAGCTGACAGCAATTTTAGGCTAAATTGCAATATTGCGGTGTAGAAGTAGGCGATTATTTTCCGTGGAAACGAGCACTGCAGTCCATCCCGACGTGCTGAAACGAGATTGTGTCGGGACGCTGTCACAATCGATATTGAAGTGCTATAAGAATTTTCACTGTGATGAAAAAGCTCTACCTGTGTATGTATGATATTAATAAAATTCATATTTATACATAATGTCTAATTAATTTAGGATCATTTCAAAAGTGTACTGTGCCAAAATCAATGATAGAAATATGGTTTATATTGTTCCAGGGGCGTCCTCGGCATCAGAAAAATTCGACTTGATGGTTGGTATCAATTGTGAAGCAAAAATCGTACAGCTGTACTTTCAGGACAGCTCAGAGAGCCCTCAAAAGAACATTGAAAGCTACGGTTGCATCCAGCACGAACACAATTTTGTTTCACGTTAAGCGATTTCGTAGGGAAGGATCTCGTGACGCCGAAGAAGCAATCGCTGATTCCAAGAGTCAGGATGGTGGAGACTACCGCATCCATTGGCGCAGAAATTCAAGGGAGCCCGAAATGATCATTTGGGCTATATATATATAAATTAACTAGCACATTTAGATTCTGCAAGAGCTGAAACAACAGGACGCATCACATAAACCTCAGTTCATCAATAACTCGCTCAACATCATTGAAAATAAAATTTGACTATGATTACTGACTTGTTCATGAGGTGACGACACGAAACATACTTTCACTTGAGGAGTTACGTGAACAAACAATTGCACGAGAGGCCTTTACGTAGCTCTAATCGCGGAGGGATAACGCCCGACCTTCACATGTTGGAAAAGTGACGGGTGCTTAAGTTGACCGGCGACTTTTCTCGGGGTGTTCCGGTATTTTCGTCCTCGCTTTCCGTCGCTACTCCATTTCCGTCTTGCTTCGAACGTCATGGGTGCTAAAGACTTGGCCGAGTATGGCTGCAGAATCTTTCGACGGCCACAGGAGCAGAGAGGGTGGTTGAGGGGAAGTGGATAAAAAGAGATCATTCTTCAAACCAAAAACAATGTTAATACAACATTTAAAAAAAAAACTCGAGTGGAGAGTGAACCCAGGGCGAGGCAACATTCACCGAGTGACGGGCTTTCCAATTGGGACCCGTAGGTGCCCGTCATCTCCGAGCATGGCATGGAATGATGAAATTAGATCCTAGGATGGAGCGGCGCTGGATTGCAAGGGCAGTGGAAACGGGGGTACCCCGAGAAAGCCCGTCAGCAAGCGGCACGATTCTCACATGCGAAGATCCTGGAGTGAACCGGCCGGGTATCGGACCCGGATCGCCGTGGTGGGGGGCGAGCGCCCTAGCCACCGCTCCACCGGTGCCTCAACATAACATTAATATGTTCAGTTAATATTGTAACAGGAAAATTTAAAAGGCATTTAGGTGGCCTATCCACTAGATACTTACATTTAGATGTAGCATTAAATTCAATTCATACTGGCGAGCAAGCGGCTGAAATGTAATCCGCAGTACCCCACAATTCAAGTGGGCTTCTGCTAAACGGATTTATAGATCCACCAGTGGTCGGCAATAAACTATACTTGTATCGTAGAGTCATTTTCATCTTCATTGATAAGGCGAATAGCCTTCAATTGTCCACAGTACTCGCAGAGACGAAGGGAACTTCATGCGATGACAAGTGCTTTGCGAACGTCGGAGTTGCTGGATAATGATGGAACCAATTTGATGAGCGGAGAGAGAGGGAAGGGAGTTAGCTACAAGGAAGAGAAATGTATGCGGTTCACTCTCAACCGAGCAGTTTAGAAATAAACCCTCGTAAAATATCTCTACCCCTACCTGCGTATATTTTAACTGTCACAGTGACTGTAAAGTTGGCAGCGAAGAACGGAACGTAGTTATATGTATTAACGTTGAATTAAAAGTGCTCGGTAAACACCTGTGAATTTTGAAATGGATTATTTTGCTTTTCTGATTTGTACCACACATTTGTAAAATATTAACTTTTCCAATAATTTCACTGTTCCGTTCGCCCTAAGCACGAAAAAGCTGTTCAGGCCCGTAGCAACGTTAATTTTATGCGTGGTGCACGAATACACAATGTGTATACACGTAGATCTTAAGCTTGAAGTAAAGCAACTGCCTATGGAGCACTTCACCTGACTGTACAACGCGAAGAACTCATCAAATAAAGTAGTACAGACACCATAAAAATTGTCAGAAAAGTGCGATTCATGCTGTATATGAAAGAAGGATGTATATATTTTGGAACATTATGAAATACTTTATATAAAATAATTTTTTAAATGTAAAAAAAATAATCGTTCGATAGAGACAGCATTTTTAATAAAATTTAAGCGTATTTCCGCTTTGGATGCTTCTGAAAGCAGAATTTAAAAGAAAATCTTCTTCAAGAAAGATCGTCATAATATTTACTGTGATCATGTGTAATAAAATCCTAGCATTAATGCATCATTTCAATTTTATGACTAACATTATTTACGTCAGTTTCAAACATAATTGTTTATGTCAAATGGACGCACATAAAATCAATTATAAAAATTATTTCCTAGATTATTATTACAATTTTCTTACACACAATCATGCTAAACATTATGACGATATTCCATGATGAAGATCTTCTTGCAAATTCTGCTTTCTGAAGCATCCATAATGGAAATGCACTTAAATTTGGTTTAAAAATACAGTTATTTAATGGATTATTCTTTTTACATTTAAAGAGTATAATTATTGAAATATTTTATAATGTTGAAAAATATATACATTCTTCTTTCATACGCTGAATAAATCGCACGTGTATGAAAATTTGTATAGTGTCTGTACTACTTTATTTTATGGGTTCTTCACGTTATATAGTCGGGTGCAGTGCTCCACAGGCAGTTGCTTTGCTTCAACCTTATGCAGGGCTTTCAAAAGTGCTCAGTTTACCGTGAACAGTCTATATGTGAGCAGACATGCTCCTCCCCGTTTCCCTCTCGCCACTCGTCATTAATATTCGCTTTAGAAAGTCATTAACGCCGCCACGGGCAGGCGCCGAGCCGACTCTCGCACAAATCAAGGTGGCGTCTCTTCACCTCCATCCATTCATCGCCGTGCCGACGCCCTTGTCCCCGTTATAGCGTCGGGGCGTCATCGCACGGTGGAAGGACTTTCACGCCCCGTCCCGCGCGTACAAACAGCTTGCCATACACTGCCTACATCGGTCTTTGTCCTTAGCGGGTGGAGTTTTATTTTACACATAAGCCGGATTATAGACTGTGTTCGTAAGTCGACGAAGTTATGATAGGCCTTTGTTAATCATATGCTGCTGATGTTTTGAAAGGGTTATTAATATTCCTTAACGTCATATTATTCTAATTTTTTTTAACTTAGCATTTTTACGGCATACGACAAATATATTTGGTTTTTCTAAATTTGACTTACTCTGTAGTTTTTAGACGTTTACATTTACAGCTATAGGCTGTTCACGGTAAAATGAACATTTTTGAAAGCCCTGCTTGAGATCTACTTGTATGCAGTTTGTATATTTTCCAGCCTTATCTAAAATTAACATTGTCATGAACCTCATCACTTTATTCATGCTTCGGTGAGGTGAAACTGTGGAATTATTGGGAAAGAAAATATGTCAGAAATCTTGTCTTTTTTTAACTTCCATGCATTAAATAAAAAGAAAGCGCAAGATATAATTTCAGTTATCATAAATGGTTACTCCAACACTTTTTATTCGACGTTAAGATATGGAACTTATTTCCATCCATCATTACCGACTTTACTGGGCACATGTCACTCAGTGCGTCCGTTAAAATATATTAAGGGAGGGTGACTTTTTTCCAAGGTTGATTTAAAGGGTACTCACTTAATCGTGAACAGTCTTAAGTAGTCCACACGCGGTTATATAAAATAAATTCTGGAATTGAAGTTCCTTAAATATCTTTAACTAACCCACAATGGTCAAGTCTCTCCTACCTAATGCAATGGAAGCTATATAAAGCTACGGCATTCGAGTAAATTTTTAACCTACCTTTGAACAAACTAAATTAAACCGTGATACTATAGCGCTAGCGATTGTAGCGATATCAGACTTAATACGAAAATGCACTGAATCTTCGTACATGGCAGTTGACATTATACATCATTCTGAAACACGCAGTTGTCAGCATAAGCGTCGCTAACCATGTATAAAGAGTTAACTAATTAGCAAAGAGGTAGAAATGGTTGCAATATGCGTAAAAAGGAGAGAGACAGAGAGAGAGAGAGAGAGCGAGAGAGAGAGAGAGAGAGATTGATCTATGGACATAAAGATTACAAAATGAAATATTGTTGAGTTAATTTAAGATATTATAATTGCTTTCCTTTTAGCAGTAATATTTCGTTTGTGGTTATGAATTAAAAGATTACCCTAAATCTGAATCAGTGAGAATTTCACTGTTTCAATCAGTCAGCAGTACTTGACTGATTCAACAGTCACTTCAGTGAATTTAACTGACGTAGCATTGAAAAAATGCCAGATTTCCGTCACTTATTGATTCAGTGGCATTTTTCACTGTTTTTAAGTAGTAAGTTTTTTGACTGACGGATCAGTTAAAAAAGCGTGTAAAAATGGCCATCCAACAACGTTTAAAAATGACAGCTAAACAACGTGTATCAAATTAAATTATAACGAATAAACTACTAAAACCAATATAAATTACTTTCTGAAATGTGTTTCGTCTTTCAAAACACCGTTTTGCGAAGTAATATGAACACACACCCTTTCATTCCAGTTTTATGTCTTGAATTTCGCTTTCATGTAATAATCGCACCGCTTTGTTTGAAGGTGTATCCTGCATAATAATATCGTGAAGAGAGTGCACTCACACACACACACACACACCTACACCTACACACACACGCATATATATATATATATACACGTTTTAAGAATCCTAACGGTACCAATTATTCCAAAAAAAAAAAAAAAAAAAACAAGGGCACACAGTTTAAATCTTCACGATTTCGATAGGATTAGAAGAGATATATTTCATCGGGTTTTTAACTTGACTTGGTAGCTCCGACGGAGCCCTGTCCCCGTAGTTCAGGGGAAGGGTAGCCGACTTATAATCGAGGGGTCGCGGGTTGACGCCCCAGCCCCTCCGTGGCCGATTTTTAGTTCTCTTGTCGCACTGGGAATTTGTCTGCAAGTCGATCTTACTTGAGCATCGTCAACGTCAAACATCACAACAAAGTCAAATCAAGGGAGGGGGGGGGGGGTGGTTTGTAAGATAACGGGCTGATAGCGAAATGGAAAACGTGTGTGATTTCTATCTCGTCCACCACAGAATTTATTTTTACATTTATAACTACGTTAAATTCAGCAATATAAATAGTAAACTATCATAAATATGTTTATTTGGCTTAATTGTTTGGCTAAATTCAATAAAAACAATATCTAACTCGCCACTGCAGTCGGCCGTGACTTATTCAATCAGTGAAATTGTTTCGAATAACTATTTCAATCAGTGGAATTTTTTCACTGAAACAATCAGTGGTTATCAACTGATTTTAAATGGAGCCATTTTAACTGATTCGAGTATTTGAATTTCACCGCGAATCAGTGGTTTTCCACTAATTCGAATTTAGAGTGTACTCAATAATCTATTGCCATTGATCACATATGGTCAGATAATAATGATATTCCATTAGTATTAATTTCATGTAGTTTACTGAATCGTATACTATGAGTTATATGCTCTGTCTTCATTGGCTCAAATTTTTTATACAAAAAATTAACACATGCCTATTTTATTTCTCGTCAACCTGGAAATCTACGATTACTAGCTGAAAAATAGTTTTATAAGCATGTCGGAATTGTCCCAACTTCTAGTAGCGGGTGATATCACACAGGCATTCTTACATCTTGTCGTGCATTTGTTGCTTCCTTCTCCCAGCTGTTTCGGTGTACAAAATTCTTTCTTTCTAAGCTAACCATTTTTTTTTATAACGCTGATAATTTGCAAACACTTTAACTTCCTCGCTCTCAGTTACGTTTCACCCCACCCCCCCCCCCCCATACCCCCCCCGAACGAGGCGGGCACATCTGGCGCACTCGAGATTCCAAGTGGTCGTGCAAATGCTGGCCGACAAGCGTGAGATTTCCGAGATTCTCAGGAGGGGAGGGACGGGTGGGGGCTGCAGACGCGGCGTCATTGTGGCTCGTCATGACACCTGAAGGATTCTCTCCGGGGACAATATTCCTTCATCTCGCTTCTATAACACCCCCCTCCCCATCCAAGTTCTCCCTTCTCTTCCCAACCCCTTGTCCACACAGCTGGTAGCTCCTACAGCAGACTGTAAACTTTGGATAATCCGGGAGCTGGCGCGCACCTGGGGGTAGGGAAGCTGCGTGGTGGTGGATAATGGGTAGACCCCCCACATCCCCACCCCTTCCCTCCATCACCACCACTTCCTTCATCTAGACGCGTATGGTGATGGGCCCTGCCTCATTACCGACCGCTGAAAAGTGACTCCCTTCCAGCAACGTTGTCTTCAGAAGCCAGCATAAAAATCCCATGAATCAGCAACGCTGCATCAACTGTTTCGACAAGATTGTTAGCATTTATCTTGAACGTATCTTCTACGACCTCTGTAATAATATTGGGGCACTTATTAGACATATTAACACTGGAGTATCTGTAGGAGAAAATACTTTTTCATAAAAATGCGTGCACTTATTATGTTATTCAATAGAGCCATCGTTTATATAAAATACCATGAAAGTAGTTCTGCTAGCGACAACAATTAACACGAATGCGCTAAGTCTGTCCACGCCATCCCTAAAACTCTGTCTATTTAAGCAATTTCTTCAGCAGGCGGACGGGTTCTTGAAACTTCTTTGTAGAAGTTTATCCGATTTTCAATACCGTTTTGCTGCGTGCTCATTAAATCGATATTGCATGCAAGTCTGCATTAGGTATCGAAACGTGGTATTTGTATGAAGCAGATACGATCGGCATATATAACGGAAATATTTATTTCACAACTGATAACGGCATAATAAATATCTTCATGGATACAATACTGTATTAGGCCTAATACACACAAGTCTGCCTACGCTATTCGGAAATCACCAATAATGCGAAGCGATTTTGGAATTTGTCCACGCTGCTACACCATCTGGATCTGAATGCGATTCTCAATAAACGCAATATTTTATGCCTATCTTAGTTAACATTAGAGTGCTTATCATTATCTCTATATTGTTAACAGTAATTTAATTCACGCTCATTATTCACGCATATTCAATCTGTCTATTGACATCATTCCAAAATGTCTGTCACTCAGGCATCCAATTCACTAACTCCGCCCGCAAGTCTCACTATTCACTGTACCGATGCTGACAGTCCGCAGACTTCATTCTCGGGGGTTACCATCGCCATCACACAATACTTTGCTGACTCGTCGCTTCACTGACTTCGCACACCTGACGCTTAAGTCCGCACAATACTCTAAACTTTGAACTGTCGACTCGGAGGTCCGTCGTGGCTTAAGTAGTCGCGCTGGCTTGATCTAGAAGGTTCCCGGCACCCCGAGTCTCGCTGAGAGTGGCAAGGATGATGTCCTGAACATTATTTAAACGATAACCCCAGAAATTCTATCCACTCAAGACCGGGAGCGCACTAGTCTCTATAGGCTCGTCCCTGCTGTGGCGGCACGCCCTTGTAAATCTCCGCTTACTTCTCGGGTTGCCGATCGGACCCACTGATTCTCTCGCTCGAGCAGCTTGGCGCAAGGAAGGCTATGCATAGCAGCAAGCATGTAACAATACCATTATAACGCATTGCCCGATAGTGAAGCTGCAGTGTATGCAATGTGTCATTATGTGGGCGATACACCAAAGTATCGCACGGCCCTTTTCTATGTTTATACCGTCAGCCGAGAGTTGAATTTTGGAAAAACCGACTTAGCAAGCGAGGTGTTGATGAAATGTGTCTATTGGAATGCCAATATCGATTTTCGGAAATTCTTGATAACTTTGCTGGTATTATCAGGAAACAGTTGCAAACTCTTATTTGATTTGTGAAAATTTTGGCAAGAAAATGGGATGGAATTTGAAATAAATGAATGAAATACCTACTATTAGGAAGTTACGCGAAGCAGCATACCTACATGGTTACGTAAGCTCCTCAGAAGTGGTGATCCCTGAACTTTGAATTACAGCCGCAATTTTTCTAAGTGTACTTAAAATGAATTATCTGAATGTGAATATTTCGAGTTAATTAGAATCAAACTAACCTTGGTTTCTGTGGCAGGATTAACAGCATTCATGCTTCCGACGTGTAAACTTAGATCACGTATGAGATTTCTACGTGAAACACGCGTCAGTTACGATACACACTAACTTAACTTTCCGAAGTCTAGGTTACCGAAGTTCAACTTCTGGTTGACGGTGTGAACTTACTACAACTTCCTAAGCACGGACAGTGGAAATTAATAAGTACTAGCTTATAAGGTCGCTAAGTGATGTAATGGAACTTACTGTCCCTTGGTCCAAGTGAATTACGAAGCGTCTACCCGCCATTGTAGACTGACGTTTAGTATTTTAACATTAAACGAACTTCATGGATAAGCTGGATTGACATCCAACTTTAACATGAGGGCTTCTGGGTTCGAAGTCTTTTTACGGCTAATATGCGTGTGCCATAAAAAAAAAAACACGTTTATGCGAAGCATAATTTGTAAGCGCACGCTCTCCCACCCAATTAGTATAGCGGCATAAGACGCAGGAATATAGAAGTAATAATTTAGTTGATATTTTCGTTTATGACTCACATTAATTAGGTCATGGATTTGCTTCCAGGTGGCGTCTTTGCCCCCTCCCCTTCCCCGCAAGGAAGTTTAGGGCGGTACATTTCTTATCAGTTCTTCGATATTTAAGCCTAACATTTTTGGGCATGTTGCTATGAATAAAATAATTGATATAATTGGTAAATAATTAATTTAGTAAATTGATCCAACTGTGCATAGTTTTTTACCTAACTGTAATGGCAAAATTGCAAAACTGATCAAGCTAATTTAGAAAAATGGGTAGTTTAACGGACCATTTTTAACGCTAGCAACCGTGTTAATCAGTGTTTTCTAATTCATAGTATTTTCTCAATGTTTGTGGCTTTTTTTTTGACTAAAAGATAAATTAAAGGCAGTTAATTTCTCAACACGCGGACTGGCAAAAATGAATGTGCAGGACTTCCTCATTTTGAAAATGTTGTCACTTTCTACTCACTTTTCTTTAAATATCTATTTATACTGTGTATGTATATAATATAAAATCGTAATGTCAAAGGTTACATATTTATGTTGGCTCTATAAGTAGTACTATTTAATTTTGTCTAATGATCTTATTGATATATTTGTCAAAACTTTCTAGTTGGTTTTGATGTTGGGGAAATTTTTATTTCTCACGGAGTTACCACTCAATAGCGTATCAAAATAAGAGGAGTAAAATATTGGACTTGTAAAATATGATTTCCAAACTATTTCGAATAATTTAACTTTTAGAATTTTTTTCCTTTGCTTTGCTTGTAGCTCACTACCGGGTACTAGATCGGTGGGTCTAATGCATATATGATTACATAATCGCCTAGAATGCAGTTTGTGCAGTGAAATATTGGAACTGAGCATCGGGCACAACTCGTAAGATATATCCGAAACTTTACAGAACGCGCAAGAACCCTTACGTTAACGCTTCATTAAGTACCACAGTGCGGCACGCCAAATTATTGTAAATTGACTGTTACCCGATATCGATTCAACGAACAACTATTGTTAGTGCAATTCACTACAGAATGTAACTTCGCGCAAAATCCAGTTATGTTTCCAGAACGTACTGCTCCATTTAACCCATCCGCATAGAGCTTGGCTTGTAAATGGTTGTGGTAACATCAAATGAGGATATCGAATCTGGAACATGCAAGATATATATCTTCAGTTATATTTCTTGGCAAATTTCCATTTCACAAAGAAGCGTTACCCACACTCTGTTGTAGAAAAAAAAAAAGATAATGTGACGTAATAATTCCAAATCTAGTAAATTCATCTATATGCTAAAGTTTAATGGGTTCTACTAGAAATCCGTGAAAGAGAACAGCAGGAATGTATCAACATTGTATTGCTCTTTTATTCGCGGTATAGCACTGTACTTAGTCTACAGTTCTTTAACTGCAATACCTGCAAATGAATATAACGAGGAGACAAAACCAGTGAGCACCAAGTCAGATGATACGTAGTCTGGGGTTCAACTATTATAAGAACTTGTCACCTTTAAGTTTTCGCGCATAACCTTGTAATATACCAACCTAATATTGACTTTAGTAGTAAAAATAAAGGTGTATACAGATTCAATAAATTAGGTCTCGAAAATTCAATTTGAGTGCTTCTTATTTATTTTATAGATTTTCCAAGTTTCCGAAATGCCCTATATATTAATAGCAAAACGAGTAACTATAGGAACCATTTCAGTATATAAGGAGGTATAATTCAAAATTACTTTTTAAATTTTGCAATAGTAGCTACAATTTGAAACCCTACATAATTTTTTCTCCAATTGTGAAAGATTAAGGGCAAGCTTCACCCGCCATTTTGGATTCTTGGTTTTTCTTGCTTAGTTATATCTTTAAACATGAAAATTTCTAAAGTACATCTATAGCGATCTAGCTATTGACCTTTTACTGCAGTACAAACAAAAAAATTGAACTACAGACTCATAACTATGTCAAAATATCGATTCTTCCCAATTTTGGTAGAATAGATATTGTGACATATTCATGGGCTCGTGGTTAACTTTTTATATCTGTATTGCTGCGTAAAGTCAATAACTAATACACTATAGACGTACTTTTGAAATTTTCATGTTAAAAAACATAATTAACCAA
Organism: Dryococelus australis; assembly: GCA_029891345.1. Taxonomy (NCBI): domain Eukaryota; kingdom Metazoa; phylum Arthropoda; class Insecta; order Phasmatodea; family Phasmatidae; genus Dryococelus; species Dryococelus australis. Next base: position 97,579,094 of record CM057003.1, read on the forward strand.
GAAAAACCAACAATCCAAAATGGCAGGTAAAGCTTGCCCTTAAACGTATTCAGCTTTACCTTATTCGAGATTAGCCTTATTGTTACCTCTGATGGGTACTTGTTGGGCGATTTGTATCAGTGTTTCTTCTCTTTTCGATGCAAGTGTTGCGGCCATCATTGTTGTAATTGCGGCCACGTGTTTAGTGCGAATGTCATTGTGCTCGCTTTGCAACAATTCATTCTCTTGGTGACCCGCTTGGTTTTATAACCCGTGGCGATAGTTTGGGAGTTACTTTTAGAAGAAGTTTTGAAATGCCCTCTGTAGACATGGCGCAAAGGCCACGAAGATTGAATAAGAATTTAGCCCCTCGGAATTATTGATAACTCTTGGGAGGGAAATGTCGAAAACGGTTTCTTCCTAAGAGTCGGGCAATTTTTTGACCGGGATGTCGCAGCCACGACCTCATCAGCACGAGAGAGTCAACCGGGATAGCTGACGCCTGCCCAACGTACCATCCCGAAGTTGGGAGGGCCGGATCTCAAACGTCCCGGAAAGCGGCAATCTCAAGGTAAACGCGGTAACGTCATAACCCTTAATTACGGCGATTTAGTCGCCGGTTCAGCAGGGCAGCAAGAGAGTTCCAGGGGACCTTGCCAGAAGCAATGAGTCGCAAGCGGGCGGAAGATGGCTTTTAATTCCGCCCAGTTCATTTCGCGCCGGTCATGATTAAATGTTGGAGTCGTGCCCCGTGAGATGGACGGATGGTGGGTGGGGGGGGGGGGGAGGTCCAAGAAGGATGGAAGAGGTGTGGGACGCGGCAGTGTATTGCCAACACAGTGGTTTTTCCACCAGATATAGTGAATATTAGTTCCCACCTAGCGAGCAAATTTGTTATGTAGTGGCCAGTGGATATTCTAATGGAATTGTATAAAAATCGCCGATGGCGTATGGTGAACAGTTTTTCTGGAAAGAAAAAAAATCCGGATTATCTAAAGATTATATAAAATGTGTATATGGTGAAACTGCAAATATTTCTGGCATACTTCTGTGTTTGTTATTCAATATTTGGTGCCAATACGTCATCATCTTTATGCATCACATTCTCGCTATCTTTGTGACTACCGCCGTAAATATATTGCACATTTATGTAATTTGAACTGCATGGAAATACAATTTAAAAATATGTTAACTTTTACTTCAAATTGTATTTGGTATATTGGTATTATTATTATTCGAAATATGATTGATATCTTTCCGTAACCTAGTTGATTATGGCGGATTTTCACTTGTGGCCTAGTGGAATTCTCATTCTAAATGTTGGCGGCACTGGACGCGAGAGGAAGTGGAGAATCTGGAGGAGGACGAGGAGGACGGGAAGTGTTCCTGAAAGGAGTAAAGGGATTGGCGGGGGGGGGGGGGCGTGAATGAGCTCTGAAGTAAGGGCCCACTAACTGCCGTCTATTGTCTCGCCTTCGCACCGCACCGGGCAGGCTGAAACAAACCATTCAAGGGAAAGGGTTGTTCTTCAGCTACCAAAACCACACAACCCCCCCCTCCATTTTCACGGAACTAAACCGGGCCCTATCACACCCTTCCCCGGGGGATCCCCGCGAACCTTGTTAGTTAAGGGGTGCGTCTATACACATGCACGCCCGAGATACACGCCGCCCCAAGTCGTCGTATTGTGAGCGCGTGCAAGTTTGCAACTTATCTCTATCTCTCTCTCTCTCAATTTACCCCATCTCCCTCCACCACCCAGCCTCCATCGTGGCAACGCAAACTCAGCTTCTCCGCAAGTTCAACAGCTTTTGGAGTTGAGTAGTCACCGGACCTGAATACCTCTTCTGACGAACGTGAAAGTGAGGGAGAGAGAAGATGTTCTCTTGTAGGATTTGGGTGGAAGGGCTTATCCTCGTTTCTTGCCGCTTAGTAGTCCGAACTAGTGACAATACGATGCATATGCTGCTAATGGTTAATTGAGCAATCTCGAAATCAACATTCGAAAAATATCACTGTCCCTACGTGCATGCATTTAAACTGGCAAACTGACTGGCACGCGCCCAGTGAAGTTGGCAACCTTGAAGGTGTAGTAGTCACGCGTCTCTTAAAGTCGAATTATATGTTTTCAATAAACATCAGTGAATACTGAAATTATACCTTCCGCTATCTGTTTCTGTTTCAAGTGCAAAAAAAAAAAATTCACCGAAATTTGTAAAATGTTTAGTTTTTTAAAATAATTTCATAGTTTCACTTCCGCGACACAAGAATAAAGTAATCAGACCCATGGAAATGTTGAGTTTGAATATAGCGAAAGAATACACAATTTGCACACAAGTTGATCTCGCGCAAGGCTAACCGTGAACATCCTATTCTTCCCAGTGTCAGCACACTAATCCGTGGTCCACATACTGAGGTGTTGTTATTTGGGAAAGACACAGTCTTGTGTTTTTAAATGCCAGTTGAGTTGTAAATACACGTGCTGTTTGTACTAGTAGACGTCAGATTAGGTTAACTTAGCTTATATGTCGCTTCCCGAATAGTTTTCCGGCATAAACAACCCAAAACATTACTTTAAAATTTTTTATATAAATTTGTTATTGAATACCGACTGGCGGAACAGTGGAATGCGCTTGAAATCAGTGCCTGGTTCAGAGCATTCCACTGTGCATTGCAACAAATGTCCAATTTAATTGGTTAAAAAATATGGTCTGTGAAACTATTAGTATGAGTTAGAAAAATCCGGTGACACGCACATTTTTCCAATCTTACGTAGTAAAACTTTGCTATTATTTAAGTGATTCGCATTTTCAACTATGTTATACCACACCCAACTTCTCACATAGTCTCCAATTTGTTCCGTGGTGTCTATCAATCAAGCCACGAAGATCAACAATGCAGTATAGGACTTCGGAACATTGCAAACCTAAATTCAGCTTCTGTATAGCTAGACGACTATTTGCCTTAGACAGATTTTTCCAGAACGTTTAACATTTCATTGGCTGATGCTGAAGTTCGGAGGAGCCATACATATTTCTGACTGGTCTACGCGAATTCAGGCAGAGACATAGTTTTAATTTGTCTTTACGGTTGTCAGGTGCGTGTAGAATAAATTATGATATAATGAATACAGCAGCATGGCCTTACTAAATTAAAAATGACCATATGTATACTGTATTGGAAATGAAATTCCTTACGCAAAAAATTTAGGATTCTTGAAATACCATGCCCAAGTTTATACTCTGAGCCAATTTCTTTTACGTGAGGACAGAAGGAATGAAACGTATTCATGTGTCTTTCTCAGTAGCAAATTACACGGGAAAATGGGGAGGGGAAAAAGTGTTATTAAGGGAAAGTCAATTTTCTAAATAATAGCTAACCCGGATACTTTAAATGAATGATTTTCATTATTTTCATTCTGAAACAAGTTTACGGATACTGTGGTTAACGCACTCAGCAGAAATATTTATAAGGTAGGTCTTGCGACATGTTTCTGAAACTAGGAAAAATACTTCTGATTCGCGATGAGGAATTATGAATTAAGAACGGAGCAAAATCTTGAATTGTATTTTTCAGTTTATTGAACCACCACAGGTTGGGTGATTAGAGGAGAGTTAAAGCCTTTTGGAATCAACCTTCAAAAAATAAATCCCATCCCTTGACTCCATGAAAATTTAACGGACACAGACTGACACTCTTTCAGTTAAGTTGACGGCGATTCAAAAATATAGGCCGAAGTGTTAAGGGTTGAATGGAAGCTGGAATCATTGTCACTACGCAACCATCAACACATCTAATCACCATACAACATTTGAATTAATTGAGCATAAAATCAAATCAAGCATTTTCTATGATTCGAATTCCATTTGATAGAAAATAGTTGAACTATAAACCACGGAAATTATTATTAATAAAATACATCAATTTCAAAGCAATTTTTTTTAAAAAGATATATTTTGAAAATCGCTTTGAATACGCTAATTTGTCATGACGTTCATTGACAGTTGTTATCCTAAACAAGATTTCCGAAGCAAATTTGTTTTTACGAAAAGTGTGAACCTTCAAATAGCGTTATTTATGATAGAATATATTTTTTTTTTCACTAAAAAATCCGAAATAAATATTTATTATCGCTGATAGAGTTTATTTGAACAAATTAAGCGTTTTTGGTCATATAATATAAATTCTTAGATTTGGAAGTATAACATTTTGATAAAATTCTAGATATTACTTGGGATTATAATGCAGTTTTTGTTTTGTGTAGATAGGACGAGTGATATTCGAAGCACAATTTAACTGCTGGTATAATAGTAAAGTTGCCTCATGAAGTGCTGCTCTTGATATGTGGTGGCGTATTCTGTAACTATCAGCATCGGCAACCTGGCAGGAATCGAAACTTATCAGACAGAGTAGCGTCCAGACATTGTCTGGCACTCGCAAACATTAATCAACCAGCGAATGTTGAATGGCCACACGAACAATACTGTGTAAAGTAGCATTCACTCAGCGTTATCTACCGCTTTCCACATATTTTATAACAGAAGTCGTACAAAATGTGACTGTTTGTGGCATACAAGATTATTTTCGAAACCAATAACTACGAGAAATTTATATTTTGATACCAGGTGGTGCCATAGACGAAATAATCATAACCAGTACGATTTTACTGAAATGCCTCAAATCCAATACTTGGACAATCTATATATATATATATATATATGGGAACAATTTTTTAATTGTTGCTCTTTAAATCCCCTGCTTCATGTCAAATGTTCATTGGGTGGTAAGGGGGAAAGCCTATGATTAAAAATAACCTAACATTATACTAAGAAATCGTACAGCCACGTGTGATTCGGCACTGTAAGTTGGCGCCCAAATCAACCATCCTAACCATAGAAGTTGACTGCAGTAAAATTATAGTTTGAAATATGTCGAACTAATATTTACCATCTTACTTCCATCCAGGCTCAGAAGTTCAAAAGCACACATGATTCCTTGAACCCCATTTCCCATTCTTACATTTGAGAAATATAACAATTAATGTGAAATCATGCCACCTTCAAGTAGCAAACTGAATGTGCATATGCCATATATTCAGTGGGAAGAAAAACCTTTTATTAAGTTTATTTGCGGATATCTGAAATCAAAGAATTATTTTGCACGTAATAAAGGTATATAATTTCATGTTAAATGCACTACACCTTTCAAAATCTGTGGCTTGAAAACTTCACCGCAGATTTAGGAACATAAAAATATTTGATAATTGTCTTTTACAACGGAATCTTTTTCTGGGAACTATTTGACTGTAAGGAGATTGAGTCTCAAATATTTTCGTCGGAAATCTTGCTAAAAGTTTTATACTGCACCTTACGCCTTACGCCTATCAACGCAGAAATGTTGGTACAAATATTTGTAGAGTCACATTTCATTATATCACCTTACGTATTCCCCGGCATATCAATTAGTAAGGAACAAACTTGAAAAAAAAAAAATTCTGGAAATAAATTTTTCTTGAAAGTAAATGCGACAGGTTTTCGCCACAGTGAACATCGTATGATAGGTACAATCTCACGCACGACATTTCCAAGCATCTTCGAACCAAACAGAAGGTAGGGCAGAGCAAGCCCGTCTGTCCATCGGAGCCAAAGTCTGTTTTATTTGTGCGTGAAGAAGCCTCACGCATGAAATCATCCAAGATCTAGCGGGAGATTTAAAATTAACGAAAAAGTATTAAGGGAAATCTAGTCTAACATTTATTACACAGGTGAGTTCTCTACTGTAAAGAAATGTATTTAAAATTAACATTTCAGGTTTGCTTTGGAATACTGCTTATAACTACAATTGGTAGCTTATAATGACACAAAATTTTTTTAAAATAATTTTAAAATTCCAAAATACAATTTAACACGCATTGAAACACTCTTACATTTTTTGGGATGTCAGACGCGTGGCGTCTGTCAAATACCAATTTGGTGCGATGTATAGATTTCAATAATTTTGTCAAAGCAACAATAATTTCAAAATCTCAGGAACTCAATCCACCCACTAACAAACGAAAAATGCATACATTTTAACAGTGCTGAGATCAACAAATTTCTGAATACCATATTTAAGGAATAAGATATCTAATGGTTACATTCGTTTTCAGTTGAGAAGAGAGCACAAGAGGCCTGTGACGTCATGTGCCACCGCCGGAGGACCATCACACAAAATATCCGTAATAAACCAACCTCCTCTTCATAAGGCGGCCCAGAAAAATATACGTCGAACAGTTGGCGCTTACTAATACATATCCACATTTTTCTTTCTGAGGCATTAGAAGAAAAAACCAAGTTTATTACGTCACTGCAATTGTTATCTTCCTTTTTAAAGTTGATACTGGTCAGGGAGTCGTGTTTCTTGATCCCGGATATTTATAGAGAGAACCAATAGCTCTACCTAACATGTGATCGACACGGTACATGGAGACTACATAGTAGTTGAAGAAATTGTGTAGAAGCTTGGCTAGGCAGTAACTTACACGTTGTCAGCATGTCAGTCATAAAATAAAGCTTCCAGCCTCTTGTCAGAAGTATGGCACATAAGCAAGATGTGTGCCTCCAAAAAGTTTGGTTTAGTTTACTCCTCGTGGTGACAATGAGTCACTGCATTTACGCAGAAGCAGGCAGTTAGCATACCGACTTAACATTATCAACAAAAATTGGATATATGTATGTCTGTAAGGAATTAATAACAACAAGAGTGATCGTTGCCGCTACACGAATATTATGGTTCCTAATGGCACGAGGACAATCTCACCACTTATACTGACAATTGAATGTCAAAGTTAGTTCGAAATTCAACAGGTCGACCACTTCAAACCCTGCAACAAAACCAGGTAATATAAATATGCATGTTTTACTAAAATGTTAATAAATAATTTTAAAATATTTCAGCATTGTAATTCAGCAGGTGAATGGGCAGTTCGATCTCCACGGCACAGCTGGCTTGGATGGTGTGCGATGCGGTGGGTTCATGGTTCGATACCCGGGGAGCGTGTGGGTGTAAACTAATGCTCACGTGCACTATTGTGTATTAGTCAAGTGATCTGGAAAGGTCTGTAATATTCATCCAGTGTTCATAATTACCTCAAATAATCAATTAACACATAATAAAAAAAAGAAGTTACTCATATACCTAATGAGCCTACTTTCCTCTGCGTAGGTGCAAACAATTTTTAACGAAGTTTTTAAAAGTTTATAAGATAGGTAGGTCTTCACGTGTTTTCGACAGCAATATCATAAGAAATGAAACCAGGAACATATGCAACAGTAGTGATACAATTACAAATACACACGTGCCTTAACCAAGACTCGAGCGCAGGAAACCTTGAACAATGTGTTAGCATGCCATCAACTACAATACGGAAGCAGTATTCGGGACATCAACTTCAGATGTAATCAGTCTAATGTTTTGAATGATACTTACTCTTACAGAATAGTCACTTTAAAAATAATCGTCTGAACCTCTTAAAACACATAAGTATAATTGTTCTACAGTAGTAGTATTTGTGAAAAGAATTTGGTGGATATTTGTTGATTTTCTCATTTGTTGCCATCATAAAAAAATGCTTAAAAACTGTTCTTTATACAATGCTTATAATAGATACTGTCAACATACAAAGTTTGGTTGAATTTAGTTATAATTTTTCATAGACACGACAAACTCATCAAAATAATTATCTCGGCGTATATTTGAAAATAAATGTCTGACTCACTTAAATTATTTAAGTTTACATAGACTTCTGTATTTTTACTGGTGTGAAAAATTTACTGGAAATTGCTGGAATTTTTGCGGGAAAATGGCAAAATGTTTTATGTCCTCACCTAACACTATTTTTGAAGGGGGAAAAAGGCAAAATTAAATATGTGTATATTATGCATAATTGATAATTCAAATGAATACTCTTAGTGTACAAAACTTTGTAATTATTTATTGAATTGTTTAATATATTTCCTAGTCTAAACGATTTACACTAACGCCATTAAAAAGACCGGTCGTACATAAAACCTGTTAGTTTGCATGCAATACTGTAAGAGTACTTGGGTGTAAAATTTCGTGGAATCGGTTGATTGGTCCTCGAGATATGGCATAAAAATTTTACATTTTTATGTGCGGCTATCTAACAAAATGGTGGAGATTTGAGATTCTATAGACAAATCTAATAGTTATAATATATAATGTCACCATATAAAGAAAAGGGTCGAAGTTGAAATTTATTTCGTAGTAACGTAGATATAAACAAACTGAGCTCAAATTTTTATATTGCTGCCATTTAAATAAATGTGTTTGACTACTCAAAACATATTGATTTACATCGCCTCCTGTAGTGTTTTTTTTTTTTTTTAACCAAATTTCGTGAGAATATGTTGGTTTTTTTTCCAGAGATATGACATAAAAATTTGGATTTTTCATGTAATATCTTGCAAGATTGCGGACAATAGAGACATTTTATGTACACATTTGAACGTTGTAATACATATTATCAGCATATGAAGTTAAGTTGGAATTAATATTTTTTCGACGATATAGCCTACTGAATTTAAATGGCTATGTAGGCGCCGTTTTAACACAGTTGCCTGATCAACTTAAAACATACCAGTTTACATCAACTGCTGTACTACTTGTTTGCCAAATTTCGCTGTAATCGGTGAATTGTTTCCGAAGATATAGCCAAATTCAAATCAACTTTCTATGCTGGCAGTGTTTCTGCAAGCATAAAATGAGTTAGTAGGTAATTTCTGTGGTCCACCATTTTGGAAGGTAGTACCACATGAATGTTACGCTTTTATGTCGTACGATTCGTATCAACGGGTTAGTTACATATTAAAAAAAAAAAAACACAGCCATGTAAATATTTCAGTTTAGTGTTCCATACGTCACAAACAATTTCAGCCAATCTTTATATGCTGGCAGTGTCTATGACAATCATTAAATGTGCTAATACAAACCCTTTTTGTCCGCTACTTATGAATATAGCAGCGCGTGAGAAAATAGCACTTTTATGCCTTATTATAGAGACCAATAAACTGGTTTAATCCTAATTTTGCGTGCAAGTAGTGTTCCTAATAACATTGGCCGAGCCACACCCAAACCCTCAGAATTAGCATGCAATCAATTATCACTCAACTCTCTCTCTCTCTCTCTCTCTCTCTCTCCTCTCTCTCTCTCTCTCTATATATATATATATATATATATATATATATATATATATATTATTCTCTTTTGAACAAAAGTAGTTTTCAGTAACAAGAAGCAAACACGGTAAAATATATGTTAGAATGCTTTGTTACGTTTTTACCTATTCTATTTTTTTTTTTAAATATTATTGGTTATTGATGTTGCTTGTTTATATGATTATATAACCTTAGGGTCTTTTGTTTTCAAGAAAATAGTTAAAATACATTTTAATAAAAAAGAGAGAGAAAATATAAAAATAGAGATAAGAAAGGTGCATCTCCGTTAACCAAAAAATAATATATATTACATAACTTTATGCTAATTTAACATCAGTAAGTGAGCGAGAAATAATGATTTTTTATACTCATTCCAATAAAAGAGTCCATGATATGTAGCTTTCAATACACGAGGATGGGTGATAGACACACCCGCGATTTTAAGATATTGCTTTAAAATCAAATTTTAAATTGAAAAAAAAAAAATTGTATTCTTTCCTGAACTATGCTGAACTATGAGGTGTAGGCACAAGCCGTCTCCGCCTCGTTCCGAAGATGGGCGCATAGCTACCTGTGGCTGGAAAACATCGCCACACTCGTGTTCAGCATTTCAACATGGCAGTAGGTTAAACTGACTCGTTCTCGGAGCACCAACCAGCGACCGCATGATGGCGGTAGTAAAAGTTATTTATGGCATATTGATTAAGTTATTCATCAGCTATTAAATACTATGTCACACCATTTTATCGTATTGAGAAGGAGAAGAAAGAGGATCGTGTCATCACCTCTGTACAACACACATATCGACCCAAGGAGTAACAGTACACAACTATCGATACTCGTGGCCACAACTGCACTCAGAAAGTCAGGTTATAAAAAACATATTAATTATTCAACGGCAGATAATACTTGCATTAATAATGACATTACTAACAAAGGGATGACGTGGATTACAAAAAAAAAAATGCTGCCAACTTACGAACTTAATTTGATTCCAAATAGTAAAGAAATAACACATTACTTATAGGTGGTGATATATATGGTGAATAGATCTCAACAAATACCAATTAACAGACACACATACATTTGAAAACCTTTAGCGGCATTAGTGGCAAACTAAATATAAACAGTTCACACATGAATAATATTTACTTTTAAATAAATACCACTTATTATACACATTAAAATTAGTGACACTAACATCATATCAATAACAAAGTTAAGCTTGAGCACAAAAGGGAGATAATTGACTGCAAAAAAATTAAAGGATAAGACTTGCCAACAAAAAATAACTTTACCTAGAAAGGAAATACACAAAAGATAACAAAATAAATAACAACGTATAAATAATACGCTTACGGTGCCACAAAAATGGCACAGTAGTGCTAGTTTGGGCAAATTAAAAATTATATATTTAAAGCGAGCCAAGTAGTTTTTAAAAAAGGATACACTATAAATATTTTAGATTACTGTCTTGTATCTATTAAATCATTTATCGGAATTCACCCAAACTTTGTGTGCTGATAGTAACAATCTGAAGCATCAAATATGAGAATAGAAATCCTCTTGGACCAGCCTTTTTGTAAGAAAGTGTCGGGTGAAGAAATGGAACATTTATCACGTATTTCGGGAACTAATCAGCTTCATTCCCACCAAATTTTACACACAAGACGTACTACATGTAAACTAACCTAATTTTGTGGGTCGGAAATTTATTTTCAAAATGGTGGCCATATAAATGCTTTCGATAAAGTTGTCATTTCTATTAAACAATTAAATATAATTCTAACAATCTTTGTATGCTGACGTTATCTATTAGAATAATCGTTTGTGCCTAACCAGATCATATATTTTTTTTTTAGAGTTTTTCTATAATTGCGCCAAATAAGAAAAAATAAATTAAGTTTTTATGCAATATGTCACGAACCAATCAACCGATTTAAAAAAAAATAAATCAAAATAGTGCTATGTAAGGCCATATAAACTTAGATAGTTTAAGTGTCTCACGCAATTGTTTTCAAAATGACGGCCTATATATATTCTCCAAAAGGATCGATAAGCCGTTCTTTCGCAGCCCCTACACATACTGAGTGTCGGTACCAAGCCAGCGTTTGCCCTTTTGCTCCATGCGAGGTTTCTGTCCTCGCTGAGCTGGCCTTAGGACACCTGCGTTATCATATGACAGATTTACCGCCCCAGAAATTAGCCCCAGGGTATTAGCAAAATATTTTTATTCCCTAACAATTTCACAGTCGTATATGATCAACGTATGAATAAAAAGAAGGGTTCCACGGCAGTGTTAACTTTTTGGGTTAGTGAAAGGCTACAAAACTACGAGGGAGTAGATCCTCAGGAAAGCTTTGAACAGTGCTCAGATGGGTATACACTGGATATATTTAATTTACTTTCAGTTATATTTATGCAGGTAAGATGGTAGTGTGAAAGTATTTACATTCTTAAGGATTCCAATCATTCACGTGATTGACGAATGGATAAAGAGAACGTATCCACGGCAGTGGAAGTTTCTCATGTCGCAGAAGGCTACGAAAGATACTGAGTAGGGCTGTGAAAAGAGCTCAATTAAACGGGAACAGAGTGTGTTCTGTGTTTCGAAAGAACTGACATAAGGGGAATGGTGCATGCAAGCAGTGTACTTACCCTATTTTGGATATAAGTCATTTTCCAAAGGGTTTGTCGAAATTTTTGGCTCGACAAGATGCAAATAATAATTTCCAACGCGTTTTTATACGTTGTTCCATAGTCACTTACGTCATTATTCTCGGATCACTGATGGAAGAAAAGAAGGAATTTATGTTTTCTTATCTTCAATCAGTGCTCCGAGTATAACGAACACAGTGGATTTGTAACAATGTAAGATGGTGCTCAAAATTGTTATTTACGTCTTGTCGAGCCAAAAAAAAAAAAAATCCTACGTAAAACAAGTTATGGCAGAAATGATATAAATATATGGTTTGCGTGTACAATTGCCCTTAATAAACGCACAGGCACACAGCCTCGAAGCTTAGCCGGGTCGCGCCTCCAACAGTTGCTCTATGTCCGAGAGGCAACCCTCAGCCCTCGAGGGACGTAATGCAATCCAGCAGTATCGCATGTCGCCAGAGGCGCTGCTGTCGTCTCCTCTCCAGCCTACTAATGTAATTGGAACCTGCCCTCGTACTTTAGCTAATTAAAACCTTGTGGTGAAATGGAGATCGGCGGGGATCCTGCCTCGCCCCTCGGGCTGATGGTGGGAGGGGAGAGAGCGCCGTTTTATATTACACCAGCCTTGGGCAGTCCAGCGAATTGAAGGACAAAGAGCGAGACACGGAGGAAAAATTGACAGAAGTAGAGAAAGGGGGGGTTGGTGTCGGGTGTAACACCAGAAAAGTACAAGAAGGTAAAACAAGAGGATTGATTCAACAGCGGGACGTTTACTCTAGAGGTTGCTAGTACAAGAAACGTACTCGGTGCTGGTGCTTTATTCACCTCAAAGTGTTAACAAGAGTCACGTAACAGATTGAAGTAATTTAAGAAAATAACTGTTTCTACAGACAGACCTGCGTTCTGTGGTGAAATTTCACAAAATAGCACAGCAATCGTTGACCGTACATGATAACTTATCAAGGATTGATAATACATTTTTTTTGTTGGTATTTTGCACACATTTCTTCGAACCATTACGGTTACGAATTTATCTTATCACACAAACGCATAATGATTTGCCGTCAAACCAAATTTTTAATTTTGTATCAGTCGTAAATCGAACGTCGGTGGTAACCCAGTCCACGATCTTTGGGCGTGGCAGAGGATTAGTGACATTTGAGAGCGAATCTATATATCGTCTGGAATTATTTACTTGCCAAACAGGCTTAAAAAGCATGACATTTTTACTTCGTGCAGGCCCTACGTACTTAAACAGTGGTCACGTATGAGGACTCGGTTGGGATGTCAGATTTACACGCCTTGCATACAGCGAGAAAATTTTGTAATGTCAGTAAACTTTAGTTAATTTTACAGCCTCCTGTATACTCGGATGTAAGCTGTTTGTTCAAGATACTGCTGCACTCTGTTACATTTGTATTAGCACATGAACTTTAGTATTAAAATCAAGGAAACCGGGGGTGGGGAGATGGTACAGCTAAAAATCTGGATTTTGGTCCTCCCCGAAAATTATATTTGCACTTCTCTGTTCTGAGAGCTAAAAATGCAGAAATTACACAATTTCGAAAAATTATGGTTTGTTACCGTTGTATTTCTTCTCACATATAGGTAGCTCAGTAGACCAGAATCATAATTAAGGCATTTAGCTGTATTTCATAGTATGTGGGATGTAAATATGACAAATGTCTTCTAAAACAATGCAAGTCGCAGCTAAATAGCACATTCTTACTTTAGGCCTACACACGGAACCACTATATATATTCTACAACCCAGTAGACAGCAAATTTACATATAGTTAACTGCGCTATTTTTGGTTTTGAAATGCAAAATATTTCACGAGTAAGTTCACAAAATGTACATAAATACGGCTAACATGGGGTGGGAAAATCCAGTCACTGAATAGCAACACACAGATCGCGGGGAAACGGCAGAACTACACTACACAAACGAGTAAAGCCTCGCATTATTAAATACCCACTGAGAGTATGAGCAGGCGAGAACCCATTACCTCGAATCAACTTCGTTGCTTTGTTGGCATGTAGGGTTCACGCAGAAACTTGAACACGCACGCAGTGAACCGAGCAGTGCATGATCCTCACTGCATGAAAATTGTGCTTCGCAGTAATTCATTAAGCTTGTTTCGCGTGACAAATGAAGTGAACTTCTGCGTATTTTTTGAACCGAATGTATAGTGCGTGTGAGATATGTGGTGCTACAGGAGAGGGAAATTATGATTGTGACTGTCAGAAGGAAAGACTAGATTGGTTTGATTACTGCTAGTGATGGGCATGGAAATTAATTAGCTGGCAATTTTTCTTCGTTTTGGTCTATGAATGTGGACAAGAGAATGCAGGTATAATATATCTCATCATACTGGAATTCGATAATACGTATGGAGTCAACGGATATACTGTGGAACAGCAAGTGGCCATTCAAGACTCTTTCCAAAAAATACGGATTTCACTGTAATGCTAGAATGAACTGATTCCTCTGCATGTCTTGCGTTCTGTGTCCACTGACATTGGTGCCAAAGAGAACAAAAAGCTATGACGAAGCAGAGTTTGTAGGAGCAGCAGCTATCAAAGAGATGGGCAGGAGCGGCCCCGAGGTAAATTTTTCACCCCAGCCGGCAGATGCGGATTGCTTTTGACACTCCCCTAACTTCTTATTATTCACGTTTCTCCTCACCCCGTCCCCCGTAACCAATAACGACGGGGATCTGACCGATGCATAATAGTGCAAGATTATTTATACAATTACTTATTTTAGACTTAACAGACTGTATAACATAATATTAATATGCATATTCTCATTGCTAATTAGCTCGCATTTTTGTGTTCAAGAGCGAGTGAAGGTTTTTGTAATGTAACTATAGTTTTCCACTTGTAAGTTTTTTTTAAGGAGATGATATTTTAAAATTTTATATAAGAAAATAATGTAAAACTTAGTTCCTGCAGGCTAAGGCGGGTAAAATTTGACGTATTGGAAGAGTCTATGATATTAATGGCGCGGTAGTAGAAGTAAATAGAACAAATGCGAGTTAGCTAGAATAAACTGTTCGCGTTACACAAATGATTAAAGTTATGGTTCTTATGTTATTCAACCTGGTACTCCCCCAACCCTTCCTGAATTAAAAAAGGTCTTAAATTTTAAAAGAATGTAGATTTTAAAATTTTTGGATCTCAGTTTGTAGCCCATTTAAAGCCGACGCCCTGGACGGGATGACAGGTCGTTCGGTTCTAAGCAGCCATTAGATTATTTGAAAATGGTTTTTTGAGATGTTAAATTCAAGAGCAAGTTAATGGTAACATCACTGATAGAAGTTAACGTAAGCATTGCGGTGAGACAGCAAACTGTACCAATAAATTCACACATGTTACTCATGCGTATATTGTGTGTGGTATCATACAAAATATATGAGCTTGCACCCAAACATCCTTTCTCTGATAACATAAGCATGTAAAGAAACTACTATGTTAGCGCCAGCAGCTCTATTTACGCCAGTTACTCCAGCATTGGGTGTAAACAATCGTGAAAAAATGTCCACAGTTGTAAAAGGTAGATACTTACTTCGCACTGTCGTCTAAGCTCAAGCTGCTACGATTGGCCAGATTTTGGATGCACGCGTCACCTGCATGCTCAAGCAGTTAGTTCGCTCCACCAACAATTGGTTTCGATGGCAATACGGATGGAAAACAACTAAGGGCGAGGAACAGAAACGCAGAGTCGTCAAGAAGCTCGCTGCTAAAGTAGAGTTTGATTGTGATACTATGGCCATATCGACACAAGCTGATTTCCTTGCCAGTCATAAACACATGATCGACCGAATGCACGTGTCTACTTCTTTGGTGTGCACGAATTACTGTGCTTCAAGCAGAAGCAGATGCTGACACACTTATAAATGGTACTGAATTTGCGATGGGAGAGGCAGGGGGGGAAATGCGACTCATTAGAAAAGATATTGGTGTATTGGTTATGTTGATTGGACGAGCAAATAAGTCAACGCTCATCGTATACCTATCTTAGTCCTACAATTGGAAACTATACAGGAGAAATGCTACATAGTTTTGGTCTACAAGCATGAATCGGCGATCTCAAGGTATGCATTCTTTTTGCACAAGCGTGTAGTGGCCGACACTACATGTGAAATATTCCAACAAAAAAAGAAAGTAGGCATAATTAATGGCATATTTTGCAACGAAATTAAAATTTGCGAATTATACAGGAAATAATTAACAAACAAGGAGTTGATTTACATACTATGTCAGCAGGTGAACACGCTATGACAGCACCGCACAGCAGAGATACGTTTACCACATAGAATGAATGATCTGCGCGTGCACATATTCGGATGCAGTTTGGACTGCAGCAGGTCACACCATTTTTTTGATCTTGTTTGTCTGCCTCGACAAGTGATGAAAGCTATCAACACAGTCTCAAGACATATCTCCTTCAAAGACAATAGCTTTTTTAAAAATAAAAAGCTCAGTTCTACTTCCACTCTATATACAGTGTGATTTGAAAAGTCCCTATCGATTTGTAGGAAATCGGTAGTATATTTCGTTTTTGTTTTCGGTATTAAAAATGTTCTCCGTTGAAGAGAGGATAGCAGTCGTCCTTGTTCGTCTGAGAGGACAAACGTACGTCGCAGTGAAAGCTGATTTATTACGAATATTTTAAGAAACCTGGCCGCACAAATGTAACCATTCGCCATCTTGTCGACAAATTCGATCGCACAGGGAGTGTTAAGGACCAAGGGCGTTCAGGCAGGCCACCTGTATCATACAACGAATTCAGGAAGCCATTGAACGAAGACTTCGTGCATCGACTCCGCGTCTCGGTCGTGAGTTTCATGTTTCACAATCCACTGTGTGGGAGTAGAATAAATTATATATATATATACACATATATGTATATATATATATATATATATATACCGTATATTTACGGAATGTTTTACGAAAATGTACAGTGTGTATACGGAAAGGCAACCCGTAATGACGAAAAACGGAAGTTAAGTCCGTAAATACAAAATACGGAAAGCCTCCGTATTCCTTTGGCTTCGAGTTACGGGGACGAACAATGCCGATTCTACACGACGCTTTCTTCGCCACTGTAACAAGAAAATTATCGAAGGTTATCCACGCGACTATGACCTATTCTTTCAAACATTAAACAATAGCATCATGCGTCTGTAACATTTGGCAACACTAAAAATACACTAAATTTAATAGAAACTGACTTTTGCTTTTGTCTTTTGAATATAAATATAAAAGTTATGACACAATTATCAAGTCAGATAGAGTCGTTGGCTAGTAATTTTTTTGACTCGGGTTCAAACCTCGCTTAAGTACAAAATATTTTAACTTTTTAAATATCACTTTTACACTCGGTAGAACACCCACATAACGAAAATTAAAGACATATTCATTATCTCTTTTTATTTTAAACGGAAAGTACAGAAAACTAACTTGGAAATTAACGGAGAGGTTCCGTGAAATTTACGGAAAGTCAGTTTCTGAAAATCGACGTGTCCGTAATTTTACGGAGAGTTTACGGACACTTTTGGATAAATTTTTACATGCACTTTTCCGTAAACTGAAGGAGATCTTTTTTTAACAGTGTAGGAATAAGCTTTTTGAAATGTAGCAATTTCGGGTGTGCACTTAACACTAACATACGCAGAATGCATTACTGTTATAATGACCGGAGCCTTCTTATATTTCTATACCGAGTTAAAATATGGCCTGACTACTTGAACGTTAAAAAATTGTGTATTGGTATTTTTTATTAATAAACTATCAGAACATTAAAATGCCCGTGAATAGTGCTTGGCCACATCACATGGAGTCTGAACATTCTGTGGCCAGCGCCATTTTTTGAAGCCCAAACCTTTACAATTTCATTCTCTCTCAATATGTGCATGTATACAAGTATTTTGCTTTTGAAACTTATCTGGTAAAGTTTTCCCTTTATTTGAAAACTTCCACCATAGCTATCTTGAATTTATTACATGTAAGTGTCAAGGCTATCTCCTGAAAAATGTTAACTACTGGTAGGTAGCAGAGATATAACACGAAATATAGGCCGATGTAAGAGATTCTGACTAGACTATAATTGTTGTTGGTTGCCATGTCTAAAGCGTTTCTCTCCGCGTTGCGCTACTTGCCAATAGTGCATTTCAGCGAGTGAAGAGATTTGGGCGGCTCGTAACATGGATGACTTGAGAGCCGATAGTGCATTTCAGTATAGTGTTATATGTATATGGGTTGTTTAGTAGGATGAGATTTCTTTCCAGTGCAGTAACACGCAGTTTTTGCCACCTTTCATTAATTTAAAATTTTGCTTGTCAAGTAAATATGAGTAAGTGGAAGAAGCAGTGCCGTGTGGTGAACTGCTGCAAGGTAAGTTGGCGTTAACGCTGTGCTGCACCCTGTTTGCTTGCTAGTTTACACTCCCAGCGATACAACGTAGTTCAGCAGGTGATGCCACATGACGTGTATAATAGATCCCTTGCCTGCACGTTGTGAGTAGTCGAGATTTACTCAGTTTCTCTAGGCTCCACTGTGGTTATTTGTTCCTGCTGCAAGCACAGAGTGAGCAAGAATCCGCTTGCCTTGCGACGGCTCACCACATGCAACTGGGAGGAAGATAGGTTTTTTGGGTCAACGTGTTTTTCAGTATTAAATCGGTCGAACAGTAGGAGAAGAACAAAGACTTTCTAAAAGAAATTTATTCGAAATTAGTCAGGAATAACACACACGTTTGTAGGTAAGCTTGTTTTGTTCACGCAAGAGAGAGATCTGGTTTCGGGGTTATATTTAGGGAACGATATAATATAAGGCGAACCACCTAGAGTCTCTGTACGTTATTGTCCATAGGGCCGTAGGCTGTTCACGGGAAAATGAGCACTTTTGAAAGCCGTGCTTAAGATCTACTTGTAGGCACGTTGTGTATACTCCCGCCTTATGTAAAATTAACATTGCCATTGGCCTTAACACTTAATTCATGCGTCGGCCAAGTGTAATTTTAAAATTATTTGGAAAGCAAATATTTTTCAAATATGCTAATTTTTACACTTCTATGCATTAAAAAATCAGATAGTGAAAGAAATAATTTAAGTTATCACAAATTGTTACCAAACACTTTTTATTCTACATTAATGCATGGAACTCTTTAAATCCATCGTTACAAACTTTACTGGACAAATGTCACTCAGTGCGCCCATTGAAATATATGCAGGCAGGACCAGTGACTTTTTTCTAAGGTCAATTTCAAAAGTGCTCACTTTATCGTGAACAAGATTTAGTGGAGATGCCTTGAATTAATTTTTTGAGTAAGCTATGTAACTGTTTATTAATTAGTATACTATAGCGAAATACTGAACTGCTTTTTTACGAAAACAATGAATAATCATCAACAAATTACTAATAATATAAATTATTACATTGTTTAAACTTCCACTAATTGCATACATTGGAAATTTTTGCTTTTCATTTTTAAATACTATTATACCAGTCAAAATTGTGAAATGCAGAAAATAACGGGAGTAAAGTAATCCAGTACCAAATGTGTTTTGTGTTTAATTATGTTTTGTGTTTATTTAAACACAATAAGAGTATTGCAAAATAACACTAGCCAGACAGTGTTCGAGTTCGTTCACACCAAAAGTATTCCCCCTCCAGTTCGCTCCTGATAATATTTTTTTTTGTGTTTGTAACCTTGGCCGTGGTGGTCTAGTGGTCAGGCTACTCACCTTTCACCAAGGCAAATGGGGTTCGATTCCCAGTGGGGTCGCTCACCGTATTTTTGCATGTGGGAATCGTGCCGGACGACGCCGTTGGTCAGCGGGTTTCATCGGGGATCTCCCGTTTCCTCCCCCGCTCTAGCATTCCGGTGCTATTTCATACTCGCCTCGCTTCAAGACCACGATGGTAAGAGCCCACCCGAATATCTCCACTTCGCTGTGTTTTCTTCCGTGTTTGTGGAGTGTTTCGTGGGCAGGAACGCCACGGGGCTACTGTTTAACTTTCTCCTGTGAAGAAAGACGTCGAAGACTCGGAAACTAATTCTAGATGCAAGGTACCTAGGTCGCATTCCAATTGGCACTCAAAGAGCTGACCAGTACTGACGAGTGTTCCTTTAGGTACCGATTCTACTGATCAGTAACGGAGGAATGGTGTTGTTGCGTCTGTGTTAGAGACTGGCGGGAGGATTCACACGCCTCCTAGCTGTCCACTGGGAGTCGGAAACGGCTAATGAATGCAGTGGGACCAGCCTATAATGGGTGTAAGGTGTGGGCTTCCCCAGTGGTTTCGCTGGGGGGTAGGGATGTGCCACCAGCCTCTAATGACACGATGGAGGACTAGGAATGGGGCGGAGGACCATCCTGGAATGGATGTAAGGTTTTGCCTGGTGGAGTTAGTATTGGCTACTGGAAGCACTACTCCTCTCCGCCCTGTTCGGGATAGCCGGAGTGCCACTCGCTAAGACCTGGTTGGAATATGGTTAACTATGGGAAGCCTATTCCTAGTCTATCCCTGTCTCTGCCGATATTGCTGGGATGCTTAAGACCTGGTGGGAAGATTTGTTGACTGAAAAGGAAGCTTACTCCCTCTGTCTGCTCTGGAGGTCGTGGCTGGTGACTGGTGGCACTGGAGAGCAGCTGATCTGAGAAGTGTTGTAGCTATTGTCAGCTGTAGTAACGGAAAGAAAGCAGGAGTGTGAACCAGGAAGGGCATGTGAAGCGTCTCTTATAGCCTCTCCTAGCCCAAGGGAACCCACTACCTCCTTGTGGTACCGCTGGGTAACCTCTGTATAGAGATTAGCAAAAGTGGGAAACTCCCGGGCAGTCCCTATTCCATGTTTACTAAAAGGAGCAACTGTCACATATGATAAGCTTGAATCATGGGCAGTCATGATGGTGGTTCATAGTGGCGGGATGGTCGACTCATTTACGATCAGAAGGACCCAAAAACTGAGTCTCAATGGGAAGAAATTCAAGCAATGGAAATCGACCATCATCGGGACGAGGTATTAGCCCGCCGAGGTGGAGAACCCTTGAGAAAAGGCAGGAGTAGCACGGGCTGGCCTCGCTTTCCCCGTAGAGGTTTCCTTAGCTAGACGGGGTGGGAGGAGCAGTCCTGAGGAAAGGGGCTGCTTCCCTGATCCAAGCTCACTCCCTCTGGCACCCGGAGGTTAGATTGAGGAAGGACTCGTGCTGGCAGTGGGGAGTACCTGGGCTATAGACCAAGGTATCCGTGATGGTAGTAGATGGAGCTCCCGAACATAGGAGAAACACAGACCAGGTGACAGGTGGCCACCACTGAGAATGTTCTGAGGGGTAAAAGGGGATGTGGGACGCCAAGGATCTCGGTCCGAGGGGGAATGCGCTCCTGGACGCCCCAACGAGAGACTCCAAAAACCAAGTGATGGCCCAATCCCAATGCTAAGAGGGGTCCCAGTGTTCTTATATAATTATTATTATGCGTTGGGGATTATACTTCGGCTGAAACTACTGACGTGTAGAAGGTCAGGCAGTCTCAGTAAAAGTAGGCGACGCAACATGGCGGCGATGTATAACTTCAAGTTACGTTGCTGTTACATGCAGAAAATGCATTTGGAAAATATACTTTCACATTCTTTGATCTCATCATCAATTGATGAGTGTGAATCAGACGAAAATGAAAAGAAAAAATATCCATCTCTGTTTACAACATGTTTAAGCCTATCATTGCCTCATCGAGTATAGGAAACGCCATTATTGCTGCTGAAAACTGTTGACGAGTGTTCCACCTGGTTCCAGTACTGAGCGCTACTGGAGCGCGAAATTTTACTGATGGCGTTCCTTTTGGCATGCTACTGGTCAGTGCTTTCTGTACCAAGTGGAATGTAGTCCTAGTAGTCCCTTATGGGGGCGGTCTGTAAGACGCGTAGTTCTACAAAGTTAATAATAAGAGCCGTGAAAATTCATGGCGTGCGGCCTTAGCGAGCTTACCGTGCGGTGGCGATGCCTGTGCCTGCGCAGGCCGAACGCAACGGAAATTGGAATCGTTCTCCAGCCATGCCTGGACAATTCTGATGTTTCCAGGAAACATATTACTCCCTGCGAGCATTGGGAAAGGGAGTTGCGTGAGAATGGGTTGGGGGGAGGGGGGGGGGGAGAATTTCGTGAGAGAATGGGGTTCTTGCGATCCCAACAGCGCGGAACAACACAATCCCTCCCATTTGACAGCTACCTGCTTATTACACCGCGCATTTGCCTCGCCAGCACGAGGGCGCGTTTCGCCGAGTGAAATATCTCGACATCCATAACTTCAAAGACTCTGGAGGAAGGCGGGGGATAAGGAAGGAACTCGTAAAGGTAGAGGCAGGAAAAGGGAGGAACGATGAGCGTTATTTGCTACCTGCAGTTCAAAGGCAGGTCTTGGGAGTTAAGTGATATAATTAGTCATCAGTCGTATACACTAGAGTGCGTCACCTCTAAAGCCTATACTTACAGACATAACGACACTCGAAGGTCTCGGAAGAGATTTCATTCCATCGCGTTGAAGTTCCTTGGAAGGAGGATGTGACGAGCTTTGTTAGCTCACAATTAACTTCTCGCGATACGCTTTCAGGATGCAGCGGCAATATGAGAATGGCTTCTACTTGTTTACAATAGACATATTGATTACAGGAGCAGATATTCGTATATTTAATATTCGTCTGTGACGACATATCTTTCTGCACAGCGAATTCCTTCCAGCACACGATATCCCTGACATCAATAGTATCAACGTAGCACGCAGAAGAATTATCAGAACGAAAAAAAGGGGGTGGAGATGAAAACAAAATCAAATCAATGTTGTACAATAATTTGACATATTTTGTTAATTTCCTACTGTAGTGCATATAACTAAGTTTTCCTTTGCGTGGGTTTTAACAAAATACAAAAATTAAAGTTTAACAAAATTAAAATTATTTTACGAATATTGAAACTATTCCATTTGTTTCCGCAAAAAAAAAAAAAAAAACTAAAATTCGGTAAACATTCTACATCAGTAATGCCTATATGGCAAACGAAAAAATTTATTTATAAAATTTTTACTACGGAGTTCCCCAGCATGAGTAGGATCAACTTTATCTAGAAGAAAAAGAGCAAAAATGCGCATGAGCAGTATTGTCTATTTGTGGTTCCTTAACAATTTTTGAATCAAACCTTTGAAAAATCACCCCGTAAACGATGTGTTTGTTGTTTCCTAAATAGACCAAGTACCAAAAGAATTTATAATTGTATATTTATGAATTATATTTCATTCTTAATTAATATAAAATAAATACAGCGAGAAAACAGGCGTGTTTCCTATTCAAAATATCATTACAATGAGTGAGCACGTATTCGGTGCGTTGACCGCTTTGGTGTAATATTTTACAGTAGTTTAAACTATGTTTGAACGACGCGGAGGAATATCCTGGAAGTAGAACTTTAACAGAAGTAATAGAAAAATAAGAAGTTGGGCATAACGGCATCAGGCGTCGGTACTCGGAGCTGTTCATGTTCTGTCATTCAGGTCACCCAGCAGCCATATTGGAAGCAGATTTCTTTGACCTATGAACTTCGACAAAAAATAAATTTATAAAAAATGTTATGAAATCATTATAAAAATTTATTTTAAAATCCCAGCTCCCCGAATGTAATTTCCCTTTAAATCGCACTTTTTTCCTTAAATTAAAAAAAAATTGCAAACGATTCATAAAAGTCAACGAGCTCATTATGTTTCTGAATACTACTACCACCATATTGATTGCAGGTGACCTTGACCTTGGTCCCGTGACCTTGAATGAACTTGAAACAAAACTCGATACATATTCTTAAATTCAGCAAGCATATTAGGTTAATGACCAATATCGTCGTGTATGGGATGCAGGTGACCTTGACCTTGATCCCATAACCTTGAATGACATTGTAAACAATAACTCCAGGAAAAATTAATAAAAGTAAGAATGCTTATTATGTAAATGTCTACTACCGCCATACTGAATGCAGGTGACCGTAACCCTGTGACTTTGAATGACCTTGAAAATCAAAACTCTAGAAAAAATTCATAAAAGTCAGCAAGCGCAAGCGTATTACATTACTGACTACTTCCACCATATTGGATACAGGTAACCTTGACCCCGTGACCACGAAGGGCGTTTAATGCGGTCGCCTATACCTGGCGCTTGTAGTGTGTTGCAGCATGTTTAAAATATTTGGTTTTTGATGGAACTAATAAAAGTGCCTCTAATATGTTTACCTGCGAATATGAAACTTCCCCCAGACAAGGACAGAATGGTAAATTCGAGACATCACACGTGCTATAAACATCACTCTTGTATCCTGCTACATTACTAAAAACTGTTTTTCTAGACTAATGTGTATTAAAACACACAGCCCGGAGACGAGCGAAACCATTATACTAGCCTGAATTTAATTGCACTACGGGCTTGATATCACTGCAGATCGGTTCAGATGCACGTGATAGTGTCGTCCTTATCGCGCCCTAGTTATTGAGCTTTAAACACGAGAATAACAACAATTAGGTCATGCCGGACCGGTAACGACACGGCATGGCTCATTTTCTGATCGCAGAGTAGCCAGTTATTTCGGTTCCTAATTCAGGCAAGAGGTTCCATCGCCGTAAGTCTCTATGCGCCTGACTGTAGAAACCTAGTAGGGAGAGAAACTTCCAAGCTCACGAAACAAGGGCTAGCGGTAGCCCGTGATTAAGATCCAGAGTAACTTTTTTCGAACTGGAAAGTCCAGAAGTAAGGCGGAGTCCAGAGGCTAAACATGATGTATGTGAGGCGTGCAGCGATGAAGTCCTGGGGACCCGGGAGCTAGACCACAAGAGGCGATGATAACAAGAAGGAAGCACTGCCGCGACCCCTGAGGGAGTTCGCGAGGCTTACGCAGAGATTTACCGATAAAAACGAGGATGTACGGCGCGTTGCCGACCTCCCCGACACACGCAGATAAAAGGAAGACCCGCGCGCAGGTTTGCACCCATGTAGTTTTATCACGGGGCTGACCAGTTAATTGAAAAGTGTCTCTTCTTAGACTGAATGTAGGGACGACACAATACGGAGAGAATATAGGGTATTAAGGGAGACTCTGGAACGTGTAATGTCAATATCTCGATATCTTAGCTGGCCACCGAAACTGATGGTCAAAAATTATAGTGGGAACATATTACACGCATTCGTCGAACTACTAGACAATTCGTTAAACTACTAGACAGAATTTAAAAAATATATAAAATCGTAACTAAACCCGTAGAGATGGGAGACAAGAGCGGCTTCATTCAGTACAATGTCGGACTGTTCGTTTTAAATGCGCACCCCCTAAGAGTCGGACTTTTTAAGACGTGGAGAATGAAAAGATTTTTCAGCCAATACCAGTTGCCCTGGTGTATTCAGGTTGTCATATGAAACATTGACGTCAGTGAGTACCGAAGTCTATGATGGACTGAATTAGAAGTTATAGTTAAAAAATATATATATATATTTATATATGGTAAAGAGCACTTAGATCTGATGTCATTGGTCGGATGTACTTGATATCGTACGCATCTTGGAACTATGGCAGAGTGTGTAGCCTAACGATATATTATACTTCGGCACCAAGGGAACATAGTTACCACCTAGTGAATTTGTCCGAGTCGATGATCACACAAATCATGGCACCCTCTGTCTACATGTATTGCTATTTCGCAAGCATCCTAAAGTCCACACTGAGTCATACCTGCAGGAACTCAGAATGCTATGCATTTACAAGTACAGTGATGCCAAGAGTGGGGATTATAAGGATAAAGATAAGATAAAATTAACATATTTGAAAACTTATTCAGACCGAAGCGACCGAAGGAGAAAAGAGACGGGGTTATTAACAATACATTCTAGAACTATCTAAAGGATCTGGTAGTAAGGCTAAGACTTGTAGTCGCTTCACCAGATGTTTGAAATAACTTGCACACTAACAATATAATATCTATAATCGAATAACTGAAGGAAGGAGGTCACATACAGTGAGTAGATGTCCAAGAATTATGAGCATCTGTGGTATGCAACTTCCTTCGGCACAGATCTTTTACGTGCAGACCTCGCCAGGAAGATGCAGTAGCCGAAAAGAACAAGGGCTTCAAATATAATGCTGCTCTCATTGCTGAATAGATAAATGCACCTGGGCCAAGCCGGTTAAGTGGAAAATGTCTAACAGTGTAATGATGAAATATAACATAAATCATTTTTGTACATAAAGCAATTTCAAGGCATCTAATTTCGTGAGGTTAATCAGGACACTGTGTGATAGGGCGCAGAAATTACTTAGCGGCAAATGGTACATATGATTGGGCTGCAATTTTGGCCAAGCCCTTTGTCAAAACATCAGAAGGACAACTCCCCTGCCACGAAGTGTGTACTTTTACACAAAGAGAAAGGGGCCACGCAAGCTCAACACCAATGTAGGTTACCTGACGATAATTCCCAAACAGGGAAGTATTCTTGAGTAAAAGAATAAGGGTTTCTCCTCGAATTGGATGATCGGACTCTTCCCTGTAATGCATATACGGTACGATGCACCAAGGACATTCTATCTCGAATATGTGGACAATGTAAGAATTTAGAAATGTATACTACAAGGTTGTTGGGAAAATTTTGAGAAGGTGCAATGGACGGTAGAATTTCAAGAAGTGGGGCTTACTGACGTGGTTTAATTGTTGGGTTGTTGATGCAACGACATTAGTAAGACAATTTCTAATGGCCGAAGAGATTTAAATAGAACGAGTTATTTGAGCATTTACTTATCATGTTAAGTAAATTTTAAGGTCTTAAAAGACAATATGCACTCAGGGTATCATAGCAACTGTCAGTGAGAAAATTGCATTAATCATTCATTCTCAAAAGCGTTAACTGTGAGAGCTTGGTTTGACTGCTTCATGAACTGGAGTAAAAATATTTTGTCTTCTTTGAAATTTACTTTTATGTTTAGGGAATGAACAAAATATTGTTTGCGTAAATAAAATTAAGTAATTTTTGTTAATATTTCCCCAGTGACCCCCCCCCCCCCCATAAAATGACTGGCTTTGATATATTTTTATTTTCTAACTAAAAAATACATCTAAAATGTCAACTATTTTATGGTGGTCAAAACAAATATTTATATGAAAAAGTAATAGCTCCATATAATACCACATTTACTTCTACGTAATTTTACGAGTTTTATAAATAAATTGTCACAAGATTTTGCCACTAGGCTACTGTTTTTTGTAACACGGCATTATATCGCCCCAAAGTCATTTAAGAATTAATATTTAAATATAATATAATAAAGACATAACTTATTACTACATTTGCTTCTATATTAATTTTAATTAAGGTAACAATGACTGTGTCAATAGCTTTAATTAAACGCAAAAAAAAATGAATTAAAAATATTGTGGAGGTCGCAAAAAATAGAGCCGATTAAAATTTCACAGAATGGGAAACCACTATTAATTTACCATATAATAATCATTGTAACTAACAGATATGATCATCCGGTATTCTAAACGACATTTCAGTGTGAGCTAAAAAGTGGTAAAAAATATTTTTTTGATTTTCTTTACTTGCCATATAACTAATACAGTACTTTCCACAAACATAATAGTCAGTTATTTGTTGCAGCAATTAAATATTTGTGATACTTTTTGCGAAAATAGCAAGGAACGAAGGTGAAAAATACATAGTGCTGTGAACGGTCTTTGTGTAAATAATTTAGATTAATTTAATATATCTATGAAATTTTTCAACAAAAATTGACCAAATTTTGTACCCAAACAGTATTATTTGTAAGCATAATTTATGCGTATAGAAATCCTATCTGTCGTATTTTTTTGCAAAATAGTGTTATATGAGTAAATAGAACATTAAGCCATATTTATAAAATAATTTAACTAATTTCCACCAAATTTTGTACACCTACAGAAGGCCATGTAAAGTTACATGGTTTAAATGGGGTTGGACAATTATGTTCAAAACGGCAGCCTAATAAATATTTTGTCATGTTTGGCATATCTATTTAACAATTTAACGATTTCAATCAAATTTATATGCTTACAGTATCTATTAGAATCATCGTGCGCAGAGCCTCTTTTTAAGCCATCTTGTAACATAGTGCCGTTTAAGAAAGCAATTTTATTCCATATCTCGGAGACCGATCAACCGATTTGCACCCAGATTTTTCACACAAGTAGCGTTATGGTAGGCCAAGTAAACTTATATGTTTTAGTGGCTCAGAAACTTATTTCAAAATGACGGCCATGTAAATATTTCAGTTTAGTCAACCCTACCAATCAAAACAGTAGACTGATTCCTTCCGAAGTTGATGCTCCGAATCCTACCTCCGTGATGCAGTTGATTGCAAGCTAACTTCATTTTACGAGTTTTTCTGAATTCGAATCCCAGGTAAGTCGCTTGTGTATTTTAATTGTATTGGTATTATTTCTCATGCTTCTGGATTCATCTCTAAGAATATTGCTTCCAATGAGACGTCAACGCCCACCCACCATCTAAGCTTTCAAGAACTTCACACTGAAATTTATTTGCACCCATGTAGAGGAAAGTAGGCTCAATAGTTATCAATAACTTCATGTTCTCTTTTGATTTAATACACTTCATGAATATGAGTTTTACCCACACTCCATTCCTCAGAAGGAGGGTCTTAAATACTCACTTTCCTAAAAACTGAATTTACAAGGGACTATATGGATTCCTAATCATGCTAAAGGGGAGATGAATGTTCCTACTTGGTGGCTGGCTAAGTTGCTTGGTGGACGGCTGGTCAGCTGCTGGCTCTGGAAGACGTGAAGTGGTGTTGGGTGTCCCAGTTGTCCAAGCTCTCTGGGATCTGTGGAATGCCTGCAAGTTGCCTCCTAACCAAGAGCAGGCAAGACGCAGAGGGATCTCTTCTCCATGTCGTTTTGTTTTTTTTATGCCCTTCATATAGTGTTAGTTGCTCACTTTACCTAGTCGTGCCGAAATTAAATACTTTATTTTTGAAATGATAACGTGAGTGGTCCTTAATAACGAAGGTTTATAGTAACACACTGTAATTCATCTTCGCCGTTATTTAGTAGCGGGGAGGAATTGGAAGTAGAATTTAGATCACAAAACAGAATCTACTGTAACATAATGGTAACACTTCCATAGCATATTCGCGGTGTCTTCAAACTTTTGTACCAAACCTTCGAAAAATCACCCCATTAATAAATCATTTTCAGGTTTCCTACATTTATAATATAAGCGTTTTATACTTCTGCTATGAAAAAAAGATGAACATTTACTTATATAATACACAGCAAACACAACCTGTCGGCAAAGTGTCGGCCCGATCGATACCTGTATTGTTAGCAACTGCCGTTTCAATGCCAGAAGATAGCCATCTGACAACGGCGTGATGTCTTTTTTGAGACAGTATGTTTGCCGTTAGAAAAAAGACAACGGCCGCTGTATCTTTATGGATAGCAGATGGATATCACCTAAATTATGTGGTAACCCATGTCATTTCTTACTCTGAAATTTCTTTCAGTTGTACAACCACCCGACATAAATATTAAAAACTAACAAAAACTATTTTGTTTGCAAGCCTTTGAAGAAACGAAGAAATAGGTTTTAAATAATCAGTGTTTTAAAATTATTTGTTATATTGTCATGGAATTTTTATATTCACTTATAATAATCTGTGTCATGATAAATTTGAAATTACTGGAGAGAATCCGCAATTTACCCTGTGATGTATAGGTTAGCATGCTGGACTGACAACTCATGAGTATTAGGTTCGAATCCCGCACTCGGCAAGCAAAAAAAATTTCATATCGTATAATGTGTTGAGAAGTAAATGAAACGAACATATGTAAAGAGGAAATAACAAATACTAAAATCTTTTATCGAAAAGTTAAGGTTTTTTCATGGTTACACTGCTTATTTCTGGACATCATGCCACTCCAGACCCGGCATCTTGCCGCCATCCATCGGGCCGCTGCCGGCATAAGACAGCGGGCCGGCATCATCTGGCCGGAGTTTGTCGGCTATCTTTTACCGGCCCGATTCCGGCCCGTACTTTTCGTGTTTGTTGGGTATCTACGAATTATAATAGTTCATTTATAATTTGTGTTAATGAAAACATAGATAAAATGTCTAAAAGCTGTTCACGATAAAATGAGCACTTTTGAAATCAACTTTAGAAAAAACTACTGCTCCTGCCTGCATATATTTTAACGGGCGCGCTGTATGACATGTGGTAACGATAGATGGAAAGTAGTTCCGTATCTCAACGTCGAATAAAAAGTGTTACGGTAACCATTTGTGATAACGTAAATTATTCCTTTAGCTTTGTGTTTTTTAATGCATCGAAGTGTAAAAATGAGAGGATTTGTAAAATACTTACTTTTCTAATCATTTCATAATTTCACTTGAACTCAGCATGAATAAAGTGACGAGGCTCATGACAATGTTGATTTTACATAAAGCGGAAGAATACACAACATGTACACAAGTAGATCTTAAGCAGGGCTCTCAAAAGCGTTCATTTTACCACGAATAACCTATAATAAGAAATAGTTCCAATGGAAAATATTATTAACACTTTGTAGACTATGCTCGAGTGTAGCTAGAGTATAGCTAATTTGAAGATTTATTTATTGTTGAACAAAAATAGCATGGATGTGAAGTCTTTGTTCGGCTAGTGTTTAACACGGCCTCACAAGAACACGACAGCGCAGTAGCAAATATATTGCTAACAGCATTAATTTTTTTCTTAGCAATTCAAAGGGACATGATTGACTGTAAAAAATTTATACGATAAAGGACATTTGATTGGGTCAGTATCAGCTCGGCTTTCCATTTGTTGATGACTGGCCAATAATGAATGCCGTAAAGTAAGGGCTACTGTCCGGTATGGTAAGGACCAATAGATCGATCGTGAGTTCTAACGCAGACACCAGCAGAACCGATGTTCTTGCACTAGTGGATATAGGTGACTCACTTCTAATTTGTCTTAAGTGCCAGTGAATGTGTGCAGACCTTAATGTGTTAAAGCGAGTGGGCAAGAATGGTTTGCGTTGTCCATTTGGTGTAATTTTCTAGACTTAATTACGGTTTGCTTGAACGAGGTGAAGGGGTAGCTTGCAAAGATAACTTTATCAGGGCTTCAGAAAAGTTGGAAGTAGCCGTGAATGGACTACAACATGTTTTACAGAAATACGGGGGCTCCCAAGATGAATTAGTTGTGCCGCGTGACCGTTTCGAATTAACGAAAATTCGTTCATCTTGATTTTTTTTTTTCTCCAACGGTTCAAGCTCGACGGGGGTGTGAGAAGTTCGATCAGAGTATACTTCACGTACCCGGCCCATGTCGTGGCAAACAAGAAACTGTCACACCTGACTCGCCAGTTGAGATAATCCACTTACCAGGGGGTGCGTGGCTTATGGCTCGGAGGGTTAAGCGTCCGTGGGCGTCGCGCCGGCCAGCTGGCGACCGAGAAGAGTTGGTTGAAGAAGGGTCGTGAGGAAGACGCTGGGGCTGCGTTGGGGGTGGCAGACGTCGCAGACGCTACCCCTTTCGCCCTCCAGGGTCCTGGAGCTGCAACGAGAGCGAGCTTAACAGTAACACATGGAAATCCGCAGAACACACACGCTCGCCAAGTAGTTCGGTTCCGGCCGGGGGATTATCCCCGAAGGTGAAAAGGGGGGGGGGGGGGGTTTAAAGCTAGGATCTCCCGGAGAAGAAAAACAAATACTTCGGACGCTGGAGTGCGGACGCCGGGCGTCACCGAGGGGCGCCACATCCCGCCAAGCCCAGGCCGTGGCTCGGAGTGAAGCTCACGTCTAACGTAGGACCTCAAAGTGTTATTCTTGTCGCATCAACTCTGCCCAGAGCGTACAGTCCAGGGATGGGAGAACCTCATCCTGTGCGGGACAAATCCTGATCTCCAAGTTCGTGCTGGGCCGAGACACTCGTGCACTGTAAAAATTTTATTTATTTTTTTACTTTTACAGTAAAAGTTTTTGGAAACCCAGTTGCCAAGGAAATCCTTCGTATAGCTACAAACAGTTTTATTTTAAAATCTACGTATTTGCAATATTAAAAATGAAGGGATTGTATTACAACGAACATTATTGAGAAGCGTGTATAAAATTATTGTTTTTATTTAGGAGACAAATGAGATAAATTAGTAACACAAAATAGGTAATAAAATATTGAAAACCATTATTATCGAGAAAAAAAAAAAATTGGCATCTTTCTCCCACGGGGATAACAACCCACAATCATACTCGTTACCGCAAGACCAACGTGACTTGAAAGCATCACACTAATTTTCGTACTGAATATAAAAAATTACCAACAATATACATGTGAAGTTATTCGTTTAAGAAGACAGCATTTATTTAGTTTTGAGACTTCTGTGTAGACATGAAACATTAACATAAATATAAATAAGTGATAGCGTCACGTGTTCTTAAAATTGCAGTCGTCTTATAGTGATTATTTGAGTTGTTTTAAGTGTTTTACGTTTCTAAATCTTGCAGTACAGTTGCACGTTGTTGAGTGTCCGCCATTTTGTTTGAGCTCGTGGATACCGGTTGGTATAATACAAACTTACTTGAGGCCTATTATAAACACGGCTCTTGTAGATTTACAAGCGAGTAGTTTTACAAGGGAAATTTTTGTACACTCGTAAAATTACAAACTATTTCTCAGTAAAAAAACACGGATTTTTTTACAGTGTGTCCTGAGACACACGTTTACTGCATACATTTACCTCTTACACCGTTACTAGTTCCATGCCTATTCCGAGAAGCGAAAGGTCCAAGTAACATGTACAAATTTTTACTATAAATTTCCGAAAAAATATTCTGACATGTCACAGAAAAACGGAATCAGGAATGAACTACGGACACAATACTACATAAGAATTTTCGTGACAGTTTCATGCATTAAGTATTATCTTGAATAGCCATATATAAGTTATAATCCATTCACGGCTACTTCAGCCTTTTCTGACGCCCTCCTAAAGTTTTACTTCCAGGATATTCCTTCGCCTCGTGTAAACTAAGCTTAACTAAGCCTGGAGAATTACACCAGAGGACAACACACGGCATCCGTGAGCACTAAGTGAAACAGTATTTTGTATATGGGCTATTTTTCACTAGGCGATAACAACATACCAATTTTCTCCATGTTTTTAATTCAAATTATTTATGAACGAAACATTATAATTTATAGATATAATATGAATAACATTCCAATTTAACAGAAATAAAAAAGGAACTTTTATGAACACAAGTATAAAACGCTTGTGATACATGGCATATGTTTGAAATAACTAGACAAGTCATACATAGGGAGTTTTTTTTCAAAAGTTTGATTAAAAAAGCCGAAGCAACCGTGAATGGACTATACTAAAAATTTACACAGTCACTCTTGGAAATATACGCTTAGTCAAATCTTTGTGATCAATACAAACATTTGTTTGGCGGGCAACTTCAGTTATGTTCGCGGGTCATTTCCGATGTTATTTTGATAAGTGAAGGAGGGCCATCGTGTCGACACGGAGCTTGGTTACAACACAACTGGCATGCGCACTTTACAACACGTCTCCTCTACGGCTCCGGGCCCGCAGACGGTAAACGCTCAGTCACCGTATCCGCTTATCATGGACGCGTTGCGCATGACGCGTGCCTGTTGTTATGAATGGACTTGAGCGTAACGTCCCACTCGGAACCCGGCCTCACACCTCCAGGAGATCAGGATGCCAGGGATTGCGTCAAAGCAGTGCGACAAAAGCCAGCAATAATAACCCTTCTCCACCAACCAACGAGTAGTCTTAACTTCTAACCGACAGCCTTCTTCTGAAGTTTATGTTCTTTTCGTGGATCAGCACACTGGAAGAACGTTTAATCGTTTTGTGAAAAATACGTGTATTTCAAACACTCTGCAACGACGATGAAGCTATGTGTGAATGGAGCAGTGCTGGAATGAAAGACTCGGGAGACGGGAGACCCCCGAGAAAACCCGCCGACCAGCGGCATTTTTCCGTCATATATATTTGTTGCGTGGTCATTTCAGTCACCATCTGAGGTCGTGCGTCGTCTTAAAGGGATTTGCGAGCAAATCCCGCTACTCGTGGGTGTTTTAATATAGGACAGTCTGTATACTGTTTGGTAATGCATATTTGGTTTAGTTAATCGTTTGGCATGGACGCTAGTAGATCGGTTCTATAGTTTGCGTTCGGATCCTAATACCTTGAGTTCAGTTTTAGCCGATTGATAATTTACAAATGACCATATTTCTCATTTTAGAGTTTTAAGGTAATCCTTGAGAGTCTAACCTATCAGGAATGTTGTAGTCAGCTTCATGTACATTTACAGTAGTACTTTTTACAATTCAAGGCCTGCATACATTTATTAGCTTTCGCGAAAACTAGAATTGAGTTGCTTATATCTATCACTACAGAAACACCGGTTATGCTGCTCTTTGTATTTACGCTTGCCGCATTCCTATTGGTTCACATTACACCGGATATGCTTACTGTACAACGTTCATTATTGGTTGGTCATCAGCCAATAGGGTGGTAAGTTGATTATGTCCTCAATGTCCCTATGTGTAAAACTATTTACAACAAATGGTGTCCTTTTTTAATGGTTATACTAAAAAAAAAACTGCTCGCCTCCCACCAAGGCTATGCGCGTTCAATCCCCGGCCGGTTCACTCCGGATTTTCGCATGTGGGAATCGTGCCGGACGATGCCATTGGTCAGCGGGTTTTATCGGGGTTCTCCCGTTTCCCCCACCCCATCATTCCGGCGCTGCTCCATACTCAAACAGGTTAACCTCATCGGCTCTAAAGACCTCGATGTTAAGAGCCGTCCAAATCTCTTCACTCACTTCACTTGAACACAGCGTTGGTAAGCAAACAGTAGCGAAATTGCGTAGCGAGTCCTTTGATATCCGCGATCTCTGTCGTTCATTGGCTGCCTGTACGTAGATGCATTACAGACTATTTCCTATTGGTCGGGCTGCCGTTGGCAAATTTGTCTCCACGAACTGCTTAGTAGAGACCTCCAAAATTCGCGTTATTATTATTATTACAGGGCACATTAAACTTAAAACACACGTACCTTTACAAAACGTGTATCATTGGACCACACTTTTATTGACACACCCCACGTAACTCCTAGCCAATAAAAGAACACTTCACAATTGCGTGCCCCAATAACGTGCAATTAGGTTAGGAATGGCGTGACTTTACATCTGGGCGACAACCAATGGAGAAACTTTGCTAGCTCAGGTATATAGAGCACCGTGAAGTTCATCTGACGCCAAATAATAGCTCGAATTTTGCAGGTTTCTGCTGATTAGTGAACGACCTTCCACTATATTTTTGAACAATGTGACCATTTTGCTTTCGTATGAGGCTGGAGTTAGCAAAAATGTGCCACCACTTCATATCTGTATTCCAATGAATAATCTATTCGGGTTATCTTCACACATTTCGAATCAAACCTTTGAATAACAACCCCATGAATTACAGTTTGGTTTATTTTTTATATGTGGCATCTATCACGAGCGTTTTATATTTATGTTAGCATAGAATGACATTATTTTTGGTCAAATTACGCTTTTATTTAAACATTATGTAGGGCCTATAATTATATTTCATTTACAATAAATACGAATAAAACAGAGAGAAAATAATGTCTAGTAAGAAATAGTTGTTGTGAAAAATATTATTGCACTGCGTACGCATGAATGCGGTGCGTTGTCCCTGTGGTATAATTTTATAGACTTGGTTAAGCTTATTTTGCAATGAGGAAGAAGAATATCCTTGAAATAGAATTTTAGCAGGTATTCAGAAAAGTTGCAAGTGACTGTGAATTGACTATCCTCTGGGACTTGAACCTACCTAGGTCTCAAAGGCTTCGTTGAAAAAGAGGAAAATGTACCAAATAAATGCTGGCCACACCCCCACCCCTCCCCCATCCGGAGTCGTCAACTTCTATGTTGCGTATGTGTCGTTCTGACCCGGTCCTCTCACCAATACCTAAGGACAGGAAAATTCCACGTTTTAAACGACCTGTAGGCTAGACTCCACGGTCCTATGCATTTTCTAGCCTCAGCTTTCTGTTCATTGGCTGCATCTCCAGTGTGTAGTCAGTTTTTACCTCAACCCAGGTGGCACGGTATTCGGTGCTTGGTTCCTTGTAGGTCTGTTACTGGCTCTGATTTCACCTGGGCGTGTTCAACAAACTGAGATCCAATTGCAAAAAATGTAGAAATACACACGTGTTTGACGTCTAGCTAGTTACAAAATGAATTCGCGAAATTTTCCAGCTCCC
Organism: Dryococelus australis; assembly: GCA_029891345.1. NCBI lineage: Eukaryota > Metazoa > Arthropoda > Insecta > Phasmatodea > Phasmatidae > Dryococelus > Dryococelus australis. Next base: position 97,615,344 of record CM057003.1, read on the forward strand.
ACCAATACCGGAACATTGCCTCTCGTAGCTATAAGAGTATAGAAGGGTCGCTCGACTATATAGATTTCGCAGGCTGTTTCTTCAGGTGCGTAACGCCGCTGCGGCCCCCTCTTAATTCCCTTCCTCATCAGCTTGCGGAGGTCTTCGACGTGTCTTGCTAATGGGTTTGCCGTGTCGTGTGTCTGGTCGGGGGCGACGCCCCCGCGCCCCCTCCGCGGTCGGCCACACACACCTTCACCGTCATCAATAACGCAAGGGGACTGGGCGACGCCGAGCCAACCCTCGACCATCAACATCCGATAATTTATGGAACAAGGGCCATTGTAGCCCCCGACGTTCCCCTGACCCAATCGCCAAACATTCTCCACCCCCCTCCCCCCCATTTACGGGGGTGTTTTCCCGGCTCCGGAATTAGCGTCTCTCTGTGCCGAGCCTTCGCAAGATGCCGGCCGGCGCAGAGCAGGTGAATAATCAGAGACGAAATTACGCGGTGGTTCCTCTGATGCGGGCGTATCCGTTCTCTGATTGCCTTCGCGAGGCTCTGGAGGCAAGGATTATTATGTCCAATTGGCTACTTCGTGCTGCTAGATGTTACCTGGAAAGTGACCAGGCGCTGATTGGCGAACGGCACTTGACTTGTCGCTGACGAGTGACGTCATCTTTCTGTCGTGTGTGTGATTGGGGTTCGCGGTATAAGCGGCTGTTTCGCATCTACACATATACTTAAGTACAGTCTATCCACGGTTTCGTCACACGTTTTAAATTAAACCTTAAAAAAGTCCCCCCTGTATGACTTGTTTGGTTGTTTGCTAGCTATATCGTGTATCACAAGAGTTTCATACTAGTTTTACATAAATGTAACTAATTTTTCATTCAATTAAACAGGTATAATATTTCACCTATCAATTATAATATTTCATACATGATTAATGAAAATACCGGATGTCCCAGGCCTACGGTACTAGCCCTTTTTCTAGAAAACGGTGCATCCGAGCTTTATCAGATGAAATGCATTGTAAGCATTCCCTTAAGGACGAATTGAATGGCGAACACTACAGCGTCTAGAATCTGCTGTAAACTAAAGGAAACGAAGGTAAATATCAGACTTTCAAACGGGAGGGTGGTACAAAAGTAGTATCGTTGAATAAAGCTCACGAAACTGAACATATTTTGTCTGGAAAGTTTTACGGTATGTTTCGCCGTTTTGAAAATATCGATTTATTCTCTGTCTGACACATCCTATATCGCATCGTGCCACACTACGCCAGCCCAAACGAGGCGAGTGGAAACTGTTGACGCTAGATAGCAGTACTTGCATTTCCCTTCTGTTTGTGCCATCTGTCATGTCGAATAAGAGGCGTTTTTGGCAATGCGTTCACTGTGACAAGGTTTCTAGAGTGGTTTTTACTTTGTTTATGTTATTCGTGCAGTAATGTCGTATTCAAACGAAGAGGTATTTGACATTCTTGTGGTGGTCGGCGAATGTCGGCAGAATTACCGACAAGCAGAGCGCGTTTACGCAGGGAGGTATCAAGATCGCCTACGTCGGTCACGACATGTTTTTTCAGCGATTGGAAGCTCGGATTCGCAATAGTGGCCAGGTGCAACTCACCCGCAATCTTAACAGTCAGGTGTGAAGACATAGAGACAATAGAAGTGCATTCTTGCTGCAATAAATTCAGACCCACATCTTTCTACTCTAAGAGTAGCACGGGATTTTGGGGTGAGGAAAAGTGCCATCTGGATAATCATACACGATGGTAGTTTACATCCCTACCACATTCATGTCCATCAGACACTAAGCGAAGATGATTTACATACAAGAATATCCTTTTGCAACTGGTTTTTATATCAAAATCTGGACTTCCTTACTATCGTACTGTGGAAAGATGAGGCCACTTTCAAATCTATTGGGGATGTAGAAATCCACAAAGCTCACAATTGGTCAGCATAAAACCTTTATTGGTTACATCAGCATGACAACCAGAACATTTGTAACGTAAGTACCTGGTGAGGACTCATCCTTGAAAAAGTTATCGGACCTTATTTTTTGATGAACACTTAAATGGTGAGCGGTACTCTTAATGTCTGCAACACGCACTTCCTGAGATGCTAGAAGATGTTCCACTAGCAACACGGTTGTTAATGTGGAGGCAACAAAATGGATTCCCGGCCCATTTTTCCTTGGTGGCCAGGCATACTTTAAATCAGAGTTTGCCTAGTCAATGGATTGGGAGAGGGAGGCCAGAGACTTGGGCACCAGAGTCGTCAGACTTAACCTCCTCCCCCCTGATTATAATTTTTGGGGACACATTAAATACCCTGTATCAACATTGTCCTACAACGAGAGATGAAATACAAGACCGAATTAGACTAGTATGTCTGTCGCTGTCAGCTGCATAGATACTTTGGGGCACACAAAGGACATGTCCTTAGAACAGGGAGGGAAAAATTTCGAACACCTATTACAGTGGACAGAAAACAAGAACGTGTGTTCTTTTATAATAATTTCTAAAGAAAATATGATTTATGATTAATTTTTGTATAGTTAAATTGAACAAATTGCATTTATTTCAAATTGTAAGAGTAAGCAAAAGTTCGTTTCTTTACTAGGCCTACAACATTACAATGGTATTGTTGTGTATATCATCTCTTCAGCGCCAGGAAGATTTTTGATATAATCGAATCAGCGCACGTACCAAAAGACGTCCCAGACAGTAAATGTCCAGTTCTGAGAGCCCTTTTCAACGATATTAATTTTCTACCATCTTCTTATTTGAAATTTTGAAGTTACCTTTGTTTCCTCTAGTTCACCGCAGATTCTAGAAACTATAGTGTTCATCATTCAATTCAACATTAAGGGTTTGCCTATAAAGCATTTTACCAGAAAAGGCTCGGATGCACCATTTTCGAGTAAAAGGGCTGGGACATCCGGTATAACCAGAAGATAGGTGTGTTGACATGACGGTCTTTCGAATGCCTCGTGACAGTCCTTACATAAAGACAGGCCAACAAGGTGTCTTTATGAACGAAAGTGGAGAGATAATGGCTGATGTATTGAGATTAATTCTAGCAAACACACTCCACAGAACATAAAGACATTTTAAAATATACCAAAAATGAGAAATATTATATTCTGTTATATTTCCGCGCAAATAAACAGTGTATGGGTTAAATTCTTGATGCATTTTAAAATAACACTTCTAAAATAAATTTACTTCTCTCTTTGGATACGAGATTTGACATGGGTCTAGTTCTTTTTTCGTGGTTATGCTAGACCATATCGATAACGAATTATAATATATTGTCCTTAAATTCCAGTTGCCCTCCCGGCAGGCATGACAAAACTATTAGTGCGATCTTTATGCATGAATTAAATGCAATCAGTGGAGCTAGAAATGTGTGATACGCATAAATGTGGGGGGGGGGGGGGTCATAATTATAGAACAAACTGTTATTTTATAAGGTTAGGGTATTTTGGGTAATGGCAATTAATTGATTACAGTCAATACTCATACAGTAGATAATTATGTAATATACTTTTGTAAAAATTTATTGGCGCCTGCAGGAATTGACTCTGAAGGCGTAGGTGGGACATGGAGTATTCACCTCTCGGGTTGGTCTGGCAGGACCCAATTCAGGAACCCTCGAGTCACCCGAGCGACTAGTGTGTTATGCAAGGTCGCAGAGCATGGCACACTGAGAATAGGACTGGACAGACAGAGTACATGCAACCAAAAGACCTGTATTTATTATTTTAATTACCTGATAATAAAAGTGATGAACACTTGCTGGAAGTTTCAATAATTGTTATATCAGCCGTTTCAGAGCTGTTACGAATAATTTTGAGTGTCTTATTCGGGTCTTTAAATAATAGTATCATCTGTTTAAGGGCCTGTGAAAAGAATTTGCCGTAAGACGAAACGTAATAAAACCAGCAGGGAAACGCTTAGACTAGGTCATAAACCTGCTGGTGTGCCAATTTGACTGTTACAGCAAACTGGGCGTAACACGTAGTAGTGCCAGAATCACATAGCCCCGACGAGCACAGCACAACACGACAAAAACCGCAACCACGACCATTTTCAATGTGCTTACTCGAATTTACAGCCTGACAATGTTTACTGATGCGACACAAGTAGAATTTTTCGGATCCATTTAGAAGACGCTGATTAACTACGTTAGATTCAAAGACAGTGGGTAGATGGTAAATTTGGAATACATGATGGTGACAAAGTTTTAAGCTAATGGAAACAAGGGTAAAATTGTTACTCATAAGAGTTAAATACAATAATATTCATAATTGGCTCTCTTTTAATCTACGTATTTCCCCATTGTAGGAAAAGCTTATAATACAATTTCATTTTGCAATGTTGTACACTCTGTGCGTCATGCTGCACGACACGGCGAAGAATAGAAATAATTTCTAATCCAAAATTGCTAGTGGTACGAAAGAATTGTCTGTCTTACGTCAGTTCTATCTTCTATTTCATTTGTTGTTTAGTTTCAAGTGTAATGTTGTGCTTGCGGTGGCATGCTGGTCGATGCTATGTGATTCCTGCATAACACTGCAAAGAGACACTTAACATAACTTACCGGATATATAGTTGTCTGTGTGTCGTTGTTCTAGGTTTTATTCAATCGATCATCTCAATAATAAAAAGCCACTGCGGTTATTATGTATCTATGCTATAGGTAATAACAAAATGTGCGACACAAGATATCCTGTAATAACGGAAATAATATAATTTAACAAGCAGATCGTTTATTTCAGAACATAGCCCGCTGCTATGCCAAGCATACATTTTGCACAAATACACCAATAGAGATATGGCTTACAGAATACCATACAAAGACTCTTATGAGTAACAATAATAATGACCCTCTTTATCATAAAGACAATCACTGCGACTGTCGGGGCTGTAGAGGCTGAACTGTCAGCCTGCTCGCCTCCCACCAACGCATACCGGGCTCAGTCCCCGGCCAGGTAACTCACGGATTATTGCATGTGGAAATCGTGCCAGACGATGCCACCGGTCGGCAGGTTTTCTCGGAGATCTCCCGTTACCCCCTCCCTTTCATTTCGGCTCTGCCTATACTCACCTCAATCACCCTGATCGGCTCTTAAAACCTTGCTGCTAGAATCTGCCCAAATCTCTTAACTCCCTCACTCACTCACGGTGTCTGTGTCTTTAAGCAATCTCAAGTTAGAGAGTAGGGGCTGTGCTTTATCGTGAGGTCTGATAACCATCGCGCCAGTGTGTGGAGGGCCCCTGGTGAATGCCAAATCCCAATCTTTCTATCGAGAAGCACACTTCCCCCACGGCAGGTATTATGGTCCGGGGAGCCATAACCTACTATAGCCGATCTACACTCGTCGTGTTGCACGGAACATCAGAGACCTAGCTCATCACCTGCCAGACGTCGAAGGGTGAACATCTAACCCTTCAACACCAATGACAATTAATCCTTTCGATTAAAGTATTAACACTTTAACCCTTCACCTGTAATTAATTATTTACCTGTAATTTACCCTTTACATGTGGAATCGGGGAAGAAATAAAGAACTTTTTGTAACAGGCTACAACTGGTACGATATAAGAAACTGGTTTCCTAAATCGCACCATCTATGTCCTAAATCGTACCACGACATTATAAATTAAAACAAATGAGAGAACAAACAAGACTGCATGTAATAACACACAGGATTTTTGTAGTATTTAAATACTAATAAAGTTTGATTATTTGCTATGGTAAATGCAAGAAATATTCAATTACTTACAGGCTACACAAACAAATGTTTCAGTTCTGACTAAACACCCGCACAACTCTCATGAACCCAGAATGCGCACACTAAACACGGAACCATATCTTCCACAAATGTTTCTTCACATACACAACAATACAATGTGGAATGTGGTTGTGCTCTGCTGTCTGATATGCCAGCTTGCGTACATCGTTAATCATGACTCCAGAAAGTAGTTCTTCCAATTTTAAAATATGTTCTACAAGATGATTTTCTATTTCAAGAGGCAAGGTAGTAGTCCGTCCAAGCGCCTTCGTACCGCCGTTAGCAATTATGTGTTTACAGTCCAAGTGGCGCTTTAGCGTTGGTTTTGGATTGCCGTACTGGCGGCAGCACTCTTTGAACCCCATGTCCCCATTTCTGTTCATTACCAGCGCCCTTTCCATGTCTGATTCACTCCAGGCACCATATTTCCTTTTCGTCATTCTGTAACACACAATTGAAACTTTTGTTACTTGTGTTTATTTAAAATTTATTTAATTTGTGCAAGTAAATTTCAAATATAGAACTTCAAATAATTTGATACCCCAATTCGTACCGGTAGGAATTAGGAATTTCCCCCCACCCGTGGTACGATTTAGGCAACTGCGCACAACTTCACTCTTTACGTCATTTCTAACCTAAAACAGGTGCTTCGCTACAAAGCGATCAGCCGTTACGTTCAATATTACTTACACCACAATGATAACTGCATGAAATCCAGTAACACTTACCTTGAAGTGCTGTATTATCTTACATATGGAGTAGAAAAATTACATAAGCAAACACTCAAACAATATAACTGTAATAAAAACGCAACACGTGCTTACACTGGCTAGCTATTTTCACGGACTGCTCAATACATCTAGTAGTTTAAGTATTCACCATGAGAGCGCTTCACTAGTCCTGCTTTATAGAAAACCAGCGGTGGTACGATTTAGGTGGTGGTGCATTTCGGCGATTTTCCGTTAATTGTCCCACTGCTCTTTTTTTAAAACACTTGTATTACTCATCTGTATCACTACCTCTGTATGGTAACAGTAACATCCCACGAATACTTTGTGTCTGCTATTTTTATTATTGGCAGTGTGGTTCGAAGGATTGATGTGGTACTGATGTAAATTAATGGCTATTGAAGCTGGTGTCTGTCCTTTTACGTTATTCATAAGAGCACATATTTTGCTTTCACTTCCCAAAGAAAATTCCACTGTTTTGCTTGAATAACACATTAATAAAGCAAGACAGTCGATGGCAATGTTAATCTTATATGTAGCGGAATAACACGAAACGAGAAGAAAATTAGATTATAAGCAGGGCTTTAAAAAAAAAACCTCGATTAACTGTGAACAGATAATACCGAGGACAGGAGAGGTATAGGCTGTCGACGATTAACAGAACACTTTCAAAATCAAACTCTGAAAAATTTTACTGCTCCTAACTGCAGAGCCTATAATGTTACTGCTCTTACCTGCATAGCCTATAATTTCACTGCTCCTACCTTCATAGCCTATAATTTTACAGCTCCTACCTGAATAACTTTACTGTTGCTACTTGCATAGCCTATGATTTAACTGCTTCTACATCCATAGCCTATAATTTTACTGCTTCTATCTGCATAACCTATAATTTTACTGCTCCTACCAGCATAGCCTATAATTTCACTGCTCCCACCTGCATAGCCTGTAATTTCACAGCTCCCACCTGCGTAGCCAAAATTTAACCGGCGCACTGACTGGAATGAGCCCAGTATAGTTGGTAACGACGGAAGGAAAGTAGTATCATGTATTAACGTTTAATTTAAAGTGTTAGGTAAATATGTGTGAGTACATACTGAAATAATCTATTTGCTTTCTTTTCTTGTCTATAAGCCTAGGAACCAGCAGATTTGTGAAATACTTACTTTTCTAATAATTTTGCAATTTCTTTTGACCGACACATGAATGAAGTAATCAGGGCCATTGCAACGTTAAGTCTGCACGTGGTAGAAGAATACACAATGTGCACGCAATTAGATCCTACGCAGGGCTTCCAAGAGTGTCCAGTTCACCTTGAACATCATGTAAGTACTGTATACACAAACGGAATGGCGAAACGGTGGATTCGATGAGTGCGAACAATTTGTCTTTCATTGGCAGCGCGAAGCTGTTGAAAGGGGCCGTTGGTCTTGTTGGCTATAATACGTCAGGGAAAGGAGTGGAGATATTTCGGCGGCTTTTTTACATCGAGGTCTCGAGAGCCGACGTGGGGGTGAAGTGAGGTGAGCACGGAGCAGCGTTGGAATGAGAGGGCGTGGGAAACGGGGAGATCCGCGAGCAAAACCCGCCGACCAGTGGCATCGTCCGGACACGATTCCCGCGTGCGGAAATCCGGGAGCGACCTCGCCGGGAATCGAACCCAGTTCGCCTTGGTGGTAGGAGAGTAGTCTGGCCACTACATCACCGCGGCTCCTGTACGTTGTGGAGTGTTCCTTGTTGGTCGGGCTGCCCTTGGAAAGTTGGCGCCCAGGAGTTGATTGGTGAACTATGATCCGCCATATTGTTGGCCCGGTGAGGCTATTTTACTGATTGTGTGTGGCTGGAGCTCGCCAGTGTTCCACATCTGTAAAGGCTAGTTCACGATAAATTGAGCGCTTTTGAAATCAACCTTAGAAATATGTCACTGATCCTACCTGCATATACTTTAAGGGCGCGCTGAGTGACATACCCCCATTAACGTTGGCAACGATAGCTGGAAAGTAGTTCCATATCTTAACGTCGAATAAAAAGTGTCCAGTAACCATTTGTTATAACTTAAATTATTTATTTCGCTTTCTTTTTTTCTATAAATACATTAAAGTGTAAAAACGAGCACATTCGTAAAATATTTACTTTTATAATAAATTCACAGTTTCACTTGACCGACGCAGGAATAAAGTGATTAGACCCATGGCAGTGTTAATTTTACACGAGGCGGAAGAGTACAGAGCGTGCATACAAGTATATCTTAATGGGGAAGTATCCTTGCTATCTCGGATTTACGTGTTTTCCTCATTAACTTATTTATCAGAGTCAATATTAAAAAACCAAGGTTGTTATGCCATGTGGAACATTTCAACAATTATTTCTAAATCCCACTTATTTATGTTACATGATTAGTGTCACATCTGTAACCGTAATCAAACATTACCTAATTATTTAATAATTTTAGTCCCACATGGAAAAATACGGGTATATTTAAAACCCTACAAATTAAAAATTTCGGTAAGTAGTCGCCCATGTCATGTATAACTTTGATTTATTTTTTTTTTAATTTCTGGTCATACACTTTCATTACGAAGATTTGTAAGAAGACTCGAAGATGGAGTGGATACTACCCCCTTAGGGATGACTTTTGGAGTGGATACTACCCCCTTAGGGAGGACTTTTGGAGTGGATACTACCCCCTTAGGGAGGACTTTTGGAGTGGATACTACCCCCTTAGGGAGGACTTTTGGAGTGGATACTACCCCCTTAGGGAGGACTTTTGGAGTGGAAACTACCCCCTTAGGGAGGACTTTCAAAAGTGCTCTTTTTACCGTGAACAGCCTATGTGGTTGAGTATTGACGAACCGGTACTGTCCGGGGTCGAACGTAGACCCTGGCAAGGGGTAGTTGTGCCGGAGGGCATGCGAGTGACGTGCCGGTAAACCTGTGGCATGCACCGGAGTGCCTGCCTGGCTTGTGATGCAGTGCTACCCGCTTCCCCCATTAACCCCTCACCGGTGCACTAACACTCTCACAGATCCCACATGGTGCGACCGCTATGGTGGCTGGACCCAGGACGACGGTAAGGCTTTAAAAAAAAAAAAAAATCCAGGCGGGGTAAGTGAGTTAGCCGACCGTAACGCGATTACCCCGGGGCCGGGGAACACAGCGCGACCAATCGAGGGCAGAGTGCACGCTCATTGTGTTAGCGACCCCGCGAGCCCGCGAGTGAAAGGGGCTGTTCGCAATGTGTGTCTCGTCGTTGCTGGCGACGATAGCCATTAGTCGATCAGGCTGTGCGCATTGTCGATCACAGTCTGTTCAAGGTATCTGCGCGCTATTATTTTAATCAAACCTTTTAAAAACAACCCTACGTGCGACATGCCGTACTATACTTCTGGTGACACTGAAGCATGCACTGTTCACGATAAACTGATCACTCTTTCAAAACTACTTGTTTGCGCGCTGTGTATTCTTCCGCCATACGTGACATTGGCATTGTCATCAGCCTGGTCACTTTACTGATGCGTCGGGCAAGTACAGCTGTGAGATTATTACAAAAGTTAATATTTTGACAATGGGAAATTTGCACTTACAAGAGTTACAAAAACAGAGAGAACAATAGAAATAATTTCAATATTCACAAATTTTTACCTGGCATTTTAAATTAAGCTTTAAGGAATGGAACTATATTGCACCCATTGTTACCAATGTTAATACACGCGTGCCACTGCGCAGGTTAAAAATACATGTACTTAGTGGCAGTAACAATTTGCAAAGTTTGCAGAAGTTCTCAAGCGTGAACAACCTATATCCTATTTCAAAAAAACATTCATCTAATGCTGTCTACAAATTAAATTATTTATTTCACAGTCAATATTAATTAAAGACAGTGAGGAAAGAGGCATATTGGTAATAGCTTATAGCCCTACGATTTAGTTCTTCTTTAAAATGTTATATTGAGTTTTATCACATCATTTTAAAGGGAGACGTTTCTTACCGACATGTTAGGGTTTCCAGGTGGCACAGCTGGAAAATATTTTACAGTTGATTTCTCTTAAAGACTCGTTTATATGTGGCGGAAGTATACGTCGTGAGAAGCCCGAAAGTAGAACTTTTGCAGAGCTCCACAAAAGTTGAAATTAATCACGAATAGCCTCTAAGCAGTTTTTACGCGACGCAAGATGCATGAAAATCCCGTACAAGATTTCACTCACATACTAATTTTCATCTGAAGATATCTCGTGCAAGACAGATCTCGTACTATAGCAGGAAACGGGGATTGTCAATAGTAGGGGCGGGCGGGTTTCATTTCACTTTTGATAAACTGGATTATCAATTTGATATCAAATTAATTGACAGGGTTAATAAAAAGTGTGAATCCTGAATCCAATTTTAATCCGATCAAAAATTCCTAATCCAATAAAAAATGTATTAATCCTATCACAAATGAAACTGTTAAATTTATTAAAAGAGTTAAATGCATTGAATGGGTTAAATGTATTGAAAGGGTTAATTGCTTTCCTTGTACTTCTTTATTTTTTGGGTGGGGGAGGGGGTAGCAGGAGTTGTGTACGATGTTGACAGTGTGGTGCCCTGGAGGCGACTGGCCAGAGTGGTGGGTTGCAATGTCTCATATAGGTGTATAGAGTTTAGTGTAAGAGTGGGTTAAGGGTCACTTTCTATATTTTTCTAATTTTGATGTGTTTGTAGGGATATTGGTGGTAGGTAAGCGATTTTTACGAATATATTTAACAGACGAGAGAAATTCAGAGTATTTAAACGAGTTCTATGAATGAATAAATTACTCACATCGAATCGCAAATTTCAAACAACTATGTGAAGAATAATTGCAATTACATGGGTCTTAAAAATAATGTGAGTCTCGAGCTTAGAAATATAATCTACATGAGAGAGAAATTTAACAGCTGGTGTTTACAAGAGCAAACTCACTAAACGAAATCCAGCTAGCCAGTATAAAATCACACAAGGCAGAGTCTTTAAAGAAATAAGAAACAAGTTCTATGTATGAATGAATAACATGAGAGAAAAGTGTAACGAACAACTAAGTTTGACTGTCTTTAAACAAAATCCACGTAGTCAGTATGAATTAATAAAACATTAACAAGTTTACACATACAAATTACACATGCCTTACACAATTAAGCCTGGTGAATGTTATATTAGGGCAAAAAAACTGAATACAATTTAAACTAGACAAAATAGTGTATGTCTATTCTGATAATTTTATATATAATGATAGATTATTTAACCACAAATTATATTAAAATAAGACTGTTCTATGTATGAATGAGTAGCACTTACGTGGAGCTGTGAGTAGATACATCCAGTGTGGCCAATAGACAACTGTGTTTAGATGACCATAAAACTCGTAAATGAAGGGGAAAAAATGTTTGATGGTTATGAAATTCACTGCACTTCTTAACACAAACTGTATTTTCGTAGACGGTGCTCATAAATTGTAAATCTTATGGCAATATTGACTTAACTCACAAAAATTTATATTTTACATGATAAAATACCTTTATATTAAATCGCAGCTATAACTGGAGATGAAGGTTGGTCAGACTCTTGAAGATGTATGGGAATGTTTACTGCTATTTTTACATAACTTGAGTTGAATTTTATTTATTTAAAAACTAGTTTAAATATATTATATTTTATTTGTCTACTTCTTCTCCAGACATCATTGTGCTGTATCTTGAAGATTTGTAATTAAAGTGCTTGTATGTAAAATGAAATATTTTTTAAAATGTTTGCTAGACTGTGTTTGGTGCAGACATAAAAGTTTTAGCTGGAGAAACTTTCTTGTAGGCAAGGAAGGACAGAGGTCTTTACTACCTGCCTCTGTAAAGGTATTCGGGCCTCACTTTAATATGTTCCCCTGGGGTGTCACAAAACTTGGTCAGTAGAGCAGTACGTCCTACTCCAACCTTCAGCTTCAGCGGACCAAGGTTCTATCAAGATACTAACCCGTAGCATTGTTCCTTTGTAAAATTTCATTCATTCATTCAGATATGTTTGATTTGCTCCATTTTTTTTTGTAATTTCCCCTCAGCCCCTCAAAGTTATTTTTAATTTAAATGATTAAAAGTTTTAAGTCAAGAAAATTACATTCTCTTCTTCATCAAAGCAAGCAAAATGTTATACTGAATTGAAATACAAGTAATCAGCTTACCATTATTGATAGACACCTACTAATTTCTCTTCAGTACTATTAAACCATCACTCATTATACATAATATATTATTGAAAAAAGTGTGTGGTGCTGGGAGGTCTATAAATTTATTGTGGTGTTGAATTTAATATATGGAGGGAAAAACATACTCAGGTATTCGATAGTTCTCCCAAGGGAAGGTTGATATTCCATCAGCCTCAATGTACTGCTTATCATCCATATCTGACAACACTATCTTTTTTACACATTCGGTGTAAACTGGATGAGCGGTGAACATAACTGTTATTGGGTCCCCATTAACCTTGTGCAATTTTCGAGGCAATTTCTATAATCCTCGTACCCGAGTGAATGCAAAACATTGGGTTTTACACTTTTTGCCTTATGAATACATAGCTCATTCTTAACAACATATGCGTAAAGCTTAGGATGTAAACCCACACAGTGTGTGACTATGCACCCAGCACATTCATCATTCATAACCCTGGTATGGCCCTTGTTCTTGTGAGGGAATCCTTGCTGATTATCGAGAGCATGGTTGAATGTATCAAACCATGCCTATAAATCTTGGGTTATTACTTTATATACATCATCACATGCAATAGAATAGACTAGGGAATTGGTGTTACAATATAGGAGGTGCAAAGCCAGTGGAAGAAATTTTGTACACATGTACTGATAGTGAAATTCACACAGTGTTAAATTTGAAAGGTTGAAAATGCGCACACCAGTGCACACATATTGATTAATGCAACAGATCTCTTTGACTTCTCGATAAGGACTAAGTTTTCACCAATAATTTGTCGCGCCTGGAATGTTGGACGTCCTATCAGTTCTGCAGCCTCATAGATCGTGTAATACCTCGAATCCCTTTCTCAGTGGATATTCTGCAATGTTTTTCCATAAGCAGAATTAATCATCAACTTGAGAAAAGATTTTTCGAATGTGTTCGCAGCCTGGGCATATTTCTCAATGTTAAACTCGATATACGGAGCCATCCGTGCCTTCTGCTCGAAGCACAAAATGCGATGAACAAAGTCAAGTTTGGCCTCTTAAATCAAGTACTGCCTCACTGTTTCCCCATGTCAGACATCGTTTTTCCACACAACGAGTGCTAAAAGAAGTTTCTCATGCTAGCAGTTCAGGGGTATGCCATTTACTGGGGCCAAAAGCAGATCAAATAGTTTGTCAGGACATTCCTCTGGAAATGACAGATCAACTTCTACGAAAAAACAAGTATCACCATCATTCATAGCATTTGCAAAATCCCATGAAGAGAACACATCAACCTCAACCCACTCGAAATTATAAACCGGAAGCTTGGACTGCATTGTATGACTGTACAGCTCATTGAAGTCGAAATAGCATATATATTTCGATGCCACACTGGGGTTGTAGCCCTCACCCATGTAAACATTGTTGGCTTCCGCACGTCTTTTTGAAACCTGGGTAATGCCGCCCTAACCCCGTGTTCTACAAAAAGATACATGTTAGGATCAGTCAACAGCTCTAGCCGCGTGCGTGCCATTGGCAATAAAGAGTCCCATGGAAGAGACAGAGCTGTGATGTACATGGTGGGGTCAAGACCGTAATTAGCCAAAAAATCGGTCCTGAAATTTTCAGAAACATCATCTAGCAAACAAGTGTCCACACATAAGTAATGAATGGCATACTGCAGCAAGTTTATGCAGTTGAAAACATCCCATGCAGCTTGGGCATGAGCATAATACTCATTGCTAATGCATTCACATCTCATCACATTATGAAATGCATCCTTTGGTGGGAGTGACTTGCACATCAGGCTGTCTGGCAACATAACACAGTCATAAGGAAAAACTCCCTTTTCTTTTGCCAATTCGAACTTGTTGTCTGGAAACATCGAGTGGGTGATACTCAATTGAACAGGTAGTAAATTGCCTGCCAAAGTTTCCAGAGAGGTGCTCATGAATTGGAATAAATCAATAAATCTTAACTTTAAATAATGCCCTTTCCCCTGTAATCTGTCCCACTGGGAATCTGTTTTGCGATACATTTGTACTTTTCAAGGGTCATTACAATCAGTTGAATTTTTCAAGGATTTTCAATTACTACAGTTCCATTGTGTAACTGTACTTGATGTTCAGCCAAGGGCTTTATAAGATAGTGAGCATTGTAATTCTGCACGTTATGGAAAACTGAGACTAATTGTCTTTTGGGCAGTCTGAAATTCAAGTTGTACTTATTATGTGCACAGCCTCTGATTTCGCCCATCAGATGGTCATGGTTGACCACAATATCATCTGTACTGAGCTTTTCTTTACAAATGTGACAACTTTTCTGAACTGCAAACCTAGCTTCATCAGCAGGGGTTTTGGGCTCCATCGGAACAATGATGCTGTAAATTCCTGCAACCCACTTTGTGAGTTCAACTTATTCATCAACTAATTGGTACATACAATCAGCACCCACAAAATCAAAATACTGAGATAAAGCCAGATTGTATAAACAAACCAACAAAATGCTGCAAGCATATTGAATATGTTGGTTGATGGTAGTTGTATT
Source organism: Dryococelus australis (assembly GCA_029891345.1). NCBI lineage: Eukaryota > Metazoa > Arthropoda > Insecta > Phasmatodea > Phasmatidae > Dryococelus > Dryococelus australis. The sequence goes on from CM057003.1 coordinate 97,630,588, forward strand.
ACTCATTTCATCATTAGGCAAGCGAGTGGACATAGTTCTCAGGCAACATTCTACATCGCAATAGGTGACGAAACCCAATCTCTGCTGTTTGTGGTAAACATTAAATTCCAAACACTTGCCATTCCCAGTGGGGTAAAGTGTTGCGAACAGCTTTTGGTTGCTGGCAAAGAAAAATATGACTTGTGAGTTTCTCCTTCCTAATAAAATATTGGAAGCAAGGATAGCAAAAAGGTTTTTTATTTTTCTTCTTATTAAGCTGACTACCAAACAGCTGTGACAAATTTATAATACAGACAAAATGCAAATGAGCGGCATTTCCTCTCATGCGAAGCGCCAAAATATTTACGTGCTTGTCATGATGTACAGGAGAAATACGCATAGGTACTACAACCTCACCCTTTTCGCAACTTTCGTAAATTGTATTGCTATCTTTATCTATCGCACAGTATACGTTGATAGAAATAGAAATGTTATCCTCGAACTTACGAATATACTGTATGACTACAGGTGTCGACAGATCTTCGATATTCAAAATATGGTGAGGTTTTGGATATGAAGTAGTTCTGTGGGAGTTTTGTGTGGCTGGAAACAAAGATGCTACGACGGCGTAGTGGAAATACATTCCCTCCAGGCAGCCTACATTGACACAAGCAATACAATTGGAAATAAACTAGGGCAGTTTAGTGTGTGCAGCACCGATGGTGAACAGCCGATATTGACTCACATAGATGTCCATTAATGTCAACCTTTGCAGACTCCAGCCAAAATCACACACACTAAACTCCCCAAGTCTGTTTGAGATATAAGGAATGATATCCTCATCATAGATTAAAACCACATTGGATGAATGGAGGACAGGGAGAGCATTTCTTTGACAATAAAAAATCTCTGTAACACCTTCTTCCACGGTGAGGGATTTCAAGTACTTACCCACTACAGAAATGGATAATCTAACTGGCCAGGATAATGCCATTATCAAGCTTAATAAAATGACTTTACATCTCTGGAAAAAAACCAGAAAAATTCATGACAGACTCTAATTGATCATTAAGTATCCGCTTATCATTTAGTCTTCCTGCAAACACCGTACCCAATAGCTGGTACACCAAGTCTGGCAAAGCTTCAACTGAGGCTTGGGACTCAGAAAAACAATTATTTTCTGGCTCCCTTGGCGAAATATCTCTAATCGACTCGTAAGTCGGTTGTGAAATGGTTGGAGCACTTTCCGAATCACAAGAATCTTCTGAGTCTGATGGAAATAAGACCCTCATTCAAAAGATGAACCATCTCATGTTTGGGGGAAGCAGACACATTTTGACCTTTTGGTTTTGACAATGTCTCTGTAAACGAATCTATGCTCGAATCGCTTAAGTAGAGTTCATCCTCCAAAAGATTAACTCGTGTCTGCTTAGGCAAAGGGTCACTGTCTCACTAGCTTGTTTGTCTTTTCGTCTGCGATTCCAAATCAGAATCGCCTATGTAATGATCTTCAAGCATGATGTCAATACAGGATTGCTTACGCTCAACCGTTTTCATCTAACTATAAAACCATCTTTAGTTTGCCTGATAAAAAAAATTGCAACACTACAATAATTACGCTGAAGTAACCCCTCGTTCTAAAATAAGAAAATCTCTTAATAACACACACATACACACAATATAATTGCAAAAATAATTCTATTATTATCATCCTAGAATAAATGTTTTTTATTAATTTTAAATTTTGTGGTTGTTGGGGAAAGATATAAATGAGACTAGTGACTAAAAAGGCAGCAAAGCTCGATTACTTTTAAACATGGACAAGAGTCAGGTAGCTAGCAGGCGGGGAGAATCACAAGAGGGAATAGATGGGCCAAGGTCTTGGCCGCCCAACAGGCTGCATGCACGGTGATGGAGAAACGACGTGACCATGCGACAAGGCAGGCCGGTCTGCGTACTGAGCTGTGTTAGTGAGCTCTAGTACACTAAGATGCTGCTAGGGCCCACATGTGCAACCGTCCGGTCGCTCTACGCCTCCCGTGCCCACCCGACAACTTCTCCTGCTCCCCCGCTGACATGCAACGCCTGTGGACACGCATGTACAACAGAGGGTGAAGTTCCCCCATCCACTCGACAATCTCTCTTTCCTCTCCAATGACACATCATTTAGACTTTGCAGGCCTTTCTGCGTTGTGGCAAGGGATGGAATAAGGACAAAGTTTGCACATCACTTCCAAACCCATGCCTCCAGTAATGAATTGACCAAGCTTTGGGATCTGTCTCGCCCTCGTCTTTCACAAGATTTTACTTTTCGCTCCAGGTGCACATGGCTTTCGTTTAGAATATATAACACTGAAATTTTATAACTCATGCTATTGCATTTCAGTTTAAGTCTACTTTAAATTTTACATTAAAGTTTTTTTTTAATTGTACGTCATCAAAAACATTTATGAAATCATTTATTTTCTAAAAAAACAATCAAGTTTCTAGACCATTAAGAAAATTCGCATTTCTATATCATCAAAAAATTTAAGTAGTTATACACCGCTAAAAATACGTTCAACATTATACCATAAGAAAATAATTTACTCTATAAAATATTTTAAAAAAATATTTGAAAATAGGTTTCATTATGAAAGATTTAGCAAGGGGAATTACTCTGTTACACTCAAGACATTATAAAAGTTGTCTAAAATTCAAACATTTTAAACTATAAAATAAAAATTATAAAAAAAAAAACTTAAAAATTCGAACAGTTTATGCTATTAAACTATACATGCAAGACTCAATGCAAACATACATACACATTGAAGTATTTTAATACTATTACAACTATACAATCATGCATTTTAGAAATAAAATTTTACGAAACTTAAAAAAATGCCTGAAAAATCTCTCTCTCTCCCCCCTCTCTCCCTCACTTCCAAACTCGCATTTACTCATCAAATTTGAATAGAAAATGTATAAAAATTAACTTAAGTACCCACAAACCACTCCATCACATACACTTCAAAAACATTTTATTCATTATAAATACTCAAGGCTCATATATTCATCATCACACATATTTCACCAGTCAGCTCACACTGAACAAGCTTGGGAGCAGAGATTATGGATATCCCCCATTACACTTTGCGTGATGGGTGTAGTTCTCCAATGTTTAGTCGTTTTCCAAAGTCCATACCCCATATACACAACATCCATCCCTTAAACATTTCTTATAACTATGTAAAACTAACAAAAATTTTCATGACTTTTCCCCCACACTCATATTCAGTCATACAATTATCTAACCAAAATTTCTCAGAGTACTTGGCAATATATTCTAGATGCTTTTTCAATTACTTTTATGAATATTTAAATAGAGAAAAGAGGCAGTAGGTATGCCTTATTGATACAGCCTTTTTCCATATAGCGCAACATGCAACTACTGGTGATTCACCTCTCCTCTCAACTCTGCTAAATAAACTCAAAATAACATGAAAAAATTAAATCTGGAATTAAATTTACATGACTTTTTCCCGCATTCACACTTGCAGTAATACTCTCACACACACCAAATTATAGACAAAACTCCTCCTTAAGCTTTGTTAAACAGCCTTAAACATCATTAAACATCCTTAAAAATACTTACCTTAACAAATATTCTTAAGTGTGAAACAATTCATTTGATTTTAAAGAAAATTCATTCAGTAGTAGCAATTTTTAAAGAAAGTATATTCCATTGTAACGATTTTTAAAGAAAAATCATTCATGTTGTAACAATTTCAAAGACGTATCATTCAGGTCTAATCATTTTAAAAGAAATTTCATTTAGTTGTAATGATTTTAAAGAAAAATCATACAGGTCTATTGATTTCTAAAGAAATTTCATTCAGTTTTAACGATTTAAGAAACATTTTCATTTAGATGTAACTATTTGTATAGAAAAATCATTCAGGTCTAACAATTTTTAAAGAAAAATCATTCAGTTGTAACAATTTTTAAGAAATTTCATTGATTTGTAATGAGTTTTAAAGAAAAATCATTCTGTTATAACAATTTTGTTAAAAGTTTAACGTAATTCATACAATTCAATTAAAATTTAAAGGAAACACGAAAAATTTTAAACGAAAAACCGAAAACCCAAAATTTTATATTAAAAATTATTCACATACTAAAACTCTTGTAGCGAAGATGTTGGTTGATGAAGGAGACCTGAACCCAGGTCAGTTGGGTTGAGCGCTACCCCACTCCAACATAAAAGCATTGGGGCAGGCGGCCGGCCGGGCGCTCGCAATCCCCTCGGGAGCTCCATGGGACCCTAGTCCGGCAGCCTAGCAAGAGGTCGAGCAATCGGTCGAGCAAACACCGTGGGTAACTTCTCCGACAGGCGAGGAGGGTTGGTTTCACAATAACGGCAGAAGCGATGGGTGGGCGAGCCGGTTCCTTGCTCACAAAGCCCCATCATGTCAGGTTCCGGCAGTGGCTGGTGGAGTGGACGGGTGGACCGGTACCCTTGACCTAGGCACTGCGGACCGATTCACTGGGTGTCCATGCACGAAAGAGTAGTAGATTTTGACCCCATGGATTCACACAAGCAAACGAGCTCCAGTAGGTAGGGGGTGCAATTTATACCCTCACCAGCCTCCCTTTTTGCATAAATTAAAATATCGCTATTTGCCTGAAATGAATATCAAAACTACTATTAATACATCTTAAGACATTTTAACATGGTTTTAAGCAATTTCAATGCATTTTAAAAATGTAGCATGAATTTTTTATATTTAGCACGTATAAACTGTATTTTAGTCTTTATATATAGATGTAATGTGTATTTATTTGTGCATTTTTAAGCCATTTGGGTTTGAATTGTGTTATTATTAAACAATTTCTTACACAATAATTTGTCATTACAATACAAACTTTTGCATTACAAGATGAAATTAATTTAATGCTACGATTCAACACTTGTTTTTATATATATGAACGAATTCTCGTTTATTCTATCACGTATTTGTAATTTTAATTGATTAATCCTTTGAGTTAATATTGTTAACAAATTACAAATTATCTATTATCAATCAAGACCTAGCCTGGAATCGAACCCAAAATCTATATATCCACCCAACACTGAATGTTAGAAACTAAATTACATTTGTACATGATCTAAGTGGTAGTCGAACACAGCTTATATCAACCATGTCTTAGCCGGGAATCGAACCCGCAAAGTATATATCAGAATTTACCCAGCCTTACCCAGGATTCGAACTCAGAGCCTCCTTGCCTAATCTGATAACTCTACAGAGACAGGCAACATTTAACATGTTATTTTATATAGTTATAATTTTTTTCCAGAAGATATATTTTTGTCAGATTCAGATATATCTTTAACTGATCAGTATTTTTTGGCGAAGTAATTGCCTGTTTGTTATATGATTTGTTTATTTTTTCTTTACAAGACTCTTTCTTGTTAATGTAACATACTTTTAATAGAAACTTTAAGAGAATATATATATATATATATATATATATATATATATCTGTGTTGAGACAACAATTATCAATATTTATTTTTCATTTCATACCAAAACAAGTTAAATTTTAATAAGGAATAGAGTAAATAAATTATAAGAAACCATTACATTTTACATCATACCTATTTACAAAATATATACAAATACAGGATGATCCAAAAAAAATAATTTTAAGACTGGAGCAGCATACTATGTTCAAAAACATATTTAAGCAAGTAGAAAAATTTGCTCTAAAATATATACACACTTCCAAGTAGAATTTACTCCAAACATTACCATGGCAAACAAACACAAGTAAATTCACAATATATTTACAACTATTTTTAACACTAGCAAATACAGGATTACACACAAACTATTAAAAAAATACAGGTAGTTCAAAACTTTTTGTTAAAACAATTACACCTTGTTCCAAAACAACAACAGGGTAACAAAACATTTTAACACTATCAAATACAAAATTTTTTCCTTCAAAAACTAATATTTCTTCATAAACTGTTAGTAACTTCTATGAACAAACTTTTCATGCATTTTCTTAAAATTGGATCCAGATCCCCTTATTGACCTCTGCTTTCAATGAGTGGGTGTTTATTATGCACTGGTTCTAATCTGTCTGTTTGCACACAATCATCTTTACAAGTAGGGGCCTGTAAAACAATGCTTTCAACCAAATCAGGATATGATTCAACATAACAAGAGTATCCATCTTCAATACTAGATGGAAGAGGTGTGTTTGCAATCATATGGAACACTGGAAATTTCTTGTTGTCACTGCACTGTATGAGTTTGTGACTCTTTTTGTCTCATGGAGGAAAGAAACAAAACTTTAAAAGAAAAATATTGTCACAGATTTCTGTAAATCCTCGCAAAAGTCCCTGGCACCATAGGGCATAAATTATATGAATTTCCTTGTTTTTGACCGAAAATGATTTGCAGGATGAAAATATGTTATGTTTCTACTATGGCATTCAATACTCAACTGAGAAGATTTAGCAAGGAACAATGTATGTATATTAAAAAATTCATTTTTTCTAAATTTGCAAGTTGAACATTTTTTAGGGTTAAGTTTTAATTTTGCTGATTTTATTGCTCTCTGTACATAACATTTTGATGAATCATGCCCAGTATGAGATGTGTAACTAAACTTGTCTTTGCCATAATTATATAAAGAATACTGATAAGACAAAAGAGTGCCTGTATTATAAACAAGATTTTTCAAACATTTTTCTTCCTCATAATATAAACTTACAATGCATTTTCCCTTAAGGTTATGCTTACAATCAACTACATGACGTCTGTACTGGTTTACAAGACATTCTGAGCTTTTACAGTTAGTTAAAGTAGCATCATAAGTATTTGGTTTACTATGTGTTGACAAAGCTTAAGAGAAATACGTACATTTGAAATGAATGTCTAACACATTTCCATGACAACAAAATGTGAATATAATTAGCTGTAAGTTACAAAATGCAAACCTTTAGTTTAAAAAGCATTCTTGTATTTTATTGGACAAAATGGGAACATTGGGATCATTATTCTAAATTAGCCACTTCACATGCATATAACTACACATCGATGGAAAAACTAATCTTCCTTGTTCGAAAATAAAGTTGTGGAAGTCCCCATCGTAGATCTCCTTCCAACAAACTGTGAATCCTTGGTGAGGTCTGGTGAGCTCATAGTCGATTACTCCATACTCGATTTGGTGAAGGAATAGCATACAACAATTGTGCTGTGAGATATCTTCGCCCCGACAGTGACTTGCCATCAATATTAGAAGATTTGATGATTGCCAGTCTTAGCGAGAAAATAGTAAAGGAGGGGGGTCCTTTACTATTTTCTCGCTAAGACTGGCAATCATCAAATCTTCTAATATTGATGGCAAGTCACTGTCGGGGCGAAGATATCTCACAGCACAATTGTTGTATGCTATTCCTTCACCAAATCGAGTGCTGAGACTGTTGTCGAAAGTGTAGCACCAATTTTATATATTGTTGCAGACATGAACTTGTAGAAGACCGACATATGGTTTAAAGAACACTCTTCTATATCCAATTTGTAGGACCTTGTATATATCTGTAGGGTTGAAGATCCTAGCAATGACTTGTGATTGTATAATAGGTACACTCCTTTATATAGTCTGTCAGATATTCTTCCTTTCAAAAACATTGCATTGCCACATCCCACAGGGATAAGTTAATTATTGGTCACAGATGCACGTATAATGTTGCTTGTTGTCGCATACTTCTGTCGAAACAGTAGTAAGAGAACAGCAACTACAATAGTCTCTGCAGAATGTATTTGATATTCTCGTAGGATTTGCATATAGTGATGTAGCCACTGTGGACTTCAAATTCCAGTTTACCTATGTTACAAGGTAACTTGCTGTCGGGATGTAAATTATATACTGAACAATAATTTCGCTCATAACATATATTGGACACTTTAAACGTTTCTGGTGGACTTACAAGAAATTCCAATGTTCATCACCACTCCACATCTGCATCGGTAGTGGACTATCTTAATCTTCCATTCGAAACCACACTCACATGAATCCTGGAGTAACACTAATTTACTGAAGTGATGAATCGAACCTCTCCATCATAACTGAAGCTGTGCTGTACGATCATCTCTCTTTATATGTACAGATATTCTCCCAGTTAAACTTAGTTAATCAATGACAACTTTTATAGATCAAATTTACAGACACAGACAATACTGTTCCATACCTCACAGTTCCACATTCCGCATGGTGCACTTAAAAGCAAGCTACTATTTTGTATTTGCATGATGTGTTACTTAGTATTAAATGTTTCAGTCCATAAGGTTGTGGTGGTGTCATAAAACTCTGTAATCAATTTATATTTGATTTGATGAAAACCTTGTTCTTTGGTTATTTCTGTACTGTGATTTTTAAAACATAGGTCCCAAGAAGAACAGGGTTGTTTGCTGTCAGGCCTTATATTAAAAACAGGACAGTCTTCTGTGATGAATGTTAAAGTACTGTGTTCTTGAATAGATTAATAATCTACATATTATCTTCTATAACATTCAATATTCATTTCGTATTAAATACAAATTAACAACAGCGAGAGCAGCAACATGTTGACAATGGCCAAAAAGAAATAGTTCACAGTTACAATATTTTTAACCTCGTTTTTATGTATACTATTTGTAAATTAAACGTTGACAAATTATATATTTGTATTGTTAGATAGCACTGACAGAAATACATATTATTGCTGCAGTAAAAAATATCAGCGGAAATTACTGTGCGTAAGGTCGCTCCAGTGGCACAGTGTTTTTTCCATCCGGAAGTAAAGTTTAAGCTATGCAGATTGTCTATCTCTCTTTCTCGTTCTCTCTCTTTTCTCTCTTTTGGGAAGTTTGTACCACCTGTGTGACAGGAAAGTGTAAATCTTGTTATTTCTAATTTCGGCACAATTTATAGTAATTACAGCAACAAATAATGATGTTTGAAATTGTAATTTACAACTGAAATGAGATTTCATTATTTAAATACCTATTATATGTTATTTAGATGTGATGCGATGGTGCGACGGTTACAAATCCAGCAGGTTGGCAGACTGGTGTGAAAGAAGAATCTAAAATCACGTGCTTGTCCCAACCCAACCTAATATGGCGGGCGATTATACCCATTGCCTTACGACTGGGAGTGATGTGGCGACGTGTCAATGACACAGCATGTTTCTGAACAAAGCATCAAGTTCATACTCATGTTTTTTAAACATCCTAGCAAGTTACAATGTTGTGATAAAAATGTTAAAAGTGTTGTGTTGTTATCGCTGTGTTCGAAAGGGCGTGGTTGTTGCGTTTGAATAATTTCGCATGCCAGGTGTGTGTGTGAATTTTAAATATGTGCAAAATGTATATGTTTCAACCATTAACTGATGTTATGTAGAAGTTACTTATTGAAATTCATGTATGATTATCACAACATTGTATCTTTGCACTAGGTGTTTGAAACATAGTTGTGTAACGAGCTTACATTTCTGTGATTTGAATGTCTGCCCCAATCCCCTCAAAATACTTAGCCCAACCAGATAAATTAAAATAAATAATACAATAAACCTACAAACCAGTAAGTACCAATACATATAAACATTAGCGGAACAAACGTTACTGTAGGCCTATATGTTTGCATGTTCACCCCTATCTTTTACGTTTGTCGATGCTACAAACAATAAATACGCGACACAAGTTGCCTACTTGAATTTACTCTGTCTCTTCATTTTAATTTTAATTCCAAATAAGGCAGTCCATTTAACGGAATAACCCAACACATATTAATAAAAAAACAGGTTAAATACTACTGTTATTTCCGCCACAGTTGTAACAAACATTGTCGTGGCAAAATATCAATGTGTATTATGTGTAAGGTGCTATATCATGTGTAACAAATAGTTATAAAGCCGACCTAAATGTTGTTATAGGCCTAAATTGTGAACATTCGTGCGAGATATGACCACATTCTTTTAACAGCAACCAACGCATTTGACAGTTATAACAGGAGATGTCACATGGGAGTATTTATATTTACGTGTAGCAGAAGGATACTTAATCAGTAACCAAAAGTAGGTATTTAGCAGGGCTTCAGAAAAGGCCAAAGTTATCGTGAATCAACTATTTCTCATGTTACACTCTGCTCACGTATGTTTAAAAAAATGGTTTTGTTTCGACTTTTCAAACAAACACTGTTGGTAAAAATAATGGTTTTTTACCAGCTTTATGATATTGTAAATAATGTTTTGAAACACGCCTGGTAAAAAAAATATTTAGTATCAGTGGCAAAAAAAATACACAGCTGTTATACATACATGTGTAAGTTTAAAAGTTGCTACATCGTAAAGGTATACTGAATGGAGGTACACTTTATAGGAAAAAGAGAGACAGACGCGAGCAGTCACAAACAAATACATACTAAGGTTTACGGATGTAATTGAATATGTTTTTTTACGAAGAAAGAGTGCGTATTGCTCCTAGCTACTGAAATTTTCTCTGCTCGCATGCATCGCCGGCCTGAAAGAAGTTTGCAAAGTCGACACTTTTGAAGCTGGACGGATGTGTAACTGCCACTCAGCATCCTGCCACGACGTCCTCTGCCGACCAGCAAGCAGAGAGACAGCTGTATTCACGCCAGCCATCAATGCATGAAAAATATTTCACATTTAATGTCTTGTGTACACATGTAGCGTTCCAACAGCGAGCCGGCCACATATCCAATTAGAATGTTATATGTTGCGCCCCAGTCGGAAAAGAAGTAAGGCCTAAGTTTGTCTAGAGATAATATGGTATAACGAATACACTTTACACACGAACGTGAGAAATATGGTACAGTACTGGTTGGGAAAAAACACATACGACACTATATATTGTTCTGGGGAACAAGCCCAATTTATTTGTTTGTTATTATATGTGCTACTATTTGTATAGCCAGGGGAACAATCTCAGTTATGAAAAAAAGTATACATATCACCAAGACATAGAGAAAGTCCAGGTTCGACACCTGGTACCCACCATGATACAATAAATGTAGCAGATTGTTCATATACACACAACAGCTTCGTAGACATTGGGAGGGGACATAGACGAAATAAATCAAAAACGACTCAGTTAAACAAGCAAAGCTTTATTATAGAAAAAAAAAAAGTTGCAAGTTTTACATTAAACGTTAACTGTGTCAGGAATGTTATGACAAAATGTCCTTCTCGTCGACCCGCAAATCACCATGCTTCGAGTGACCCAGCCACCGTACGTACACATGACCTTTACATCATCTCAGCACCTTCTCCACCAAGTACCCGTCTGGAAACTGTGTAGGCCAGATCTCTTCGGCGTAAAATCCACCAATGATGGGTTCGTCATGTAGGTCCTCGAGGTAAAATATGCGTGGGTACGCATGTTGTATACGCACCACCTTGTACAGCTCTGCAGATCAGTTCTGGTGGAAGCCTTTGAGGAAAATTCTATGTTTTTTCGAAATCCGCACCAAGTCGCCGATCTTGACGCTGGGCTTGCGCGGGTCCCTCCTCTTTGGAATAGCGTACACAGTCCGAAGCAGAGAGTAGTTTTTCACGTCTTCAGGCTTCATGCGAGTGGTAGAATGAACGTTAGAATTATACTTGCGTACAAGTTTCGGGAGTAGTCTCAACCACTTGTAGTTTCCATTTGCCGTGAAATCTCTCCAAACTTTAGCCTTTAGAGTCCTGTGAAAATGTCTGATGTGCTAGCTTTAAGCCCAGAGAAAGTAGAATAGTGATTGATGTTATGTTTCTTCACCAGGGCACAGAAAATAACGTTAAAGTATTCTTTCCCATCGTCTGTGTGGAAATTCTGTGGTATGCGCCCTTTGCGCAATACACTAGCTACAGCTGCCGCCACATCACATGCATTCTTCGATTTGAGCGGTCTGGTGGCGAATATGCTATAGGCATCTATCATGGTCAAAATGTACCGGTAACCTTTATTCGTACGAGCAAAATCTTGCATCTCGATGAGGTCGGATTGGAAAGTATCGTCCAACCCTTTCATGACGTATTTTCTTCGTGGGTAATTCATCCTGGCGTATTTGTGCAACTCGTAAACATCTGCATACTTGTTCATCTCGAAACATAGCCCGCCTCTGAGAGTTCTTCGATGATGGAAATTACTTCGTTGATGTGCGAGCGGTTTCCTGCAGACTGTGAAGCGAACAAAAGTCTCAGTCTATCTACCAACTCGTTCGGATCGTTCCAATACTGATAGTCAATTATTTCTCCACTCTCCGATTTCAGAGTCAATCCCGGTCCGTCAATTTCACATACCTTGGGAAACAGTTCGGCTATAACGGGAAATTTTGCATGCTTCACATCCTTAAATTTTCGCGTTTAGGGGTTATTCTCGGCATAATGAGCATGACTGGACTGTAGCAGGCGGCGGTACTTGCACAGATCCGATTCAGAGTAGTGCACGGGTTGCCTACGAAACAAAAGTTCGCTCAACACAAGGCGCACATATTTTTGAATTCTGCAAATGTCATGTCCGCAATGACCTGTTCGTCGTAAACGTGACATGAATTAGTTTCAGCCATGCGAAACAGCACAAACACATTAGCATTATCACGAAGCAGTTGTTTGGGTATGCGAGAATAAGTCTGGCCAAGGTACACACAGTCCACATACACATGCCATCCTATGCTAAAATACTCTTGAATGCAAGTTTGTTTTTCGCAGGCAATGTCGTCGAAGACAAATATCGAGTTTGGAAGAGCTCCACTCGGTGGGACGATGGCATCGTTAGCGCTGCATGGGAAATATTGCATACCTTCAACAGCTTGTAGTACTTGTGTCAGCAGTTGGTATTTCGGTTGCTGGAGCGATTTCGAATAAATTTACACGTTTTAGAACCGAAGCCCATTCGGTTCCTCCAGCAGGCTCAGTAGGACGTATGTCTTGTCACAACCCGACGGGCCATAAATCAGACCTCGCACACTAGTAGGCAACAGGACACCGTGACGTGAAACATGGGAGATAGCTTCATCTTCAGCATGAGTGCTCATGGGTAGAGTAACATCTTGCTTGGCGATCCATATGTTACCACTACGATCTTCTGGAACAGATGGCACCGATTGTAGTTGCAGAGAACCAGAGCTACAACATTTAGAATGTGTCGTTTACGCATCATGCCTAGAAAAATGTCTATGGCAGAATTGACATTCAAAAGTCACACTTGAACTTTTCATTCCGCAGGTCGTTCTTTAATGCCACCATAAATTCCGAAAAGCTGTGAATTCTTTACCGCAGAAGTGACACAGCAGATGCATCATCATTGACTTTTTTTTACGTCTGTACTGTTCCAAGTCTAAAATGATACCGAAACGAAAATATTTGAAAGGATCGTATTTATACATTTTAACCAGCATCGGCGGACACGCACCATACGAAAAATGGCTGATATTCAATACTGCATATATATATATATATATATATATATATATATATATATATATATATATATATATATATATATACACACACACACACAGTTGGTGAACGAATATAATTTCTATACATGTGTACGGAGGGCACAAACCAAGATATTGCGAAATATCGATGGAGCTATGGAGCTATGGGGTGATTGAGTGATGGGGCGGTGGGGTGATTAAGCTATGAGGTGATGAAGCGATGGGGTGATGGAGCGATTGAGCTGTGGGGTGATGGAGCCATGGGGTGATGGGGCGATGGGGCGATGGAGCTATGGAGCTATGTAGATATGGGGTGATGGAGCTATGGAACTAAGGGGTGATAGAGCGATGGGGCGAAGGGGTGATTGAGCGATGGAGCTATGATGTTTGGAGCTATGGGGTGATGTAGTGATGGAGCTATGGGGTGATGGAGCAATGGGGTATGGGTTGATGTGTTGATGAAGCTATGGATCTATGGAGCTGTGAGGCGATGAGTTGGTGGGCTAATGGAGCTATGGGGTGATCGAGTGATGGGGCTATGGAGCTAGGGAGCTATGGAGTTATGGGGTGATTGAGCGATGGGGTGATGGAGCTATTGAGCTATGGGGCGATGGGCGATGGATCGATGGGGTGATGGAGCTATGGAGCGATGGAGTGATAGGGCGATGAGGCTATGGGGTGATGGCGCGATGGAGCTATGGGGTGATGGAGTGATTGGGTCATGGTGCAATGAGGTGATGGAGCGATGGGGTGATTGAATGATGATGTGATGGAGCGATGGGACGAGAAAAGTATAAAAGAGGAATATGTATCATTTGTAGGTCAGTTTAATTTGATTCGTCGTGAGGTGAAGACAGCGATATCTGATAGTGGGATCATCGTCCCTACCAGATTGTTTTGTGGAACCAAGCTAGATCAACGTCACAGTTATCAACGCATTAAATGAGGTTTATGTGCAACCAAAAAATACTCGACATTGCTACCACCCTAAACAAGGATCTGAACACTAGGCAGATTCTTTATCCAACATCATGAAAACCAAGTTGAAACTAGGCGTGAAATTACGTACAAGCAAAAAGTCTTTGCAGAACAACCCTTGAAAGACCAAAAGGAAAGAGCAGAAGAACAAGGTAGGAGGGTTCCTGCCCGCACTGATACCTGCAACCGGCGCTCTGGCCGGTATCATCGGGGTAGTCACGAATATTGTTAGTGTCGTGAAGCGAGCTTCGAACGATCGAAAACAGGTAGAGGAAACCCGTTGCTATAACAGAACGTTGGAAGCTATCGCCATGGATTAAAAAACGACAAAGAGCTGTTTATTCGCCATCTGTGTCGAGGGTGAGGAGAAGGAGGAGGGGGATCAAATGCCAGGAGGAAGCAAAAAAATCGAAGAAGGAAATGAAAATGACGCTGCCTAGACGTCCACTGACGAACATGGATTTGGAAGTGTTTGCGGGCAAATTGAAAATACCTAATTTTTTGAGGAGTGTTTCCGAGAGATGCCTTGCCCACTAAACCAAAATGTAATGAGTGCGCAATAATTAATCTGGACAAGACAGCCAGATCTGACACGCACTGGGTAGCTTATGTAAAACACGGCAAACAAGCAATATACTACGACAGTTTTGGGAATTTGCGCCCTCCACCCGAACTGCAATTGAAATCTAACTTATAGTTAAGAAATAGAACAGATGCCCAACACGTGGAACTGTGGACACTCGTGCCTGCACTTTTTAAGCGATTGTGATTTCTAGTGATAAACTGAGTAGGAAAAAAGACCAATATAATTCGTGAGGTATATAAAGGGTTGTGTCAGCCATACCGATCTCATCAGTATGTCGGTGTCCATTATTCTGAGTGGTAAAATGTTCGAGCTGAGGGCTAGCTTTTACCCTCCCTTGGAGCTGGAGGGTGAATAGTGTGCGGGGCTAGTATACTTTCAAAAGTACAACTCCGTATCCAACATAGAAGAAAATGTGAATTCCACATTTCGTTACATAGTGGCAGGAGATGCGAAAGAAATCAGCATTCCCACCGGAGCGTACGAGCTGAAGGATATGGAAAACTTCGTAAAGAAATCGCTACCGCACGACATTGCATTCGAACTGCATGGGAATCCGAATACCCTGATGGCTGATATGTTTTGCATCGCAGATATAGATTTCACGGAACCGGATACCATCGGACCCATGCTGGTGTTCGAAGCCAGAGTGTACGAAGCCGGAATGAAACACGAGTGGTCGTGGACCGTAAACATCTTTCCAGTCAACGTCATACGGATAACATTTACTTGGCAAGTTGCAGTTACGTGACTGGGAAATCGAGCAGTATTATTTACGAGTTTGCTCCCACCGTAGGTCCCGGATATAAAATCCTAGAATCTCCGAGAACGCTCATTTACGTTCCGATCGTTGCAAAGAGCATCCACCAAATAACTGTTTCGATCGTGGACCAAAACGAGGAATTTGTCAGTTTCCGAAACGAAGAAATTACGCTACGATTGCAAATGAAACTATGGGACTCAATTCCGCTGGGAAGACAAAAACGTACAAAAACCCGCAGTACATCGAACCCGTGTTCAGTAAGCTTGTAGGTAGCGTTGCGCTAACACCTGAAAACGCAACGTTTCTCCGTGTTTACTTCGGTTTAAAAGTAAATCGTCATGGCAGCCGAAATTCTCAACGTGGATCAGCATCTAGAATTCGATGATAAACTTGATAAGAACGAAACGCACTGTTACGAACCGTATCTTGCCGGACCTTTCGCTCTCGGAAGGGAGGTTAGAATACCTATACAGCGACAGGATATTTACATCCTGCCTAGCAAGTCTTTGTGCGCATAAGAGGCAGACTAACGAAGGTGGGCGGGACCCACCCGACCACCACCAAGTTGGTACAAAATGGACTCCTGCACCTTTTCGAGCTAGTAACGTACGAGATTAATGACGTCGCGACCGACCAGTCTCGTGATGTGGGAATAACCTCATCGATAAAAAATTACCTATCGCTCACGTCTAGCCATCTCCCCGTAATCAAGATGACAGGCTGGGGAATTGAGGTTACCTACAATGTTCCCATTTACGACTAAGTCAGGTTCGAAGTGTGCATTCCGCTCTCCATGCTCCTGAGATTTGCCGAGGATTATAAGAAAATACCAATAGGAGCGAGGCAGGAGCTAGTGATGATGCTATCCACATCTCATTTGGATGCTGTGTTGGGAGTAGGAGAAAACCCGCAGCCCGTCTCTATTACTTTGGACACCATAGAATGGCCCGTCCCACACGCGACCCCGAACACTCGTGAACGTGTCAAGCTGTTGAAATATTCCAAGAAAGGCAAAGTGATCGAAATAGCATTCAGAAGTTGGAGCCTGGTCACTTGCCCGGCCTTGTCCGCCGCCACGCGAAATCACTGGGACGTGAAGACGTCGTCCACCACGGAAGAACCACGCTACGTCGTACTGGGGCTTCAGACGAACAAACAGCATGGTATCAGAGCCGACAAGTCTACGTTAGACCACTGAAAGGTCGAAAACGTAAAGATATTTTTCAATAGTGAAAGCTACCCGTACGTTAATTTGAACGCAAACTTTGAAAATGGACAGTTCCTGCTGGCATATTATATGTATTCGCAATTCCAATCTTCGTGCTACGGACGAGGCATGGCACCTTTACAGGTATTCGATATATCGAAGCAAAACGAGTGCATGTAGAATGGCACGGTCGACTGCCGCATCGAGAAAATCACCAAGAAAAATGTGCCCGCAAACACCTTTACCTACTGATTGCTACTCCACGACAGGATTGTTCAGTATGATTGTTTTTCCGGCCTGGTAAAAATAATCAGTTAATTACTTACGTAGATATATAAATATGCACGCCTGTCAAATACGTACGTCGATATGTAAGTTGCGGATATGTACGTTTCAATCGTAATGATTTTCTGTAATGTGAAAGGCTTCCTGAACAAGGGGGAAAAAAAATGTTCGAGTAATTTGCGAAATTGGTGATTATCGACTTACAGAGCGAACGTGGCTGTCCTTTTTTTCGCAAACTAAGGAAAGAAACTGAACCCATTTCTTTGGTGAGCGCTTCGAGAAATGTACAGTTACTTTACGATTGGTATGTGCAAAGATGTAACATATTATATATATATATATATATTTGGTAGTCTGAAATATGACGTCATTCCACGGTCGAAATAAATTATATAAATAGAACCCTAAAAAATATTATTTGCTAGTCGAGTACGAATCACCGTGGGGGCAAGATGACGCCCTTTCACCCAGAGAATTTGTACGCCCTAACATTCCCGGACGACTCTAAAATCGTCTATTCGTTCTGGGAGTCTGGGTCGCGCTACTTACATGGGAAGAAAAATGCGATGGATGCGACCACTGGCTATATTCGTCAACGTCGGGCGAACCTGTGCAACAGTTAATAACTTGCTGCACTCCTGGAAATTGCTTGGTTCATCACATGAAGCGGGATACGCCTCTTCCAGCAAAAGTGGACCAGGTTCTTGAATTCGCAGCCACTTCGACCCCAGATGATTCTACGAACATCGAAATTCACGCCCCCGACTGCTCCGCCCAGGGCTACTCCCCCCCAGAACTGCTCCACACCAAATGGCTCCACACCAAATGGTTCCACACCAAATGGTGTATGTCGGGGGAAAAATATTACTAACGACGTGCCGGCTCCAACTGTCTCCACGAAACGTTGAAGGTCTTGTCGCCGTGTCGTTCCTACGATACATAAGAAAATATTTTCCAGGAAATCTGCAACGGACTGTGAAGTGCGCCCCGGCAATCATCCACGTGTGACGTCACCTGCTACAGTCGCTGTCGACATGGGTTCGTCTGCAGCTGACCTCAACTTGGAAGAAGAAGAAGTTCCGACGATTCCAGTTCTACTGCGCCAGATCAAACGTCAAAGACTGTTGCTAATTTTTACGAACGTATTTTGACTGGTAGATTGAAATAAAAAAATATAAGTGTCGCATTTGTAGTTTGTTTGTAATTTGTGTAGATAAAAGACACATGTATATAAAAATTGACTAGGTTGTGAATTTCTTTTACTACTTTCAAACATTTTTTTTGCTAAATAAAATAAAGTTTGAAAATAAATTTTACCTAAACGATTGGCCTCTGGGAACAGAAGGAGTCCCTCTCGGGGCCATCAGACACTGGATGGCCGGCAGGAAACCGGAAAAGCTTGCGCAAAGTAATTCTCCACGACATACGTTCGGTCCTGCCCTATCAAGCATGTACTTTAAACCAATTTAAAAAAAAAACCTTCCGCTGGAATTAATATGTGTTTTCTGGCGGCTAGCTGCGTTACCGCTCTTATGCGTGATGTGCAGTTTCGTTAGTATCCTCTCTCCTGGGAGATGCGACGTGGCTATTATGGCGGAGAACACCTCCCAATCCATTTATCTGCCTGTGGCCGACCCCCACTCCATTACGTCGGTATTGGATACTTGCAGAATTTCGTCAATGCATATTAATACTTTAATAATAAATAATATGTATACGGTTTTAAAAACAAGCGAACTAGTACGTCGACTTATTTAAGGATTCTGCCTATCTATAAATAAAGTTGAGTTTATCGGTAACTTTTTTTTTGTATTCGAGAGCAAACAAGCACATCCTGAATGGGTGGCAGACTATGGTGGGAGTATATGGGCCATTATAAGAAGGGGAAGGAGGGGTCGGACCCTCGCTTATAAGCTTTAGTTTGGACGTTGATGCACCATTGTTGTACAGCATCGGGCGGTGAAAGGTATGTCGGCGAATAGGGCTTGACGTGTTTTGGAGGGTACGCACTATGCACGGGCAGGAATTGGTACGAAATAGATCCTAGGTACCCTCGGCAACCGCACCACCGTGTATGGTGCGAGGCACGTCGGCCGGAGAAACGGGGTGTCGTGTTGTCCAAGGACGATTATGCCGTGCCCTTGTGTGATACGTGTAAGCAGATGCACGAATTTTTTTCTTGAGACCGCCACCTACAGCCAACACGTGATTTCGTCACTGTATCGGTGTTGAAAATTTTTTTTTTTTTATGGTGTGGCTGTGGACATTAGCTAGAACCCATCTTCGCCATAACGCTGCTTGATTTCTGGTCCGAGTGTGACGACGCCCTCCTAATTGCGGCGGGAGAGTTGTTCGAAAAGGCGGATACCTACATCTCAGGACGGTGCGGCACTGCACCACCAGAGAACATGGTAGTATCCAGTGCTGCACATATAGCAGCGTCCGACATCGCGACGGAGACGTCCTCACGAAGCACTAAAATGGCACCCTTCCAGGTGGCACCTGTCCAGACAGTACTCTTCCAGGCAGCACCCAGTCTGTGCACCCAGACGGCACCCTTCCAGGAGGCATCCGGTCGGAGCACCCAGATGGCACCCTTCCAGGTGGCACCCGTCCAGACAGTACTCTTCCAGGCAGCACCCAGTCTGTGCACCCAGACGGCACCCTTCCAGGAGGCATCCGGTCGGAGCACCCAGATGGCACCCTTCCAGGTGGCACCCGTCCAGACAGTACTCTTCCAGGCAGCACCCAGTCTGTGCACCCAGACGGCACCCTTCCAGGAGGCATCCGGTCGGAGCACCCAGATGGCACCCTTCCAGGTGGCACCCGTCCAGACAGTACTCTTCCAGGCAGCACCCAGTTTGTGCACCCAGACGGCACCCTTCCAGGAGGCATCCGGTCGGAGCACCCAGATGGCACCCTTCCAGGTGGCACCCGTCCAGACAGTACTCTTCCAGGCAGCACCCAGTCTGTGCACCCAGACGGCACCCTTCCAGGAGGCATCCGGTCGGAGCACCCAGATGGCACCCTTCCAGGTGGCATCCGTCCAGACAGTACTCTTCCAGGAAGCACCCAGTCTGTGCACCCAGACGGCACCCTTCCAGGAGGCATCCGGTCGGAGCACCCAGATGGCACCCTTCCAGGTGGCACCTCCCTTTAGTGGCTTCCAGACGGGTGAATTGACTACATGTGACAACATCATCCCTGAGGGTTCACTGCTGATGGAAGCTGTCAACGTACCACAGCGAGAACGTAGATCTCCTGGACTGACTGTTTTACATGTGCAAACAACACCAACGTAGGCTCGCAGATTGACGGACTCGCCTGTGCCGATATGTTACTCGCCAGTCTCTGATATCGCTTCTATCAATGACAAAATATGGGAGGACATGTGGTCTCCGCTTCCTCTCGATGCTAGCACACTTCCCCTTCAACCCGATGGTGATGAGATTCGCCAGTGTTTAAATAACTTTGAAACAAGATTACTTGCATTACGTAACAATGTTGCTGATGTGCACCTAGAACTGTCTAACTGTGTGCATGTTCTTACAGAGGTGAAACATAACATGGAACTACTTGTGAAACTATTTGTACCGACCGAGAATCACCATTACAATCGAGACATTGTACTAATGTAAAACGAATGCGATTTTAAAGATATATATATATATGTGTTTATACAATTTTTTTATTAGTGTGTTATTTGTATGTGTTTTTAAAGTTCAATACAAATGCGTGTTATTTATCTTATAACTGTGTGTTTGTTTAAAACGTTATTGTTTTTTTCCCTATGCAAACAGAAAAGCAAGTAAGTTTGTTTTAGAAAATAATCTGTATTAATTGCACTTGCTTTTCTCTTGGAGAACGGGAAAAGTATGAGCAATAGTTTTTTTTTGTTAAACAGTTCCTATTACCTACATTTAAAAAAAGGGTGAAAAAAATCGTAAATTTATCGCAATTTTTTTTTAATTACAATAAATAGCCATTTAAAGAGGTGGCATTCACTTCAAATAGAATTGTACGCCGCAAGATGGAACTGACCTATATTAACTAGCGCATGCAAGTGTGTGTGTGTGTGTGTGTGTGTGTGTGTGTGTGTGTGTGTGTGTGTGTGTAAAGATGGAAGGGGAACAAGAATGCTGACGGAGAGAGGAAATGCTTGAGTGGCGACTTTTATTCTGCCACAACCCGACTCACTCTCTGTTTTGCTTGCATAAGGCAACAACAGTGGCAGAGACAATTTGCCATTTTTTTAAAATAATTTTTACTACGAAAAACAATATTACTCCCTCACTTTGCATCTTATATATATATATATATATATATATATATATATATATATATATATATACACACACACACACACACACATCATACTTGTACACAAAAGGAATTGAAAGAAAATAATATATAAATACATATATACTTTTACATCGTATATATAGACACATCATACTTGTACACAAAACAATGAAATAAAATAATATAAATATATACATACATCGTACTTGCAAAAATAAAAAATAAAGAATATTATATATACATTCTATTAACACACAAACCACTTGAAATTAAAATTATTTTTACACGATAAACATATTTACTGACGAACTTGGTAAACATGACTATTACAAGATGAATATATATTTAACGAACATTTTACTGAAAAAAAAAATTGTGAGATGATAATAATTTTATTTATGCCTAAGATACTTTTCTTTCCCCTCCATACTATTAATCACGTACAGCATTATGTTGTTTACACAGAATGTTTCAACTGAACACAAAAAAATTACGGCGGGAATGGGAGGTTTTCATCACTTGGCTTCTTCTATAGATAGAGCAAAGCTCGTATGCGCAAGCACACACAAGCACCTCTGGCCATGGATTCGAAGGTGTTGTAACCTCAAACTGTATCAAGCACCGCCACACCGTTCCGAACATACATTAAAGAGTTTGTAATTTTTTTTTAATTTTCGTGGATAATTTCGCAATTTTCCCTGTAGTATTTCGTTGTATGTGTTTCGTCCGCAATTTGTTTTTTTTTTTTTTTTTTTTTTTTTTTTTTTCATATTTACAGTGTTTGTGGGGAACTTTGTTTGTGGACGGCACATATGAACCGCTCAAACCTTAACTATCGCAATCTTGCTCAGTTAATTCAAACACCTTACCATGGATTATTCTTCTTTCGAGGTGGAGGAAATGAACATTTTCGTCACATCCATCTCTCCACAGTGGTAGCTGACAGCTGGTCCGTGTAGGTTACGCCGTCCAGTAGAGGAGATATACTTGCGGCGTATTGTTTCTCTGGATTAAACTTGTCGCCTGGACGCGCTCCGTCGTTGCGAGAAGACCTGGTGAAAGATCTCGGCCTCAAGCCTAGGTGCACTTCGCATGTATACGGTGTGCAGTTGGAGGTCCAGTCCGGAAATGCACGCCTTTTCACGACGTGGTTACGTCCATCGCATTTCTCCAGCCATTTACACACATTATTTTAATTTTCTCGGAACAGTTCGTACAATACACTTTCGCACGTTCTTGCCTTGCTTACGCGAACGTAGCAATTTTGTTTTACCAATTCTTCCAGCAAACAGGGAAGCGTAGAGTCAGGGCATAAATTGTACACGTGACAGTTTATGTATTCGAACGTTAGCGTGTTCAGCATGTAATATCCTTCGAACTCATCGTAGCAACATAGCCAGTGAATTATGCCGTCGCAAAATTGATTTTGCAGAAAGCTTCTAGCATCTCGAAAATTGACGCGTCGGTACCCCCCAATTTAGTTCACTGTATTTGCTCGTGTCTTCTGATCTGAATGGAGAAAATTCGGGCGACGGTCACTTGTTCGATGTCGCTGTCTTCGAAGTCGGAGCTGATGGGACTCTCTGCGAAACTGAGTGAGAATACACAATATCCTGGGGGCTGGTACGAGTTGACTGATGGATGCGGGTTGACTAGTGGTAGCGGGTTTCCTGATGGTCGTGGGTTCGTGTCCGTAGATGACGTTGCTCCTCTTGCCAATATCGTACGGATGAGCTGGAGAATATTGTTTCCTGTGTCTTCCGCTTTGCTGAGAGTTTCTTCTGTACTCGATGGCATGGCTACCACAACAGACGTTTGACACTTACAAGTTCAGAAATTATCATCAGGCTCTCCTCTCAAAATAGTAAGGTGCAACTTCTTCCTGGAGGCTCTCGGGGATGCGCCTTACAAAGCCAATCGAAGAGATTGGAGGGGGTGGAACTGTGGTGACTAACGGATGGAGCATACGACTAATTAAATAATGAGACACATTGGTGGGGTTCGACCAGAGGTGGTCTAAGTTCTGATTGACCGGCTCGAAAAAATATGTGGAGGCTTGCCGACAGATTAGCCAACAATGTGAAAGCGTTGGTGGAATTATTAGCCAATGGGAAACATTGGATCGAGCGAAAAGTGAGTAATTAGTCAATTGGGTAGATTGGCGGGGGTGAAGCGAAGCGACTAATTAGCCAATGAGAAACATTGGCGGGGGTGGAACAGACGTGGCTAATTGTTCGATCAGGGGTGGTGGAGTAAAGCGACTAAACTGTGATTGGTCAAACGAAGTTTTACGAAGATACCCGAGATATTCATCCACTCAGGAGGGTTGTCACGTGGTGGTGATGGAGCAAAGGTGACTAATTAGCCAATCGGATAGATTGGCGGTGGTGGAAGAGGTGGCCCGAATGTGACTAATTAGCCAATGAGAAACATTGGTGGAGGTCGAACAGAGGTAGTGGTTGATCGTCGGCTAAACAGTTATGGGTGGAGGAAGTAATTGTGCACTTAAATATATATTGCAAGGCTGGAATGTCGGGGGTTAGTCGAAATAAGGTCGTCGAACGGATGCAAAAGAGGCAGTAACGTACATTAGTTTTTTTTAATAAAAATTTTTAGAGGATTTTTAGTAAAAAATTTTCAAATAGAAATTTCGAGGGAAAGAATGGAATTTTAGAGAAAAAGGGAAAATTGTCCGCCAGGGTTAAAGACTTTTAATTAAGAAATTTTTTATGAAATTTTATGGAACAATTTTTTAAACTATTTATTATAAATTTTTAAAACAATTTCTTGATTACATTTTTGCTAAAAATTTATTTAGGATTTTTTCACAATTTTTTCTGTTTTTGGGGTCAGAGGTCTTTGGGATGAAGGTCGAGGTCAGGGGTCAAGGTCATCCAAGATGGCGGTTCTGGTGACATAATAAAATTGCGGCCAGGCAGCTTCGGCTCCGATTCCCCAATCCCTTGCCCTCAAATATATCAAATCATACTATTGAGGAGGTGGCTACAAGCAGGCAGCTCCCGATCTGCCCACAACTAGACATTTGTCGTAATCTCGACTCAGTTGCGAAAAATGACAATCGCGGGCTGATGGGGAATGACTCCCAGGTAGGGGAGAGGTGAATAGGGGGTGGTTGGCATCCTGGACTCGGGCCGGTTCTGTGGAGTGATGGGTAGGGGGGATATGTGGTAGGCAGGGTCCTCCCGATCTGTACACAACTAGTTATTTGGCACCATATTGCCTTAGTGCCGAAAAAAATGACAATCGCGAGCAGCCCGGGGTAGCAGTCAGGCGAGGGGTGGGTGGGTAGGGAGGGGAGGGACTGTTGGGAGTTCTGGAGAGAAGTGGCCTCATGTACCCAGTCACCGCCATCTTCAGTTGGTGATAGAAGCTTGGACTATACAGACGTGTGCAGCTCTCTCTCTCTCTCTCTCTCTCTCTCTCTCTCTCTCTCGATCGCATTCACTACATTTCTAGACACTTGGCAGCCAACGAGCTTACAATCGCGGGTTACCTCAACTACAGACCGGCGACCATCTCTATTAATAGCCACGATTTTCGTTAAACGATATTATTAGCTCCGGGGTTCACACCTCGTTCATAGTATTCATAAACTATAGTTTAAAATATATATTTTTATTTTATCGGGGAACAATACACATTTTCATGTGTTAAGTCAATATTGCAATAAGATTTTCAATTTCTGAGCACTGTCTAAGAAAATATCGTTTGTGTTAACAAGTGCAGTGAATTTCATAAACATTAAAAAAATCCCTTCATTTACGAGTTTTGCCGTCATTTAAACACAGTTGTCTATCGGTCGCGCTAGACGTATCTACTCACAGTTCCACATAAGTGCTACTCATTCATACATCAAACTGACTTATTTTAATATCATTTGGGGTAAGATTTTTTATCGTTATATATAAACTGATCAGAATAGACATAGGCATTTGTGTCTGGCTTAAATCATATTCAGAGTATTTTTGCCATAAGATAACATTCACCAGGCTCGATCGTGTAATGCATGTGTATTTTGTATGTGTAAACTTGTTAATGTGTTATTTATTCATACTAACTAGCTGGATTTTGTTTAAAGACAGTAAAATGCTCTTGTTCATTATACTCGTCTCTCGTGTTATTCATGCATATGTAGAACTCATTACTTATTTCGTTTAAAGACTGCCTTGTGTAATTTCATACTGGCTAGCTATATTTCGTTTAGTGAGTTTGCACTTGTCTATGCCAGATGTTAAAATTCTCTCTCGTATAAATTATATTTCTAAGCTCGAGACTCGCGTTATGTTTAAGACTCATGTAATTGCACTTATTATACGTATAGTCGTTTGAGATCTGCGATTCGATGTGTGTAATTTATTCATACGTAGAACTCGCTTAAAAACTCTGAATCTCTCTTGTATATTAAATATATTCGTAAAAATCACCTATCCTTTTCCAATACCCCTACAAACACATCAAAATTAAAGAAATGACCCTTAGCCCACTCTTGTACTAAACTCTACACCTATACAAGACATTGCAACCCACCACTCTGGTCACTCGCCTCCAGGCGTACAGAGCTCCTGTTACCCCCTCCCCCACCCAAACAGAAATAAAGAAGTACAAGAAAATGAATTAACCCTTTCTATACATTTAACCTTTCAATACATTTGACCCTTTAAATATATTTGATCCCTTCAATTTTTGATCGGATTAAGATTGGATTAAGAAAACTTTGATCGTGTTAAGCATTTTATCGGATTAAAATAGGATTAAGGATTAGCCCTTTTTGGTTAACCCTTTCAATTGATTTGATATCAAATCGATATCATGTCCTATATTTAGGAGAGTTTTCATGATTCCTGTGTTTCTGTTGGTCGTTCTCTGCTGGTCATGTGACTGCCTGTGTATCGACCAGAAAGGCAGGAGAAGGCCATGAGTAGAGTAATGAGGCGAAAAATACTCATTTTGAAGAATTCATACAAATGTTGTTTTAAGAAGAGAATATAGTTCAGATAGTGTTATAAGATTGTTAGAAGAGTGCGAGAAATATCACGTTCTGTTTTTCGTACTTTGAAACGGCGTGTCTTCGTGACATTTGATTGTTGAAATAATGTATGTATTCCGAGGCCATCATCGGAAGTATTGTGTTGCAAGTTTGATCTGTGGACTCGTCTCTAACGGGATCATCCTGATATACTCACATGTGATTTCTCATGCGGAGTCTCGTATGAAATCAGTTTTTGGTGATGTATACGCAGCTTTAAGCCCGTTGACGGAGACCTCTAGGGTTGCATCGCCATCAGCGATTTTGCTGTGTTGCGAAGAGTAAATGTAACATTTATTTTGTGACTTGAATACTACTTTATAAACAGACCATGGGGCACCAGGGCGGAATGGTGATGACAACGTTTGCAGAATGATTCATTCCGATGCTATAAATTCATGAATAATAGCTGAAGAATTGCAAGATTCGCGTCATTAATTAAGAATGGACTGAATTCCAAGTTACTGTGCATTTGGCCAACTTCAGCCATTGGCCAAAAAATATATTTGGCTCGCCTCAGAGAACTCCTGTGGTAATAATATAAGCTCAGCTGTGGAGTGGCCTATCTGTTTTATGGATATCAATCAGATCAGTGGCTTTGATTACAGTGCAAAGGCCAATGGTAACCACAAACTGTGGTGACTTGTTTATGAGAAGAGACCCGAGAAATTTGCGAGTGCAATGACCTGTAGGCTAGAATTAACTGTCTTATACTATACTCTCATTGAGATATCAACTGTTTATTGGTTGACTGTTTTGGTAGTAAAATGCAGTGGTTGGGCGCACGATTTATTGCATGTTTGTTATTGGCTCATTTATATACAGGAGATGTCAAACAACATATCGCTCAATTAAAAAAGTAACATGTGTGAATTCCAATTTGTCTAGAACTGAACCCGCGAAATTCTCTGATCTCTAGTTATGCGGCAGTGAAGTCTACCATGTCACCGAAAGGTAACACAAATTTAGCAGGTCAATGCAAATAGCACAATAGAAATAGACGAGGCCTCGTTCGATCGAGTTAGCGACCACGAGGAGAGCATGCCGTTAAGTTGGTACTATGCAGGTCGCCCCGGCGTAAACTGACAGCTATTCTAAGCAGGGGAGCAGAAATATCGAGTTATATATGTATCGTGACTCCAATATGTTAGCATGCCTATTTTGGCGCCGAATGAAAGACCTCTTCTAGATCTATCAATTTAAATCGTGAAAGACAAGAATAGTAGGGGCGCAGGGGTTCTAGATACAAAGAGTTGCTGCCTTTTTAATGACCTAATTAATTTGATAGAAAATTGATTGAAAGGCTTAATTAAATTGATTGAAAGGGTTAATCAAATTGAGAGGGTTAAATTTATCGAAAAGGTTAAATATGACGAAAGGGTTAAATATATTGAAAGGGTATTTTTGTGTGTTTGGTGCAAGAGTGTATTACGGGCCAAATTGATTAGTTACTTTCTTTTTGTGGGGAGCAGCAGCTCTGATACGTCCTCGTCCTTGAAACTCTGGCACTCGATGATATATGGCATGTTGGGGTCAGGGTATATATATGGTAAGTTTTATGCAAGAGTGGTATAAGTGTAAATTTGTGTCTCGTAGATGGTGTTGGTAGATAGGCATCTCTGAAAGATGGAATTTGCATGTTAGTAATGACAAACGATTAAATAGAAGATAATTGTTTCTGAATGCAATCAAACATTAGGGAATTCCATAGTGTTTGAACGAGTTCTACGTATGAATAAATAACACGAGAGAGAAGTGTAACTACCTGGTCTCATAAAGAAACAAGGGCAATAAAGTGAGTCTCCAGTATGAAATTATTACATAATGAATTATCAATTAAACATAAAGAGATGAATACATCTACAAGGAGATTTTACTACCCCAGGCTGGATGTTAGAAATATAATTTACACCAGAAAATTATAAGAAACAAAACCAACAATATATCACGAATAAAAAAAAGTCCATATAAATTAAACTACAGTCTTCCTAAACACAAGATATATGAAAAATGTAACACTTTGTGACGCCTCTCGCACATACCTGAGAATATTTTAAAACATATCCGTCTGTCTGTGAGACTTGTGAGGAACTTTAGAAACGGTATGCACACATTAAAAGAAATTAATTTATTAACATGCGTAAAAAAGAAAACGTTTAATATACGTCCATTTGCTCGAGAGGTCGCTGCAGCACTGACTTGGTTATAGAACATGTCAACTTATAACCTACGTTTGATTATAGACTGAGATGAAAAAACTCGGAAATTTTAATGAAAATACAAAACTGCTAACGAACACAAGTACATAAAAATGACTATACACGTAATGAAATCGCACAAGAGCTCCCCCAAAACATATCTGTCTGTTTCGGAGGCTGGTGAATCAATGAAGCGAGCTTATGTCTAGAGCCTGACTATACATATACATGGAGCGCAGTTGGAGGCTGACAGGCAACTGTGTTGAAATCTACGAGAAAAACTCTGTATTCGTCCTAAAACAGACAACGAAAGTTTCACTATTGTAAGAATAATTCACTTACAAATTATTTCCGTCGAAGCATAGGGACACTCGGTTGACTTAAGCCTGCAACACTTTATAGAAAGATACTATATATTATTTAAAAATAACGGACATACGACAAATTGTTCTCCATTAAGTCTGTGAAATTCACGGCATTAGTTACTAAAACGACAGTAAAAAATAATTCCAAGTTTCGTCGACCGAACACAGAAACGTACTTACACGGCAATTATTTTATTCCCGATAAATTAATTTTTTTATATTAAAACGAGAATCGCGGCTAGCACTCAGGCGTATGATAAGTCTACACTTTCCAAAGCCCTCTGGCAACCGTGCCCGGTGAAGTTCACTGTCGCGTCACGAAGCCCATTGGCTGCGTACCCTTTGGTTGTGGCACGGTAGCCCGGCAGCAACCCGGGGAAGTCGAGAGAGTTGGTGGCACGTCTATGCAGGGTGAAGGTCCTCGTGAAACTAACATGGCGGCGGACAGCTAGAACTGCCCACGACACTCCTCATTGCAACACCTACCCCCTCCCCCGCGTCTTGACCTGAAGATGACTTTGTGCGAAAAGGCAGTTTCAATCCAAGGTCAAGGAACAACACACCTGAACCTATCTTCTGCTATCTGCCCCCCTCCCCACCAATGCAGAGTTTGTTTTGGCCTAAAGTCAGTTTCTATCCAAGGACACGGAACAACACCCCAGATACAGTTTTTTTTTTCGGCGATGTGTCTCCCTCCCCTCCAACGCAGAGTTCGTATCCGGAGGATGCTCTGTCGAAGGTTACACACACTCGCTTTCGATCTACGACCACGCAGCCCCGACCCCCTCCCTTCACCGTCAGCCCAGAATGTGTATTTTGTCCAACAACAACTTCAGGGACTCTCCAATTACCAGACACTCCTCAAGACACTAAGTTGAACTCTCCTGAAAGTATGCCCTCTCCAGTTCTGTGAGAGGAATAGTTATTCCCCTACTCGCCCCTTCCCATAACTCGCCATACTTGGAGCTGGCCAACAGCCTTCAAACCTATGCGCACAGGGGATGTTTAAAAAAATTCTTGCATTTAGACTCTCGAGTGTTTGAACGATTATTTATATCGAATAAATACCTAAGAAATTCTGCTGAAAAATTATTCCTTTAACATTAATAACTAGATTGAAAATAATACCAGTATATAAGTGACTGTAATTTATTCTTTCCGATTAACTTTCGCTAATGCGATAAACTATTATTTTTCTACACCTCTTGCACAAAACCCCGCATAACAAAGTGAAAAAACTTTTATAAAATCGTTGATGAAAATTTTCCCAAATCTAATTTAATTTATTTCATTGTAACTGTTACCGAATTTTATGCTACGAAGGAAATGAAATTATAACATTTATTTTCTATTACCAAAAACCAATCTTGTGTGAATGCAGGTCTAAGCCCCTTAAGAAAAATTACATTAAATTGCTGTTAGGAGTAATAACCCATATTTAGTCATATATCACTCGTTCTTCTACAACATTCTATCTTATTGCTAATGCAGGATCAATATTGCCTTTCCTTTGTAATAGCCAGTGGTTATGGAAAACTTTACATGCTAAGTTAAGAAATGAAAAAACTGAGCATATTTTCTAAGAAATATATAATTAAAATGATTTAAACACACAGGATTATCGCTTAAGTTAATCCAATGAAACAATAATCCAATCAACAAGCACATTGATTGCAGAAAAAATACTACATCCATTACCTATCTACGGATTTATAAAATAAAATAACACATCAAATATGATAAAAAATATTTTATTTCGTATCAAAATTTTACAATCATTGTATTACAATCTTTTAAGATCTTGATTCTTAACCCAGGAGTCGTGTGCTTTTGAGAATCCTCTCCATCGAAACAAGGACATATCTTTCTTCCTTTGAATAATTTTAAAAATCAAATATTCATTTGGAGAATTGACTTTTTGAAGTTCATATTCGTAAAACCTACCTTTTATTGGTTATCCTTCATAGGTTTCTAGGTAATACACTCTGGGATATGTTTTTCAAATTGAAATAATTTTTAATATTTTATAAGATCAATTAATAGTAAATTTTTTTTTTAAAGATTCCTATTTGCTTTGAGATATGTATAAAATTACCAACTTTGAACTTTGGGTTTCTTTTGTCTTCGACTTTAAAAATATTTCAAATACTTTCCCTAATTTATTATCTGTAACTTCTTTGGGAGCCATCTTGATAGTTCTATGATATTTGGAATTATACAATTTAACTATTTCAGACAAAACGTAAAAACCATTTGTAAGTCCCTTTTGACATTAACTGCTAAATTTATTTTTTGTAACATTTCACAACACTGGCTTTAAGCTCCAAATACGTTGTGTAGTGATTAATACCATAACCAGTCATTAGTTTTCGGAATGGTGTAGAAAAAAAGTTGGTTTCTCTATCGGTTTGGAGCGGATTTGGCTTTCTCTCTTTCAAAATGATCTTCATTGCATTGGTAACCTGTTTCCCAGTTTTGGTTTTCAAAGGTATACACCAACCATAGTTCGAATAAACATTTATTACGGTTAAAATATACTTGTATCCCTTATTGTATGTGAAAAGCAATGTCATTTCACACAAATCGTCTTGAAAAAGATCATTTATACCATGAGTTATAACTATTCTTCTATGATATCTTATCCTTGCAGGAGCGTGAAGCTCTTCAATAATATAAATAATTTTGTTCGTGTGTGAATTATTCTCAGGCTCTCTCGAAATGATGAGAAGTTTTTTTTCTAACAACCAATTAGTTAGGATTATTCCAATATACAGAAGAAAAACGATCACCAACTTCATATTTCTATATTCCACTTCCGACTATACCTCCTATTAAATGTAGTTTCGGATGGTTTTCATCTCCTGAACGAATGTTAGCATTCGTTAAACGAATAAGTTCTTTATATTTCTGCAAATCAGTATAGGAATATCCATTTGGAAAGTTTTTAAACAATAATTCAAACAATCTTTGACTTACATCAGTTATGTAATCACCGATTTAAATTTTATTGTCAGACAGAAATGTTATTACCGAATACCCCAGGAACCAGACGTTGTCATGTCGATATATACCAAATGTTGTATTGCACATAGATTAAAATAGTTGTTTAAAGCTAAATAACGTGTTAAATGAAAGTGTTTGCTTTTTGTTCTTCTTTGTTAGAGGTTTTTTGAAGTTTTAATTTCCAAAGCTGTTACATTAGGCTTATTCAACACAGAATGTAATGTATCCATTCTAATCGTAACAGGTTTAAATATTTCTTCTTTTAAAACATCCCATTCCATATGAGCTTGGTTGGCTTGTACATATTTATCTTTCACAACAGATATAACTTTGTGTAATTCTGAAACAGAGGCACACATGTTTTGATTATATTACTTTAAATTAAAACTACGTGTATATGAAGTAAGTCATTGCTTTTCGAATAGTTGTATTAGGTCTACTAACTGTTACACTATATCGATTAGTGAGCATTTTTTTCAATCTTATCGAATCTACTTAAAACAGAATCTAATTTAGTTACAGTTGTAGCTTTCAAATCATTTATAAAAAAATATTCTTGTTTCCAAATCATTATTTTGATTTCTCAAAACTGTTTGCATAAATAAACCAATTAAAAAAAAAAATGAATTCATCATTTATATATTGCATCATTTGTTCCATTTGTGTTTCAAGTTGTTTTGTGATAGTATTGTTTACCACTTCATTTATTACAAGTCTAGAATTTTCTTGCATTTCTGTAAGTTGTGTTATAAAAACTATGTTTGTCACATCGTTAAAGTCTTTACTAAATCCATTTAAATATTCTTCTATTCTAAATTCATTACTCTGAAAATCATTACTAACATTGGTTAAAATGTTTGCAATTACACTTGTGTTTTTAAAAACATTATCATTCAAATCTACTAACTTTATTAATTTTGCTTGAATATTGTTTGATTGCAATTCAAATACTTTTAGCGTAATAGTGTTTAAGTCTTCTACAAAGTGTTTATTTACTCCATCGTTATCTTTGAGAGCCATACCCAAATTACGTAATATATGTCCATTCAAATCACAATTCCCATTGCGATTTTTGGTTAAACAGTTATTGTAATGATTGCATTTTATACCAATGTGTCCAAACTTAAAAATACTCATTGTTCTTCGGCTGGAAGAAAAACTGTCAAAACCAAACCTTTATCTGCCTTTATATGGGGAAAGCATTGGTACAATCACTAAAAAACCATAGTCGTCTTTCCGACAGTAAAAACACATATCTTTAAACTATATAAAGGCCATATCGCCTAAAACATGATCATTGTAAATGTGTTGCAGATTCATATTATCCATTTTAAACACAATTACCATATTTTCATTATAGTCCAAATTATGTTTTGGTATATGTGAATAACTTTGTGATAGATAAAAACAATTAACGTTTGAATGTCGACCAAAACTAAAATATTGTTATATTTCGCCCTGCGGTTCGTACCAAAAATTGTCAAAAATAAATACAGAATTGGGTAATGCTTCATTCGGAGGCACTATATCTTCTTTATTTGTAAAAGGGAAACATCGCATTCCTTCAACTAACAACAAAATGATCGCTAATCATTAATATTTCTCTTTTGTTGTATTGTTTTAGAAAACACATGTACGTTTTCAAATTTAAGACTATTTTGATGTTCCAACAGAGACATAATAACACAAGTTTTTCCACATGAAGAAGGTCCGCTTATTATGCAATGTATATTTGATGGTAAAAGAATATAATGTTTCTGTTCAAATACATTATATTTTGTATTTACAATTACCAGCAGATGTACATTTTGTTTTATAATCTTCATTTCTGCACAATTACACATTATTATGCAATGTACTAACATAAAAACTATAAATGTAGGTCTATGTGTAGGCTAGCATTCAGTTGAAAACAGTAGCTCATAATAAACATATCAAAAAAGGAAGCAGTGTATTGAATACAATGATAAATAAATAACCATTTGAATTGCATTTACCGAAATACAATTATTGTGGAACAGGTACTAAACTTGCCAAACCTTTGGCATGGAATGATCAAGGAATAAAATCTTTGGAAAATGCTTGTAAATACACAATATAGTTTACGATCGAACAAACAATTTGAAAGAAATACTTAAAGCACATACAATTCTAACCGATAAAGCTGCAAATATAAGGAAGAAGCCATCTACATCTACAGGTGAAAAGTTTCGAGCTTGGGTTGTTGATAAAATTATGTGCGCAAAGGTGAAGAGAGGCATGGGCTTGAATCGTAAAACTAAAAGAAAATCAAAGCAATGAGGAATCATTCCATTCCTATTTCCAGCATTAACATCTCTTGGATCAATCCTCAGAGGGGTTTTCGGCAATTAGTAGAGCAGTTAAATCAAAAGGTAAAGGAATGTATTTGTAACCTTATAAAGTTGGACAAGGACGGAAGAATTCCAAATGTGGGGAAAAAAAAAAAAAAAAAAAAAACGCTGTAAGTCCTAAATAGTGTTCCAAAACGTGCACTTACAATCAAAGATATTAATGTATTTGTAAAGAAACTGGATATTCCCAATTTCCAAGGTGTGTATATGAGAGACAATTTACCACATAAACCAAATATTCGTGAATGTAAGATATTTAATTTAAATTCGATACAAAATGAAGGAACACATTGTGTTGCATTAATGAAGAACATAAATAAATCGATGTATTACAACAGTTTCGGCGATTTATGTCCTCCAATTGAAATTCATAATTATTTAAAAACATGCAATTATGGTACAATTACAAAGTGGAACAATTACCAAATACAATCAATCATGGATGTTTACATTTTTGATTATAAATATGCTATATAAGTAAGTGTAATAGTAAAACATAATAGTAATATGTCAATTATGTTGATATTAAGTGGAAATTCGTCGCAACTGCATGCAGTGTATTTCCCTGCATTGAAGTTATGGCTAATATTGGTGAAAAAACCTACAAGATTGTGATACTGGTAGGATCTTCTGAGTTGGATGACTTAGAAACATTCATTAAAATGGCATTACCTGAAGATGTACATTTCTGATAACGTGGAAATCCAAATACGTTAACTAGTGCAATATATAGTAACATCGATATCGATTTCTCGGAAGACAATTCAATTGAAAATATGTTAGGTTGTGAACAGAGAGTATATCCAGATAGTCAATTACACGATTGATCAAAACAGGTTTATATATTAACAGTAAATGTATGTCGTATAAATGTTAATATTGTAGGTCGTTCATATTTGAATGGAAAGCCGGCAAATACAATACATGAATTCTCGTGTGCTGTGGCTCCAGGATATAAATTAATAGAAAATCCAAATACTTTGATATACCTTCCTGTAAAAAACTGAATCGTGTTGATAAAATAGTTATTATAATTGTAGATCAAGACAGCAAGCTTATTAATTTTAGAAACAAAGAAATTACTATACGTTTACATAAAAAAGCTATAGTTACACTATTCTGCAATACACATTTGAATGCCATATATAATAACGAGGAAGGTGTAACATTCGAATTAAGCAGTGTGGAATGGTTGATGCTGCATATTGAAATTAACACTCATGAGCGCGTGAAGTTTTTCAAAATTTATCGAAAAAGGGAAGAATTTAGATATTGCATTCAGATCATGGGATTTAGATGTTTTTCCACAAAAAGTAGTGTGGAGTGTGAGATCAAGTTTTTTGTCAGAAAAACAGATATATTGTCATTTGTTTTATGACAAATCGACAAAACAGTTTAAAAGCTGATAGATCAGTATTCGATAATTGTGATATGGAAAATATTAAACTATTAAGCTGTATCTAAACAGTCAAGCTTACTCCTATGTGGATTTAAATATGAAATTTGCTAATAGCAAATTCCTTATTTCCTAGGATATGCATACAAAGTTTCAGGAAACATATTATAACAAAATCAGTTCACTGATCCTAGAACCCAAATCATTTAAAAGTAGAGGAGAATTATTTGTGTTCGATGTAAGCAAACAAGATGACAGAATTACAAATATCGTTATTGATTCACAAATTGGAATTATTATAAATACATCAATTACGGCAAATACACAAGCTTACCCTCTGACAATTCACATTAGATTAGTGAGTTACAATGAAAGAGATAAGCTGGTGAGAATAATTAATTGAGTCAGTTGGCAGAGAACCATGGCTATGATGAGATGTTTTGCAATGTGCAAGAATTGCAATCTGCAGAAAAAGAATTCATTATTAAAGAATTAGCTATTAATGAAATGGAAGAACATACAGCTGTATTCAGCTTCAAAGCACCGTTTGACTGGAAATATCTAACTCCCAAATATAAGAAAACTGATTGATTGGTTACCAGCCATCACCACCATTTAAAATGCGAGAGTGGGTGTATAGACTATGAGAATTTTGAAGATATTTAGAAACATTAAATAAATAATCATGAAATATATGTAGATGGAGTTGAGCAAAAACACATTTTAGAAAAAGTGTGTAACAGGAAAGAAATAGATATTAAAAAATAATACAATTGCACTTCGTTCAAAGAATTACATAAAACATATGGATCTAATTCGATATTCTTCTCTGCTGAAGAAAACTCAAAATTAATTACTAACTTGGGCAATTATGTCTGATTGGGGTGAAACAGAGTATGATGATTCTCCTCCCGATTCTCCTGTGGATATTATTAGAGTAATATGGCATTATTTAGGATGAGTGAAATTTAATATAAAAAGTATTTGGTTGTATGTTATCCACTACTTCATAAAGATGGATCAAGGGAACAAAATCACATGCTTGTGCATACAGGAATCAAAATGCAAATTGAATATCAGCAAGTTATTAGCATGTTGCAGCAAACCATTATGACTTTGTTTCAGAAAGAAATAATTGTGTAATTTGTGTGACATCCTATACTTGTATATGTGTTTTGAATCATCCTGTACTTGTTTGTTGCTGTGTGTGATAATGTTTTGGAATGTCGTGTAGTTACTTATGTGCTTTGAAACATTGTATATTTTGTTTTGTCGAAATAATAATAATATTAATATGTGTTCGTTTATTTCTTATCAATAAATATGTCTTAAAATGAATTCATTTGTACATTTATTTAACATATTCCTAATTTTTTAAAAAGTGAAATTGTTTACCTAAGAAAAATATTGATGAATAAATGTCTTAAAAGATACATTACAGATACACTGAGAAGTTCTGGAAGCAAGTACTCTAAATAGTTTTCCATAACTAGGTTTATATATATATATATATATATATATATATATATATATATATATATATATATATATAATATACCACCTTGGGTAAGGTATGCTTGATAATAGTTAATTTGTAAGTCAGTGGCCTTATAATCATAAAAGGAACAATGAACAAGACACGTAATTAAATATATATATATATATATATATATTAATTCGTTTCTGCACGTGAAAAAGCTACAAATGCTAAATTTTATACTTAAATGAATCACGTGGAATATTTCCCATGAAATATTGTTAGCTAACAAATTTATACTTGCTTCAAAATCTTAAACTTATAGTGTTTGCCAATGTCTCCAAATGTGAAAAAACCGCAAGTCACACATCAAAGTGTGACTTGCGGG